>OX031063.1:56672528-57357885 GCA_943736015.1 Tridacna crocea
CAGAACAGGCGAAACGAATACGCCCCGTGTGACCAATCCTCCTAAACATTCGCATGTCAATACCATCGGCGTAGTTTACATCTAAATACATGAATAGCAGTAGTTTATAAGCTATCGATAGATTCGTTTGCAAAATTAAAAGCTGTTTCGTTGGTTTAGGTTATGAAAAAAAAAAAACCATCCAGTTAAGTTCTAAGATAGTCGCTTTACGTGTTTCGTCACACAAAACGGATCAAAGTACCTGCAGTATCTATCAATAGCGGCGCAGTCGGCAACAGACAGGACCCAAGATGATAGGGGTGCTTGTTCGTATTCCCTACTTGGTTGATTTCTTTCCTGGAATCTCTCACAGCTGATCGTTGTTTCGGCGATAGTGAAAGCAGTGATTTGTTCGGGAAGAATTTTGTGCAATATACTGGTAAAAGAAACCTTCAGCGTAGCATAAATAGGTGCCCCAGCGACAGCGATATAACTGAAATTTAATGTCGAAAGAGCCGTCACCATACAAACAAATCAAATAGAAACCGATCTCTCTTTATTCATTATCCTAAGAACGAAAGTTCTGAGCAAAGCTCGTTTAAAAGTCCTTAATATTGATCGCCCAAAAGGCTCTTGAAACGATGCTCGGTTGGTATTGTTTAAAGAATTGTTAACACAACCGCAATATGTTGAACTATTTTACCTGCATCTAAAAAAAGAAGAATGTACGGAGCCATTTGGTTTACTCAGATGTTGTGTTAATTTCTGAGTTTAATTTTACAAGGAGAATTTCCCTTAAAACGGTTGATGACTACGGGCACTTAGTGTCTTCGTTTTGTATCCCAAAATGCAACATTTGAGTGCAGACGCAACTTTGGTCTTGACGAAAGGTGAAAGATGCCATGCCATGATATAAAACATACCACTGGGCCAGAAAATGACCTGCAATTAAGTTACATACCTCTCTCTTGCACTAAGGATCATTCCCATTTACCTCTGTAATTGGCTCAGAAAGTAGTCCGTCATCACGTGATATTTTCGTCAGATGACCATACCTTAAAATGGCGGCACAAACGCCGGTGAAAGAAATACCAATCGATTGTTTTGTGTGCTGTTCAAACAGCATACGGCCAATCAGACTTAGTGGTAGAAAATGTGAAAAAGGGATTTTCTGGAAAGCTTCAAAAATGCATTTTAAAGAACGATAACTTGTTTTTTAATCTTACGAACTAAGATCCATCCGTGTGTCGAAACTGTTGTCAAAATTCATGAGCGCAGCCATTCTTATTACAATTGGCGTAATGATTCTAATCAGTAAAGATAAGAATCTTGTCAAACCGATGAAAACATGTTTTGTTACTGATTAACTGTTTCATGTGTAACATAATATTTAAAGGAGACAAAGGAAATATGATTCTGGCGAATTTTAGGTGCGTTCAAACTGATAAATTTACCTGTATACATGTATACAATGGAACTATTTTTTCAAGCTTTTTTATTGATCAGAATCTTACGCCACTTATAAAAAAAAAAAAAAATGGCTGCGCCCATGACTGATGACAACTGCAGTCTTAATTGTCAAAATTGTAGTCTCATGACAAGAAATTAGAGTTAAAACCTAAACAGCGTGAAGCACTGATATACATGTATCATGGACTTCGGAAAGGAACTATAAGTCTGACACTAAGTCTGATTGGCCGTATACTGTTTGAATAGCACACAAAACAATCGATTGGTCTTTCTTTCACCGGCGTTTGTGTCGCCATTTTGAGTTATGGTCATGTGACGAAAACATCATGTGATGACGGACTACTTTCTGAGCCAACTACAGAGGTGAATGGGGATGATCCGTAGTGCAAGAGAGTGCCATATTCAAAGCATTTTACCAGAACAAATTAACTTTGGATATGATAGTGGATTTGGGTAATAGCAGAGAAGAAAGCATTTTTGGAGAAGTAAAAATGTTGGTCACCAAGTTCTTCTGTTCTAATAGTTTTCAAAAAGTGATTATTTCTGCAGGTCGCATCTACGTGTATATGATAATGGTATCTTAGAGCAAATTCTCCTTTTCCCGCCATGTTTTCTAACCCTTTTCATACAAACAACATTGTTGTTGTCGTCCGCCCGTTCTTTCAATTTGAACCAGATAAAAATTTTGTCGTCTGGCTGAGTTAACTCCGATAAAAACCGCCCTAAACCACTTTCTTCAGCATGTAAATAATAAAACTTGCTGACTTTCCAGGGTAAATCTTATCAAGAGCTCTTACATAATTTATCAGAGATTAGAACCTAGTTCACAGGGCCTACTACATGCAATGCAACATGTCACTTTAGAAAAACATTGTGCAAAAAAAAAGGAGAGAAACTGTCCACAGCAAATAGATACGAGCGTGGAAGGGACAGTGTTTACAGTTATGTAACCAATGAGTACAAGTGCAAAATGGTCGTAACTTACTTAGGGTGATACTACTCGCGACTGAGCCTTATTACGGACGGTTATATAAAAACAGTTTTATCTACAGTTGAGATACTTCATCCTATTTACTGTTTACCATTGACTTTGAATTAGTCTGACAAAGGGTAAAATTGCAACAGGGATCATATAATTGGCTTACTACATGCAAAAAGGGGAATTCGGACATAAATTTGTGTAAAGTGTCGTCTCGGATCAGCCTGCGCAGTCCGCGCAGGCTAATCCGAGACTGCTTTTTACAACTATAATAGATTTTTTTGCTACAATAGATTTGCGCAAAGAAGAAAAGAACATAAAAACGGAAAGTGTCGCTTCGGATAAGCCTGCGCGGACTGCGCAGGCTGATCCGAAACGATGCTTTTCGCAGATGTCCAAAATGCCCCTTTTCGTGTGTTGCAGGCCATATATAGAATATAAGATCCCTGATAATACGGACCGTGATAACCAGCTGCAGGTTTTGGACGTTTGTGTGAACAAATTGCAAGGATTCTGAAGATGTGAAATTCAAAGACATTTATATCCCTTTGATAAACTAAGAACTTTAAAATTATTTCCCCTTTCACAAACTTTTTCATCATGTTTTCTGCTGCAGAGGAATCGATGTGTGCCCGTGCTTAACAAATCAAAGCATAGAGAACGCTGAAGTGGTATTTGTCAAGGAAGCCATTACAGTGTGGAATTAATAATTTGCAAGAAAAAGAGAAGTGTTATTCAAATATTGCATTGGCTTGAAAGTCAACCTACTAAGCAAATGAATACCGTTTTGGTTGAAAGGAGAGTACTCATGACAAACTTAGGTTTATTTGTGTATTGATGGTCTCCCTAAAATTATTAGGCGGAGTCAGGAGTAACGTCCCTTGACAATAGGATGCATGATGAACAGAGAGAGAGAGAGAGACCATGTGAATATATCGCATTAAAATAAAGTTTGTACCTGAAAAGTATGATTTTGAAATGTCTTGGGTCGTTAACATTTAATTCGTAAAATTACAATAAATTATTTCGATCTACAAAACAGTCATGCCCAATCAAACTGAAAGCATTTCCAGACGATAAATTAAAATTCGAATCTGGTTGGAATGATGCAACCTGGCTTTACCAAAAATCCCTGGCTTTTATGACCTTGTGCAAGAAGCCTTCTGAAACCACTGTTGGAAAAGAAGAAAATGCTGGTATTCAGCATTTTCCCCTTTTCCTACTATGCTTTCAACTCTTCTAAGGTCAAGTTCCCATTTCTGATTCACATTTATTTTGTCGTCTTTAAATGCTTTCAATTCGGACAAGTCTAAAATTTTGTAATTTGGTAAAGAGTTAAAGGGACAGAAAAACTTGTGGGTAGAGGAAACAAGAGTGCAGCATGTAGATACCAACACCTGGCTGCAGTTGCTTCCCCTGAAAATTCGAAGTGAAAAGAGGGACATAACTGTGTCTTATATCTTAAATATATATTTTGCTAGTTACCTGCCCTCATTGTATGGTTTTCGCCCTATTGATACATGTAGTTAACAACTAGTGCAAGTTTGAAGTAAAGATCTTTGCTAATGACTAAGATATAGAGAATATTTGTTTTTTTCGGTGAAAGATCGAAATTTATTTCATCTCGTGAACACCATCGGTAATATTTTCACTCGTGGCTGTGCCACTCATGAAAATATTACCAATAGTGTTCACTCAATGAAATAAATTTCGATCTTTCACCCAAAAAAAAAAAGACAACAAATAATCTATTTATTTCATTCTTTTAACCCTTTCTGAGAGGAGCTTTATCGAAATCCAGTTCTTCTCTGTTAGTCCCCATGGCGTACCCCTCCCACATAGCAACGTATTACAAATATTACGTCAAGCGCAAGAAATGTAAGGTAAATGATGTCATATTTCCATCTGGTTGTGAGGCATGCACAATTTACCTAGACAACAAGAACATGAAAATCAGTATTTCGACTTGTCGTACCTGTGTAATATCGAAAAATATTTTCACTGCTATTTCTTGATATCCTACAGGAAAGCATGAAATAAATATAAAATATCTTATTTCTACAAGACAACGCAGGTAACAACACAGCAGCTATGGCAATACCTAGACCTTTTCTATGAAAAAGACTAACTAAAAATGCTTGTAATAAACATGTTTTCCTTCGCCTGCTTTTTCTCTTCTTTATCATGGTTGTTAAAAGTATTGATTTGTTTAGTTAAGTCATTACCAAACGACAATATTTTAGGCTTGTCCAAATTGAAAGCATTTGCAGACGACAAAATAAAAGTGACTGAAAATTTGAAGTATATTTTGTGAATGGAAGAAAACATTGTTGGAAAAGGAGAAAATGCTGGTTACCAGCATTTTCTCCTTTTCCCATAATGTTTTCAAACGGTTTCTCTCACAGGGATGTTAAAAGTCGGGATTGTATGGTAAAGAGTTAAGAATTATGATTTCAAGGTCGTTTAATTTAGCAGTATCAAAACAATGCAATGACAGCAAGACAGGCTGACTCAAAACTCGTAAGCACCTAGAAAAAATTATATTTTACAGGAAGAAACAAATGAGATTCATCAAGTCCCTTTCCTTGTTTATTTAGCTCTTTTACATGTTTATCTTCAACAAACACACATATACAAATCTCTGATATACAGACGAGATTCTTTATAACATCCTCCTTTCTCACGTGTATAATTTAACAAAAGGGCCATGATGGCCCTGAAATCGCTCACCTGAGTCTATTGACCAAACATGAACCATTTTCATTCTAGTTTCCCAGTGACCTAATTTTTTATCAGACATTACCCATTATCAAACATGTTTGAGATATCAATAAGACAAACATTCTGACCAAGTTTCATGAGTATTTGACAAAGTGACCTATTTTTGAACCCAACAATTACCCATTATCAAACTCTTTTGAGACATCACTAAAACAAACATTCTGACCAAATTTGAAGAGTATCAGGCAGAAAATGTGGCCTCTAGAGTGTACACAAGTTTTTTTTAATATTTGACCCTGTGACCTAGTTTTTGACTCCACATGACCCATTTTCAAACTCATTCAATGTATCACCAAGACAAATATTATGAACAAGTTTCAGGAGTATCAGACTAAAAATGTGTCCTCCAGAGCATACACAAAGTTTTTTCTAAGATTTGACCTGGTAACCTAGTTTTGACCCAACATGACCCCTTTTGAAACTCATCCAAGATATTATCAAGGCAAACATTCTGACCAAGTTTCTGGAGTGTTGGACTGAAAATGTGGCATCCATAGTGTATACAAGGTTTTTCTAAGATTTGACCTGGTAACCTAGTTTTTGACCCGACATGACCCATTTTCAAACTCGTCCGAGATTTTATCAAGGCAAACATTCTGACCAACTTTCATGAGTATCGAACTGAAAATGTGGCCTCTAAAACAAGGTTTTTTTTAAGATTTTACCTAGTGACCTACTTTTTAACCTGACATGACCCAATTTCGAACTTGTCCGAGATTCCATCAAGGCAAACATTCTGACCAAGTTTCATGAGTATCGGACAAAAAATGTGGCCTATACAGCGTACACAAGGTAAAAAAAATTTGACTACGCACGACAGACTCAGCACTATCACAATAGCTCACTCTTAGCACTTTGTGCTCAGTTGAGTAAAAAAAAAAAAACAGTAATACAAAAGCACATCTCAAATACTGAATCCATTTCTTCAAAGAAATAGCACAACTTCATCTTTTATGATTTTATGATGGACTTTCATAGCATCTTTCCAAACAGTTATGCAAATGCTAGACTTCCTTCTGGAATAGCTGTTTTTTCTTTTTTTTGTTGTTGTTGTTTTTAATGCTTTCAATTTGGAATAGTCTAAGATTTTATCGTTTGGTAAAGAGTTAAAGGATCAAAGAAGACACTTAGTGAACTTAACTCTTTACCACATAATCACGACTTTTAACAACCATAAGAGAGAGGCCTTTAAAAACATCGTGGGAAATGGAGAAAATGCTGGTAACCGGCATTTTCTCCTTTTCCCACGATGTTTTCTACCCTTCCCGAACCAAATGTCAATTTTTCAGTCACTTTTATTTTGTTGTCTACAAATGATTTTGATTTGGACAAACATAAAATTTTGTCATTTGGTAAGGAGTTTAAACCAATTCAGATGAAGAATAAAATCAAATAAAAGATATGTATACAGTAACAATGTCTTCTTGGTTAACATTAAAACTGCACTGGTAATACTGTTAAAAGACAATGCCCCGGTCAACAGTTACATAAAATAATATCAAGTTATGTGGATAAAACATGAAATATCACAACCATGATCTAGTCTATATCAAAATAAAACAATAATTAACCACTTACAAAACAATGGCATGATTTAACAAACCTGAAAATAAAGGCTTTTCTAAACAAAGTGGGAAAAGGAGAAAATGCTGTCAACCTGCGTTTTCGCTTTCAACTGCAAATGCTTTCAGTTTAGATAAGTCTTAAATTTTGCTGTTTGGCAAACATTGAAAAAAGAACTCCCTTTTTCAAGAATTTTAGTTTCTAGCAAAATCAACACTTCACATTTTGCACATTGTTTCATCACCTTCCGCAACATTTTTGCAGCAAAGAACTTTGAAAATATCTTTGTAAAGTATGGATACCAAGTCAATTATCCATCAACAGAAGTGGGTCAAGAGACAATCAAGAAAACACTGTAAAAAGAAGAATAGAAGATTTGATAAAGTTGAACAAGTACATTTTCTGAGACAAGACAGTCTGACTCAAAACGTTTGGAAGCACATGTCAGAAATGAGCTGGCAGTTACGGTAATACAATTCAAATCTTTTGACAGGCATCATACACCAACACATTGTATCACTCAAAGTCACTCACTCCTGCTAATTTTGATTTGAGCAAATGCTGAATTGGCTGAGTGGATTTTGACTAGAAATCTGCTGAAACTGTATGTGAAATTAAGTATGCAAATTCCTGGAGGAAAGTAAAAAATCTTTCTCCCATTAGTTCATTATTTCTGAACACATTACTACAGTTTGGCCTTTACATAGCTGGGTTCAACTTGAGTTATGTTCGCAGAGAGTGTGAGTCATACACAGATTACAAAGTGTATGCCCCCTGATCTTAGAAATTAAACATTTTACAAGATGTTCTGCAATAACAGGACTATTTTTATTGACCTTGCATACAATGGGTGATGGGAATTAGCCATCAAGATTTGATGCTATCTTTTCACCATTGTATCAACTCCTATCCTCCACTGCAGAAAGTTAACCCATTACCATACAACATTACTTTAGACTAGTCCAACTTGGAAGCATTTTCAGATAACAAAATTAATGCAACTCAAAAACTGAAATGTGTGTTGGGAGGGGTAGAAAACATTGAGGGATTATAAGAAAATGCTGAAAACCAGCATTTTCTCCTTTTCCCATAATATTTTCAGAAGGCTTCTTTCTAAGGGTCGTGAAAACCTGGGATTGTCTGGTGAAGGGTTAAAGAAGAGAGAACAAAATTAATATGATCATCATGTAAAACAATTCAAAGAACAAATCATCAACTGAACATCATATTTACTAGGACTGTCTACAATAGTGGCATCAAAAGTTGAATTTTTGTAGTAAAGTGTAAAATCTTCTTGTTCATCTGACAGTTAAACCTTTAATCACATAATCCCAACTTCTAATGACCCTGAGGAAGAAGCCCTTTGAAAACATGGTGGGAAAAGGAGAAAATGCTGGTAACAGCATTTTCTCCTTTTCCCACCTCATTTTCCAACCTTCCCATAGTAAATTTCTATTTTTTCAGTCAGGTTTCAATGTCGTCTGCAAATGGTATGAATTTGGACCAGTCTAAATCTTTGTCGTTTGGTACAGAGTTGAACCGTAGAATGGAACCTTAGAAACAATCTGTACTCTTAACCAAATGACAAGATATAGTAGTAGGACCGTACCACTTCTAGCGCAACATGAAATAAAATTTCTTTGTAGTTGATAAATACGGATTTATACAGATGTAATACTTTGGCACATTTTTAACCAACCAGAAATTCCTTTGATTTCTATCTTGAAATTATTTGTTGATGCTTTTGTTAGTTGCCAGAAAAGGGAGGTAATTATTATCTCTCTTTGTAATGAGAATATAGTGGTTTTGGACTTATAAATAATAATTCTAGGAAGGAAAAGCGGTAAAAAGTGGCTCGGTTAAAGTAGTGCAATAATAGTCATTTTTACTCATAAATTTTGCAGGATAACATTATAGTGGAAACAGCTGTTTTCTATTACGGGTCCACTACCTTAAGGCATTGTAATTGAAATCAATTTCAGTCAACAAACTGATATGAATCATATGATATGCCTCATAGCAAAAATATCATGAGAAAAAGACAAAATGTTGGTTGCAAGTATTTTTGCCCATGCCCATTACGTTTTCAAAAGGCCTCTTTCTCAGGGTCATCACAAGATGGCAGTATTTGTAAAGATATTAAACAACAATTTAGGCATTAAACAACAATTTAGGCATAAAACAAAAATAAGAGATAACTCTTAAAGACAACCTAAGTTTGTTCTAAATGAGCACTATATTTTTAACAATTTACATGCAGGCATGCTTTGTACATCTATGATTACAGCAAATAAAAGATAAAAAGCTACATGATCAATAAAATCAGTGTCCACAAAATTTTTCACATGTCTACATCAAAAAGACTGAAATATAAATTTATATTTCTAAAATGAATATCTTTTAAATGATAGAACACATTGTGCAAAATGGGATAAATGCCTGATATCAGTGTTTTTTCTTGTGTCTTTTCAACACTTCATGATGTAACCATAGGATCTTTTTATAAAGAGTTAACACTTGAATAAACAATCAGTTTTAAAGACACTGAGGGAGACAGCTTTTACAAACATTGTGAAAAGGGGAAACTGCTGGTAACCAGCATTTTCTCTGTTTTCCACAATGTTTGTGATCATATCATCTAATCAATCATTAATTTGTCTTCTAAAGATGGTTAGAATTTGGAAAAATATGAAATTTATTATTTGGGAAATGTTTTACAAGATTGTAGTACATTCATAACGTAATTTTTCTCAATTTATAAAGACTGAAAAGACCTTTATCCCAACCTCCAAACTAAACTAGAGCTATCACTAAACATGATTATACCCCCCCCACCAGCTCCTTGTCACAGAAACAGGTCTTTGTCACAGAATGAAAAATGGTTTGGTACAAAAGTAAGAATTGAAGAAAGTTCAAGGGGAGATAATTCCGTAACAAATAGCAGCAGGGTCATGAAAATTGCACATATAGAACTTCACGTATATAGGAAGACCGTTGTGTAAATATGAGTTCAGAACGTGAAAAATTGTCGGTGTATTGCTTCGGAGAAATATGTGTCTACAGACTGACAGACAGCCATGGCGATTCCAGTATACCCCCCTCCACTACATTGTAAGGGGTATTAAAAACAGTGAATATAGGATAATATTTCTTTTATAAAAAGCATCATTGTCAAGAGATAAAATATATAAGCTATATTCTGGCAAAAGGGGACTTAATGCATCTCCATGGTACATGCTACTAAGTAAGTCATCACGAGATCTTTCACCAAAAAAAAAACCAAATATTCTATTTATTTCATGCTTTTTACCCTTTCTGGAAGGAGCTTTATCAAAATTCAGTACAGTTCTTTTCCCTTATTCCCCGTGGCGTACCCCTCCCGCATAGCAACGTTACGTCAAGCGCGAGAAATGTAAGGTATATGATGTCATATTTCCCATCTGGTTGTTAGGCATGCGCAATTAACCTAGGCAACAAGAACGTGAAAATCGGTATTTTCACTGGTGGTACCAGTGTAAGATCGAAAAATATTTTCACTGCTATTTCTCGATATCCTACCGGAAAGCATGAAATAAAGATATATGTCTACAAATGCTTTCAATTTGGACCAGTGTAAAATTTAGTCGTTTGGTAAAGAGTTCGTGCTGTTACCATGAACAAACAAAAGGAAAATATGCTTAGGATCAAAAATTGAATACCCTGTCAGCCAAGTATTGAAAATCTTTTCCTTAACCTATTACCACATTGCCCCTACTTTTGATACCCCTGAGAAAGAAGCCTTTTGAAGACACTGTAGGAAAAGGAGAAAATGCTGGTAACCAGCATTTTCTCCTTTTCCAACAGTGTTTTCTACACTTCCAAGAACAAATTTCAATTTTTCTGTCACTTTTATTTTGTCGTCTGCAAGTGCTTTCAATTTGAACCAGTCTAAAATTTCGTCAAGTGGTAAAAAGTTAAGTCCAATGGGCAAAAAAGGCCATCATATAACTCATTAACAAACGACAAAATTTTAAGTTTGTCAAAATTGAAAGGAATTGCAGATGACAAAATAAAAGTCACTGAAAATTTGAGATTTGTTTTGTGAAGGGTAGAAAACATTTTGGGAAAAGGAGAAAATGCTGGTTACCAGCATTTACTCCTTTTCCCATAATGTTTTCTAAAGGGCTCTTTCTCAGGGACGTCAAAAATAAGGATTGTGTGGTAATGGGATAACCAGAGTTCCAGATAGAGGGAGTGATTTTGATTTCAAAATTGGAAATAGTCATTATTCTTAACTAAACCCAATGTTGTGGGTACTCATTAGAATCGTCTTATCGAGACGATTCTTATGAGTACCCACAACAAAGAGTTTGGAAAAGAAAAACTGGATTTAAAATACCATCACCCCCCCTCATCTGGAGCTCTAATAACAGAGATTGTCAAATAATTTGAGCAACCATGAACTGGTCAAGAATGACCTAACTCTCCACCACACAAACTAGAGCTGTCACTGAATGTGACTTAATACCCCCGCCAGCGCTTTGACAGAAAAAAGTGTCAAGTTCAAGGGGAGATTGTGGGAAAAAGAGAAAATGCTGGTTACCAGCATTTTCTCTTTTCCCTGCAATGTTTTCAAATGCTTTTTCTTCGGAGCTGTAATAACATGGGAATGTTTGGTGAAGGATTAGGTCTAATAATCTAAAATCTTATCGGCCCAGTATCCGAAAGCCTTCTCAGAGGTCTCGTACGCTAAAAACAGGGCACCCGTTGCTGGAAAAGTTCTCGCCACTGTTGGGCCTAATCCTTTGTACAGAGCTCGAACCCCTGAAAATAGAAATTATAACAGTACAGTGTGACAGAATTAACCCTGACAAAAAGACTTTATTTTTATCTCTTTACCAAATGACAAAATTTTATTCTTGTCCTAATTGAAAGAGGTGCAGACATCAATACAAATGTGGCAGGAATGATAGAACACAAAACATTAAGGAAAAAGGAGAAACTGCTGGTTACCAGCATTTTCTCCTTTTCCCACAATGTTTTTAACAGGCTTCTTCCTCAGGATCATTAAAACTCGGCATTGTGTGGTAAAGGGTTAAACAAATTTCTTTTACATCTATTGAGAAACAAGTTTTTAACAACTTATACTAATTCCTGTTAATTCTGCTTCCAGTGAACCACACAAATACTTGCTCCAAATGTGTGGGTAAATGAACAATCCCTAATTTGACACCCACACCCGGGTATAGAAATGGGCACCTTATGGTTACAAGGCCACCGGTCTACCTCACAACCACGGACACCACACTCTGGGACACTGTCCTTCTATGCTGTCTATGCCCATGCTTGTAATATTTAATGTTGTTGTTATTGTTGCTCTATTGGGGTTTAATGCCACTTTAACAGCTAAGGACATATCACGGCGGTCGGTGACGCACATGTGTTTCCTGGCTTTCTCACACCGGTACTAAAACAACTTTCTTTCCAAAGCCACCGATTACTATTCTCACATGCTTCAGCAGAGATGAGAGGCGAAAATACGCCAGAAATAAAGTTCGCCTCAACCTGGTATCGAACTCACAACCACCAGGTCATGAGTCTGACACGCTCACCACTGAGCCACCCGGGCGGGCTTGTAATATTTAAGTTCATGCACAACATGCTCAGACTTTCATAGTGATACATGTGTTAACCCTTTACTCCATAGATACTCATTTCTACGCATTACTTCTAGAAGCCTTGGAAAAGTGTGAAATTGCTTGTGACAAGCAATTTCACCTTTTGCCACAATGTTTTTTTATGCCATCAAAAGGTGTCATATACACGTAAGAAACTGCTTCATCCTTGCTGTTATTTAGTGTCAATTAGAGATACCATAGAAATGCCAAATGGGGTAAAGAGTTAAAAAAGAGTTTCATTTAATACTAAGAAGGTAAAATAACTTTCAAAAGCTGAAAAAGTGGCTCTGTCAGAAATACCAAACTGCTAAATCTTTACCACAATCTTTTCAAAAAGCTTATCTCTCAGGGTTGTTAAAAGTCAGGATTGTGCAGTAACAGGTCAAGAGTTAATTAAGTTACCTTCTTCATTTAATACTTTCATGAACATAGCTCTGAAAGACGGCTCGGGGAGACCAGCTGTGCTTGCTATCTGTATACGAGATTTCACAACATCTGCTGGAAAAATACCAACCCACAGGGATACGCCTCCTATACCTCCTGATATTAGAGTTTTGATGGCTCCTGGAAAATATAATTATTTCTTTTACCCCCTCAGCTGACCACATTTTAACTTTAACATTGTTCAAACCGTGAGCAGCCACTATATAACAAATGACCAAAATTTGAGAGTTGTAAATTTCAAGCAACTGCAGATAGCAACTTAAACCTTTGCTAAATGACACAATTTAAGGCTGGTCCAAATTGAAAGCACATGCAGATGACAAAATAAAGGGAACTTATATATTCAAATTTGTTTCCAGTAGGGTAAAAAACATTGTAGGAAGAGGAGAAAATGCTGGTTACCAGCATTTTCTCCTTTTCCCACAATCTTTCCTATAGGCTTCTTTCTTGGGGTCATTAAAAGTTGGGATTGTGTGGTAAAGAGTTAAGCAGACCACATTAAATAATTATCCATGTTAAACCCCGTACCTTATTATCTTGAGTTTTAACACCCCAATGAGGATGACTATTGAAATACAAGGTGGGAAAAGGAGAAAATGCTGCTAACCAGCATTTTCTCTGTTTCCCGCAATGTTTTCTACTTCTACAAAGTCAACTTTCAATCCATGATTCATACTTATTTCGTTGTCTGCAAATGCTTCAATTTAAACAAGTCTTAACTTTGTTGTTCTTAACTTTGTTGTTCAATAGTGAGTCAACTCTTCACCACATGAAAATAATTTAGACTCTTTTAACCCTTTGCCACACAGTAACAAGTTTTGATGCCCCTAAAGAAAGAAGCCTTTGGAAAAAATTGTGGGGAAAGGAGAAAAGAAGCCTTTGGAAAAAATTGTGGGGAAAGGAGAAAATGCTGGTAACCAGCATTTTCTCCTTTTCCCACAATATTTTCTACTCTATCAAAGAACAATTGCAGCAACTGATGCCGATTGAAATTGTCGTCTACAACTGCTTTGAATTTGGACAAGGCTAGAATCTTGTCATCTGGTAAAGGGTTAAAAGTATTTGCTAACGGAAAATTGAATGCCGCTCAAGAGAAAAGACTTGCCTTTGAATACTGTAGGTAGAAAACACTGCAGGAAAGGAAAATGCTAATTGCAAGCACTTGTGCTTCTTCCTAAAATGTGGCCTCTAGACTGTACTAATTGTGATCACTTTCAAACATGTCCCAGACATCAGAAAGACAAACATTCTGACCAGGTTTCATGAGTATCTGTCTGAAGATATGGCTTCAAGAGTGTGCACAAGGTAATTGTTGACACCTGGACAAGGTATGACGGACACAGCTCCAGATATAGCGATTGATTTTGACTTAACTCTTTACCAAACGACAAAATCTTAGACTGGTCCAAATTGAAGGCATTTGCAGACGACAAAGTGAGTGAAAATTTGAAATTTCTTTTGGGATGAGACGAAAACATTGTGGGAAAATGAGAAAATGCTGGTTACCAGCATTTTCTCCTTTTCCCACAATGTTTTCAGAAGGCTTCCTTCACAGGGTCGTTAAAAGACGGGATTGTGTGGTAAAGAGTTAAAAAATTGAAAATATTATTTTTTCTCCATTAAACTCAATGTTGTGGGTAACTCATTAGAATCGTCTCATCGAGACGATTCTAATGAGTACCTACAACATAGGGTTTTGAAAAGAAATCATGGATTTAGAAATTATTACACCCTTTTATCTGGAGCTCTCTATGACAGAAACAGAACTATCACAAAAGCTCACTTTGAGTACTTCATGCTCAGATGAGCTAAATCAATTATGGAAAAAGACAAATTTTTACCTATATCATCTTTTCTTTTACCAGGAGGGGTAAACAGGGTTCTACAGAGTTCGTATCCTCCAAAGTATAAAAAATAACCTGGTACCTCTCGCATCAAAGTGGCCGTCAAACCTTTATAGAGGCCTCGTATACCTTCCAATTGTACAATTTCTTTGGCTAAACCAAATGGACCTCTAGAAAAAAAATATATGGGTTCTGTGAACAGAGGTTCCAAGGCATCTGAACAAACTCTGGACCCACATCAGCCTGTATTATTATACTGCAAAGAAATTTCTCGTGATCTGATTGGTTAATATGCCGGAAACATATATATCATGTTCCCTGGCAAAAACCATGTAAAGCCAGTTTCCCTTTTGAGTGCCCCGTAAACATCACTACACTTGCAACACAACATCAAAAATGGTGGCGTCATCGATCACCAGACTGCATGTTTATGCACCAAATGCACCAAACTGCAAGTTTTAGTGACATTAGTTTCCAGTGATGTCAGTTTTCAATGAATTGGGGCACTCAGAAGGGATTTTTGATTTCATCAGCATACTCGATTCTTGAGATTATGAAACAGGAAAATTTTGCTTAATATGCTATGAAAGGGTAAAACCAAGTGGCAGGGGACTTGGAAACTTGTTCACGGCTGTGGCGAATCATGTCGCTCCAAGCCATCGGGTATTAACAGACAGTACGGAAATTTTGTTAATGGTAAATGTCTGGTTTCACCCTTATGGTGCAATGGTCAAAATAATATTATGAGAGCTTTAGCCAGTGACATGGATCAAGATCAGACTACATAGAAATTGCAACTTTTATCTATGTCACCAGCCACGTATTACCAATTTAAAAAATGTTTATTTCAGGTGTTTCAAGCGTGGAATATATGATAATAGAGGTCATCTATATGATAATAGAGGTCATCTATTTCATGTCACTTTATTCGAGTAATACTTGTATTTGTACCACCTCCTCGACATCAAAAACTTACATTTTCATCCTTTCCATTCCACCTTGAAGCTTCCCCTGTGACGCCATTTCTCTCATGGCCTGTAATCTACACTTCACAAGTTCCGTCGGACACAACGCAAATGATGGGCAGACAGCCGCTGTAGCACCACACACTGCATGCTCGAAATTACTCAAGTTTGAAATATCTTTGTTCACTATTTGAGCCATGGTTTTTTGGCTTAGTCTGTAACACATAAACAGTATGGAGTTTTCGATAGCGTTGGCCACTAAAGCTGGCACAGTTCCCGCATACAGTCCTCTGTATATGCCGTCTTGTTTATACGTCTTTATTAAACAATCCATAGCATTTTTGTACCATGTCGGAAAAGTTTGCATTTTCACTTTTACTGTATCTAATGGCTGTCCGACATAAACTGATGTGCATCCACCTAAACAAAAAAAGCATAATATTATTTCATGCTTTCCGATAGGATATCGAGAAATAGCAGTGAAAATATTTTTCGATCTTACACTGGTACCACCAGTGAAAATACCAATTTTCACGTTCTCGTTGCCTAGGTAAATTGCGCGTGCCTCACAACCAGAAGGAAAATATGACGTCATATACCTTACATTTCTCGCGCTTGACATAATATTGTAATGCGTTGCTATGTGGGAGGGGTACGCCACAGAATAACAAAAAAGAACTGTACTGAATTTTGTTAAAGCTCCTCCCAGGAAGGTTTAAAAGCATGAAATAAATAGAATATTTGTTTTTTTCAGTGAAAGATCGAAATTTATTTCATCTCGTGAACACCATCGGTAATATTTTCACACGTGGCTGCACCACTCATGAAAATATTACCAATGGTGTTCACTCAATGAAATAAATTTGTATCTTTCACAAAAAAAAAAAAAAAAAAAACAAATATCCTCTATTTCTTTGTGTTTCATTATCATGGTTTTATCCTAGCCATGCTCTGTGGAACCTCTTTACCAAACAGCATAGTTTTGGGCTAGTCCAAATTGAAAACATTTGCAGAAGACAAAATAAATGTGACTCAAGAATTGGAATTTGATTTAGCAGGGTAGAAAACATTGTGGGAAACCTATTTTTCCGAGACATTAGAACTGGCTAAAAGTGACACAAAGAATGAATACAGAGGGAAAAACAAAGAAAGTGACTACTTAACCCTTTCGAAAACAAACCCTGGTTTTTATGTGTCTACAGAAAAAGTCTTATGAAAACACAGTGGGAAAAGGAGAAATTGCTCATAACGAGCAATTTCTCCTTTTCCCACAGTGTTTTCTACCCTTTTAGTGAACTTTCTGCCCATTTTCTCAAAATCTAAAATTGTTGTCTGCAAACTCTTTCAGTTTGGAAGAGTCCAAAATTTGTCGTTTTGGAAAGGGGTAAGATATTGTAGGAAAAGGATTTAATTCTTCACCAAACGACAATTAATGGACTTGACCAAATTCAAAGCATCTGCAGACAACAAAAGAAATCTTGTTACTATGATGATTTCTGACTGATCCGGTACAAAATAATGTGGGGAAAAAAAGAAAATGCTGGTTATCCAGCATTTTCTCCTTTTCCCTCAATGTTTTCTATGGGCTTCAGGGTCGTTAAAAGTTGGGATTGTGAGGTAAAGGGTTAAAGCATCTGCAAAAAGTATAGACCCAGGTCAGCCTGTGCAGTTCACAAAGGCTGACCCGAGCCGGAGCTTTTTGCAATTGGTCAATTTCCTGCATATTCAAGGAACAGTCATCTTCGTGAGCCAAGGTTATGATCACTACATGGATCTCACCTTGGCTGCTTGAGCCCAATTTCGAGATTCCTGTGATGTGCCCTCTATTGGATGCTGGTTATTACCCCCATTTACGTCATATTTCTGAAAGCCAATGAAATATCATTTTACAAACCGCTTACGAATACAGTTATTCAACATGAAGTGATAAGCAGACATCCATTTGAGTTTCCATGTTTACCTTCTATTCGAAAGGTCGCGACCTTATTCTATTTTTATCAAAGATGAAATGCTATGAGTGAATTCATTCTATGCAGTTAGAGCTGGCTGCATCCAATGAAAAAGCGTATTGTGGCAATATAAAAATCAAGCTCGATCTACCAAGGGTAGAGTAGCGTAGTGAATCATCAGCCTTGGCTTGCGAAGATGAGGAACAGTTTACAACATGATTTATTCAGTTTCTAGATAAGATGAACTTTATGGGTCTACGATAATGTAATGACTTGCTGCACCACCACACATCACTGACATAAATTAAGCCCCCTTAATTTTAAGATTTCCTTCTGTGTTCAGATATTCAAACTTGTGACCCCTGGGGCGGGGCCATTTTTGATCCCACAGGCATCATTTGAACAAAATTGGTAAGGGATTACTAGGAGATACTACATACCAAATATTACAGCTCTGAGCTTTCTGGTTTCAGACAAGAACATTTTTAAAGATGCAAATTTTTCCTTATTTGTTGCCATGGCAACCAGGGTTAATTCTTTTAACAACTTTCGTAGAGCTTCATCCAAGGAACATGCCTGCTAAGTTTCAGGATGATTGGCCAGCGAGTTTATGAGAAGAAGATGTTTAAAGGAATTGTGGACAGATGGACCCATCACAATACCTCGCCTTAGCACTTTGTGCTCAGGTGAGCTGAAAAGCAACATTTCTTCCCAAAAACCTGTGTTTCACAGTTTTGACAAGTTTAAAATTTTGTTGTCTGCTATAATACAAAACTACCCATTCTATCTGGTGCTTAACCCTTTACCAAACAATCCCTGGCTTTCACATCCCCGAGAAAACATTGTGGGGGAAAAAGGAGAAAATGCTGCTAAGCAGCATTTTCTCCTTTTCCCACATTGTTTTCTCCCCTTTCCAAAAACAAACTTCACTGTTTGAGTCGCATGATTTTTGTCCTTTGAAAATGCCTTGGTTATGGACACGCCTAAAATTTTGTCCTTTGGTAAAGAGTTTACCACACAATGATGACTTTTAATACCCCAGTAAAAGAAGCATTTTGAAAACATTGTGGGAAAAGGAGAAAAGGCTGGTAACCAGCATTTTCTCCTTTTCCCTCGATGTTTTCTTCCCTTCCTAAAACAAATTTCAATTCTTTAGTCACATTCATTTTGTCATCTGCACATGCTTTCAATTTGGACCAATCTAAAATATTGTCCTTTTGTAAAGAGATAACTCTTTACCAAAATGACGAAAATTTTAGACTGGTCCAAACTGAAAGCATTTGCAGACATCAAAATAGAAGTGACTGAAAATCTGGAATTTGTATTGGGGAGGATAGAAAACATTGTGGGGAAAATGAGAAAATGCTGGTTACCAGCATTTTCTCCTTTTCCCACAATGTTTTCAGAAGGCTTCTTTCTCAGGGTTGTTAAAAATCAATATTGTTTGGTAAAGGGTTAAATTTAAGGGTTTCATTTTTCATACCTATGGCCCCACACACAAAATGTATCACACTATCAACAAGCTGGTGTCTTTTTTGCTTGGCTACATTTTCTTCAACTGATACAGTCTGTATGCCTGTACTGGTCAAGTCTGATGTGCCTGACATGGTTGCCAATATGACTATCCCACTTCTTGCCCTGTTTCTTGTTTCTTCAACTGAAACAATTAGTTGTGAACAGAAGTTTAGAAACGTGGTCAGGTAGTTTATCACTGACCAAAATCTACAAAATTAAACATCATATAAAAACCATTAGGAATGGAAAAAAATTACTGAAATGTCAATGAAAAAAAGAAATGTTTTAAACTCTACTCCAGCACTAAATTTCACCACACCATTGTGCAAATCTGATTTGATCAGATTGTTAACTCTTTACTAAACAATCCTGAGATTTAATAACTCTGAGAAAGAAGCCTTTTGAAAACATTGTGGGAAAAGGAGAAAATGCTGGTAACCAGCATTTTCTCCTTTTCCTACAATGTTTTCTGCCCAATCAACAAAAAAATTGCACCATGCAAGCCACATTGAAATTGTTGTCTGCAAAGTCAAAATTTGGACAAGGCTAAAATTTTGTTGTCTGGAAAAGGATTACGTGTTCAAGATATAAGCTTAACCCTTTCCCAAACAAGCCCTGGTTTTTACGTGTCTGCAGTAAAAGTATTTTGAAAACACTGTGGGAAAAGGAGAAATTGCTCGTAACGATTAAGAAAGAGCTTAATGCAGAATGTTTAACTCGTTACCAAACGACAAAATTTTGAAGCAGTCCAAATTAAATGCATTTGCAGACGACAAAATAAGAGTGAATGAAAATTTGAAATTGGTATGTGAAGGATAAAAAGCATTGTAGGAAAAGGAGAAAATGCTGTTTACCAGCATTTTCTTCTTTTCCCACTATGTTTTCAAAAGGCTTAAAGGGTTAAAAGCAATTGCAGCAGTAATGAATGATTAAAGACGCTGGCTGTCAATTCCTTATTCAAGTTATTATCAAGAATGAAAGACAATTTTTAAACGGATGTACATTTCTTGTGAAAATAAGGCGAATATAGCACAGATGAGTATTCTTCCCATTTCAACCATCTCTCTGTATAAACTTGCTACCAACACACGCCCAGATACCTTTTAATGCATAAGGCCGATTTGAACCGGCCGACTTGACTCGGGCCGACTTGACCCGAGGCCGAATTGACCCGGATTCCCCTCTCTGACGCCCTTCAGACAGGCCAAACTCGTCCATAAATCACGGGTAAAACCATTTTTCGTACTTTACAACACAAATCAATATTACTTATGTTTGCACATGATAATGAATAAGACACAGAGAAAGAGAGAGAGAGAAAGAGAGAGTGAATGGGGAAGAGAGTGGGGATTTCGTCATACATGTTTTTCACTAACTAGTGACAACAACATATCAAATTTATCAATACTGTTGACTTGCGGTTCCCGACAGGACCGTTTAAATATTTTGCTGTAAAAGTTCTAAAGTAGTACCAATGTATCATTTGATAATCTCAAGACAACTTTTCAGTACTGTTTTTTTCAGAATGAAAAATATAATTTCATTTTTGCTGAATTCAAAATTTCTAGTGGGACCAATAACTTTCATCAGATACGGTGTTGATGCCGCAAAGTAGCTTAGTTATGGTCGTCGACACACCTTCGACTATTCCGATAATATGATTGGCTATTTAGGGAATTGTGTCAAGGTCATAAAGAAATGTTTGTATTCGTGCAACATTATGTATTGGGAGACAAATCTTTCGCGTCTTCATAGGTATTTGACGGATTTCAAGCATCCGGCAAATCGATAGACTAATTTTTTTTTTGGGGGGGAGGCTTCTTTTCATACGCTTTTCAAGAGAAAAAATTGTTATATCAGGGATGTTCTTTTCTTGTAGATACCATCCCTGGTTTATGCTATTGGTACACTTCTTTTCAATACAACATTTGGTGCGCAGAAGGGTATAAAACGTTGAAAAATTAATTTCATATTAATGTGCTATTGTTTCGAAATCAATTAACTTCAACCTTCTGTATTAGTCGACAATACTTTTTAACCCTTTCCCAAACAAGCCCTGGTTTTTACGTGTTTGCAGTAAAAGTCTTTTGAAAACACTGTGGGAAAAGGAGAAATTGCTCGTAACGAGCAATTTCTCCTTTTCCAACAGTGTTTCCTACCCTTTTTGAGAACTTTCTGGCATTTTCTCCTAATTTAAAATTGTTGTCTGCAAACTCTTTTGGTTTGGAAGAGTCCAAAATTTGTCGTTTGGAAAAGGGTTAAAAAGAGAAATACAGACCCATACACTTACTTCAGTCTCAACACAATAAAAAAAAAAAATAGCATCGGAGTAACTCGCTATATAGATCTAGTATATATATGTTCTGACATGAGTTGGCATTTGAGATAAAATTTTATTAACCCTTTCCCAAACAAACCCTGGTTTTTACGGGTCTGGAATAGTAGCCTTTTGAAAACATCGTGGGAAAAGGAGAAAATGCTGGTAACCAGCATTTTCTCCTTTTCCCACAATGTTTTCCACCCTATCATAGACCGAAATAATCTTTTCAGCAAGAGTTGAACTGTCGTCTGCAAATGCTTTCAATTTGGTCTAGTCCAAAATTTCGTTGTTTGGGAAAGGGTTAAACGATCCTAGGGAAAATGTTAAATACATAAACGATCCTTTGGCGAGCTTAATAACATTTTTTCTTGACGAGTTAAATAAAATTTCATCTTAAATGCTACCAAATGTTGCAAGGATTCTTTTTTAACACATAACGATATTTCACAAATGATAGATCAGAAAAATGACGTTGACTATTGCGATATTAGACGTGTATTAGATAAGAAAATTCGCAATGGGTATATTGCACTGAAAACATGGGAGGTTATGTGATAAATTTATTCTCTCTTACAGTTCTCAGTCCATGTGACGCCGATATAGTCCGCACGGGAATAAGACAGTACCCCAACAAGACATTTAGAACTCCGACAAAAGTTTTCGAGACAGTTCCCCGACACTTTGGAAGACAGAACTTTCTCTAACAAGAAATTACATCTTATCACGGATAAAAAAAATATGTTTGATGGAGGATTTTAAATGTGTATGAATGATCTTTTTTGTAGGTGGTAAAGTCTATAAGCTTAGTTTGACGCAACAATTTGGTGGCCTATCGTCACAAAATATCAAACAATGTCGAAACACACTACATTCTCCCGATGATATATCTATAGAGGTCGACAATATACATGTATGTAAAATTGTCGGAGTGTACAAAATAAACGGAAAATGTATTTCACTCAGTACTCAGAAAATTAACTCCCTTCCTCCACTTTCTCTACTATATTAAATTAATTTTGATAAAACGGAAATACACGTAACTAAAATACAAATTATTCAAAGACTTAATAGAATCAACCCCAAATACTATCTATTCTTTACTCAACTTTGATCCCCGTGGGGTCCCGGGGGTTTTTTACTTTATAGAATAGGACCTCGGCCTTTCTCTATGGCATGTCGTAGAAGGCGACTAAAATTAGAGACAAACGGCTGCTTTCCTCGTAATTCGTAGGATTGCAGCAGGCTGGGTAGTTCTTATTCCAAATCCTATATTTTTTTTCTTAATGTAAATAGGGTTTGGAATGGGAATCAATTGGCCTGTGGGACCCCGTGTGGTTTAATCGGGGGTATAAGAATAAACCACTGCAGTCCCGCGATCGTCACATCTGCCATTTCATCTGGCGGAACAAAAGTGACAGCATGCATGTCGTAAAAGGCGACAAAAGGGGCACCATTTTGTGTTTCATCCATTCCTCATTTATCATGTTTGTCTTATGTTGTTGCACATGTATGTTATTTTCACCTCGCATTATTGTTTACTAAGTAAGTGCGCCCAATATGACCCAAGTTGTCGACGGGCCATAAAACACTATTCTATTCTATTCTATTCTCAACTTTGATGCTGGCTAAAATTCTTCTTAAAATTCACCCATGAGACAATAACCACCTGTCATCCTATGTAGAAATCTTCTTCACGGACAATTCGATCGTGCAGCATCATTTATCCGCGATGTAAATTCCACAGCATAAAATGGTTATTAGCCATGAAACAAAATTGTAGGGGAAAGTTCTGTCTCCAAAAGTGTTGGGGAACTGTCTCAAAAAAATTGTGTCGGGGATCTCTTGTCGGGGAACTGTCTTGATACCGGTTGCACAACATGCACACATGATGATTTATGACATCTTTGAGTCTTTTACCAATGAAAATGGCACTCTTGTTCAGATTCCTCTAATCGCCGAAAAACTTCCAGATTTGGCTAATACTCGACTAATCCGTAATCGATCCGCCGATGGATGTTGGTTTCTCACATTACGGACTTCCCGAGTCTTAGCCCATGATAACGATATTCTTTATTCCTCCTTTTGTAGAAAATTTACAAAGAACATACAATCCAATACAAACCAAGGCAAAGTAAACACACATATAAACAATTACAAACAGATTACATGAAAATAAAACATACATACCAGAGAGAGAGAGAGAGATGAGACAGATAAAGAGAGCCGAGAGAAAGAAAGAAAGAAATAGAGAGAAAGAGAATTAACATGTCATGTACCGGTACTTAAATGTTTAATAAGTGCCCTATACACTTGGGTTATTTGCGTGTCTGAGTTTCATAGCATTTACGCAAATATCCCAATTACCTTGTACAGAATATGGGTGCTGATTTCAGGGGCCATATATTTCGCTAATCCCGTGAGGCAATCCAAGATTTGGACAAGTGGGTCTTTTTTAACAAAATCAAGGATCGTTGTTCACAAGTTCTATCTGTGCGTATCGTTTGACCAGCAATTACTTAATTTGTGAAGCACTGCGTTTTCTGTAAGTTGCATGGTTCAACAGATTATGCATTGCTCTTTCAAACAATGGCATGTAGATCAGTTTGAAAACTCGACATTTTTCTTTTTTCGCCAAAACACCTTAGCCACCAAAATAGCTATAAAAGCTTTACCATACCACCAAATTTTAGCCTGGTCCCAATCAAGGGTCGTGTATATACATACGATCATTGACCAAATCCAAAGCATTTGCAGACGAGAACTTAGATGTAGGATGGTCCTTGCTGGTACTACTATATACTTAATTTCTCCGAGAATTTACAACATGAGAGAGAAATCAATTGCATTATTTTTAATACTGTGATAAACTGTTGCATTTAAATATTACGATAAATGCTAATTTTAAAGCTAAAGTCGTGTTTTTCAGACATAAATATGTAGGTAAAACTTCCATGTTGACTACAGGTGCTCTTAGGGGAGTCAACTATGGTACCGTGTTAACACCTGCAATTTGGAAAATCGTGGAAAATTTCTGTTTGTAGTATTTGTCAAAGACAATTTAGCACTATGAGTTCAATATTGAATTTTGAAGTCCATGTATAGTTATTTTTTGCAAAGCCGAAGGAAATAAACCGAATTAAACTCAATTTTATTAAGCAAATGAGTTTTTCGGTAACACTCAGATATGTAATTGAAAATGGCATATGAAAATATACTGGGTGAGGTCATCGACTGTGGAAATACTAATATTTGATTGAAAATAGCTTCTATAGGCGCAATGATACAAAATTCGTTTACTGATCGCTTAGTCCTGGTCTCTTTTGTTCTAAAAAAAGCTTCGTCACATGGCCTGTTCATCCCACGATTGGGCGCTACTTCATTTGATTTGGAATGAATATTTATAATTGGAAATAGACTAGTTCATTGTGACTTGGAAATTAAATGTTGTCGGCTCAAGATATTTAAGAATCATAGTTTTCAAGTACAAAATTAATTACTTCCATTCCATATATTTCATATGGTTTCTCTCTCTATCCATCATGGATCATACTGTCAAGGGACATATTACCTCCGACTCCCCGAGTGATCAAAGGGAGACCGCTAATACACAATAATCCGAATTTTGTCATGAGAACTCTTCTAACAACCAGAAAGGTCTTCATTTGCTTAGTTGGTTGAATAATACTTCTCTTTTTTTTTTTCAAATTATTAATTCCACATAATGGCTTCCTCGACAAATACCACTTCAGCGTTCTAAACGTTTTTAATTTTTTGAGAAAGTTTAATTTAATTTAATTCTTTATTTCCTCCATAATTGAAGATTACAAAATTAAAAAAAAAGAAGTTACATATACGTTAAAGATGCATACATAACCTTGACCTTCACTTATCAAACATGGATTATTGATTTTATAAAGAATAAGGGGTAATTATTTTCAAAACACGAAGGAAAATTGTGCCTGATGTTATCGCCATTTGTGAATATAGATAGTAACGTATAAATAATGAAGACAGATCTCTCTGGTATATTCGAGACAATGCCATGCAAAATCGCTTCTGCTTTCGATTTGATTATGAAAACAGTGGATATAGATCTAGTTTGTGCTGTGTATGCATGCAAATTAGGTATCTTTCGAATAGACCATCTGCCAATTACCGTTACTGACGTGTCACCACGAGTTACTTCCCTTTCCACCGGACAATCTTTCCCAATCTTGTATATACACGAATAGTGAAAGGGTCATGGAATACACCCTAAACGCGATAAAAAAGGAAAAAAAACCTAAAACGGCCGTGCCGGTAGTTTTCATCAATTATCTTTTTCGAAGACACACACAAAAAAGAATTTATTTTATCAATTTTTCGGTAGACTTCAGACAATAAAGCGGTATCATATGGGTTGTCTCCTGCCGGGTCTGTTGATAGAACTTTTTGTAGGCAGACTGCATTAACCCTTAGGCTGCCAAGCGTGATTCGATGACCTTTTGCAGACAATATAGATTCAGATCAGCTTACGAAGAACGTGCAGTCTGATCCTAGATCTTCACTATCCGATACGGAGAGGTTTTTCCTCGAGATTGACCATCCATAACAGATTTTAACAATTCCAAATCTTTTCAAGTGATCAACCTAAGACTAAACGGGATAAACACTTAATTGTGACACTTATGTGTTAGTCGGTGCCTAAAAAGAACATCACATCTTTTCCACTTTGACGGTAAAATACCGAGATCAAACGAACACCCAGCTAACCCTTTACTGGCTTTGCAATGAAAACAAGTATAGCACATATTCGCTTCCTGAAAATGAATCTCTAATATCCTTTTTTTTCCTAGAGGGAATGGAAGGTTTGAAATTTGAATTAAACTTTGTTATTACGATAGTCAACTTATACGGTAGTTCTAACAGTAATAATGAGAAAAATGCAACTATAAAGATTTTTAAAAATGTTAATTATGTCAAAGTCAGGACTTTCGCTGTAAATTCAAAATGTATAATGTCCCAGTTTCTTGATTGTAGACTGTCTCTGTCTTTTAACAGATACTGGACATTTTTTTTTTTTTTTTTTTGGGGGGGGGGAGATATTATCAAATTACTAGTTTAAATTAATCAAAGCACAGATTCCTGGACTTCAAGCCTTTACGTTACAAACTTAGCTACGGAATTCGGCAAACATTGGTTGAATAATCACACATAAAAATAGGAAAAGTCTAATGCAGTTATATTGATGTTACCGCCCCCCCCCCCCCCATTTTTTTACAACACTGAAATTTTCATTGACTCTTTACGAAACAGAAATTTGAGACTTGCCCAAATTGTAAGCCTTTGCAGATAACAATTTGAATGTGTACTAAAAATGAAATTTTCTGTAGGAAGGATAGCAAAGGAAATGGAGAAAAGGTTGGTTACTAGAAATTTATCCCTTTTCAATAACATTTTTAAAACCTATATTTTTAAGGGTCATAAAAAGCTTGCGATATGGGTTTTAAATGGTTACCGTGAATGTTTTCACCCGACGACAACACTTTGGACTCTTCCAGATACTTAGCATATGGAGACGATAGAATAAACGTGGGTCAAATGGTTGTAATTGTCTTTGAAAAAGTAAAAAAAAAAAAACTATTGTGGAAACAGGAGAAAATGCTTGTTGCAAGCCCTTCCTTTTTTCCTTAAATATTTTCTCTCCCACTTTAAAAATTTATTTTTCACAGATGTTTCTGAACTACATATCGGTTACTTTTTTGTTAGGGGGGTGGGGTGTTAAGGTTGAGGAAGTGAGACAAGTAACAGACAGTGAGACAAATGAGCACGTCTGCCCCCTTTTTTTCCGGGTCGCTCGAAATACTTTGGCAAAAAGGTTACATAGCTGTCCAGGGACAGTCCATTTACTGATATTAAAGCATTATTATCAAACATCCTTGTTGCACTTTTAGGTATGTACCTATTGAAGAATAAATTCATGTTATAGATATGGAACAAAAGAAATATGGGTTCAGATCAAATTTCAGACCATCCATAACTTCTTCACAAAATATTTATTCAAGCTTCATTTTGAGTATTTAACCCTTTACCGAACAACAAAATTTTTAGACTGGTCCAAATTGAAAGACAAAAAAAAAAAAAAAAAAAAAAAAAAATCAAAATTGAAATTTGTTTCCAGCAGAGTAGAAAACATTGTGGGAAAAGGAGAAAATGCTGGTTGCCAGCATTTTCTTCATTTCCAACAATGTTTTCAAAATGCTTCTATCTCAGGGTCGTAAAAACCAGGGATTGTTTGGTAAAGGGTTAAAAAAATCTAATGAAATCTTACTAAAAAAATGAGTGAAGGGTTAACTCGGTGTTCCTTTGATCTCGGTATCGCACTGCAGGGTGGGTGATCTTTAGAACAGCTGTAATGTACTTGCTTCTTACAGATTAACACACACGTGTCACATTAAACTGACTCTTCTTATCTTTTGTTTCATATCACTTTACCCCTTTAGTGATCATTAGTGGATAGGATTATGAATTTTAACAGGTTTCAGAGGGTAAGTTCGTTCTTAGTCTCTACATGCTCTTTATTTCAATACGATCTCATTAAATGCATATTTTGTCTGTTTATGATTATTTTTTTCAAAAGCAATATCACGAAATATGTCTGAATTGTGTTAGAATTGATTTCCTCTAGATTTCTTGCCATGCCATTTTCTTTTAGTTATGAATTTGTCCAAATTTAAACTGGAATTGCGAACGGGACATACGGCATTTATTATTGAAATAATGCTTTGTTTGTCCGGTGTCACGTGATATTTCTGGTGCGCCGCTTACGATAAAATCGAAATATCGCTTATATCAAATCTAATTGGCAAATCGTCTATTAGGCCTACCGCGGTATCTTCGATTACGCGGTAATAGCGAGGGCAACTAGATCTATATAGTCTAATTAACTAAAAACATTAAGTTTTTTTTTTTGTTACAGAGTATTTCACATAGTGAGAAAAGGAGAAAATGTTGGTTACCAGCATTCTCTCCTTCTCCCACCATGTTTTCAAAAGGTTTCATCCTTGAGCAGAGTCGTTAAAAGTCGGGACTGGTTGGTACCCAAAGGGTTCAAATTACAATTCTGTGGTAATTTCATTGGTTGTAAAAATATCTGTTTATCAAACCACGATCTCAATAATTTGTGAAGACTCCTTTGGGCCACCGTACATCATTACGCGATTTCCCGCCAACAAGGAATCATGATGCAATCTGGGAGAACCGCAGGAATAATGGAGGGACGTGCCGTTGGAATCCTGTGAATAATGGTTGGCTTGCATGATGCAGTATGTTAGTAAGCACTCAGTAAAAGAAGTAATGCTTGCGGACTGGAAGACGGCGAAGACAAGAGGAATGATGAATGGTAAGTAAACGACTGTTTTCTTATAAATGGTATACAATTAGATCTACCCAAATTCACCGGGACAGACCCGTATGGCCCTAAACACCGTTGTGACTGTAAATTTATATGTTGTGACTCAACTGTGCAATCCTTGCATTTTTCTCCTTTGCCACAGATTCCCAACTTTCAAAGGGTGGAGGAAGATTCGGACCCAAGAAGATTCGGCCCAACGCAAAATCTTGAGAAGATTCGGACCTAACAGTCATTCTCAAAAAATGGGTACAATTACAGTTGAAAAAATGTTCAAATTTTTAGTTTCTCAAATTATTATCATATTTACTGGATAGTAAAATTCAACTATCGAATTAATTATCTACAAAGTTTGACACACTCAACATCAACCATCTCCGAGAAATGTGACGGCAAAATAATCAAGCGTCAGTCTCTGTTACGGATGTTAGAAACACTACCTTAACACGTGTTGGGTACTATAAATCTACTTTTATGACAAATACATGTTGTTTAAGTTTGAGATTTTGACAGATAATTTCATAACCCTTACAGAGAATAGCAAATATTTGGCCAAGTTTTGCGACAACATCGAAAATACATTATCATACAAATTGATATTCTGAGAAAAGATATATTTTAATAAAACATTGTCCAATGTTTGTAATTTAAGTACTCTAAATGAGTGATGGAACACGTTTTTAATATAAAAGTGGAACCATTAAACTGCAAAAACATTTTACTGACATATGCCATAACATCACATATGTATATACCAGTATTCCTGGTATGAATCAAGCCAGTGCTTTTGTTACGGAGGTTAGCAAAACGTGTTTATTTAAAGGAAACAAATAAATCTAACATTATCGCTGCACCCACAACATGATACCATTAGCAAGTAGCCATTATTTCTTTCAGGACACTAAATTATTAAGAGTATTCTCAGACACTACACTGTTTAACCTAGTTCCGGACAATATTTACACCAGAAAATGGGTTAAGTATTAAGGTGTATTAAACAGTATATGCTCTTTTTATTTAACAAATAATGGAACCCACACAATAATAATATATAAACATCTTGAGAACCGTGCGGAATGACATCACTGATATAAACACCAGCATTGCTGGTAGAAAACTAATTAATAATTTTGTTATTGATATTAACAAAAATGGAAAAATAGCCAAATAAGAATTATAAAACTTTCCTTTGTATAATTATGCAACATTAGTATACAACTTTGATTCTTATAAGACACTAAGTTATTTTGTGCCTTATCAGGATCCAGGCTCTTTGACTTTAAAAATGTTGTACTAGAAAATCTAACTGGTTAGCTAAGATGCTGATGAGAGAAGCTTAATCACTTTCTGCCTTTAGTTAACTGGATCGCTCTCTTTCATCTTTGTTCTTTCTCTTTAAAAAAGTCTTTTATTTTTCCTCTCAGCCTTTATGTCAATTTCTTATGCCTTTCAACGTTTATGACTGTCATTTTGCAACAAAAATCATGTGTTCGGATGTGGGACTTTGAAGTAATATTAGTGCAAGCATGACGTTATCGAATTTACCAATTTTTAACCGAGCTTATATTTTTTTCAAACCTCCACTGATTTCTAATGTCCGTAACGGCACAATTCATTACTATCAAACATTATTTACGTTAAAAAATTTTTCTAATGTTAACATTTATCTAAGTCATAACTCGATTGAACAATATTCAATCCATTTATGTCAGGCTGACTTAGAAAAATCACAGATTGAGAAACAATAATTACTTTCTCTAACCTCCGTTACGGTTTAGTACCGTTTACATAAGTTTTTATCATCCATTTTTGCTCTTTTCACATTTCACACAGTATGTGACGTCTTCACAGACTGTAAAACATGATTTAAGAAATTCAAAACGGATCTAAATTGATTTCATAAGATAAAATGCATATGTGGCCGCGAGTCTAACCTCCGTAACAAAAAGGGAAGGATTTGATTGTTCAGAAATACTCAATGTTGGCACTGCTATTAATACAGCGAATTTATTTTAAAAGACACATTCCTGGTGCTTATGATACATATCTACAATAATCATTTAGTAGAAACATAACCGTTCAAAAGTATGTTTAATATTACAAGAGAACTCATTTGGCACCTACTTTCAACGCCCCGCATGGGTTCCAGACACAACACTTGCGGCCGGTTGTTTTTATTTTGAACATATACATTGGTGGCGTTGTCAAAATAGGTCATACCCTCAGGATAACATGTTAAGTGAAGTCACTTTTGTCAGAAATAATATTTCGTTACGGATGTTAGTCGTTACGGATGTTAGAAATATTTCATTGAAACTGACATTTAGCGGAGGAGATGCAGGAGAGACTCACATGCACTTTTTCAATTATCTATCCTTGATTGTGTCCAAACTTAAACGGTGTCAATTTCACAGGGACCAATCAATTTATGGTAGAAAAAGCCGTTACGGATGTTAGAAAAGAATTTATCCCAAATAGCTTTTTTGTATTTCATATGTAACAGTCAGCTCAACTTTGCGGGAATGTTAAAATTTATCAAAGGGTTGTGAGCTCTATTCATTCCACACCTGAAAAAAGGTATTTTAGAGTACATGACATAGTTCAAAAGACTTGCAATAAATTGATCAAAATGTGTTACGGACGTTAGGTATGATTTTGCGACAAATGATTTTGAATGAAATAATATATAAGCTCTAGATATAATTAAGAAAAGTATCCAAATACGGAAGATGTTAATTGTATCAATTGAAAAAATAAAGTATACGATCCGATTCTTCCCAATCTTAAGATACAGCAGAAGTACACAAACTGTGTATAGTACCTGCGACAGGCAAAATTTAACAACATCCATCCAATTAAAAGGATACTATTGTGACAAAAATGAATCTGATGACTTTCAAAGTATTCTTATTGTAGACTAGTATCATCAGTGATATAAAAATAATTGGTCTGTCTGTCATTTGTATATAATCATTAGAGTAATTCACGTATTTATTGTTGCGACAAGCATTTTTCGTAATTGTACCCATTTTTGGAGAATGACTGCTAAGAAGATTCGGACCATCTATGAGAAGATTCGGCCCAAGGTAGAAGAAGATTCGGCCCTAATTTTGAAAACAGCATATAGTGAAGGCGATTTCCATATCTTGCTATTATACTTAATTTTTTATTAAAGGAGAATGCCCAATATGCAGGTTAATTTGATATAGGTTTCGTCCCATTTTGTGGTTATGTAATGTATGTTTGCATACACATTAAAGTAGCAGTAACATCCTATTTTTACATTTTCAACAAATCCTAAAGTGTTATATATCACTGTAAAGGTCTTTCAATTTGCTAAAAAATGGTGCAAAAATCAAGCTTTTATCACTTAAAAAAGTTATCACCAAAAATGTGAGGATACCGTCATAAATCTGTCTGACAATTAATTTGACATCTTTTATTTGATTTAATTTGCGACATGAGTGTCTTTTTACATGTAAAAACAGATCAAGTATTATGAAGTGTTATACATCATTTTGCCTTTAAATTTGTAATAAAATGATATTGATATCTTAATACAAAAAAGATCTATGCAAAAGAGTGCTGAAACTATGAATTCACCATATTTGTCGGACACTTCGTTTTACTAGACAACAATATTTTAGACTGATTTTTAGACAGGTCCAAATTCAGGGCTGTTGCAGATAACAAATTGGATATGGCTCAAACAAAGACATATGATTCAGAAAAAATATAAAACATTGTGGGAAAAGGAAAAAATGCTGGATACCAGTACTTTATTCTATTCCAACAATGTTTTCAAGGGGTGTGGTACTCAAATAATATCTGTAAGCCTTTCATTAAATTAAACTTTTCTTGCACTTTTTGAAGATGAAGATATGATGTATGCAGCTCAGTTGCAAGATCAATTGCCATTTTTTTTATAGGGTTACAGCTTCTGTCAAATCAGCTTTTAAGTTTGGAATTTGCGGGGATTCTTTAAAGTTTACACGTTTGTTTACTTTAACCCTTTCCCAAATGACTAACTTTTGGAATTGACTAAATTGAAAGCATTTGCAGATGACAATTCAACTTTTGCTGAAAAGATGATTTCAGTCTATGATAGGGTAGAAAACATGGTGGGAAAAGGAGAAAATCCTGGTTACCAGCATTTTCTTTTTTCCACGATGTTTTCCCAAGGCTTCTACTTCAGTACCTCTAGCTGAGTAGGAGGGAGGTTGTGACTGAGTCTGAGAGAAATGATCTCCTGAAAGTGACAGTTTCCAGGTTCAGTCTAAAATAGCTTGTGCTGGGGATTGGGTCTCATCATAAGAAAAAAGAGATACACTGAGAAAAAAAATCAGATTGTATTAACCCTTTACCAGATGACAAAATTGTATTCTGTTTCAAGTGGAAAGCTGTTGTGGATGACAAATTAGATTTCACTTAAACCATGGAATCTGAATCAAAATGGAAAGAGAACACTGTGGGGAAAAGGAAAAAATGCTGGTTATCGGCATTTTCTTCTTTTCCTGTAATGTTTTCTAAAGCTATTTTTCACATGGATGTTAAAAGTTTTGATTGTGTGGTAATGGGTTTAAGTACTCTACTTTAACAGTTGACATCAACACAATTTTTGTCTGACTGAGTTTTGAAAGTTGTGGCAGACAATGAAATGAGCCAAAACATGAGGACAGGAAATAAAATGGGAAAAGGAAAAGTAGAGAAAGCAATATGGATTATTGAGAACTTTTCAGAAAAACTGCATACTGCCTATAACAGTTAAAGACTCAAGTCTAAACAATCATTCATGGCAAAAAAAATCAATTTTCTTAAGTTCTACTTTTCAATCAATGTTGCAGGGAAAAAATGAGATATTAAAGCTAAAATGATTATATCTAAGCCAGAATGGACAAAAAAATCTAAGATCTAGTGGAAAAATAAAAAAAAGATACTAATATTCAACATTTTGATGACTTGGTACAATACTGATGTAAGTGCCTATACAAAGTATTGGCGATACGTGAGTATTGGTTATTGCACAATACCCTCTATTTTTTTTTATGTTGCTACAATCTTTCTTGATGTACAAAACGCTCGACATTCTTGGTGATGGGTCTAAACATTGTTCAAAATTCTATTTCAAAGTGGCCAATGCGAGTTTACGTCATGCAATTTAAAAATGTATTTGATACTGCGATCTATCCGGTTTTTAGTAACGATCGAAATTACGGCAACTGGGAACTTCCGGTTCATGCAGCGGTAAATGGTAGGGTGCTTTTTTGGCTTTGCGCTAAGATGCGCTATCATATTTTGGGACAAAACCGCTGTTTTCTACAAGAAAAGACTCCATAAAATAGCAAGATGCCTTTCGGATCCTTTCGGAGGACAATAACCTCATGATCCTTCGCTCTCAAAAACTTGTAAATTGTTTAAATTGTCTTAATTTTGAAAAAACCCGCGTTTGTTTGGTATCTACGTCTTCCTTGGGGAATGACCTTCAATTTGGTACGTCATTTTACCCACAAAGCCATACTGCCATTGAGAAATAACGAGATTTCGATAGCGACCCCGGATGTCATGTTCTAAAAATAGAAATTTCTATTTCCCCACTACGATGATAGAAGCCATTTCAAAACGGAAAAAAATCAATAAAATCCACTCGATACTATTTTTTTCTCTTCATATATCGATATCGATATACTTTTTCTGTGTGCTAAGACTGTTTCTCAGCCAAAATGTTTAAAATTGATGATTTTGTGAGTAAGTGAAATTGTACCAAAATACATGCAAGTCAGAAGGTAAACAGGAAAAACCCGATATCGGTGTTATCGCTAATTAAAGATGAAAATAATTTTTTTTTGGTATTTGTAAATGATTATACGGTACATTACACAGTGTGAAGATAGTTGAAAGTATGGATTACAATAATTTTTTTCACAGTTTGATGATGAATATGATAAAGGATTGTAAATGCAGTTTTCACAGTTTGAGGATGTTTTTGCAGTACTTGTCATAAATAGGCGATTTGTAATTGTATTGATGTATTATGAATGGTATGCATTGATTTAATGAATGTTGATATCGTATTTTTTTTAAGTGTTCTCATATGTGAGGGTAGATAAATTTGATAGTATTGTATAATGAATGTGCATCAGATTTATTATTACTATATGACCTGGAGATCGTGATCCAATAACACAGAACCAAAATTTTGATTATCTGAATGCACCGCTATATTACATTATTTTAGTGCTATGTGTGATCTTATGTACATGAAACATTAGCAAAAAAGGTTTTTATCTAGTTAGGACATAATACCGTCGGATATCACAAGTGTATCAATTTCCAGACTGTAACTTAACGCCTTTAACCTGACAACTCCGACTCTAAGGACAATTTGAAAGAAGGGTTTTGAAAGAAATTGGAAAAATGAGAAATTGATTGTAATTTTTTTCTGCTTTATCTGCTTTATTTGTCTGGGACGGACAAAAAAGGGTGCATTCTGATCTGGTCTATATAACACCTTTTCAGGATCGCCAAATTACTACTTGGTTTCTCAGAAAAATCCAAATTTAGTTTCTGTTTATAGTTAATTACATCTTGTTGGAATTGTGACGCTAGATCAGACTGCAGTAAATTGCGATCCGATCTTAACGCTAGACGGCTTTGGTATGTTTATGTATTACTGCTTGGTTTGTCAGAAAATCTCCTAACCTAGTTACTGGTTTTAGTTAATTACATGTACATATTGTAGAGAGTGTGGTGCAAGATCAGACTGCAGTAAATTGCGATCCGATCTTGAGACCAGATTGAAATTCTGTGTGTTATGATGTTGAAGTACACTCTTGGATATGGCGAGTAAAACGGGGTGCAGGGTTTAATCCTATTACAGTGAGACACACATTATCACTTTGTGAAGTGTTATTGTTGATTGACTTGGAGAAGTTCTATAATTATGTCATCGTATTTTTCATAGTTTTTATTTTTCTGGGAAAAAGTTATTTCTCGGCTTTTTAACAAGTTCAACTTGAACTGGCTTTTAACGTTTGTATGGCAATGCAGATTATGGACAGATTGCTGGCAGCCAACTTTTCTCCATTTTCCGAAATGTTTTATATCTTTTCAAAAGAATCCCTACCATATGAGCCAGATTCAATTTCTCTATTGCAAATGAATTCTTTTTTTTTTTTTTGGACAAGTCTACATTTTACAAGTTGTAAAAAAATTAATTAATGTCCGATGTCTTAATGTGCATAACATCATGAGTTGAGAGAATTTGCTGGTGGCCAACATTTTTTCTTAAATTATCTTAAAATGCATTTTTTTTTTCACATCCCATAATGATAGTTAACTCTTGAGCCATATTAAATTGTCGACAAAAAATGTTTTGAAATTGACATGTTCACATTTTTCTCCTGTCTACATGTTTTGTTTGAAGAAGTAATAGGTAAAATCAATGCATGTATTACTCATTTACAGGAATTTCACAACAAGAGGACTTTTTCCAATGCAAAATAAAGTGCAAATAAAGTTCAAGCCGATTTTTTCAGTGTCTCAGTAAGATTGTTCCAAAACAAAGAGAAAATTACGCTCCTAGATTGTTAAAGCAAACAAAACATAAAGCCAATAATACAAAAACAAAATATGAAAACTGGTCCGAGTTCTCTCTATTTCTCATCAATTGTGCCGAATCTTCTCCAAAAAAGGGATGAGAAGTACACCACTAAATCAACTAATAATGGCGTTAGCAGAACACGGTAATGATCGTTACGTTCTGCAAAACAATTTGGGCGATTAAGATTAACGTTTTAGAATAATTAGTTCAATCAGGTAATTTTACGGGTATAAACAATATAATACAACTTGGGCCGAATCTTCTCACCCTCGGGGCCGAATCTTCTCACCTGCTGGGCCGAATCTTCTTGAAAATCGCTGGAAGGCCCTGGGCCGAATCTTCTTGGGTCCGAATCTTCTGACATCCCTTTCAAATACCTTTCAGAAGATGGCTTCTAAAATACTAAGGAAATAGGGGAAAATGCTGTTTAACTCATTACCACAAGCCCGACCTTTAACCCCTTTAAAGAAGCCCACTGAAAACATTGTGGGAAAAGGAGAAATGCTGGTAACCAGCATTTTCTCCTTTTCCCACAATGTTTTCTATCTGAGGCAAATTCCAACTTTCGCCGTCATGTTTTAAATAGACCCATTTCACATTACGTAATCAATAATCTGTCCGTTGGAGGCATACTAATAAGCCCGGTGGCGTAGTTGTTTGTATTTTCACTTATGCTAGGAACCCGAGTCATTGATTAAAAAGAAGAAATGGTCAATTATTGTCGTGTGTATGGTTGTCACAATCGTTCTGATAGAGAAGAGGACAGACAATTTTACCATCCCCCAAAAGTTAGATCTTTAACAAGAGAATGTGAAAAAACTCGCCTGCTTTCGGAGGAGCGACGATGGTTGTGGTTGGCCCAGCTAAACCAAGATTTGTCAGGCAAAAATCTGAAGAATGATAGAATATGCTCAGACCATTTCATTTCAGGTAAGGGGAAAAAATGAATGTAAATTTGTCGATTTTACTTAAACTTAAGGCTACAGTGCAGCCGATTTTTTTATTACTTTTGAAAGTTGTTCGTACCTAAAATCGATCGTACCTAGAATACTTGCAAGTTTGCTCTGTGTGTGTTTTCAGATACACTGCAATTTTGTTGCTTTAACCCATTACCAAACAACAATATTTTAGACTGGTCCAAATTGAAAGCATTTGCAGACGACAAAATAAAAGTGACTGAAAATTTGAAATTTGTTTTCTGAAGGGTAGAAAACATTGTGGGAAAAGGAGGAAATGCTGGTTACCAGCATTTTCTCCTTTTCCCACAATGTTTTCTGAAGGCTTCTTTCTCAGGGGCATCAAAAGTAGGGATTGTGTGGTAATGGGTTAAGGCTTACATATATATAAGAACATAAAGACAGTTCTAAAAATTTGTAATCACAGATCGACAGAGCAAGATCTATCAGCTGCTCAACCTCATTATTTTTGTCCATTGATTATACATGTAAAATAGGAATATAAAACAAAAATACAAAATATTCTAAATGGCTCACTGATTTGACAAGGTTATAAATGTATATTCCAGCAGAGAATACACCACATTTTGTTTAATTTAATCTCAGAAGCAGCTTAATAAGCTGAGCTTACACCTTTACTATTAAATCAATTTGAACATATGCAAACATACTTTAGCTCTAACTAAACGCCAGTCATTCATGTTGATTGCCCGTATGTCGGATACCCATCCATTCTGCGCTTGGTTGTTGGCATCCAAGCTCTTAAGACCCTTCAAATCCTCTGAAGTATACAGACGACCCAATGAACCCAGCAACAAGCTGTCTTGCAAGATTCATTCTAAAATCTATGTGTGTTCTCTTCTTGGATTTCCCCAACTTAGTTTTAAGCTGATGATTAGGGGACTCTTTCATGCAGACAAGAGCATTGCACAAAGCAGTGTCAAACCAAAACCAAAACAGATATTTCTACCACTTTTTTGCCTTCCTAGCAGTTGTATACTGCATTCTGTTTTGGTCAGCTATGTCCACGCCTCCTTTATATTTGGAACAGACATCAGCCACTTTTGGACAACGTATATCCTTAGTCTGACCATCTTTTTGTCGGCGTGTAACATGTGACAGCTGATTTGGGTCCATGTTATTAAAAAGCAAATGCACCAGCTTTTTGTCCTTCCATGCGACACAAATCATAGTGTCCTTTTGGAGGCTTTTCATGTCTCCTTGTTTTGTCACTTCTCGTGGTTTTTTAAGTGACTCTGGAAGGCCTTTTCGGTTACATCTGACTGTTCCACAGCAGTAGATGTCATCCAGGAGAAGATCTTCAAAAAGCTTAGGACTTGAAAAGAAATTATCCATGTATAATTATGTGCTGGTATTTTCCATGGATATTTCTTGTCAAATCTTTGAGTACTCTGGTGCCTAAGCCTTCTTCTGTTACTCGCTGCCCTCTGAGTGAGTCAGGTTTACCGACATAGACTTGGAATACATGCACATAACCTGTCTTCGGGTGTGCTTGTTCCCAAACCTTAATGCCAAATTTTGTTGGCTTGGCCAGTAAATACTGTTTGAATTACAGCCTGCCTTTGTAGGCTATCATTCCCACATCAATTGATTGAGCCTGAGGAGGGTCATAATTCTCTAAACGGAGAGAATATTGACAACATCGTATACTGGTCTGATATGATGTAACTTGTCATGACCCGCTGTCCTTCTTGGAGGATTTGTTTGGCTGTCATTTACATGGAAGTGTTTGCACAGCTTTTCAAATCTCTCTCTGGTCATAATATCTGGAACCCCTGGCAAACCAAAGTATGATGCAGTGTTCCATGCAATGGAGAATTTTGGTATCTGCATGATACTAAAAATTACAAAAATCCTCAGGAACGCATACATCTCTACCAATGTTGTTGGATACCATTTTGGGTCAGCCGTATCTGCGATCATTCTTGTTGCATAGTTGATAGTTTCTAAAACTATACACATTTTTCAGAAACTATCTAGAATTACAATAGAATGATAAAAAGTACTACTGTAAATACAACCTGTCAGATCCTTATTGATTTTACACTTATTATAAAGATATTGTTGCTACTTTGTCTAATGTTATTATTCTAGTATTTTTATTGTTAGCTCTACTGGCTTTCAGCCAGCAGAGCTTATGTCATGGCGTGGTTTCCGTCGTCCGTCCGTCTGTACGTCCGTCTGTCCGTCCGTTAGTCTTTTTCTTGTTTACGCGATAAAGTCTGCATTTCTTCCCTGATTTTCGTGAAACTCGCACAATTTGTTTATCTCATCAATAGCTTTAACCCTATAGATTTTGAGAAAAATCCAACAAACAGTATGGGAAAAGTAGCCATTTCAAGTTGAAAATTTCAAATTCTTGATTACGCGATAAAGTCTGCATTTGTTGCCCGATTTTCGTGAAACTTGCACAGTTTGTTTATCTCATCAATAGCTTCAACCCTATTGATTTTGAAAAAAATCCAACATACAGTATGGGAAAAGTAGCCATTTCAAGTTGAAAATTTCTAATTCTTGTTTACGCGATAAAGTCTGCATTTGTTGCCCGATTTTCGTGAAACTTGCACAGTTTGTTTATCTCATCAATAGCTTCAACCCTATTGATTTTGAAAAAAATCCAACAAACAATATGGGAAAAGTAGCCATTTCAAGTTGAAAATTACCAATTCTTGTTTTCGTGACAAAGTATGCATTTCTTGTCAGATTTTCATGAAAAAGCACAATCGAATTCTCTGCCAGTAGAGCATATTCAGGCCCCTCAGGGCCTTCTAGTTCAGAAAAGAATATTTCCCTCAAACAAGAAAAGTGCTAGAATGTCAGTCTGACTCAGAACTGGTGATTTGGATTAGGCTGATTGACTTGTTTGTAAAATTTTAGAGTGTGGTATCTTTGGAAGCAGTCGGGATTGCACATAGGTTTTTGACAAATGACACATTTGAATGTTGTTTGTTTTCTTTTATATCCCTCCCTATCCTTAGACTTTTTGTTACAAAGTATGCAATCTCTTGCAAGCTTTTGCTTTTTTGCACCAGGCTTTGGCTGTATGCGGCCTATAAAATGCCTTTCTGTGAGGTGGCTAAGAGCCTCAGCTGTCCTTCTTCCTCCCTTTTGTGGTCTAGGGGCATCCATGTGGATTCCACAAAAGCAAGGATTAGGGCCTGCCTTAATTCAATGTATGCACACCAGATTTGCGGTGCAGTAAATAGGCATTTACAAGCATCAGGTTAAAGAGATGAAAACATAATTTTTTCCACCATTTCACACATTTACAAAGCACATAATACTGCACAATTTGATCAGACAAATCAACCCCACCCATTTTCTTGACATAATCAATAATTGCGACTGGTTTTATTATGGGCTGGTTGGTTTGTCTGTTCACTCTGTCAGTTTGACAGAATTTAGCTTCGTGAATGTTTGTCAACATGTGGACATCTCTTTCATCATGGTACTTCAAAGCAAGAAAATGACCTCTCCTTGTCTCAGATGTACAGCAGGAAAAGCTTTTGGGACATCTTTCCTATTTACACGGACAGTTCCACATGCGTAAGTATTGTAACAATCAAGAATATCAAATAGTTCAGGAGAGGTGTAATAATTATCCATATATGATGACCTTTCCCAAGCAAGCCAACTTTTGACAACATGCCTAAAACTATTTTAGTTGTTTGGGTAAGGTCATCACCATTCATACTGTGCACAGTCTCTATCTGTCCATGGTAGACATCAATTCCAACACAATCACCCGATGAAGCCTCACAGAGTTGGAAAAATTTGATCCCAAATCTATTCGGTTTCATTGGGTTATAAACTCTAAAGCTCACTCTGCCTTTGAAAGGGCATATTCCTTCATCAAAACTCAAGTCTCTCTCTGGTTTGTATTTTTCACAATTATTTAGAAGCATCGATAGAAACGGTCTTACCTTGAATAGCTTATCTGACCTGTCATCTGTGTCATTGTCAACAATATGCAAATTAGATAATATCAATAAGAATCTGTCTTTCAACATAATTATACTGTTTAAAAAACAGTGTAACAGAGACTTTATTTGTTGACCAGTAATCCTCCAAGTTACTTTTTCCCAACGGTCCTAATTCCAATCACCAGGGCAAAAAACACTTTCATTTTGTCGATGGAACAATCCTTTCAATTATGGAGACAGCTGTGCGTTTTGAGTCTCTCACTTTCGATCCTTCTTTGAGCGTAAATATTAGTTTTATTGGTAAGAATACGCCTCATGTCATAGTCAAATAAAACATAAAAGTAATCCAAAACACTTGTTTTATCTGTCATAACAGAAAGCTCAATTTCCTCGTTGAAAGGCATCACTATTGGTGGCGAGTCAGTGATGCCCCACCCACTTTCTCTATCGCAGTCAAGTTCGCTATCAGGTGCTGCTTGCAAATCAAATCTGGCTACTTCCACAAAATTTTGCAAAATTTCTGCAAAAGCATCTTCTTCCTCACTTTCGAAAATATAATCCCCATCGCCATCACTTTCAGTGAATATTTGATGTAAAACTTCATCTACTGTAATTCTTTGATTAGCCATTTTGCTTTCAATTTCAAGATAGAATGACGGATGGAAACAACTTCCTTTGTTAGCCCAAAACTAATCCTATTTGACAATACTTTTAGGTCAAAGTATCAGAAATCACGTGATATCCAAATATGTATCATGGAAAACAGTTTCTGAATGAAATCTTGTAGTATTTAGCGAAAACGAGGCAAATATGTAGGGAAACCCCCTATCGCGTACTAGGGACAAAATCAGCAGTGAGGCAGAGATAACGTATCTCGTCCCAGGGATGCGGAAAGCAGGACGAGGGTTAAAATGATGATATTCCGGCTGTGTTTTATAATTTAAAAACGAAAATATCCAAGGCTAGGTTTTATGATAATTCGGTCAGAACACTTTACGGTAGTTTACATTGATGATAAAATGTTACTATTTAAGTTCAGCTTAAAATCTGACAAAGACAATGAAGAAAAAAAATGAACAAAAGGCAGGGCGGAAACAAAAATATAAAAAAGAAAAGTGTGTAATAATGCATTTCCTAACTTCTGATACAAACAATTGGTCAGGATCAGTGAACATTGGGTCAGGGCCAGCAGCATCTAGCACATCTTCGCAAACCAAGGATACTAACTCCACTTTGTTCGTTATGTACCTTGGCCGCTCGCCTCTTTAAAAATCGAAACACCCGCTGCGCCACCTGTCGAATATCACGAGTTGCGTAACCTTTGCTGATGTTATTTCTGACAAATCAAAATGCTCGTAATAAAATTGGTTGGTTATGCATCAAATATGGCTGCGCTTTCGGATTCATCACACCAAAACAAGACGAACAGACGCAATCATTTGGCTATGGAACCCGTCCTAATACTTCACATAATTGATCGTAAACAAAAAAAAAAACCTCACTAAATATCGATCGTCTACTCTTTTTTGGCAAATTTCGTCACAAACACGACAACTTTCGTTTTTGATGGGCGCCGCCATTATTGTTTTCTGTTTTGCGAAAGATTTCTTGTTACGGATGGTTTGATTGGACGCGATGGGTTTTGATCGCATGCAATAAAAAGGCGCAGCGGGAGCTTCGATTTTTAAAGAGGCGAGCGGCCAAGGATACTACCCCAGTATCCTTGGCTTGCGAAGATGCATCTAGCAGCAACAAGCCCGACTGTCTGGCAACCAAAAAAAAATAATGTCGAACCCCGAGTTTGATCCATCAAGAAACATGGCTCTAATGGCTGCAGGCTATTTACACTATAATGGACATGAAGAAATGGTCCTCTCAAAAATTCAGGTGAGCAATCCAGGGCCATCTTGGCCCTCCTGTTGTTGCTAGGCATTAACTCATTACCACACGAGAAAATTTTGGACTGGTCCAATTTAAAGGATTTGCAGATGACAAAATAAAGGTGATTGAAAAATAGAAATTTGTTCTGGAAAGGGTAGAAAACACTGTCGGAAAAGGAGAAAATGCTGGTTACCAGCATTTTCTCCTTTTCCCACAGTGTTTTCAAAAGGCTTATTTCTCATGGGCGTCAAAAGTAGGGATTGAGTGGTAATGGGTTAAGTGACCTTATGCTTTCATACTTTCACGGCTAAATGGTGCAGATGAGTCGATTAACCCATTACCACACAATTCCTACTTTTGACGCCCCTGAGAAAAAAGCCTATAGAAAACATTGTGGGAAAAAGGAGAAAATGCTGGTATTTTCTCCTTTTTCTAGGGCTCCGTATCGGTCAGTTTGATCGATACGATATTTGTATCGATACAAAATGATCGATATTCGATATATCATATGATATTTCAATTTTCAAGAAAAGAAAGAAGAAAATGCGAAAATTGTGTTTGTTCTTTTTTCAGCATACCTGAAAAACAAAATACCGCAAATTTAACACTTCTTGGTTGTATTGAAATTTCATAATTATGTAGGCCTAAATTAATATGAATTCTAACTAGATCTACATTTACTACTCATTAAAAAGCTGAAAAGACGGTCTAAGAGGACTCTGATCGGACAATGTCAAGGAGACATTTTGTTGTGTCATGGGTTTCCGTGTTTTTTTTTTTCACCGAACAATTTTTCATGCGTGTTAATTTCTGGATAGGTATGTTCGCATGATTCGACATAGATTTCTCAATAAGGATTAGAACTAGCATCAAAACCTGTTATTTTACTCACGATAAACAGATAATGGCCTTTTTTGTCCATGTTTTTTCTTACGTGAAGTCTCGCGTGTGATCAATATTTGTTATGCAAATTTCAAGTCTATAAAATGATTTACACAATAATTTACGCGAGTCGGAACACTGATTTCAGATAATCTAATGGAAAAAGAGATTCGATTTTCGAGCCACATTTTTCGGCAATATTAAAAGATCGACCAAACAAAATCTTAGGAAGGTTGAAAGGTCACGGTTTCAATTATTTCCATCGCTACCTCTCGATCACATCACGAGATGTTCATTACCTTTCTTTAATCAACTATATTGACCAATTATCAGCGTAAATTTGTCTGCAATCTGCTGATTGATGCATAATTTGCAGATTTCATACAGCATGACGGGGGAACGAGAATAGGGGTATTAGCTAATTGTCATCCATTGTGTAACGGGTACAGGGCGAGTAATAAAGAATGACGCATTTCGATTGGTTGTAAGTTTCCCAGATAGCCACACCTACCTCTACGACTACTCGACTTTAGAGATTACCTAAAGTAAACTCGTAATGAATTTCGCCGTTAAAAAACAACTAAACTGGGTATTTATATGCTTTACTTTTATTTTCTTTTGATGATCGATATTTTGTTCGATACAGAAACGTTCGATCCGATATATCTGTCGAACGTAAAATACCGGTTTTCGATATATATCGAGTACCGGTATGGAGCCCTACCTTTTTCCCACAATGTTTTCTACCCTTCACGAAACAAATTTCAAATTTTCAGTCACTTTCATTTTGTCGTCTGCAAAAGCTTTCAATTTGGACAAACCCAAAATTTTGTTGTTTGGTAATGGGTTAAATACACATAGATCTAACGGAATTCAACTTCGCCATTTTCTCACATCATCAATCCACTCGCCCGAGGCCAAAAAAGGATCGCTTTTCTCAACATTTTCCAGTCCAGTGTCATTTAATCTTTCTTTATACTGTCGTTTAGCTGTCTTTGAAAGATTCCTGAAATAGTCACTCATAATTAAAGTAACTTCATCTGCGATAAATAAAAACTTTCACACCATCATTGCATTTACAGTGTCATACAGTGATCATAGTTACATTATTTTTTTGCTGTACATTATGTGCGCATGCATGCATCATTCTAAAAATAGCCAGCAAAACCACCTCCACTTTGAAATCATATCGATGAGACGATTCTAATGCGTACCCACAACATATGGTGGAAAAATCAGGATGGGAAAAATTTGAAATCCATTCTAAAGAAAAACATTAGAAACAAACCCCTTTCATTTGTAAATTTGCTTTAACCCTATACCACACAATCACAATTTTGAACAACCCTGAGGTTAAGGCTTTCTGAAAACATTGTGGCAAAAGGAGAAAATGCTGGTAGCCAGCATATTTTCCTTTCCCACAAAGTGTTCTAGCCTTACCACTACAAATTTCACTCTTTTAGTCACATTAATTTTGTTATCTGCAAATACTCTCAAATTGGACAGGTAAAATAGTTTTTGTTTCGTAAAGAGGTAATATCATTTATCTTACTTTAATAATGATAATAATAATAAAAATAATAATAATGACCCATGTTTTAAGTCCAAAATAACACTTTTTTTTCATATCCAAAAGGTTTTTGAATTTGAATTTTTCAAAAGTCCACCCCAAGTTGTGGTTGAGGGCATGACAACCGTCCTTACATAAATGGACATTGCAAATACTACATCCGTAACTTGTCACATCGCTGGTTTAGGTAATGCTAGTGGTATTTGCAAGTCGTCGTCTTCCCAGGTAGCCTATCATTGATGTGGGCAGCTATATTTTCCTCTTGCACAAGGATGTCCCTAACTTCATCTCCTATGCTTCTCTTTCTCTTGGAAAAGCCTCCAATCAAATACCGAATGAGTTCCCATCTCAAGTCGATCTGACTGAACTGTTTCTTCTTCATCACCCTACTACAGACCTCCTTGATTATTATGTATGTATTGGCAATGGCGCATTCAAACAAAACCAGAGAATTTGCCTCCACCATTTCTTGGGGTATCAGCAAACGCTGTACTTTGCCCACTGCTGGTCATGCAGAGTACACCACCTATGAATTTGTTTTAGGCATTTTATTGGGCTTATTCAGACGGATCCTTTCTCTTCCAACTCTCCTATAGGCCTCTTTGATATTTGTTGGAGAACTCAGAGTGGAAAGGTGGTGTACCAATCATTTGTCTTTCCATACAGTGGCTGCTAGGTTTGTGTCTCCAAACTTTGGAGTTTTCGATTGTCCGCTATTGACTAGATCTCTTGGCTTTTTCAAGTCCTTTGGGAATCCCTGGTTAATTGACATTGCCTGTGCCATAGGCGTAGAGGCCAAAGTCCAAAAGTGTCTGTAGAAGAGGCACTCTGGTGAAGAAAATGTCAAAAAATATTCATCGAAATGTGTTCTTGATCTTGTCTGTTATCTTTCCGTCACCTTGTATCCAAGTCTGTTTGCCCTGTTGTCTTGATGCTCAAGGTAAACATGGGACTTGGATAAATACGACGAGCTGGCATCACAGAGCATCCAGACTTTCACTCCGGGCTTGATAGGTTTTGCTGGCATATACTGTTGGTGAGGTAATGGTCCAGAGTGACCTGATCATTGCTTTGTCCACAGAAATTTCATTTGACAGGGTGTTTTCTTGTCTGAGGACCTCTTGACACAATCTCTTATTTTGTACAGACAGTCTTATCCAGTGTCACCATGTTGAGGTTCAGCTGCTCTGTCTGATGTATGCAAATACTGGTTGGTCCTATGATATCCAGGGTCCCCACTCTCCATTCGAAAAAATTCAAGGACTTTTCTCTTGAATAGTGTACTGATTTTCAAGGATTGGAACTGGATTGTCTGTTAACGCCAATTTATGATATTACCCCTTTCTCTGATACGCAACTTTTGAGACTGTTCTAAATTGAGGGAGGCTACAGATAACATTTCAAAACCGGTTTAACCCATTACCACACGAGAAAATTTTAGACTGGTCCAAATTGAATGCATTCTGGGAAGGGTCGAAAACAGTGAGGGAAAACCAGCATTTTCTCCTTTTTCCACAGTGTTTTCAAAAGGCTTCTTTCTCAGGGATGTCAAAAGTAGGGATTTTGTGGTAATGCATTAAACTAGATTATCAAATACATGTACCAGTAGTGCAGAAAATATTGTTGGAAAAGGAATACATTGCTTTGAACACTGTAACCTTTTCTCGCTATGTTTTCAAAAGCAGCCTCCTTCTAATGTATTAACCCTTGTCATGCTATATATTATACATAGACCTAGTACTATGAGCTGAATATTTTTCAATCCCATCACTGATTATAGGTGTCAGTGTTTTAAGCTGTACTATGAGTTACTGTTTTAATAAAATATTGTAATATTAGATATCTTTGTAAAGGTAAAATGTTGACCTTGAAGTATATGATGAAAAAAATATATTTTTACAAACATGTTACCTGATAAACAACAGGTAAAAAAAGGTAAATGTAATAAAACAGTTAACTATGTTTAGAGAACAATAAAACTGTCAAACTCAAACTTGTTTACCTTATGATTTAATTTACCAAGTTCCTGAAAGTTCCAGTCCAAAATAATCGCAGTCTTGCGTCCCCAGGTAGCCAGGGTTTTCATTTTGAAATGAAGCAACAGATTGATTGACAAAAACAACAGGCTAGGGGTCAAGGGGGCCTTGTGGGTCCCGGGGGGGGGGGGGGGGGGGGGGGGGGGGCAAAGCCCCCCCCCCCCCCCCCCCCCCAGCCGAAAAACTATTCTGAGCTTTTTAAAACCTGTTTTGTGAGCTCTCCTTGATGGCAAATCTGTTTTTCTTTATTTTTTCATTTCATTATGTCATGAATTTGCTCTCAAAACAGTATTTGGATCTCACTTATATACAGTATGTAAGTGAGATCCAAATACTGTTTTGAGAAAAATACATGTACAAAGTATGAAAAACAAATGTTAACATGTCTTACTACTCAGCCAATTAAGAGTTAAGATATACACATACCTATTTGATTTTTTATAACGAGCAAAGGAGACAGGACATTTCATTTTTATCATTTGAATATTCTTTCTGAATCTTCTGCAAATCTAACCCAATTGATCTAAAAACATTTAACAAATTAAATAATCTTTCAAATATCTCAGATAAATGCGTTCGCTTCTATGGTTAATGTCCAAAGACAAAAATAATATGAAACATAAAGTATGAATTGACGATGTACCATAGTTCGACGACAACTCACTTTTCGGGATTAAAATTGCAAAATGGTTTGTAAAAAACTGTGTCACGCACTTTAAACTTTATTGTTATTTGTATGTCAACTTTAGGCTACTAACCGGCGTCATCGTCTAATTTGGCCTTTTTAAAACCAAAATCAAATAAACAGCGATTTGCTGACTTCTTTCTCTTTGCCTTGCCGTCCATGATTACCAAAATGGAAATCGGAGAAACGTATCGAGGCCTACGATTGGATAATTGGATGCAAGTATCCAATGAAGGACCGCGTAACATTAATAAACCAACTGTTTTTGGTTTTGCGGTAAAATTGAACCGGTGTCGCAGTTCAGTTAGCAACACGTGAAATATTTTTTATATAAACAGCGCGATCAATTTTTCAAAGGTCCAGCAAAAACAACCGATTAATGGCTGATTTCAACCGATGTTTTTGACCGGCAATCGGCTTTAAATTTAAACCCTTGGTAGCACAGGTAAGAACAATTAGTACTGTTACTGTGTATGATTACTTTCTACTATTTGAAATAGATATTTACATGAATTATTTCTTCAACAAACTCCAAAATTCATTTACATTAGTTTGATACTAAATATAAAATACTCACACTAAAGCCTGATGGCTTATGTACTCACCTGGACATTTTACCTGTTTTCTCGTTAACTCACCTGGACCAGGTAAAGAATACCTAATTAACCTGGTGTTGCTCTTTTTTTGTGCTTTGTATGCAGATTTAGTCTTTTTGAGTGTGATTAAGTTTAAAACATACATCAATACATAATGCAGTTTTACATTTGTCACACTGGTAAGATGACTCATGTCTTGGCCTCTTTCGCTTTTTGCCAACACGCTCTAAAAGTTCTCTTTCAGCAGGAACACAGACAACACAAGACCTTTTAACATTTTTCTTTTTGCCAGCTCCAATGATTTTTTGTGGGAAAAGCTGTCCCTGGAGCCTTTGCAGTGGTTCAGAGGCCATAGAAGGCCTACCAGGGCTTCTAATAGACATACCTGGAACATTTTGCATACTTACTGACTGGACCAAAATCTTGAACAAGTTTTTTACGAAAGCTACGATGCAGCATTGGGGTTCTATCCTGACATACAGTTTTATAAACTAGATAAGTATTCAAGACAGCTAATGAGACAACATGGAAAGAAACTCTTTTCCACCACTTGAGAGTACGACTGTTGAAAGTTGCGTATGAAACCATTTGATCTGAATGATCTACCCCACCCATGTACTTATCATAGGTGACAACTAAACTTGGTCTTTGTAAAGCTTCCCCATTTCTTGGATTGACCTTACCTGATGGCATGGGGCTAGCATTTTCTACTGTGCTCATTAAATATACAATTTTTCTGTCATGATATTTTGTTATTATAAGGTTTTTGTTTTTCATTGTGTATACATTACCTTTCTCAACCTTTTTGTCCTTTAAGAGCTGGGGAACACCTTTTCGATTTGGACGTAAAGTACCTGTAGCTGCAACTTTCAGGTCATATAAGTCAATATATAATTTTGGAGAGCTGTAGTAGTTATCCGTGAAGAGGTGGTAACCCTTACCAAAGTAATTTCTCATCTAATCCATGACGAGATCATAAGTGGCCCCATACTCACCTGGCTGCTGAGCTGACTTACCTGTGTACAATTTAAACTTTGTACAATACCCATTAGTTGCATCACATAACATAATTATAAGCTTTGATGCCATATTTTTTTGGTTTGTCAGGGTTATAAACTCTGAAAGACAAATTACCACGCTATGGGACCATCCCTTCATCAAGTGAAAGTTCTTTGTGGGGTATATATGCTTGATGAAATCTTGTAGTTGTTTTTTTGTAAATACCACCCAACTTGAATAAAGGGTCATAACCTGGCTCTCCACGTTTCACCATGTTTTCATTATCTACCAGGTGAAAAAAACTCATCAGAAGCCAAAATCTATCTCTGGACATAAGGGATTTAAAAAATGGTGTTTCATTTATCTCGCTACTTGTTCAGTACTCTGACAAATCCAGCTGAAGGACCAAACCCATCACAATTGTCATAGCGAGAAACACCTTCATTTCTTCAGGAGTAGTCTCTGTCCACTTATGAAATCTTGAATGTGATTTAAGATTATTTTTTTCCAAATATTGTTTTGCATTACGATTAGTTTCGTTTGCCATGGTCAAAAAATCCTCGTCTGTTAAAAACAAGCTGAAAAAATCAAGGGGTGTCGGACTTTCGGGCAGACGAATTTTTGGGTCAAGGCCAGGCTTACCTGTAAAGGGCATATTTACCTTCGGGCGATCTCCTGCAATCCAGTTTCGCATAAAAACATCGTCAATTTCGGTCACTCTGTCTGTTTCTTGATTAATTTCCTCCTCGTCAGACGAAAAACCTGAAATTCTTGATCCGATGATTCGGCAAACAAAATTTCTCAAAAGAAATCGGCCATTTTGATGACGCGTTTTTTAACTCGCACTTAACTCCAAAATAACGAATCAAAATCACTGTTTCATATCTGAAAATTAGGCTGAGGCTGTTTCATAGTAACTGTAGATGCTTCGATGTAAAAATAAATACGATTGGCTGTAAAATAAGAACAAATGGATGCTTAGGATTGGAAAACCCCCCCAACCTGGATTATTCCGGGGTCAGCTCATAGTACTCGGTATTGTTATGTACATACCCAGTTATTTCTAGCTTTGTTCATGTGTGTATCTATTTTTGAATGGTTTTCCCCTGTTGCTATTTTTAGAACTGGATTCTCTCTTGTGGAATATTGTGCTGGAAGTTTCCAGGCCTTTTTACAATCTGTTTACTAGAAATTATGCAACTGATTTTAACATGAATTTTCTGGAAGTTTCCCTGTTATTATAAAAGGAAAAGCTTTTTACATCTCGGTGTTCACTAGTTAATACATGATTGCCAGACTACAGTGGGGATTATTTTGTGTTTGTGTCATAATTAGTGCTTGGATTACATTCAGTTTGGATTCGGATCAGACTAGACTAAAGTGAGGATTACTTCGTGTGCTTGGATTACATTCAGTTTGGATCAGGATCAGACTGGAATTAAGACTGGAATAATTTGTCTTTTGGATTTAACATTTAAGGTATTGTTTTGTACTATTGTAATATTGTCACTGTTTATTTGATATTTTTGTTAATAAATTCTGTTAATTGTTATCGTTTGTTGCTGGCTTCTTCTTTCTAGTTACGCCTGACTCGTAACAGAAATTGGGGGCTCGTCCGGGATTGAAAAATAAGACATAGACGTTTGCTTTTCACAATTTGAATAAAAATCTAATACATCTTGTAAGTCAAAATTACTAATCAGTAATTATAATACAATTTTGTACTTGAATCCAGCAACAAACAAACATGTCTTTTGACTTAGATAAATTTACGGCTGAACCGTCTGTGGAGCTATTGAATTTAGGTAAAAAGACTGATTTGCTTAATCTTGCTAAACACTATAAATTGTCTGAAATAAAATCTTCAATGCGTAAACATGAAATTAAGAACATTTTGGTACAATATTTTGTTGATGAGGAGATTTTCAATGAAAATGCGCTTTCCCTGATAGTTGACGTTCAGTCAGTTTCAAGTTCGAAAGAACTTGAATTAAAACTTCAGATCAGACAGTTAGAAATAGAAAGAGAAAGGGAAAGACACAGAGAAGAAAGAGAAGAGAGAGAGAAGGAGAGAGAATTTCAATTAAGAATGAGGGAAATAGAAATGCAAGAAAGAGCAAATCAGCCCAAGCAAAAGATTGAATACAATTTCGATGTTACAAAACATATTAGGCTTGTTCCTCCATTTCAAGAAAAAGAAGTTGATAAATACTTCCTACACTTTGAAAAAGTTGCAGAAAACTTAAATTGGCCAAAAGAGCACTGGACTTTGCTTCTGCAAAGTGTTTTGATAGGCAAAGCTCGTGAAATTTATACACAACTAGGTGTTGAACAATGTCATCATTATGAGACTGTTAAAGAACTTATTCTCAAAGGTTATGAGCTGGTCCCAGAAGCATATAGACAAAAATTTAGAAATTGTAAAAAAGATTCCAACCAGACTCATGTTGAATTTGCTAGAAACAAAGAACAGTTATTTGATAGATGGTGCTGTTCTAAGAAAATAGACCAAAATTATGATAAACTAAGACAACTTATGTTAGTTGAAGAATTCAAACGTTGTATTCAATTTGATGTTAAGACATTCTTAGACGAAAAACAAGTTGAAACTTTAGAAGAAGCAGCTCGTCTGGCGGATAATTACTACCTTACACATAAAGTTTCTTTTATTGCTAAACCAAAACCTACTTCCTCACATCCCCAAAATAAATCTATGTCTGGTAATTCATCTGGCATGCCCAGTCAATCCAATACACCCAAACCCAATTCTACTAGTGAAACCAAAAGTCAATATCCCTTATCTCGACCCACTTGTAACTATTGTAAGAAACCTGGTCACCTTGTTTCTGAATGTTTGAAATTAAAAAGGAAGTTAGAAAGTGATGAAGCCAAACCAACAGGGCTCACCACTCTTAGACCAAGGCCACAGTCTTCTATTAAAACCAATACAATTGACATAGTCACAAAACCCAAGTCTGATTCTACTATGGAGATTTTTGAACCATTTATGTTGAATGGTTTTGTATCACTTTCAGGTGATAATTGCCCACCTACCCCTATTAAAATTTTAAGAGACACAGGAGCTTCTCAATCTCTTATTTTAGCAGATATACTGCCTTTTTCTGAGAAGACTTCTTCCGGTACTAGTGTCCTTATTCAGGGTGTAGAGTGTGGAACTGTTAATATCCCTCTCCATTACGTTAATTTGTCATCAGATTTGGTTACCGGGCTTGTGGTTATTGGTATTAAACCTTCCTTACCATTTAAAGGCGTCCATTTACTGCTAGGCAATGACTTAGCTGGAGATAAGGTTGTGGTTAATCCACTTGTAACTGACACACCAAATATAGGTCAAACAGATGACCCTATCGAGCAGGAAATTCCTGACTTGTATCCTTCTTGTGCAGTTACCCGAGCTATGGCTAAAAAGGCCATTTTGAAAAACTCAAACTCTGACATTGACTTGACGGATACTTTTATCGGTCAATATTTTAATAATGAGATTAAAATGTCTCTTGATCCCAGTTTGTCTGATACTCAGACAGACTCGTCAATGTCTTGCCATTCACCACCACGGTCTATTGACCAAGGTCACGACACGCTGTCAAAGTCACAGCTTATCCAGGAACAGCAAACTGATCCTGAGATTTCAAAATTAATTTTTAGGGCTTTACCTGAAGATGAAATTTCAGAAGTCCCAATGTGTTACTATATAAAGAATGGGATTCTTATGAGAAAATGGCGACCATTTGATGTCCCAGCTGATGATGAATGGGCTGTTTACCACCAAATTGTGGTTCCAAAGTCATATCGTCATGAAATACTAAGTATAGCCCATGAAAGTCCTATGTCAGGTCATCTAGGTATAAACAAGACTTATCACAAAATTATTACTCATTTTTATTGGCCTGGTCTCAAATCGGATGTCTCTAAATATTGTAAAACTTGCCATACATGTCAAATGGTAGGTAAACCCAACCAAACCATTCCCAAAGCTCAATTACAACCTATTCCTGCTTTTGATGAACCTTTCAGTAGGATACTTATAGATTGTGTTGGTCCTTTACCTCGAACCAAGTCAGGAAATGAGTATCTCTTAACAATTATGTGTACTTCTACACGTTTTCCTGAAGCTATTCCTTTAAGGAACATCAAAACAAAGTCAATAGTCAAAGCTCTTATAAAATTTTTCACATTTGTTGGTCTTCCAAAATCAGTTCAGTCTGATCAAGGGTCAAATTTTATGTCTGGTATATTCCAACAGGTTAAGCATGAATTAGGAATCAAGCAATATAGGTCATCCGCTTATCACCCTGAAAGTCAAGGTGCTTTAGAAAGATTTCACCAGACATTAAAAAATATGATAAGGTCATATTGCTTTGACACTGAAAAAGATTGGGATGAGGGCATCCATTTGTTACTATTTGCAGCCAGAGAATCTGTACAAGAATCTCTTGGTTTCAGTCCTTTTGAATTAGTTTTTGGCCATTCTGTTCGTGGACCTTTAAAACTTTTGAAAGAGAAATTTCTCTCAAATGATGAAACACCCTTGAATTTACTACAGTATGTTTCTGACTTCAGAAATAGACTGTCTAGGGCATGTGAGGTTGCTAGGTCTAATCTTAAAACATCTCAGGGCAAAATGAAAGCAAGATATGACAACCATGTTATTGATAGAAAATTTAAACCAGGTGACAAAGTCCTTGCTCTTTTGCCAATACCTGGCAGACCTCTACAGGCAAGATATTTTGGACCCTACACTATTGACAAGAAAACAAGTGATTTAAACTATATAATTAATACTCCAGGAAGGCATAAAAACAAACAAATGTGTCATATAAATATGTTAAAGGAATACTTTGACAGAGATAGCTCTATTTCAAAACCAATTACAGTTGTAAACACTGTCCCACAAGAATCAAATGTATCTGATCTTGAAGTAAATTCGGACTTTATTGATAAATCTGATCCTGGTCCATCTAAACTTGAGAATTCTGATATTTTGAGAAACCTCGACAACAAACTTTCTCACTTGGAACCATCGCGGCAGGAAGAGCTGAAACAGTTGATACATGAATATAAACATTTATTTCCTGATATCCCCACAAGAACAGATAAAATCTATCATGATGTCATTGTGGAAGATTCTAAACCAATAAAGCAACATCCATATAGAATGAATCCTTTGAAACAGAAATACCTCCAAGATGAAGTAAAATACTTACTGGAAAATGACTTTATTGAACCTAGCCAGAGTAATTACAGTTCACCATGTATATTAGTACCCAAATCAAATGGAACTTATAGAATGTGTACTGACTATCGTAAGGTGAACTCTGTGACAAAAACAGACTCTTTTCCAATACCAAGAATTGATGACTGTATTGACAAAGTTGGAAATTCTAAATATGTCACCAAATTTGACCTGCTAAAAGGATTCTGGCAAGTTCCACTGACTGATAAAGCAAAAGAAGTATCAGCCTTTGCTACTCCAAACGGTCTGTACCAATACAAAGTTATGCCGTTTGGGATGAAAAATTCTCCTGCAACGTTTCAGCGACTTATAAACAACGTTATATGTGGATTAGATGGTTGTGATGCATATATTGACGACGTCATCATCTACTCAGACAGTTGGAGTGACCACCTTCAAAGAATCAGGAAGTTCTTCGACAGACTCAGTAAAGCGAAACTGACTGTGAATCTTGCAAAAACTGAATTTTGTCATGCTACTGTAACATTTCTAGGACATCTTGTGGGACAGGGTCAAGTTAAACCTTTAGAAGCTAAAGTCAATGCTATCTCTGAGTTTCCTGTGCCTAAATGTAAAAGACAGCTGATGCGATTTCTTGGTATGGCTGGCTACTATAGGAAATTCTGTAAAAATTTCTCAGGTATTGCTGAACCTTTAACAAATTTACTTAAGAAAAGCACAAAGTTCAAATGGAATGACAAATGTCAAGATGCATTTGATAATCTAAAAGCCATACTAAAGAGCGCACCAGTTCTCTTGGCACCTGATTTTGACAAATGTTTCAAATTAGCTGTTGATGCAAGTGATGTTGGTATTGGTGCTGTTCTTTTACAAGAAGATAATAATGGTATTGATCACCCAGTTTGTTACTTTTCTAAGAAATTTAACAAACATCAGAAAAATTACTCTACCATAGAAAAAGAGTGTCTTGCTTTAATTCTGGCAATCCAGCAGTTCGAAGTTTATTTAACCTCTTCAACTTCACCAATTGTTGTTTTCAGTGATCATAACCCTTTAAGTTTTCTACACAAACTTAAGAATAAGAATCAAAGATTACTGAGGTGGAGTTTATTGCTTCAAGAGTTTAATCTTGACATAAGACATATAAAAGGGAAAGATAACATTATACCAGATGCTCTTTCGAGAGTTTGAAATTCCAATAGTCATTTTCATAAATCAAGTTTAAACTGTTTTTTTCTTTTAAATTGTAATTTCATTACCTTGATTATTTTCATTAGTCTGAAATAATTAATATTTGAGTTTGTCATTTCCTATGTAATACTTCAGTTAAAGTATCATATACATGTATGTAAATAATATTGAAAAAAAAAAGAAAGATTTTATTTCATAAACTTTCTTTTTCTTTTCAAGGGGGGAAGTGTTATGTACATACCCAGTTATTTCTAGCTTTGTTCATGTGTGTATCTATTTTTGAATGGTTTTCCCCTGTTGCTATTTTTAGAACTGGATTCTCTCTTGTGGAATATTGTGCTGGAAGTTTCCAGGCCTTTTTACAATCTGTTTACTAGAAATTATGCAACTGATTTTAACATGAATTTTCTGGAAGTTTCCCTGTTATTATAAAAGGAAAAGCTTTTTACATCTCGGTGTTCACTAGTTAATACATGATTGCCAGACTACAGTGGGGATTATTTTGTGTTTGTGTCATAATTAGTGCTTGGATTACATTCAGTTTGGATTCGGATCAGACTAGACTAAAGTGAGGATTACTTCGTGTGCTTGGATTACATTCAGTTTGGATCAGGATCAGACTGGAATTAAGACTGGAATAATTTGTCTTTTGGATTTAACATTTAAGGTATTGTTTTGTACTATTGTAATATTGTCACTGTTTATTTGATATTTTTGTTAATAAATTCTGTTAATTGTTATCGTTTGTTGCTGGCTTCTTCTTTCTAGTTACGCCTGACTCGTAACAGTATGTAAAACCGGATTATTCCGGGACCCGCATGACTAGGGTTAAAAAGAATATATATCAGGGAAAGAGTGACCATATTAACCCATTACCACACAATCCCTACTCGACGCCCCTGAGCAAGAAGCATTTAGAAAACATTGTGGGAAAACGAGAAAATGCTGGTACCAGCATTTTCTCCTTTTCCCACAATGTTTTTCTACCCTCCACAGAACAAATTTCAAATTTTCAGTCACTTTTAGTTTTTTGTCTGCAAATGCTTTCAATTTGGACCAGTCTAAAATATTGTTTGGTAATGGGTTTAAAAAAATGTGGTGCTCTTGTTAGCTTCACTCGGACTGGCAGAAGGTCACCATGTTTATAGTCAGGACCCTTTGACATGTCTGATGAAGGACATTTTATTATCTGCTCATGACTTTCATTTTCAAAGTCAGTTCAAAATATTAAGCAAATATTACAGCTTATTTCTCAAACATAAACCAAGCGTAACATTCTAAGAATTTGGAATTTTAGTAGTAAATGAACAGTGCAGTGAAAAAGAAAACCAACATGATGCAAGAAGAACTCTTTTTTTTTTCCACAAGGGACATGTCTCGTCTGTAGATATGCCTTGGATATTTGTGGAATTCCGCAGAATTACTTACATGAGTATTTGGAGGGAGTTTTCATTTAATCTGTGTAAATTCCATGAAAACAGGTGGAAATAAAAATGGAGATGAATCTATGTAAAAAGTAGGGATAGGCATCGCCAAAATTAAAAAAAAAGTCGTATCACGATATATCGGACAAACACGAATTTTATAAGTGTATCGTGATATGTATTGTGATACCGTAATTTGCGTATGTTTTGGGACACCCAAAAAATTGGGACACCATCAAAAATCGCGAAAATAATTATTTTTCATGACCCAAAGATTTGGGACATACTAAAAATTGCAAAGCGAGATCAGTATTTTTTTGTTCCAAAGAATTGGGACAGTGAATAGCTATTTAGAGAAAAAGAAAATCTGTCAATCTGTTTGAAAACGTTTGTTTGCAAATATTTATTTCGGGTTTCACGTAGTTTTATTTCTCCACACGTAACTTTGTAAGCATGCTTCCCAACCCTCACGATTTCAATGGGAGTTACCTGATTCAAGACAAAAAAAAACGATCACCTGACAGTCTAATTTAAACCCTAAATCAAACAGAAATCCGACGTAAGTGTAAAAAGGGTGTGATAAACTTCTATCCAAGATCCATAACGTGTGTACATCGGAAGTTGACAGAGTTGACACGCATGTAATTCATGGTCAATCGAGTTCAATGTCTATAAATAGAATTTCAAGGTACACAGTTTTACCCAAGGTTTATCGATCGAAGACCGACGAACCAATCAAATTTGAGATCGGTCCGAGTAGGTACTTGTCAGAGTGGAATTAACGTCACCTCACGTACATAAAAGGAGGTAAGATATGTTGTGAATTTATCTACGCAATGCACAATAACATCTTCATCGCGATCCAAAGACGCAGACAATAATGAGTGACAAATTAATAATCAACAAAAATAATGAGAAAAAGTGAAGTTTTAAACTCTTAGTGCTCAAATTGATCAGTGGAATTCCAATCCGTCTAAAAATAGATCACCCTGCAAACCTGACATCAGTGACGTTCCAATATTTCAACGTTGGCAATATTTGACAGCAAGTGACTTTCAATATGTCAGATAGTCTTGTTTGACCATAAGTTTTGGGACAGCTTACAAAATAATTATTTTTTGTAGACCAAAGTTTTGGGAGACGAAAAAAATTAATTATTTTTTACTGTCCCAAAATTTAAACAAATTACGGTATTTTTGACTTTTCGTGTTCAACTAGTCCCAAGTGTTCTCTAACGAAAAACTTAATACTTAATACCATCTCTTGATCCCTCCCTAAAGTGATAGACTGCAAATGTGATCAACTCAATAGGATTTATCAGAAGTAAACGAACACAAAATTTAACACATAAAACAAGGTCCTACTTAAAGACCTAAACACTGCTCTTGAAACTTTTTTTCTGCAGCTATGTTGAATGGTGGGTTGTCTTACACAGGAAGAAGTCAGAGGGGGCCTAATCTTTTCCGCACTGGGGCTACAATAACTGCATTTAGGAGTTCTTTTGATTGGTACTAGTTTGTTCGGATGATATTGTTGCAAGTGAGTTGTGAGATTTGTGATTCCTCCACTACATTTGACAATGGTGCGGCAGATCTGACAGCCAGCAACGTTTTCTTCAATTTTCCCATTCCTCTGAATCAAACCACAATGTTTCCATACAGGTGCTTTTCCCTTCACATTGTCGATTAATGTGAAATCATGGGAAGCAGCCATGTTAAATATAGTTATTATGTTACTATGGCAATGTTAGGAATTGTGGGAGCAGTCTGTAAATTACTTATTTTGCACGTCAAGGGCTGACTTTTTACTGTTAAATTACTCATTTGGATTACTGTTTTTTGGTTTTATTTACTGAAATTAAGAAAATCAAGTTTTATATATCAAAATTAGCCAGACATAAGTTGCCGAAAAAAAAGTGGGGTTACGGAAACCCACATACTTTCTCTGAGAACATTTATTATTCCCATTTCTCTACAATACAGTCTGTAATTAACAAAGTAAAATGAACTATAAACACAAGGCATATACAAAGTAAATAAATTCAAATAAGCACAAAAGTCAAACCAAAACTGATATGAAAATACGCTGGGTTATGTCAATTTGAATTATCTAATTACAAAATCAAGTAGATCTATTATGATTTTTCCATTTGGATGAACCATTGGGTCATGTGGAGGGTGTTCATTTTACCTTACCACACTTTAACTGGGCAGGCTCAGTCCTCTAAGTAGTTAACCAGTATTGTGAACTCTTTTTCAAGCCTCCTACTTCTTGCAGGGCATATTTCAAGATATTTTTGTCCAGGCTGTCTTTAACCCTCAGCCATGTCTCACTCTCCCATAAATAGGGATGTGAGATAAAACCATCATCCCCGTCCTCGTCACTTGACATCAATTTGTGGGCTCCTTTAGACAGAAGCAAGTCCAGGATATGTTTTCTTTTTTCTTCAGTCCAGTTCTTTTTTCTTTTGTAGCTAAAAGTCTTCTCCTGAATTACAACAGATTTGGACTTCCCTAAATGATTTTTATTTGCAGTAGCCTTTTTCACTTACCTAAAATCTTTTAACACACTATCTTTAATCTAATAAGATAGAAATAAAACATATTTATAAGCAATGAAGCCTGTACAAAAGTATGGCAAATTATTCAAAACACTTGTTTTAGGGAAGAAAAGACAAAAGAAAAACGACAATGATGAAATAGTGAAAAGGATTTAATTTTCAATTTACAGGCCACTGACCATATGTATTTACATGTCTTCCTCAAGCTGCCTGCCTTTGCCTTTGTCCTTGATGGCTTCAGCATATCTTGTATCACAGCTCAGATACTTCCTTGGGGAACATACCATTTCTCCACAATACAGTCTGAAATATACTCTAGTTATGCTATGTATAATACATAGAGCCAATAGTGTGAGCTGAATACATTTTTATAAAATCATAAAATATGGGTCTTACATTTACAAGCTTTAATGTGAAAGATTGTTTTGATGAAATATTGTAATGTAATATACCATTGTAAAGGTATTATGTTGAACTTTGCATTTATAATGAAAAAAATATTTCTTAGTCGCTAATTACCTGATAAACTACAGGTAAAAACAGGTAAATGTAAAAAAACAGCTGAACTATGTTTTAAGAACAATAAAACTAACAAAAATTCCAATATTTGTTTACCTTGTTATTTAATTTATCTTTCCCCTCTAAGTTCCAGTGAAGCAGATCAAGCAGGTGTCTCAGGTAAGACAGGTAAGAACATTTTTTCTAGTCAATTTAAAGCTATATGAAAACAAATGTCAACAGGCGATGTTTCAACACAAAAACTTCAAAACTGATTCATATTCAATTGAATTTTGTCAGATGGCACTTTTATTCACCTGGATACTTTACCTGTCCATTTAATAAGTTACCTGACTTTTTCTGGTTAATTTACCTGTACTAGGTGAAAAAAACAACAACTAATTATCATGGTTTTGGGCAGCTTTTTGAGCTTTAATTTTTTACGATTTCATACATTAAATACAGATTGAAAGAAAAGTGTCACTCTTTGTTTGGCATGCTAATAGCGGTAATTGGTTTGACTTGCGAATAACTGTTTTAACAGATACCTGTATGGTCATAATTGATAAATAACTTAGGAGGAATATTGCCATCTCTCGTTACTTTTTTCACTCTGTTTGGAACGCCCTCCTTTAGCTCATCGAAATTTTTAACCTCGGGTTTTGCAGTTGTGCAGCCACGTCTTTTCACAAGTCCCATTTGTGACATTGAAGCAGCCCAATGCCGAGCCAAATTCTTATCACTGCCATAATCAACGTGTCGAGTATCATTAAGGTGCCTCTTTTACGTGGTGTCGAAGCATTTTTAACCTGAATATTCAATTCACATATAGCATGGGTTGGAATTATCAGTTAGTTTTCTGTTTGAGCACGGAAGCTGGGTTTAAAATATCCAAATAGAGATGACTGATTGAGAGAAGTCATATCACACGTAATCAGAACACAAGTGAATAAATTCTTATATTGCGTGTATTTAGTGCACAGGTATTACATACTGATAACCCTTTATTTCATATCGATAAAATACTACGGTTTTACGCTGTAATTATTTACGCGTCAAATTTTTACGAATCTTTTTGATGCGTAAACATTGGCAGCATGTAAGAAAACCCGTTACACGGTAATTAGCCTTTGGTTGGTGACCAAGGCCGGTATTCACCAACCATTCTTTAGAATGTTCTAAAGAATTCTTGGGTCGATCCCCGGCCTACCTGTAAAGGGAAGATTCATCTCCTGATGATCTTCGAACCAACCTTGCATAAAAACATCGTCAATAAGTGTCCCTGGGTCCGGTTCAGTGCTAAACTCACCCTCATCTGACAAAAAACCTTCAAATTCTTTGTCTGAAGATTGGTCCTGCAGGATTTCTCGAAAGAAGTCTGCCATTTTGAATGACGTGTAATTAGGTCCTCCCCTTTTTCACTAGGTATCCAATGAAAAAAAGTATTTGTAAGGCCAAAATGAGGCCAAACTTGTTGCATGGTTACTACTTGAAGCTTTCGTGAAGGATAAAATGTGATTGGCATTAGTTGTCTATGTCAAAAACATTTCTACATTTGTAAAATTGAGTCACCAATAAAAGTGATTGTGCGAGGCAAGAGTGTCAGATAACTGTGTCTTAAACTCTGATCATGCTTCTGTTGTTTTACGGCTCAGCCTCATTGGAGCATGTTCATTTTACCTAATCACACTTTAAGTGGGCAGGCTCAGTCCTCTAAGTAGTTAACCAATATTGTGAACTCTTTTTCAAGCCTCCTACTTCTTGCAGGGCATATTTCAAGATATTTTTTGTCTAGGCTGTCTTTAACCCTCAGCCATGTCTCTCCCATAAATAGGGATGTGAGATAAAACCATCATCCCCCTCCTCATCACTTGATATCAATTTGTGGGCTCCTTTAAACTGAAGCAAGTCCCGGATGTGTTTTCTTTTTTCTTCAGTCCAGTTCTTTTTTCTTCCGTAGCTGAAAGTCTTCTCCTGATGAAATACAACAGATGTGGACTTCCCTAAATGATTTTTATTTGCAATAACCTATTTCACTCACCTAAGTATAAATAAGATCAGACTGCATGTATGTGCAGTCTGATCTTGGGCTGCACTCCCTACCCTGATTAAAAATAAATATTACCTCAGGAGTTTGAGTCATTGAGAACTAAAGATATTTCTTGAACGACGAAAGGTCCAGGGCCTTTCCAATGTCAGGCATTGCAGTTTTTATGATTTCAAGTTCAGACAGTTCTTCAACAGCCCATACCTCGTTAAAAAATAAAGGTATGGGTTGGCTTTAAAATTTGTTTAGGACGTTGATTCAAGTATTTAAGGAAATTGGTATGATTTATTTATGTATGCCTCTCAGTTCGTCTGTAATACGATTGCACGCAATGTCGAGCATTGCAGTTTTTATGATTTCATTTTCCAACATTTCTTCTAGGGCCCATAGCTCATTAACAAATAAAGGTATCAGTTTGCTTCAAGGTTTATTGAGGACGTTGATTCAAGTACTTAATGAAATTGGTACGATTTATTTGTGTATGACTCACAGTTCGTCTGTTATATGATTGAACGCAATGTTGAGAGTGGCATTGAACTTTCCATATTTATCCAGAAAGCAAGTGTTCTTCCATACTACACAAAAACTTTGCGATACACAGCCTGTTTTGAATTGCTGACCTTGTGAAGTGCAGAAAACACATTTCGAATCAAGTGTCTGGGCAATGTTCGACACATTTTGAAGCGCCCTATAAATGTCTGGCCTCATGGAGATATATGATACTCCTGACAGGGAGGTCTTGTGTGAGGAAACGGAAACCACGAATCTGGTTTCACCAGGTTCGAGTCTCACTTCCTCAGCTTGGCTGCCCCACACTCAACCATCATAAGGGTGGCTAAGTATTTGGAAGTAGACAAAATTTGATCCACAGGCCGTCAGGGTCAGACGGGATGGATAATTTATCTACGATAAGTTGGCACTCCAAAAACTTTGAAACATCCACAGCCTGCACTTTTTGTTTCTGGCGAGAGAGGACCAGATTTCTCCGGGCGGCCTTTGCACAGCTGTATATTCTTTGCAGGACGGTGCAGTCCAAGGCGAATTTCAAATACTATTAGCTCAGCAGCCGGTAGACCTTCACCAAATACTTGGCAAAAGTTTTTATCACAGTAATCATGCTCAAAATAGTCCTCGGCTGTCGGCACAGTGGAATCAAATGTTACATGTATTTGAAAATTTGTGCCTCCTGGACAATTTGTTGCAGCACCATAATTGTGCCCAGGTACAGTAAATACTTCTGGATACTGAGGGCATACTCCCTTGCTCTATCTTTATGATATCCCTCGCAGCAAGGGGACATTGGCAGAACGTCCTTGATGTGTGGAGTTATTCTTCATATTTCTTTTTGCACACTGGGCAACGATACGTATATCTTTTTTGTGGCATTTTTTCTTTTCCAAATATTGTAATGTTTGGCTTGTAGTGTTTTTACTTATTAGCCAGTGGAGCAATACAGGGCCATTATGGCCCTCTTGTTTGTTTGTTGTCCATGGGGTTCCGAATCGTCAAGAAAAAAAGAGTGCATAGGTAAGTTCAAGAAAAAGCAACTTTGCTATTAACTCTTTACCGCACAACAAAATTTTAAATTTGTCCAAATTCAAAGCACTTGCAGATGACAAAATAAACATAACTCAGAAATTGAAGTTTGTTTCCAGCAGAGTAGAAAACATTGTTGAAAAAAGAGAAAATGCTGGTTACCAGGATTTTCTCCTTTTCCCACTGTTTTCAAAAGCTTTCTTTATTAGCTTGCTTTATTAGGCTTTATTAGCTCTACTGGCTGAAAGCCAGCAGAGCTTATGTCATGGCGTGGTTTCTGTCTGTCTGTCCGTTAGTCTTTTTCTTGTTTACGCCATAAAGTCTTCATTTCAGTAATGCCCTTTATGCTTATTGATCAGATAACACATTATCCTTCTTACCTCAACCTTTTGTTATACCCCCGAAGGGTCGTATTATGTTATACCCCCGGTCGTCCGTCCGTCCGTCTGTCCGTCCGTTAGCAATTTCTTGTGTGCGCAACTCCTCCTACAGTTTCCATCGGAATTATTTGAAACTTGCCACAATGAATCTCCATGATGTCTAGTTGTGCACCTGGGTCTTAGAATTTGGATCGCTGTTTGCGTTCTAAAATTATCTGCCCTTGATTTCTGAAATAACCAACTTTTCACTTTGAATTTTTTGTTCCAGCTATAACTTCCATACTATGAAAGGTATCAACTTGAAACTACATACACTGATAGGACACATTATGGAAAAGTGCAGTGCGCATGAACCATAACTCTGCCAACGTTATTTTATGAGTTACTGCCCTTTGTTAATTTTCAGTTTGAATTTTTATAACTTCTGAACTATAAAAGCTATTAACTTGGAACTTCATACACTGATAGAACCCATTATGGAGAAGTGCATTGCACATGAACCATAACTCTGTCACCTTTATTATTTGAGTTATTGCCCTTTGTTAATTTTCACTTTGAATTTTTGTCCAGGCCATAACTTCCAAACTATAAAAGATATCAACTTGAAACTACATACACTGATAGAACACATTATGGAAAAGTACAGTGCACATGAACCATGACTCTGCCAACGTTATTTTTGAGTTACTGCCCTTTGTTAATTTTCAGTTTGAATTTTTGTCAAGACCATAACTTCCAAACTTCAAAATCCATCATCTTGAAACTTCAAAGACTAAAAGGACACATTATGAAGAAGTGCATTGCACAAGAACCATAATTCTGCCCTCCCTCCTTCTGAGTTATTTCCCTTTTCACTTTGAATTTTCGTCTGGGCCATAATTTCTAAAATATAAAAGGTATCATCTGGGACCTTCGAAGACTGATCGAACACCTTGTGGATAAAAGCAATTCACAAAATTTGTAACTTTGCCACCCTTATTTTTTTACTTATTGCCCTTTAATATTTTTCATATATCATGGAGAATAACTACTCTTCATTCATGGCCCATCCGTCAATGCAAGTCATTTCACTGACAAGCCCCTTCGGGCGTATATGCGCCGCTCTGCGAAACTCTTGTTATCATTAATGTATTCAAACATTTTTCTGTTTAAAAATTCCACTTTTGATATCTTTCAACACAGATATGCAGGCTAAATGACCTAAGTTGTTGATGCACCATAAAACAGCATTCATTCCCAACTGCAGTATTTTGAAGTCTCCCAGATTTCTCACAGTAGCATGCTTCTTCAGTGCTGGTGTAAAACCCTTCTTACAGGCTTGAACTGTTCCACAGGCATACAACCCCTTTTCCAACAAGTCCTTCATCAGCTGTACACCTGTGAAAAAGTTGTCGAAAAACAGCATGCATCGTGTTCCCTGCAGGTAGTCTGAGCAGTGTCAACATTGTAGCCAAGTCCATGTACTTGGTGGTGTTCTGTTGCCCCAAGTTTATATATTAAACTTTGACATATAACCATTTCTGGTGTCACAAAGAGCCAAGACCTTAATTCCATGGTTCACAGGCTTGGCTGGCATATACTTGCAATAGGCATGTCCGCCACTGAATAGGATCATCCCCTTGTCAACCTAGACTTCCTAGGAGAGTGTATATCTTGTCTGGAATGTGTGTGCTACCACATCTCTCACTGGCTGAACCTTACATAGGCGGTATTTTGGAGTATCCCGGACTGGCTGTTTCCTAATATCAGCAACATGGAAATATTGTAAGACTTTCCTGAAATGGTTGCAGGTCATGATTGATGCAACTCTAGAATTGGCTATCAGACTGTTGGAACTCCAGTACATCTCCAGGCGAGGGAGATTGTTAATCCCTATCAGTATGTTGATGGCCAGGAATGCCCTCATCTCCAGGAACGTGACATCATACCATGTCGGGTCCTCTCTAACTCCAGGGGGACTTGTCACCCATCTAGCATACCCATTGGTCCACGTCACTATCTGTGCCAAAAGCTGCATTGGAAAAAGTTTCCAAAAGTAACCAATACGTGAGGACTCGTAATCAAAGTCTCCCAATGTAGGCCCTGGGATCTCCTGGAAGGGCTCAATCTGAAACCAGTAAAAAGGAAAGTTACAGAGCATATGATTATTATTAAATTTTATCAGTAAGTCTTAAGATACTTTTGTATTATGATGTGAAGTGTTTTTAGCTCGCCTGAGCACGACGTGCTCAGAGTGAGCTATTGTGATAGTGCTGTGTCCGTCGTGCGTCGTCTGTCATCAACTTTTACCTTGTGTACACTCTAGAGGCCACATTTTCAGTCCGATACTCATGAAAGTTGGTCAGGATGTTTACCTCGGTGAAATCTTTCGATTTTCACTTTACAGGCCACCAACCATACATGTTTACACCTTCTAGCTTACAGCCTTTGACTTTGTCCTTGATGGCTTTAACATATCTCTTATTACTGCTCTAATACTTTCTCGAGGAACAGCCAATTTCTCCACGATACAGTCTGAAATTAACAAATTAAGATGAAATATATACACAAGGCATATAATTAAATTCACATAAGCACCAAAGTCAAACCATAACTGATATATGAAAATAGGCTGGGTTACTGTATCAAGTAGCTGTTCGAATAAAGAATAACATGAGTTTACCCTCGAGAAAGTCCCATTTCTTTTGGTCTTCGATGGCCAGCCTCTGCACCCCAGTATTAGACTTTCCACCTGAAAGGTTTCTACCTTCGTACCCTTGCAAAATTTACTGGAAAGTTACTGGTATTTTACCTGAAATTCTCAGGAAGTAATTCCCAGAATATACTAGGAATTCCTAGTTACTGGCTGGTGGTAAATGGAACAAATGAAAAGCACTGAGTATGCCTAGAAAAAAGCTGAGATTGCGTGGTTCCAGTAACTAGGAATGACTGGCATGGTATAATTGGAGCACTAATTCTACCATTTCTAGGATACTAGGAAATGTCAATAATTTCTCAGATCCTAGAAATGACTGGAATTACCTGGAGTGTGTCTTTTTGCCTCTGAAAATCTAGATTCTGGTCATTCCTAGGAAATCTCAGTAATCTTATCCTTAGATCCAAGTAATGACTGGAATTGTCCTAAACTCTCGGAATAAAACATTTAGTTGACTGATGACTACTTTTATTATTACACAGGTTCCCTTGTGAAAGCGTAAGCACGGCAAAAAATGATCACATTTAGAGGTCAAATGGACAGTATTATACCAAGTTATGAGCACTATTACAAATCAAAATCATATAATTATACAAAAAAGTACTTTTCTTTGATAAATTGTATTGTAATATAGAAAATTTACACACCACATGAGACGCAACAAGTATAAGCATGCAAAATGCACATGTATTACAGTATAGAGCATTACTAATTTGACAATCAGATCGAAATGGGATTGATCGCTGAACGGTGCCCAAACAGTTTGAAAGATTGTAAATTAATTAACTTTGAACGGCATTCCTTTGTGCATGATTGATTGGTTGTCTTCCCTGTTGAAAAGTTTATTCAAATGAATGAACCTTTCGATCATCGATTGAACCAGTGCTTTTCCTATGCAATTTGTATCAACAATTATTCGGACAATTTAATCCCTCGTGGAAAATATAAACTTCTGAACATTCCCATTAATGTTTTTAATTGAATTCAACACATAATTGTAATAATATTATAGAAAAAAATTAGGGATGGCAACGGTTAGTAAATTTGCTAACCGGTTAACCGTTCAATCTTTCGATCGGTTAACTGGTTAACCGAACGACCATGTAAAAACATTTAAGATGAAGGTACCTATTTGATATGTCAACATTGACAACCGGTGCGTGAGTAATGCATTCCCATGATGTTTACTATTTCTGTACTTTAGCGCAAAAGAAGGCCATCTATCAATGATCTCTCACCCTCTCGGCAATAAAACCATTTTCCCACAATGTTTTCTATAGAGGACTAGAAATTATCAGGCCATTTCAGTGTTTCCACTACGCAAATTATTGCGTAAAACACCTAACAGAAGTGAAATTCACGTAAAAAAAAAGTTTGGTTTCACGTGAAACCTCTCATTGGAAAGGAAAAAAAACAGTTCTGCTTAACTTGTGTAAAATACCAGGATTTGAAGTTACTTGCTTACCATTTTGATAAATTATTGTCAAATCAGGTGGAATACCTACCCATAAATTAAAAAACATGAAAAAATGCAAGAAACACGGAAACCCATGATGGAACAAAATGTTCCTTTTTACATTGTCCGATCAGAGTCACTTCAGATCGTCTTTTTAGCTTTTTAATGATTTTAAGCAGTAAATTTCCATAGATATATTAATAACAGACTTTAGTGCTGCATCGAAAGAAAAAACTAGTGGGATCACTGCTATTTACAACTTCAAAAAATGTACAAACAGAATCATACAGATGGTGGTATAATTATTGATCGTCAAACGAAGCGGCTATCGTTTAGTGATCGGGTGTTAGCCATCGCCCAAACGACTGGTTTAAATTTTAGACTCTCCCAAATTCAAAGCCTCTGCACTATACTCTGATTTTCGAAGATACTTACCGAAGTGGTAATGAACGAATGAAGAGAAACCGCTATGCCTGCTTGAACACAGATTGATTGACTTTATAAATTTCAATCCCTCTTATGCTGATTGGTCAATCCATGCATATATTTGATTAGGGGCGGGTACTTAATGAAATAATAGCAAATCAATTACGATAAGCCAGTGCCTTTGATCCAAAGAGGACACATGTTTCATTGTTTATTATCGGAGACTGGGGACTAATTAGCGAATTAACAATGTTTAAAATTGCACATACATGTCAAACTGTGTATCACACCTTCGCCACGTCTTGGCGACATTGGATGTGCGTATAATGCAGTTTTTGTTGTCAGAACCAGCAAAGTTAACTTTGTATTTTTCTTTTATTATAATGATTATTTTTTGTAAACTTTTATTAATATATGCCTATATTCGTTTCTGGTTAACCGGTTACCAATTTCCTAACCGGTTAATCGGTCATTCGATCGGTTAACCGATTAACCGTTGCCATCCCTAAGAAAAACTGTTGCAATTGAGCTAGAGATTAATCGATTGAACACTTTGAATGCTTTGATTGAGCTCTCCAAATATAGAATCTGATTTTCTAAAAATAGAAGCCATCAGTCAGATTCAACGCACGTTGGTAAAAATTGATTGCTACCGGATTGATCAATGGATGCTGAGTGAAGGCTGTTGAATATGATCGGAATGTGAATGGAATGATTGTCAAATTCATGACGTTCTGTAGTGTAATAAAGAATTTTTTTTACAAATAATGTTAAATATTTAACAAATAACACATGGCCTTGTGGGCCTTGTGGCATTTTACAGACTGGCTGTCGAACCAAAAATGTTTTGTGGACCAAAATATGGCCGAGATCCATATAGCATGTGAGGTCCTACAACCAGTCTGGAAAATGCCATACTGACCCACAAGGCCATGTGTTATTTGTTATATTGAATCTAATAAATCTCTCATCATTTAGAAAGTAATTTTCACCAAATCTGGATTGAAAAGCACAGAAATCTGTAATATATTGCACAAAACATTTGATTTCGGTTAGTTTGCAATTGCCGGTGAAGGAGCATAAAATTGATATAGGACTATTAGTCTAGATCATGGTCACTCTGCTTGAATTGTGCAGAATGAGAATAAAGAGAAGAATTGATAACATATATATAGGGTGATTCATAATATATATCACGATTTCAATATTGAATAACTTTTCATCCGCTTACGATTTTATTAAGTTTTTAATATTGTTGGAGAGATGATAGGCGTAAGTTTTATTTTACTACATAAGTTATGGAAAGGCGTTAATACCGTAAATGTGCCAGTCCGTGATTGACAATTTCAAGAAGAGACCTGACGCCATTATTGCCCAAAAAAGACGTCACATTGAACATATGATGATCTATAAGTTGGTATAAAGACCATGATGATAGTGTAAGTATAATGCTTTTACCCTCAAACAAAACTTCTATGAAAAAACAAGTCAAAATAAAGACGTAAAAGTTCTACATCATGTAAAACTTAGTTTCTAATACATGTACATAAAGTAGCAGAGAAATCAATTTAAAAGCGACAGTTCACAAATCCGTTTCCTAGACCGTTTTTAACCAGTACTTTACCAGTCCATATCCTGACACTGGTGAGAAAGTCAGAGTACTATTCCCATAATCCTGAGTGCCAAGGGGGAAAACCACTACTACCTGCAGTGCTTTAAATACTTTGTTTTGCTGGGGTATATGAAAATGACTTGAAATTTTATCCCCGTTTCGAAATATTTGAGTTTTATTTGCAATGACATCATTTGTTAAATGACAACATAATATGCAAAAAATTAATTTTATAGTGAAAAATACAAAAGAACGGTCAATATCACCTTTATGACCAGGAACTCTGGGTGATATAACATTTACAGACTTGTGGATGTCACATTTAATAAAGAAGGAATAATTAGTGCTAAGGTGTAACATAATAAAATATAACAAACATGATCTCAGAGCCCTGGCCTAGTACTGGTGATACCTAGGAAGCACATGAGTAAGTGAACTTTGCTGTGATGTAACTGAAAGATTGTTCAAAGCAGCGTGAAACCCCATACAAACAAATAAATCTAATCATCATTTTTAATAAAATTTCTCATTTTTATATTTTTTTTTTTCTGTTCATCACAGCTCTGACTGATGTTGTTGTCATCCCATGCTTTTCCTTGATAATGGCTGAAAATGTAAAAACCATTTTCTTTAAGTTATACAACTGTTAAAACTCATCCTCACAATTCAAAGAAAGTCACACAAATTACACTTATATTAATTAAAAAAAAACAATAATAAAACTGCTACAAGGAGATAACAGGGGCTGAAACTTGGTAGAATTTAGTTTTTACATATTTTAAAATCACTAATACTCTTAAGCATTTATTTATTCGTGACATACAAAGTTATTTTGAACAGTAATAAAACTAACCATAGCAAACACAAATCCATAAAACAGAAGCAATACCCAAAAAAAGTATTTCAAAATAATATTTCTTTGGGGCAATGCCAACCAATGGAATCTGCAGCTTTCTATGCTTTTGGATTTTGCACCACATATGCAACTGCTATTTTCTGAGTTACAAAAGCTTTTAGCATGCTAAACTTGTGATTCTTAGATATTACATAATTCTAGTTTTATGATATACATAATTGTGCACGACACCAAAGGTTATGTCTGCTTCTAGGAAGGTAAACAGAACTTATTACAGAATATTGATGATGGGGATAATTCTCAAATTGTGTACAAACTTACATTCTAGGAGTGTCCTCCTGACTGGGTCAAGACCGTGCTCACTGGTTGACCTATCATTTTTTACACCCATCACTGAGCAGTTTATCAATTCCTCTGTTGTAAACAGAGAAATCATGATGTGGTTTATGGCATCATTTGGTGGCATATCTTTAATATCTTTGACCAGAGTCTCGTGGAACAGAGTAATTACTTTAGATAAGCTACCATTGGCATGCTAATATTAGCAGAATTCAATAATAAGTTTTTGGGTGCAATCATGAATACACTAATTTATGTACAGGCTAAAATTAGGGTAATAAAAAGGATTTTAGAGGCATTTATTTTCTTTATTGCCCTATTTCTTGTGTGTCAATATCATAATAGGAAATTCTAAGGGCCTTTCCAATGTCGAGCATTGCAGTTTTTGTGATTTCAATTTCCAACAGTTCTTCAACGGCCAGTAGCTCGTTGAAATATAAAGGCATCGGTTGGCTTTAAAATTTGTTGAGGACGTTGATTAAGTATTTAAGGAAATTGGTATGATTTATTTGTGTATGCCTCTCAGTTCGTCTGTAATACGATTGCACGCAATGTCAAGCATTGCAGTTTTTGTGATTTCATTTTCCGACATTTCTTCTAGGGCCCATAACTCATTAACAAATAAAGGTATCAGTTTGCTTCGAAGTTTATTGAGGACGTTGATTCAAGTACTTACTGAAATTGGTACGATTTATTTGTGTATGACTCACAGTTTGTCTGTAATATGATTGAACGTAATGTTGAGAGTGGCATTGAACTCTCCATATTTATCCAGAAAGCAAGTGTTCTTCCATACTACACAAAAACTTTCCAATACACAGCTTGTTTTGAATTGCTGACCTTGTGATGTGCAGAAAACGTATTTCGAATCAAGTGTTTTGGCAATGTTCAACACATTTTGAAGCGCCCTATAAATATCTGGCCTCATGGAGATATATGATACTCCTGACAGGGAGGTCTTGTTTGAGGAAACGGAAACCACGAATCTGGTTTCACCAGGTTCGAGTCTCACTTCCTCAGCTTGGCTGACCTCCTCTGTCAGGAGGTTGGCCAGGGCTCCGGCCCTTGCCCCGCACTCAACCATCATAAGGGTGGCTAAGTATTTGGAAGTAAACAAAATTTGATCAACAGGCCGGTCAGGGTCAGACGGGATGGATACTTTATCTACGATATGTTAGCACTCCAAACTTTTGAAACATCCACAGCCTGCACTTTTGTTTCTGGTGAGACAAGATCAGATTTCTCCGGGCGGCCTTTGCATGGCTGTATGTTCTTTGCTGGCCAGTGCAGTCCAAGGCGAATTTCGAATACTATTGGCTCAACAGCCGGTGGACCTTCACCAAGTACATGGCAAAAGTTTTGATCACAGTAATTGTGCTCAAAATAGTCCCCGGCTGCCGGCCCAGTGGAATCAAATGTTCTATGTATTTGGAAATTTGTGCCTCCTTGACAATCTGTTGCGGCACTACAATTGTGCCGAGGTACAGTAAATACTTCTGGATACTGAGGGGGTACTTCCTCGTCCTATCTTCACGATATCCATCACAGCAAGGTGACGTTAGATGTCTCATGTACTTTTCGGGCATCTTAAACTGGAACCTTAACTTCTGTTGTCTTTAAAAGGGGCGTACTAGACAGCAGTGGCGATGATGGTTGTAGCAAATCATCGTTAGAGTGATGCTCTGGCGAAGGCGACAACAGTTCGGATTCAGTGACTGGGAAAGCCCTGATCCTTCTGGCCTTGCTTTTAGCTGGGAAAGTCCTGATCCTTCTGGCTTTTGGCTGGGAAAGCCCTGGCCCTTCTGGCCTGGCTTTTGACTGGGAAAGCCCTGACGCTTTTGGCCTGACTTTTGACTGGGAAAGCCCTGACCCTTTTGGGCTGGCTTTTGATTGGGAAAGCCCTGACCTTTTGCCCTCGGGTGATTATGTGTACATCTCTTAAGTATCTTGGCACATTACCCACGATTGATGGGCAGTTTTTGACTGGGCACACTTTGGCTATGCAGTCTGACAAACGAAGGTCTAGTGCAATCTAGCATAAGACCCCCACAGGCTGCACTTGTAACTTGATCCCAGAACACCCTTGATGTGTGGAGTTATTCTTTTTTATTTCTTTTTGCACACAGGGCAATGATACTTGTATCCCTTTTGTGGCTTTTTTTTTTTTACCAAATATTGTAATGTTTGGCTTCTAGTGTTTTTACTTATTAGCGGGTGGAGTGATACAGGGCCATCATGGCCCTTTGCTTGTTTGTTTTAGTTGGTGGTGGTGGTGGGGGATGAACACAGAGAGTACATCCATAAATATATGAAATAATACTGGGTGGGTTCCAAAATCATCAAGAAAAGAAAAGAGTGCATAGTTAAGTTCAAGAAAAAGCAGTTTTGCTATTAAACAATTCCAGTCCTTCTCAAAGCTCCTTTGCATCTTATTAAATCTCCCAAGCATGATTCTAAGGATAATGAGGATGATAACAAATTCATTTCATATGCTATTAACCCGTTCCCAATCAAGCCCTGGTTTTTACGTGTCTGCAGTACAAGTCTTTTGAAAAAACTGTGGGAAAAGGAGAAATTGCTCATAACGAGCAATTTCTCCTTTTTCCACAGTGTTTTCTACCTATTTGGAGAACTTTCTTCCATTTTTATCAAATTTGAAATTGTCGTCTGCAAACTCTTTGAGTTTGGAAGAGTCGAAAATTTGTCATTTGGGAAAGGGTTAAGACTTTTAAAAGAAATAATGGCAATACAAGAAAAAATGTGTAGACGTGTTCCAAAAAATTACATAAAAACTTCAGGGTGCTAATGTAATTTTCTCTGTTATTATTAGTGATACATATTTCAGACAGAATAAGCAAAATGTTATCAAGTGAATTTATTGTTCATAAAAATATTTTTCTCTAGCTAATGTCTCCCTTGAAAAAAATTTACTGGAACAAATGAAAAAAGTGTAATCACATCGGCTAAGCTAAAAAAGGAAATACCAACAACTAAAAAAAGGCCATGTACAAACGATCCAAGATTTCTGATGATACTTCTGGGTTTACACCCTTTAATAGAAGATTTCTGATGATACTTCTGGGTTTACACCCTTTATGCTCTTTTTCACATAATCTGTCATTTCTCTATTGACACTATCTTGGTATCTTGTGCAATTTTCAGAAGTAGGAGATAGTACGAGTTGTATGAACTTGTTTCTCAAGAGATGTAAAATACATGTTTACATTGTTACCCATCTTTGATGGGGTAAAAAACATTGTGGAAAAAGGAGCAAATACTGGTCAGCAGCATTTTCTCTTTTTACCTACGGTGTTTTCAAAAGTTTTTTTCATTCTTCACTAGGGTTGTTAAAACAACGGATTTCTCTCAGTAGACCGTCTAGAAGACGTAATATAGATAGGAACAAGGAAATATCCACAAATCAGAATTGTAAAGATACAATTCTCAGCATTTTCAGCAGACTGAATTGGAGAACGAACAAGTGCGGCACGGAATTTCTGGTGGGACCTTCTCCCAGCTGGAGTGCCAAATTTCAGAAAAAGGAAATTACCGTAAAACGGTGTGTATACCACGCAGGCATGTATAACACGCAGGCCTTTTTCAGCATCAGATCTAAGGGAAAAAGGTTGTTCGGATGTACAACACGCATCAAAAATTGACCAAAATATCGTAACATCTGAAGCTTACGATGTTATCTTGAAAAATTGTAAATGGCGATACTTTATCAAAGGGAAATAACCATTTTTAATCAAAGTGGAAATGGTAATGATTTGATGTGTACTCGGGGGATTATAAAAACATGCCAGCTTATGACATGTTGCAAATTCACACACTGAACTGACGACCATATTGTAGTTAATCTCCTATTTTCTCACCTCCATCGACAAATGTGACGGGTGTGAAATAAACATAGATCTATATGATGTAAATCACGGTTTTCGTAAAAAGTAGCGATAAACATATATATTTTTAAATCACTCATTTCTTTCTGAATCATTATTTTACTCTTTTATAATTGTTCAATTTTAGCTATCGGCAAAGAATAAAAAAAATATGAGACGAATCAGACGATAACATTAAATCAATATTTATCATTCCGGGGTACGTTCGCCATTGCCAAAATGGCTGATAGAATCGGGAAATTATGAAACCTAATCCACAAATTAAGAATGTACAAGTTCATTTGAACAAAATTAAAACATAACATATTTTTTAAATCGGTAAAAGCTGAAATGGGATAATGACGAAAGTTAAGGCTGTGGCGAGAGAACTTTGCCGTTTTGTACCTACGTCCCGCTCCCCACCCACCCACTTTGAACAGGTATACGACCGACTTTCAAGGAGGAGAAAAACATGGTTTTGCCTATTGTAGTGTACAACACGCAGTCCCCAGTTTGAAATTATTCAGAGCTGAAAAAATGTGCGTGTTATACGCACCAAAACACGGTAGGAATTATGGACTAGCAAGTTAAGCATGTGAAAAAAAAAAATTCTGACATTTCACAGTTCGTCTAAGGGCTTCGTAGTACTGTAACATTTGATCTGAGAGATCCACGCCCCCCCCCCATATTCCTGCTATAATCAACTACGGGTGTTGGCTTTATTAGCTCTACTGGCTGAAAGCCAGCAGAGCTTATGTCATGGCGTGGTTTCCGTCCGTCAGTCCTTTAGTCTTTCTCTTGTTTACGCCATAAAGTTTCATTTCAATAATGCCCTTTATGCTTATCAGATAACACATAATCCTTCTTACCTCAACCTTTTGTTATCATTAATGTATTCAAACATTTTTCTGTTTAAAAATTCCACTTTTGATATCTTTCAACACACATATGCAGGCTAAATGACCTAAGCTGTTGATGCACCATAAAACAGCATTCATTCCCAACTGTAGTATTTTGAAGTCTCCCAGATTTCTCACGGTAGCATGCTTCTTCAGTGCTGGTTGAAAACCATTCTTACAGATGTGAACTGTTCCACAGGCATACAACCCTTTTTCCAACAAGTCCTTCATCAGCTGTACACCTGTGAAAAGTTGTCGAAAAACAGCATGCATCGTGTTCCCTGCAGGTAGTCTGAGTAGTGTCACAACATTGTAGCCAAGTCCATGTACTGTGATGTTGTTCTGTTGCCCCAAGTTTATATATCAAACTTGGACATATAACCATTTCTGGCATCACAGACAGCCAAGACCTTAATTCCACGCTTCACAGGCTGTTTGGCATATACTGGCAATAGGCATGTCGGCCACTGAATGGGATCATCCCCTTGTCAATGTAGACATCCTAGGAGAGTGTATATGATGTCTGGAATGTGTGTGCTACCACATCTATTACTTGTTGAACCTTACATAGGCTATATTCTGGAGTATCCCGGACTGGCTCTGTTTCCTTATCAGCAACATGGAAATATTGTAAGACTTTCCTGAAACGGTTGCAGGTCATGATTGATGCAACTCTAGAATTGTCTAGCAGACTGTTGGAACTCCAGTACATCTCCAGGCGAGGGAGACTGTTAATCCCTATCAGTATGTTGATGGCCAGGAATGCCTCATCTCCAGGAACGTGACATCATACCATGTCGGGTCCTCTCTAACTCCAGGCAGACTTGTCACCCATCTAGCATACCCATTGGTCCATGTCACTATCTTTGCCAAAAGCTGCATTGGAAAAAGTTTCCAAAAGTTACCAATAAGTGAGGACTCGTAATCAAAGTCTCCCAATGTAGGCCCCGGGATCTCCTGGAAGGGCTCAATCTGAAACCAGTTAAAAGTGAAGTTACAGAGTGTATGATTATTGATAAATTTTATCAGTAAATACTTCAGATGCTTTTGTATCATGACGTTAAGTATTTTTAGCTAACCTGAGCACAACATGCTCAAGGGGAGCTTTTAGGATCACCTGGTGTCCGTCGTCTGTTGTGCGTCGTCAACAATTCTTTAAACATCAACTCCTCCTAAACCCCTGGGCCAATTTGGACCAAACTTGGCTGGAATGTTCCGTGGGAGATCTTCTTTAGAAATTGTTCACAGAATTTGATTCTGTCAAAAATTCTGGTTTGCCATGGCAACCAAACGGAATTTTTTAGCAAATTTTTTAAAAATCTTCTTCTCTGAAACCGCTTTTGAAATAATTTCACAGATATGTTCCTTGGGTGACCCTTTTCAAAAAGTATTCGTGAAATTTTGATCCGTCAAAAAATGTGGCTTTGGTGAATGGGGGCCACTTGCACTCTATGGAAATGAAGAAATTCTTTAAAAATTCTTCTTCTCTGAAACCACTGATTAGATTTTGAAATAATTTCACAGAGATGTTCCTTGGGTGACCCTTTTCAAAAAGTGCTCATGAAATTTTGATTCGTCAAGAAACATGGCTCTGGTGAATGGGGAATACTTGCACTATAGGGAAATGAAGACATTCTTAAAAATTCTTCTTCTCTGGAACAGTTGGTCAGTTTTGAAAATAATTTCACAGAGATGTTCCTTGGGTGACCCTTTTCAAAAATTGTTCATGAAATTTTGATTCGTCAAGAAACATGGCTCTGGTGAATGGGGAATACTTGCACTATAGGGAAATGAAGACATTCTTAAAAATTCTTCTTCTCTGGAACAGCTGGTCAGTTTTGAAAATAATTTCACAGAGATGTTCCTTGGGTGACCCTTTTCAAAACTTCTTCTCTAAAACAGCTGGTCAGTTTTGAAAATAATTTCACATAAATGTTCCTTGAATGACCCTTTTCAAAAGTTGTTCGCGAAATTTTGATAGATCAAGAAACATGGCTCTGGTGAATGGGGGCTACTTGCACTGTACTGAAATTAAGAAATTCCTAAAAATTCTTCTTTTCTGAAACTGCTGGTCAGATTTTGAAAGGAAATTTTACAAGTGACCTTTTGAAAATTGCTTGGCAAAAGAATTATTTCGTTTCCAGTGTTTCAATACCTTAAAAAAAACAATGGCTATGGTCCAGTGTTCAATCTAGAGTGCGCCATTGTGCCATTGACCCCCTAAAATCGCATTGGGCACAATAGAATTTAAATCCCGTGCCCATCGGGCGCACTCGACACTCAATCCCAAAAACTACATTCCGGTAGTAAAAATCCATTCGGTTAGTTTATCCGTTCTTTCCTTTCCGCTCAATACGAAAAAATATGAACTCCGTCAGTTGCCATAGAGATGTGGAATCTTTTCAGCCTCTGTTGGCTGTGTTGACAAAAAATTAAACAAATTTCTGAATATTTTGGAGGCGCCAGTGCTCCGAAAATACCTAAACCTGCCGAGAAACCATGGCTTGATACCTCCGCGACCCTAAACGAATCGGCATCAGCATCCATGAGAGGAGAAACGCAATCGGTGTAGGCTAAAAAACGTGACTTTCAACGTAAGTGGTTAGACGACTCGCGTTTCAAAAACTGGCTAACATGAGAAAAATGTCATGCAGTGTAGATCATGTATAGATCCACTGGAAAACAAAATCCATTTGTCACTGGGTGTCAAAATTTTAAAACATCAACCCTTGATCGACACATGTCCTCGGCAGATTACTTTAATTCCTTACTCGATAGAAAACAAGCTGACAAATTAAAGAGCACAGTCCACTCTTTGTATGATAAAAAAAGAGCAGGCTATTATTTGTGCATTAAGGTATATATCCCTTTAGTAAGATGTGTGTGTTCCCACAGTGGCCATGATGTCAAACCAAACTAGTCTTGAAACATTTTATTCAATAATATGACTGTTACTGTACTGTTATTGTTTCTTTTAAACTTGGATGGCATCCATTCTAATGTACAACAGTTTTACTAGTAAATTGACTTTATTTTTCATCAGTTCGGTAAAAGGGTAAAAACTTACTAATTCTTATTTTGTTGATGGCCCCTATTTTTTTCAAATGGCCCCCTACTTTAGAGGCAATGGGCCCGATGGGCCCCCTGTGATCGAAAGCTAGATTGAACACTGTGGTCCTCTCAGAAATTCAGGTGAGTGATCCAGGGCCATCTTGGCCCTCTTGTTTAAGTTATTGACAATGCAGTAGTAGCCAATATAAATTTGTACAGGCAATTTTTTCCCATTCTAAAACATATTAGATCTACATGTAAAACAAAGAAATGGAATTAATTTTTGTAAGTGTGGAAAATATAATGGAATAGGAGTGTCTGTAATAGACAGTTGTTCCTTTTCTCAAGATATTTTCCAATGCTGCGAAACATGGACCATAAGAAATTCTTGAAAATTCTCTTTCTCTGAAACCCCTGGTCAGATTTTAAAAGAATTGCTCAGCAATGTTCCTTGGGTGACCCTTTCCAAAACTGCCCAACCGGGTGGCTCAGTGGTGAGTGTGTCTGACTTGTGACCTGGTTGTTGTGAGTTTGATACCTGGTTGAGGCGAACTTTCTATCCAGTGTATTTCGCCTCTCACCTCTGCTGAAGCATGTGAGAAAAGTAGTCGGTGGCTTTGGAAAGAAAGTTGTGTTAGTACTGGTATGAGAAAGACAGGAAACACATGTGCGTCACCGATCGCCATGATATGGCCTTAGCTGTTAAAGTGGCGTTAAAACCCAATACAACCAACCAACTTTCCAAAACTTTTTCAAAAAAAATTTTGATCCATCAAGAAACATGGCTCTCGTGAATGGGGGCTACTTGCACTTATACAAAAAAGAAGAATTCTTAAAAATTCTTCTTTCTGAAACTGATGGGCAGATTTTGAAATGACTTTTACTGGAGACCTTTTGAAAATTGCTTGGCAAATAAATAGTTTTGGTTCCAATGTTTCAATACCTCAAAAAAAAAAAAATAGGCTATGGTCATCTCAAAAATTCAGGTGAGCGATCCAGGGCCATCTTGGTCCTCTTTTTGTCATTTAATTTGTCATCTTCAGCCCCCTTAAATTTGATAGAGTCTAATGTTTTGTCATTTCGGAAAGGGTTAAATATTCCATTCCTTTTTATTTATGTTTTGATGCAAAATGCCTTCATTAGAGGGCTGAGGGGTAGGAGGGCTGGAAGGGGTTAGACAGAAAAACAGGGGTGGCACTTCGTTTGCCCTCTCACTCAGTGGATATTTGTCTTTTGAAATGTACTTACCTTTCTAATTTATGCTTTTGTAAGTTAATTGTAGCACTAAAAATCTCCAGGTTTGCTCTGCCGTGCTGCGTTCAATGAATTGTCGGAAAAATAAATTTACCCCACCCATCAATACATTTCAATATTTACCTTTCCTTCTTCCTTCCTTCCAGTGGGAACGAAGGTTGCTTCAGTTGCTGCCAACTTTGGGTGGTACCGTCGGTACAGCTGACTCAAATTTAGATTGACTGGAACTGTCCGAAGTCTTCGGATGCCCTCGAAATGGGGACATTACTTCACATGCACTGATAGCACAGCACTTGCCATAATTGTAAAGGAGCCACGCTTTATCTGTGTCGACAGACCAAGATTTATGAATAAAAATAACGTATACACAGGTGCTGAGGTATTCCCAATATCGATTTTTACACTGTAAATCAAGCGTCTGCATGATGGTGAGATTAATCGCTTGGAATGAACCAAATCGAACTGAAGTTAACAGAATCGACTCGGAAAAAGCAAGCGAAAAAAAAAAAAATAGAGACAGACACGGCAAAAAAATAAAAAGGATCGGGAGTTGCGAATCAGACATGATTGGGTAACCAGAAATACACCTTTCTTTTTTTAAGCCTTACCAGCAGTTCTCAATTTCCAATAATGTCTTTAATTTACTGTCTTCAAAGGATCGTACAATCCCGGAGGGTCTTGTGAGGGCTTACTATAACCAAGAGGGACAATCTAATGGGACAAAATGAAAAAAAAAAAAATCTACAGCTACCAAGGTATACAGACAACACTATTACCTTGTATTTACATTTGTCATGTATGGCATGGCACCTCTGGCAGGGGTTTCATCAAACGCCACCCGATTCATTGTCGCTTGGTTTGGCTTTTATGTTGCAATACATCATTCATTTACCTCTTTACCACACAATCCCGACATTTAACGACCCTGAGAAAGAAGCCTTTTGAAAACATTGTATGAAAATGAGAAAATGCTGGTAACCAGCAATTTTTCCTATTTCCACAGTGTTTTCTACGCTTCCTAAGACAAATTTCAATTTTTGAGTCATACTTAGGTTGTCGTCTGCAAATGCTTTAAATTTGGACTGGTCTACAATTTTGTTGTTGGTAAAGGGTTAATTGCCTCAAAGTCGATTTGGTATAATTGTCTTTGAGGTCAGAAGCTCATTATCACAATTCTTAATTGAGTAGCTTTGAGTTCAGAGGCTCATTATCACTATTCTTAATCAAGTATCTTCGAGGTCAGAGGCTCAATGTTTTTAATGTGTGTGTCTTTGAGGTCAGGGGCCTCATAATCTGAGTGTCTTTAAGGTCAGAGGCTCACTTTTCATAATCTGAGTGTCTTTAAGGTCAGAGGCTCACTTTTCATAATCTGAGTGTCTTTGAAGTCAGAGGCTCACTGTTCATAATTTTAGTGTCTTTGAGGACAGTGGCTCACTATCACAATTCTTAATCTGAGTGCCTTTGAGGACAGAGGCTCACTATCATAATTCTTAATGCGAGTGTTTTTGAGGTCAGAGGCTCACAAATCTGATTGTCTTTGAGGTCAGAGGCTCACTGTCTCTTTTCTTAATTTGAGTGTCTTTGAGATCAGAGGCCTCACTATCACTATTCTTAATTTGAGTGTCTTTGAGATCAGAGGCTCACTATCACTGTTCTTGAATTTAGTATCTTTGAGATCAGAGGCTCACTATCTTTATTCTTTATCTCAATGACTTTGAGCTCACAGGCTCACTATCACAATTCTTAATCTGAATGTCTTTGAGGTCAGAGGCTCAATTCTTAATCTGAGTGTCTTTGAGGTCAGAGCCTTACAATTCTTAACCCTTGTCATGCTATATATTATACATAGACCTAGTACTATGAGCTGAATATTTTTCAATCCCATCACTGATTATAGGTGTCAATGTTTTAAGCTGTATTATGAGTTACTGTTTTAATAAAATATTGTAATATTATATATCATTGAAAAGGTAAAATGTTGACCTTGAAGTATATGATGAAAAAAATCTATTTTTACAAACATGTTACCTGATAAACAACAGGTAAAAAACAGGTAAATGTAATAAAACAGTTAACTATGTTTAGTGAACAATAAAACTGTCGAACTCAAACTTGTTTACCTTATGATTTAATTTACCAAGTTCCTGAAAGTTCCAGTCCAAAATAAACGCAGTCTTGTGTCCCAGGTAGCACAGGTAAGAACAGTTAGTACTGTTACTGTGTATGATTACTTTCTACTATTTAAAATAGATATTTACATGAATTATTTCTTCAACAAACTCCAAAATTCATTTACATTAGCTTGATACTAAATGTAAAATACTCACACTCAAGTCTAATGGCTTATGTACTCACCTGGACATTTTACCTGTTTTCTCGTTAACTCACCTGGACCAGGTAAAGAATACCTAATTAACCTGGTTTTGCTCTATTTTTTGTGCTTTGTATGCAGATTTAAAGTCTTTTTGAGTGTGATAAAGTTTAAAACATACATCAATACATGATGCAGTTTTACATTTGTCACACTGGTAAGATGACTCATGTCCTGGCCTCTTTCGGTTTTCATCAACACGCTCTAAAAGTTCTCTTTCAGCAGGTACACAGACAACACAAGACCTTGTAACATTTTTCTTTTTGCCAGCTCCAATGATTTTTTCTGGGAAATGCTGTCCCTGGAGCTTTTGCAGTGGTTCAGAGGCTGTAGAAGGCCTACCAGGGCTTCTAATAGACATACCTGGAACATTTTGCATACTTACAGATTGGACCAAATCTTGAATAAGTTTTTTACGAAAGCTGCGATGCAGCATTGGGGTTCTATCCTGACATACAGTTTTATAAACTAGATAAGAATTCAAGACAGCTAATGAGATAACATGGAAAAAAACTCTTTTCCACCACTTGAGAGTATGACTGTTGAAAGTTGCGTATGAAACCATTTGATCTGAACGATCTACCCCACCCATGTATTTATCATAGGTGACAACTAAACTTGGTCTTTGTAAAGCTTCCCCATTTCTTGGATTGACCTTACCTGATGGCATGGGGGTAGCATTTTCTACTGTGCTCATTAAATATACAATTTTTCTGTCATGATATTTTGTTATTATAAGGTTTTTGTTTTTCATTGTGTATACATTACCTTTCTTAACCTTTTTGTCCTTTAACAATGGGGGAACACCTTTTTGATTTGGACGTAAAGTACCTGTAGCTGCAACTTCCAGGTCATACAAGTCAACATATAATTTTGGAGAGCTGTAGTAGTTATCCATGAAGAGGTGGTAATTTCTCATCAAATCCATGACAAGATCATAAGTGGCACCATACTGACCTGGCTGCTGAGCTGACTTACCTGTGTACAATTTAAACTTTGTACAATACCTATTAGTTGCATCACATAACATATAAGCTTTGATGTCATATTTTTTTGGTTTGTCAGGGATATAAACTCTGAAAGTTACCACGCCATGGGACCATCCCTTCATCAAGTGGAAGTTCTTGATGGGGTATATATGCTTGGTTAAACCTTGTAGTTATGTTTTTGTAAATACCACCCAACTTGAATAAAGGGTCATAACCTGGCTCTCCACGTTTCACCATGTTTTCATTATCTACCAGGTGAAAAAAACTCATCAGAAGCCAAAATCTATCTATGGAAATGAGGGATTTAAAAAATGGAGTTTCATTTACCTCGCTACTTGTCCAGTACTCTGACAAATCCAGCTGAACGACCAAACCCATCGCAATTGTCATAGCGAGAAACACCTTCATTTCTTCAGGAGTTGTCTCGGTCCACTTATGAAATCTTGAATGTGATTTAAGATTATTTTTTTCCAAATATTGTTTTGCATAACCATTAGTTTCGTTTGCTATGGTAAAAAAATCCTCGTCTGTCAAAAACAAGCTGAAAAAATCGAGGGGTGTCGGACTTTCGGGCAGACGAATTTTTGGGTCAAGGCCAGGCTTACCTGTAAAGGGCACATTTACCTTCGGGTGATCTCCTGCAATCCAGTTTCGCATAAAAACATCGTCAAATTTGGTCACTCTGTTTCTTGATTAATTTCCTCCTCATCGGACGAAAAACCCTGAAATTCTTCATCCGATGATTCGGCAAACAAAATTTCTCGAAAGAAATCGGCCATTTTGATGACATGTTTTTTAACTCGCACTTAACTCGCAAATAACAAATCAAAATCACTGTTTCACATCTGAAAACAAGGCTGAGGCTGTTTCATAGTAACTGTAGACGCTTCTATGTAAAAATAAATATGATTGGCTGTAAAATAACAACAAACGGATGGTCTTTGAGGTCAGACACTCACTATCACTTTTCTTATTTACATCACTATTCTTATTTTGAGTTCTAATTCAATTTTATTAGAACTCTGTTAAATCAGTAATTCTGTATGATCACTTCTATTCCTTCTCAATTCTGCTTATCTTTACAAGAAAAGCCTTTTCAGACCTATACCCTTTTCCTTACACATTTTCTGATACAACCTGTATCTCTCTATTCTGCCTGCTCGCCCAGGTGTTTCAGTGGTGAGCGCATTGGACTCATGACCTGGGGGTTGTGATTTCGATACCTGGCTGAGGCACACTTTCTTTCCGGCGTATTTTCGCCTCTCACCTCTGCAGAAGCATGTGAGAAAAGTAGTTGTGGGCTTTGGAAAGAAAGTAGTGTTAGTACTGGTATGAGAAACCAGAAGCATGTGAGAAAAGTAGTCGTGGGCTTTGGAAAGAAAGTAGTGTTAGTACTGGTATGAGAAAGCCAGGAAACACATGTGCGTCACCGCCCACCATGATATGACCTTAGCTGTTAAAGGGGCGTTAAACTCCAACACAACAGACCATCTATTCTACCTATCTTTTCACCCATTACTGCTATCAATATTTCCACTTCGCCTTCACTCCAGACTGATTTCCCTACACATGCATTAGTGGGTACATGTCAGCTCTTTCCTGTCAATGAATTACTCACATTTTCTGTTTCTTCTGCTATCGTTTCTAGTCCTACCAGTTCATTATCGTCTCTGATCATTTCCAGGGTACTTGGTCTTTCTTGAATACATTCTTGGTCCACCTTGTGTGTCTTGTTCTTATCGACCTGTGTGAGTTTGTAGGGAATTGATGGGTGCAACTTGCAGCAGTCGAATGGTATTCACATTACTGAGTCTAAACTTACTCTGGACCTCAAGCAATCGAATAGTGTAATGGGTAGCTTTGTTTCTAACCTACGTATGTTATTATAGTCTACATATTTGCCATTCACAATCAGAGCTACATTACTGACAAAAGTTAGTACTAATATCTTCTCATTCTGGCCCAGTTTCCCGTCTGTAGATATGCCATGGATATTTGTGGAATTCCACGGAATTACTTCCATGGAGTATTTGGACGGATTATTGAGTAAATCCGTGTAAATTCCATGAAAACTGGTGGAAATAAAATGGGAGATGAATTTAGTAAAAAGCCACGGCATTCCATGGAAATGTCCCGCCAATTCCATCAACTTCCATGGATTCCATGGAACTGATAGAATTCCACGGATTCCATAGTATCACCTTGCATTTCTATAGATTCCATGGAGTATTAGGAAGGAATCCATAGAAACATGCCACGGAAAGCCATGGATTTCACTGGAAAATCTTTTGCAATCCTCTGAGCCAGTGTTGAATGTTCTCGCGCTGATTAGTACAAACCTGAATGATCTGCTCGGTTCTAAGACAGTCAGTATTCTATAGCTGTTCTCATAGTGATGCACTTTTATGTCTGGAATACACAACAAGAATATATGTCTACCATGAAAATGGGTGCTCGGACACCCATGCTAGGGTGGCAAAACAATATCAAATTACATGTGCTACCTTCTGAGTCTTAAAACACAAAAACAGATTACAAAACACAGGTTCTTGAATTTCAGGGGAGAAAAGAAAAAATGACAATGATGAAATAGTGACTAGCATTTAATTTAATTTTGATTTTCACTTTACAGGCCACCAACCATACATGTTTACATCTTCTAGCTTACAGCCTTTGACTTTGTCCCTGATGGCTTTAACATATCTCTTATTACTGCTCTAATACTTTCTCGAGGAACAGCCCATTTCTCCACAATACAGTCTGAAGTTAACAAAGTAAGATGAAATATATACACAAGGCATATGCAAAGTAATTAAATTCACATAAGCACCAAAGTCAAACCAGAACTGATATATGAAAATAGGCTGGGTTACTGTATGTCAATTATTTATTTAATCACAAAAATCAAATAGATCTCTTGTAATTTTTCCATTTGGGCCTTTATGGCTGACTTGCCTTGACTATTGCCTGTCAACCAATTACCCAGTCAGCTGCTGTGGGTTCAGATTCAGTAACCCACAAAAGTTAATTTCCTTGTCAGCACATGACACATAGAATTAAACCCTGAAGTTGCTAACTTGGCCCTTTTCCTATAAAATGAATTGAAATTTCAAACCATGAAATTTATCTGTTATGTCAAGGTAAAAAAATCATAATTATTATTTAAATTCCTGTTCAAGATACAAAAGCAAATGAAATTTTATCTTTTAGGTATCCTAAATTCTGAGGGAAGACCTAAATGAATAAGTATAAACAAAATTTTCACTGACCTATATAATTAACCTTTGGTTCAAGACCAGATAGTCATATACATTTTTTGCATTACTGCTCAGGACATATCTAACACGGCGGGGAATCACGTGACACAACAACAACAACAATGACCGTTATTTGAAAAAATTCCCCGACTTCAGGTAAGAAAATCTTCAATAATTCCGTTAATATGTGACCGACTGGAATTTGGTTTGAAGGAGAGAAGGCGAAAGGATTCCGGGGATTTGCTTGATGTGTTAGATTTTTTAAACAACACGTGATAAAAAAGTTATTGGCGAGCAAACAAATTATCCAGGGTAAAAAATTGTTTGCTCGTCAATAACTTTTTTATCAGGTGTTATTTAAAAAATCTAACACATCAATCAAATCCCTGGAGTCCTTCCGCCTTCTCTGCTTCAAACCAAATTCCAATCGGTCATGTATTAACGGAATTATTGAAGATTTTCTTACCTGAAGTCGGGGAATTTTTTCAAATAACGGTCATTGTTGTTGTTGTTGTGTCACGTGATTCCCCGCCGTGTTTTAGCATATGAAATGTTATATTTAACTTTCTATTATCTGAGGACAGGACTTACGTAAAACATAATAACCTATATATATTAGGTTGATGTCAAAGATGATCACATTGTTACCACTGGCAGAAAAGAATGCCAATGCCTGCCTCAGTAAAGCTGCTTGAATAAAGAATAACACGAGTTTACCCTCGAGAAAGTCCCATTTCTTTTGGTCTTCGATGGCCAGCCTCTGCACCCCAGTATTAGACTTTCCACCTGAAAGGCTTCTACCTTCGTACTCCTGGACGGAAAAGCATTTTGAAGCCATGTGCAGTGCCTTTCCTGAAGTTGGCACTTCTTGCCAACTCCTCCATTATCTGGCTCTGTGAAAAAATTGATGAAGGTTTAAATCAGAAATAGTAGTACAATTTATTAAATACTAGAGTTGTCCATGTTAAAAACATTACTTCATTTGTAAAGCCGAGTCAACAGTAAAACTGACTATGCTTGGCAATACTTTCAGCAGATAACTGTGTCTTAAACTCTTGATTGTGTTTTTGTTGTTTTACAGCTCAGTCAGTCCAATGGGGTCATGTCAAGGCTGTTCATTTTGCCTAACTACACTTTAACTGGGCAGACTCAGTCCTCTAAGTATTTAACCTGTATTGTGAACACTCTTTTTCAAGAAGCTGACAACTGCCCTTCCTAAATTGGGAATAGGAATGATTGTTAATGAATATTTCATTATCAATCTTGACCAAAAAATGTTGCCAACCCAAAGTGGGTCAAACCCCCAACTTCCTTATCATCAGTCTTGCATGCCCCCAAATGAGCTACCAAGGCTGGTCCTTAACCCTTGCAAAATTTACTGGGAAATTACTGGTATTTTACCTGAAATTCTCAGGAAATAATTCCCAGAATATACTAGGAGTTCCTAGTTACTTGCTGGTGGTAAATGGAACAAATGAAAAGCAATTAAGTATGCCTAGAAAAAAGCTGAGATTGCCTGGTACCAGTAACTAGGAATGACTGGCATGGTATAATTGGAACACTAATTCTACCATTTCTAGGATACTAGGAAATCTCAATAATTTCTCATATCCTAGAAATGACTGGAATTACCTGGAGTGTGTCTTTTTGCCTCTGAAAATCTGGATTCTGGTCATTCCTAGGAAATCTCAGTAATCTTATCCTTAGATCCAAGTAATGACTGGAATTGTCCTAAACTCTCGGAATAAAACATTTAGTTGACTGATGACTGCTTTTATTATTACACAGGTTCCCTTGTGAAAGCGTAAGCATGGGAAAAAATGATCACATTTAGAGCTCAAATGGACAGTATTATACCAAATTATGAGCACTATTACAAATCAAATCATATATACAAAAAAGTATTTTTCTTTGATAAATTGTTTTGTAATATAGAAAACTTACACACCACATGAGACGCAACAAGTATAAGCATGCAAAATGCACATGTATTGCAGTATAGAGCATTACTAATTTGACAATCAGATCGAAATGGGATTGATCGCTGAACGGTGCCCAAAAGGTTTGAAAGATTGTAAATTATTTAACTTTGAACGGCATTCCTTTGTGAATAATTGATTGGTTTTCTTCCCTGTTGAAAAGTTTATTCAAATGAATGAACCTTTCGATCATCGATTGAACCAGTGCTTTTCCTGTGCAATTTGTATCAACAATTATACCGACAATTTACATCTCTCGTGGAAAATATAAACTTCTGAACATTCCCATTAATGTTTTTAATTGAATTCAACACATAATTGTAATAAAATTATAGGAAAAACTGTTACAATTGAGCTAGAGATTAATTGATTGAATGCTTTGAACGTTTTGATTGAGCGCTCCAAATATAGAATCTGAATTTTAGCTCACCTGAGCACAACGTGCTCAGGGGGAGCTATTGTGACCGGTCATAGTCCGGCGTCCGTCCGTCTGTCCATCCGTCCGTTAACAATTTCTTTAAAAATCTTCTTCTCCAAAACCAGAAGGCCAATCTTGATAAAACTTGGCAGGAATGTTCCTTGGGTGAAGCTCTACAAAAATTGTTAAAAGAATTTAATTCCAACAAAAACTTTGGTTGTCATGGCAACAAAATGGCTGAAAATGGAAAAAATCTTTAAAAATCTTCTTGTGACAAACCATAAGCACGGCGGGGAATCACGTGACACAACAACAACAACAATGACCGTTATTTGAAAAAATTCCCCGACTTCAGGTAAGAAAATCTTCTATAATTCCATTAATACATGACCAATTGGAATTTGGTTTGAAGCAGAGAAGGAGGAAGGACTCCAGGGATTTGCTTGATGTGTTAGATCTTTTAAACAACACCTGATAAAAAAGTTATTGACGAGCAAACAAATTTTTTACCCTGGATAATTTGTTTGCTCGTCAATAACGTTTTTATCAGGTGTTATTTAAAAAATCTAACACATCAAGTAAATCTCCGGAGTCCTTCCGCCTTCTCTGCTTCAAACCTAATTCCAATTGTTCACGTATTAACGGAATTATTGAAGATTTTCTTACCTGAAGTTGGGGAATTTTTTCAAATAACGGTCATTGTTGTTGTTGTTGTGTCACGTGATTCCCCGCCGTGATAAGGCCCGGAGCATTCATATTTTGTATGAAGCATCATTGGGTGACCCTCTACCAAAATTGTTAAAATTATTCCCCTGGGGTCATATTTGGGCTTTGCCCGGGCGCACCCTATTTTACATAGAAACAAAGAAGGAAAGCTTTAAAAAATCTTCTTCTGACAAACCATAATGGCTAGAGCATTCATATTTGGTATGTAGCATTATCTGATAATCCTCTACCAAAATTGTTAAAATTATTCCTCTGCTGTCATATTTGGGCTATGCCCGGGCGCACCCTATTTAAAAATCTTTAAAAATCTTCTTGTGACAAAACATAAGGTTGGGAGCATTCATATTTTGTTTGAAACATCATTGGGTGACCCCTTACCAAAATTGTTAAAATCATTCCCATGGGGTCATATTTGGGCTTTACCCGGGCGCACTCTATTTTACATAGAAATTTAGAAGGAAATCTTTAAAACTTCTTCTGATGACAAATCATAATGGCTAGAACATTCCTATTTAGTGTGTAGCATTAACTGATGATCTTCTACCAAAATTGTTGAAATTATCCTTCTGCGGTCATATTTAGGCTCTGCCCGGGCGCACCCTATTTTACAATCTTTAAAAATCTTCTTGTGACAAACCAATAGATGGAGGGCATTCATATTTTGTTTGAAGCATCATTGGGTGACCCCTTGCCAAAATTGTTAAAATTATTCCCCTTGGGTCATATTTGGGCTTTGCCTGGGCACACCCTATTTTACATAGAAACAAAGAATGAAACCTTTAATAAAACTTTTTCTGACAAACCGTAATGGCTAGAGCATTCATATTTGCTATGTAGCAAAATCTGATAATCTTCTACCAAAATTGCTAGAATTATCCCTCTGCGGTCATATTTGGGCTCTGCCCGGGCTCACCCTATTTTACATAGAAACAAAGAAGGAAATCTTTTAAAAATCTACTTTTGACAAACCATAAAGGATAGAGCATTCATATTTTGCATGTAGCATCATCTAGTGACCCTTTATAAAAATGATTAAAATTATCCCCTTGGGGTCATATTTTGGCTCTGTGCCCTGGTGCACACTATTTCACATAGAATCATAGAAGGAAATCTTTTAAAATCAATTCCATCTAAAAAGGAGAAATTGTTTGTAACAAGCAATTTCTCCTTTCTTACAATCTTTTCTACCATATAGATCACTTATTTTTCATTTTAAATACATTTTAAAATGTTGTCTGCAATTTGTTTCAATTTGGAACGGTCTAAAATTTTGTCGTCTGGTAATGGCTAAACTACAAGTCAAAAAGGGAACAAGACACTGTGAAGAGAAAAATTGATGATAAGCAGCAGCTTTTAGCTCCACTGGCCAAAGACAAAGAAGAAAATCTGTAAACATATTTTTGTGACAAACCCCAGGGTATGCCTTATTTGAAAAGAATTAATTGCCTGCCTTTGATAAACCATATAAGTTACAAATATACTCAGGTGAGCGATATAGGACCATCATGGTCCTCTTGTCTAAAAATAGAAGCCATCAATCAGATTGAACGCATGTTGGTAAAAATTGATTGCTACCTGATTGATCAACGAACACTGAGTGAAGGCTATTGAATGTGATCGGAATGTGAATGGAATGATTGTCAAATTCGTGACGTTCTGTATTGTAATAAAGAATTTTTTTACAAATAATGTTAAATATTAAATAGCACATGGCCTTGTGGGCCTTACGGCATTTTACAGACTGGCCGTCGAACCAAAAATGTTTCGTGGAACAAAACATGGCTGAGATCCATATAGCATGTGAGGTCCTACAACCAGTCTGGAAAATGCCATACTGACCTACAAGGCCATGTGTTATTTGTTATATTGAATCTAATAAATCTCACTTCATTTAGAAAGTAATATTCACCAAATCTGGATTGAAAAGCACAGAAAACTGGAATATTTTGCACAAAACACTTGATTTTGGTTAGTTTGCAATTGCTGGTGAAGGAGTATAAAATTGGTATAGGACTGTAAGTCTAGATCATGGTCACTCTGCTTGAATTGTGCAGAATGAGAATAAAGAGAGGAATCGATAACATATATACAGGGTGATTCATAATATATATATCACGATTTCAATGTTAAATAACTTTTCATCTGCTTACGATTTTATTAAGTTTTTAATATTGTTGGAGAGATGATAGACGTAAGTTTTATTTTACTACATAAGTATGGGTAAGGCGTTAATTTTCCTTGATAATGGCTGAAAATGTAAAAACCATTTTCTATAAATTATACTACTGTTAAAACTCATCCTCACAATTCAAAGAAAGTCCCACAAATTACACTTATATCAATAATAAAAAAAAAAATAATAAAACTGCTACAAGGAGATAACAGGGGCTGAAACTTGGTAGAATTTAGTTTTTACATATTTTAAAATCACCAATACTCTTAAGCATTTATTTATTCGTGACATGCAAAGTTATTTTGAACAGTAATAAAACTAACCATAGCAAACACAAATTCATAAAACAGAAGCAATACCAAAAAAAAGTATTTCAAAATAATATTTCTTTGGGGCAATGCCAACCAATGAAATCTGCAGCTTTCTATGCTTTTGGATTGTGCACCACATATGCAACTACTTTTTTATACGCCCGTCGAAGACGGGACGTATTATGGGATCACCCGTGGCGGGCGGGCGGCGTCCAGTTCTTTGTCCGGAGCATATCTCCAAAACTATACAAGCTAGGGTTATGAAATTTCATGGGTGGATAGATCTCATCGAGGCGGAGTGCAGTGCACAGGAATCATAACTCTTGCTCGCTTAATTTTTGAGTTATTGCCCTTTGTTGTTTTTCATACTTAAATTTTGTCCGGAGCATATCTCCAAAACTATACTAGCTGGGGTTATGAAATTTCATGGGTGGATAGATCTCATCTAGGGGGAGTGCAGTGCACAAGAATCATAACTCTTGCTTGCTTAATTTTTGAGTTATTGCCCTTTGTTGTTTTTCATACTTGAATTTTGTCCGGAGCATAACTCCAAAACTTTAACACCTAGGGTTATGAAATTTCATGGGTGGATAGATCTTATTGAGGGGGAGTGCAGTGCACAGGAATCATAACTCTTGCTTGCTTAATTTTTGAGTTATTGCCCTTTGTTGTTTTTCATACTTGAATTTTGTCCGGAGCATATCTCCAAAACTATACTAGCTACGGTTATGAAATTTTATGGGTGGATAGATCTCATCGAGGGAGAGTGCAGTACACAAGAATCATAACTCTTGCTTGCTTAATTTTTGAGTTATTGCCCTTTGTTTTTTTTTTTCATACTTGAATTTTGTCCAGAGCATATCTTCAGAACTATAGTAGCTAGGGTTATGAAATTTCATGGGTGGATAGATCTCACTGAGGGGGAGTGCAGTGCAAAAGAATCATAACTCTTGCTTGCTTAACTTTTGAGTTATTGCCCTTTGTCATTTTTTATACTTGAATTTTGTCCGGTGAATATCTCCAAAACTATACTAGCTAGGGTTATGAAATTTCATGGGTGGATAGATCTCACCGAGGCAGAGTGCAGTGCACAGGAATCATAACTCTTGCTTGCTTAATTTTTGAGTTATTGCCCTTTGTTGTTTTTCATACTTGATTTTTGTCCGAAGCATATCTCCAATACTATACTAGCTAGGGTTATGAAATTTCATGGGTGGATAGATCTCATCGATGGGGAGTGCAGTGCACACAAATCACAACTCTTGCTTGCTTAATTTTTGAGTTATTGCCCTTTGTTGTTTTTCATACTTGAATTTTTATCCGGAGCATATCTTCAGAACTATAGTAGCTAGGGTTATGAAATTTCATGGGTGGATAGATCTCAGTGAGGGCGAGTGCAGTGCACAAGAATCATAACTCTTGCTTTCTTAATTTTTCAGTTATTGCCCTTTGTCATTTTTTATACTTGAATTTTGTCCGGTGAATATCTCCAAAACTATACTAGCTAGGGTTATGAAATTTCATGGGTGGATAGATCTCATCAAGGGGGAGTGCAGTGCATAGGAATCATAACTCTTGCTTGCTTAACTTTTGAGTTATTGCCCTATGTTGTTTTTCATACTTGAATTTTGTCCGGAGCATATCTCTAAAACTATACTAGCTAGGGTTATGAAATTTCATGGGTGGATAGATCTCATCAAGGGGGAGTGCAGTGCACAGAAATCACAACTCTTGCTTGCTTAATTTTTGAGTTATTGCCCTTTGTTGTTTTTCATACTTGAATTTTGTCTGGTGCATGCCCCAGCTTTACAACTTGGGGTAAGACGGGCGTATCTTGCGACAATTTGCCGCTCTTGTTCTGAGTTACAAAAGCTTTTAGCATGCTAAACTTGCGATTCTTAGATATTACATAATTCTAGTTTTATGATATACATAATTGTGCACGACACCAAAGGTTATGTCTGCTTCTAGGAAGGTAAACAGAACTTCCTACAGAATATTGATGATGGGCATAATTCTCAAATTGTGTACAAACTTGCATTCTAGGAGTGTCCTCCTGACTGGGTCAAGACCGTGCTCAGTAGTTGACCTATCATTTTTTACACCCATCACTGAGCAGTTTATCAATTCCTCTGTTGTAAACAGAGAAATCATGATGTGGTTTATGGCATCATTTGGTGGCATATCTTTAATATCTTTGACCAGAGTCTCCTGGAACAGAATAATTATTTTAGATAAGCTACCGTTGGCATGCTAATATTAGCAGAATTCAATAACAGGTTTTTGGGTGCAATCATGAATACACTAATTTATGTACAGGCTAAAATAAGGGTAATAAAAAAAATTTTAGAGGCATTTATTTTTTTTATTGCCCTATTTCATGTATGTCAATATCGTAATAGGAAATTCTAAGGGCCTTTCCAATGTCGGGCATTGCAGTTTTTGTGATTTCAATTTCCGACAGTTCTTCAATGGCCAGTAGCTCATTAAAATATAAAGGCATCGGTTGGCTTTAAAATTTGTTGAGGATGTTGATTCAAGTATTTAAGGAAATTTGTATGATTTATTTGTGTATGCCTCTCAGTTCGTCTATAATACGATTGCACGCAATGTCGAGCATTGCAGTTCTTATGATTTCATTTTCCAACATTTCTTCTAGGGCCCATAGCTCATTAACAAATAAAGGTATCGGTTTGCTTCAAGGTTTATTGAGGACGTTGATTCAAGTACTTACTGAAATTGGTACGATTTATTTGTGTATGACTCACAGTTCGTCTGTAGTATGATTGAACGCAATGTTGAGAGTGGCATTGAACTCTCCATATTTATCCAGAAAGCAAGTGTTCTTCCATACTACACAAAAACTTTGCGATACACAGCCTGTTTTGAATTGCTGACCTTGTGATGTGCAGAAAACATATTTCGAATCAAGTGTCTTGGCCATGTTCGACACATTTTGAAGCGCCCTATAAATGTCTGGCCTCATGGAGATATATGATACTCCTGACAAGGAGGTCTTGTGTGAGGAAACGGAAACCATGAATCTGGTTTCACCAGGTTCGAGTCTCACTTCCTCAGCTTGGCTGACCTCCTCTGTCAGGAGGTTGGCCAGGGCTCCGGCCCTTGCCCGCACTCAACCATCATAAGGGTAGCTAAGTATTTGGAAGTAGACAAAGTTTGATCAACAGGCCGTCAGGGTCAGACGGGATGGATAATTTATCTACGATAAGTTGGCACTCCAAAAATTTTGAAACATCCACAGCCTGCACTTTTTGTTCCTGGCGAGAGAGGACCAGATTTCTCCGTGCGGCCTTTGCACAGCTGTATATTCTTTGCAGGACGGTGCAGTCCAAGGCGAATTTCAAATACTATTGGCTCAGCAGTCGGTAGACTTTCACCAAATATTTGGCAAGTTTTTATCACAGTAATCGTGCTCAAAATAGTCCCTGGCTGCCGGCTCAGTGGAATCAAATGTTCTATGTATTTGGAAATTTGTGCCTCCTTTACAATCTGTTATGGCTGCACAATTGTGCCGAGGTACAGTAAATAACTTCTGGATACTGAGGGCATACTCCCTCACCCTATATTCATGATATCCCCCACCGCAAGGGTACATAAGATGTCTCATGTACTTTTCAGGCAATTTAAACTGAACCTTAACTTCTATTGTCTTCAAAAGGGGCGTACTAGAAAGCAGTGGCGACCATGGTTACAGCAAATCATCGTTAGAGTGATGCTCTGGTGAAGGTGACGACAGTTCGGATTCGGTGACTGGGAAAGCCCTGATCCTTCTGGACTTGCTTTTGGCTGGGAAAGCCCTGACCCTTCTGGCCTTGCTTTTGGCTGGGAAAGCCCTGACCCTTCTGGCCTGGCTTTTGACTGGGAAAGCCCGGACCCTTCTGGCCTGGTTTTTGACTGGGAAAGCCCGGACTCTTTTGGCCTGGCTTTTGATTGGGAAAGCCCTGACCTTTTGCCCTCGGGTCATGATGTGTACATCTCTTAAGTGTCTTGGCACATTACCCACGACCAATGGGCAGTTTTTGACTGGGCACACCTTGGCTATGCAGCCTGACAAACGAAGGTCTGGGGTAGGGCTGTAACGATACAGGAGGTCACGAATTCTAATACAAATCACGATACAGGGGCACGAATACGAATATTTATTCACGAATATAAATTTTTTCCAAGCACAAAATGGATTCTTTTTTTCAATGCTTTGGATTGAAAAATAAGTCATATCGGTCTTAATAAAGTAATGAAAAAAGCCTACCTGGCTTTAAATATTGATTTAAACCTTTCCCAAATGATAGATTTTAAGACTCTTCCAAACTAAAAGATTTTGCAGAAGACAATTTCAAATTTGATATAATTGGCAGTAAGTTCTTCAAACAGATAGAAAACACTGGGAAAAGGAAAAAATGCTGATAACCAGCATTTTTTTTTTACCAACAATATTTTCTGTTCCATCAAAGACATAAATCATCAATTAGCAACATTCATTTTGTCTTCTGCAAATGCTTTCAATACATGTATTTAAATGCAAGTTTGATCTATGTGGCATATATGTGACATATAAATGGCTTATATGGAGTTACATTGTGGTGGCTTGGGTAATGGAATATAATTGACTTATATGTGGCTTGTAAGTCGCATATATGCTGCTTTGAGCCAATATTAATTTCCAACATCTGACATATATGTTGCATATATGCCACTTATATGTCTGATATAAGTCAATATTAAGAGGTCTGTATACTACATGGGAAAAGGAGAGATACACTATCAATTTCTCCTCTTTCCAAAACATACTTTAATACATGTATAAATGAAGGTATTTACATAAATCTTACATTCTGAAAAAGTTTATTTGTATATGAGAATGGGTCAAATAAGCATCCCATTGTATAACAAATGTAAGCATTCAAACAATGGTTACACTATGTGGAGTATTAATGGCAAATTTCAAGATCTGTAGACGGACAGACAGAAAGGAATCCAGTAAAACAGTGTGCACCAAGACTATCACTATAGATATGCAAGGACATTTGAAAATACCAATTAATTAAGCTGCAGTAATTGCACTCATGAAATCTGTTTTAACATAATTTATAATAGAAATTTCTAACTATCTATCTCTCAAAAAATATACACCACATCCATGTGAGCACATTGACTCTTTACCAGATACTACTCGGTTCTAGCGTTTACAATCCTTGGATACTTATGTGAAGCCTTTTAAAAACATTGTGGGAAAGGAGAAATCAAATGCCAGGCAACAAAGGATTTCTCCTTTTCTCACAGTATTTTCTCCTTTTTAAGAAATATATGAAGACTATATATGAGCCACAGGTTACTTGTCTGCAGATGCTTTGAATTTGGACCACACCAAGTTGTCATCTGGTAAAGAGTTAACCAAATTTCCTGATAAAATTATTTTTAGACTTTTTAACTCTTTAAGTACCAAACAACAAAATTTTATACTGCTCCAAATTGAATGGACTTGCTGACAACAAATTAAACAAAACTCAAAAATTGAAATTTGTTTCCAGCAGGGTAGAAAACATTGTGAGAAAAGGAGAAAATGCTGGTTATCAGCATTTTCTCCTTTACCCACAATGTTCTCAAAAAGCATCTTTCTTAGTGTCTTATTTATTAACAAAGGATTGTTTAGTAAAGGTTATATTTAAAGAAGCTGCAGACAACAGATCACAACTTATTGAAAAAGGGGTCTAGATCAGTACAATACCAATAGCAAAAGAAACATTGTTGGAAAAGGTAAAATTGCTCATTATGAGAAATTTCAACTTTTTCCACAGTGATTTCCAAGCCATCTTGTCCTTGTTTAAAGACAAGTATATATAAGGGAAGGGTTAACTTCTATCAGAAATTATTCAAAAGTGAAAATAATAAAAATTAAGTCCAGTCGCTTAAGAGTCCCAGTCTTATTTCTTTCCAGTTATTTTAGTGCACTGTTTATTTCTTACATCAGTGCACTTTTGGTTTATTGCTTGAACTATATCCTTCTCACTGGTGGACCTTTTTTCCTGCACAAATCCTGTAGAAGAAATAAAATAATGAACAAATGAGGAAATCTTGTAGAAGAATTGGCGGAATATGAAGAAATATTGCTTCTGCAATTTGTCTATATCCTTAATAATTTTTCGAAATGTACTTGTGACAATGTAATTAAAAAAAAAAGGCAGCATTTCCTTTAAGTCGGCATTCTTGCAAGCTCATTAAAATAGTTTTGCCCCCCTATGTAAGAAGGAGTTTGTTGCATCAATTCTGATGACCCCCAGGGTTAGGGCAGCAAGAATTATTAATTGAAATAGATTCTGCAAATACAACAATCTTTAACTCATTACAACACAATCCCTACTTTTGACGACCCTGAGAAAGAAGTCTTTAGAAAACAATGGGTGAAAGGAGAAAATGCTTTTTGCCAGCATTTTCTCTTTTTCCCACTATGCTTTCTGAAGGTCTGATATGTTACTAGTGTTTTGTTGCAGGTGCAGTGGAGATGTGAGTACAGGTGGTGTTAGTGCAGGTGTTACAATGGTTAGTGCTTGTGACAATGTATTTCCGATACTATCAAATGTTTGCATCAGATTCTGTGCATGTGGTAATGTTGGGCTTTGTTTGTCTTCAGTGACAGAACAAGTTGTGTTTGCAGTTTGTGTAAGTAACCCATTACCAAACGACACAATTTTAGACTGGTCCAAATCAAAAGCATTTGCAGATGACAAAATAAAAGTGACTGAAAAATTGAAATTTGTTCTGTGAAGGGTGGAAAACATTGTGGGAAAAGGAGAAAATGCTGGTTATCAGCATTTTCTCCTTTTCCCACAATGTTTTCTAAAGGCTTCTTTCTCATGGGCGTCAAAAGTAGGGATTGTGTGGTAATGGGGTAACAAACGCCTTGATCCAGCAACATCAGACTGTACTTTATTTACAGAACCAGGCACATTGTTCTTCAGAAGCCGAAAAGCAACAAGCCTTGCTGCATCAAGGGCTGCTTTCTTCTGTTTCCTGTCCTCACTTTTTAAGGCAGATACAGGTTTTGATGTTAGTTCATCTTTCGACTCCTTTGCCTTTTTAGCTCACCTGAGCACTACTTGCACTATAGGGCAATGAAGAAATTCTTTAAAATTCTTCTTCTCTGAAATGGACGGTCAGATTTTGGAAAATTTTCACAGAGATATTCCTTGGGTGACCCTTTTCGAAAATTGTTCATGAAAGTTTGATTCGTCAAGAAACATTGCTCTGGTGAATGGGGGCTACTTGCACTATATGGAAATGAAGAAATTCTTGAAAATTCTTTTTCTCTGAAATGGCTAGTCAGATTTGAAAATTGTTTCACAGAAATATTCCTTGAATGGCCTTTTTCAAAATGTGTTCGCGAAATTTTGATAGGTCAAGAAACATGGCTCTAGTGAATGGGGGCTACTTGCACTGTACGGAAATTAAGAAACTCCTAAAAATTCTTCTTTTTTGAAACTGCTGGTCAGATTTTGAGAGGACTTTTACAGGTGACCTTTTAAAAATTGCTTGGCAAAATAATGATTTTGTTTCCAGTGTTTCAATACCTTCAAAAATAAAAAAGGCTATGGTCCTCTAAAAAATTCAGGTGAGCGATCCAGGGCCATCTTGGCCGACTTGTTTGCTCACCTGAGCACAACGTGCTCAAGGGGAGCTTTTAGCATCACCCGGTGTCCGTCGTGCATCATCTGTCGTGCGTTGTCAACAATTCTTTAAACATCAACTCCTCCTAAACCCCTAGGCGGATTTGGACCAAACTTGGCAGGAATGTTCCTTGGGAGGTCCTCTTTAAAAAATGTTCACAGAATTTGATTCCATCAAAAACTCTGGTTGCCATGGCAACGAAATGGAATTTTTAGCTCACCTGAGCACAAAGTGCTCAAGGGGAGCTTTTAGGATCACCCGGTGTCCGTCGTCCGTCGTGCGTCGTCAACAATTCTTTAAACATCAACTCCTCCTAAACCGCTGGGCGGATTTTGACCAAACTTGGCAGGAATGTTCCTTGGGAGGTCCTCTTTGAAAATTGTTCACAGAATTTGATTCCATCAAAAACTCTGGTTGCCATGGCAACCAAATGGAATTTTTTAGCAAATTCTTTAAAAATCTTCTCCTCTGAAACCGCTGGTCAGATTTTGAAATAATTTCACAGGTATGTTCCTTGGGTGACCCTTTTCAAAAATTGTTCGTGAAATTTTGATTCGTCAAAAAATGTGGCTCTGGTGAATGGGGGCTTCTTGCACTATACAGAAATGAAGGAATTCTTTAAAAATCTTCTCTGAAACCGCTGGTGGGATTTTGAAATAATTTCACAGATATGTTCTTTGGGTGACCCTTTTCAAAAATTGTTCGCAAAATTTTGATTGGTCAAGAAACATGGCTCTGGTGAATGGGGGCTACTTGCACTATACAGAAATGAAGAAATTCTTAAAAATTCTTCTTCTCTGAAACCGCTGGCCAGATTTTAAAATAATTTCACACAGATGTTCCATGGGTGACCCTTTTCAAAAATTGTTCGCGAAATTTTGATCCGTCAAGAAACATGGCTCTGGTGAATGGGGGCTTCTTGCACTATACAGAAATGAAGAAATTCTTAAAAATTTTTCTTCTCTGAAACCGCTGGCCAGATTTTGAAATAATTTCACAGAGTTGTTCCTTGGGTGACCCTTTTCTAAAATTGTTCGCGAAATTTTGATTGGCCAAGAAACATTGCTCTAGTGAATGGGGGCTACTTGCACTATATGGAAATGAAGAAATTCTTGAAAATTCTTCTTCTCTGAAACCCGTGGTCAGATTGTAAAATAATCTGACAGAGATGTTCCTTGGGTGACCCTTTCCAAAAGCTGTACATGTAATTTTGATCCGTCAAGAAACATGGCTCTTGTGAATGGGGGCTACTTGCACTATACGGACATGATGAAATTCTTTAAAATTCTCTTTCTCTGAAACCCCTGGTCAGATTTTGAAATAATTTCAGAGAGATGTTCCTTGGGTGACCCTTTTCAAAACTTGTTTGTAAATTTTGATCCATCAAGAAACATGGCTCTCGTGGATGGGGGCTACTTGCTCTTATACAGAAATGAAGAATTCTTAAAAATTCTTCTTTTTGAAACTGATGGTCAGATTTCGAAATGACTTTTACAGGTGACCTTTTGAAAATTGCTTGGCAAAATTATAAATTTTGTTCCAATTGTCCCAATACCTCAAAAAAAAAAAAGACTATGGTCATCTCAAAAATTCAGGTGAGCGATCCAGGGCCATCTTGGCCCTCTTGTTTAGCAAATTCTTTAAAAATCTTCTCCTCTGAAACCGCTGGTCGGAATTTGAAATAATTTCACAGATATGTTCCTTTGGTGACCCTTTTCAAAAATTGTTCGTGAAATTTTGATTTGTCAAAAAATGTGGCTCTGGTGAATGGGGGCTTCTTGCACTATACAGAAATGAAGGAGTTCTTTAAAAATCTTCTCCTCTGAAACCGCTGGTCGGATTTTGAAATAATTTCACAGATATGTTCCTTGGGTGACACTTTTCAAAAAGTGTTCATGAAATTTTGATCCATCAAAAAATGTGGCTCTGGTGAATGGGGGCTTCTTGCACTATACAAAAATGAAGGAATTCTTAAAAATTCTTCTTCTCTGGAACCGCTGGTCAGATTTTGAAATAATTTTACAGAATTGTTCCTTGGGTGACCCTTTTAAGAAAGTGTTCGCGAAATTTTGATTGGTCAAGAAACATGGCTATGGTGAATGGGGGCTTCTTGCACTATACAGAAATGAAGAAATTCTTAAAAATTCTTCTTCTCTGAAACAGCTGGTTAGATTTTGAAATAATTTCACAGACTTGTTCCTTGGGTTACCTTTTCAAAAATTGTTTGCGAAATTTTGATTGGTCAAGAAACATGGCTCTGGCGAATGGGGGCTCCTTGCACTATACAGAAATGAAGAAATTCTTGAAAATTCTTCTTCTCTGAAATGGCTGGACAGATTTTGAAATAATTTCACAGAGATGTTCCTTGGGTGACCCTTTTCTAAAATTGTTCGCAAAATTTTGATTGGCCAAGAAACATGGCTCTAGTGAATGGGGGCTACTTGCACTATATGGAAATGAAGAAATTCTTGAAAACTCTTCTTCTCTGAAACCCGTGGTCAGATTTTAAAATAATCTGACAGAGATGTTCCTTGGGTGACCCTTTCCAAAAGCTGTACATATAATTTTGATCCGTCAAGAAACATGGCTCTTGTGAATGGGGGCTACTTGCACTATACGGACATGATGAAATTCTTTAAAATTCTTTTTCTCTGAAACCCTTGGTCAGATTTTGAAATAATTTCAGAGAGATGTTCCTTGGGTGACCCTTTTTAAAACTTGTTCGTAAATTTTGATCCATCAAGAAACATGGCTCTCGTGGATGGGGGCTACTTGCTCTTATACAGAAATGAAGAATTCTTAAAAATTCTTTTTGAAACTGATGGTCAGATTTCGAAATGACTTTTACAGGTGACCTTTTGAAAATTGCTTGGCAAAATTATAAATTTGGTTCCAATGTTTCAATACCTCAAAAAAAAAAATAGACTATGGTCATCTCAAAAATTCAGGTGAGCGATCCAGGGCCATCTTGGCCCTCTTGTCACTTTTTTTTTTTCCTTCTGTCGAAGCCCTCTTTTTGGGTTGAGAAAGTTCATTTTTTCTGGAGCCCAAGTCTGTGGCATCTGTTTCGGAAAAATAATCAAAGAGTAAACATATTAGTGTATGAGATTTACCCTTGCCAAAATGATTTAATGTGGCAAAAAAAAATATATATTAGAATTCCATAAGAAATCACTGCTCACTGCTAAAATGAAGCAATATATATCTGTAATGGAAGAAACAGTTGAATAGCCTACACTTTTGATTACAATATTTGTTGACTCGGCATTGCGAGCAATATTTTATCAGAAAAACTCTTTAAAATCAAGTTCAACTCAAATTTACTGTAAATACAATATAAAACATCCTTATAAAAAGTTATATATTTACCTTGTACTGTCAGATGACATTATAACACTCAATGTAACCAATTAGAACCAATTAAGTTTAGTTTTTGTAGGATTTGTATACAACAGATTTTAAAAAAAACGTTTAATAAAAAAATTCCGACAAAAAATGAGGAAAATAAGTTTTGTTGAATTGATAACTCAAAACAAACAAAACAAAACAAAAAACCTTTTGCTAGAAACATGCATCATCTCCCCTTTTCCATGACACAACATTGTATAAAAATGAATAAAATATTGGTGGTTTGTCAAAAAGGACATATGTTAAAAGTTCCATCAATTAATTATCAAGGATTTAAGAATTTATCGATCTGTCCAGATGAACAGAAAAATAAAGTGATAAGCAATATATAAAGTTCCACCAATTTTAGTTGATACTGGTCAATATTGGTCCAATTAGAGCCTCTTTCTTAGAGAACAGCATCTTATGAAATAGAAACAAATTATGACTATCCTAATGATTAACCCATTACCACACAATCCCTACTTTTGACACCCCTGAGAAAGAAGCCTATAGAAAACATTGTGGGAAAAGAAGAAAATGCTGGTAACCAGCATTTTCTCCTTTTCCCACAATGTTTTATACCCTTCATAAAACAAATTTCAAATTTTCAGTCACTTTTATTTTGTCGTCTGCAAATGCTTTCAATTTGGACAAGGCTAAAATACTGTCATTTGGTAATGAGTTAATGGCATAAATATGATGTTTCATAAAATTTTGCTCACTATTGAAATTATATATTAAGTCCCCTTTTTCCATAAAAAAATTTTATCAGTAGACTATCATGAGGAACATGTGCACACACATACCGCTTGAAGAATTTCTCATCATGGATTTTAGATTTCTGTTTGGAAAAACTGATAGGTGCCTAATTTGGTCTTCAATGAAATTATAAATACCCCACCTTTCTTCAAGTAACACGGTATATCATTAAATAAAATAAAGTATGTCTAGGGCTTTTTGTAAACAATATTCCAATAGAAATTCTAGGAAATTTTTTAAAAATCTTCTCCTCTGAAACCGCTGGTCAGATTTTAAAACAATTTCACAGGGGTGTTCCTTGGGTGACCCTTTTCAAAAAGTCTTTGTGAAATTTTGATCCGTCGAGAAACATGGCTCTGGTGAAATGGGGCCTTCTTGCACTATGCACTAACTTCTACCTTGTGTACGCTCTAGAGGCCACATTTTCAGTCCAATACTCATGAAAGTTGGTCAGGATGTTTGCCTTGATGAAATCTCGAACGAGTTTGAAAATGGGTCATGTCGGGTCAAAAACTAGGTCACTTGGTCAAATGTTAGAAAAACCGAGTTTCTTTGAGGTCAGAGGCTCACAATTTTAAATCTGATTGTCTTCGAGGTCAGAGGCTCACTATCTCTTTTCTTAATTCTTAATTATAGGGATTGCCCTGTAACTCGATGATGCCCTTTATGCATTAAATTTTCTTATTTCAATTCTTTTATTATCATTCAAACTTTATTCAGTTTAAACAACTCCTCGTTTAATGTCTTTTAACATAGATATGCACGCTAAATGACCAAAGCTGTCGATGCGCCATAAAACAACATTCATTCATTCATTCATTCAGTTCCACTATTCTATTGCAATATAAGATAACTTGAACAAATCTACAATGTTTTCAAGTTATAAGATCGTTGTTTCCATTATCAACATAGCGTGAGAAAAATGGAAACACTGATGGTTAGTCTTGATGGTTATTGAACTCGGAGAGTAGGAACGTTACACTACACCTATCTTTTCACCATTACTGCTTTCAGTATTTCCAATTCGCCTTCACTCCAGACTGATTTCTTTATACATGCATTAATGGGTACATGTCTGCTCTTTCTTATCTTTGAATTACCCACATTTTCTGTTTCTTCCACTATGGTTTCTAGCCCTACCAGTTCATTATGGTCTCTGATCATTTCCCATGTACTTGGCCTTTCTTGAATACGTTCTTGGTCCACCTTTTGTGTCTAGTTCTTATCAACCTGTGTGAGTTTGTAATGGGTAGCTTTGTTTCTAACCTACTTATGATGTTATAGTCTATATATTTGCCATTCACAATTGAAGCTACACTACTGACAAGAGTAAGTACTAATATCTTCTCATTCTGCCCTAGTTTCTTCTCTTCTATCTTTTCAAGTACATCTTTAAGTCATTTGCCCTACACAAGCAAATTAAGTTGTTGGCAATTTTGCTTCTTTCCCCTATGCATCACGCCCACCCGGGTGGCTCAGTGGTGAGCGTGTCGGACTCATGACCTGGCGGTTGTGAGTTCGATACCCGGTTGTGGCGAATGTTCTTTCCGGCGTATTTTCGCCTCTCACCTCTGCTGAAGCATGTGAGAAAAGTAGTCGGTGGCTTTGGAAAGAAAGTAGTGTTAGTACCGGTATGAGAAAGCCAGGAAACACATGTGCGTCACGGACCGCCATGATATGACCTCAGCTGTTAAAGTGGCGTTAAACCCCAACACAACCAACCAACCTATGCATCACCTGCATATGAGCTCTTTTGTTGCAAAAATTGAATAACTTTCTATACATGTATACCATAGTAATAACAGCTGTCATGCTTATGGCAAAAAGAACCAGTACAAGAGATACTTGTCACAAAAACATCTAAATTGAAGAACAGTACTTACCGCAACTCATTACCAAACAACAATATTTTAGGCTTGCCCAAATGGAAGGCATTTGCAGATGACAAAACAGTGACTGAAAATTTGAAATTTGTTTTGTGAAGGGTAGAAAACATTGTGGGAAAAGGAGAAGATGCTGGTTACCAGCATTTTCTCCTTTTCCCACAAAGTTTTCTAAAGGCTTCTTTCTCAGGGACACCTAAAGTAGGGATTGTGTGGTAATGGGTGAAGGTGAGTTGTTTGTTTTATCATTTAACAAATCAATAAGTAATTAATCTAATTTTCTAAGATCTTTGTGATACTACAGTTGAAGTGTAGGTCTATAGATCTTAGTAGAATGGCACACAAAACAAAGGCGATACACACTGTCATCCAATGGATCAGGTCACAAACCTCTGTCGCATTCCTGTCAGAGAAATATTGAAAAGATCTTGGTAACGATCACATAGCCACACAATCCTCTCACTTGTTGAACCAATTGTCTCCTTCAGTGTTTTTAATTAAAAAATATCGTAGGCCTTTCAAAATTGGAAATGTAGTAAGGACTAGATAGTGGAACATTTCACTTTGGCTGAAAAACCGATGTACATCATTTTAAGTCCCCAAGTATATTGAGCTCTTGATATGTGGGCCTACCAGCTCTATCCCATCCTCGAATACCCAGGGTCTCCCTGTTTGCTATGCTACATCGACCCTGGGACAATTGACTAATAAAACTTTGAATCAGCGGTCGAAAATCGATACGAAACGTCATAGCGTACAGTCCACTCGCCCATCTCAAAATGATGATGGAACCAATGAAAAGCCAGCATTCGGCCAGCAGTAAAGGGAGGGAAATTCAATTAATTGTCCCAGGGGTCGATGTAGCATAGCAAATAGGGAGACCGCAGGGTATCCGAGGATGGCTCTATCCATGATATTTGATTTTGGAAGATTTTGGAGAGATGGATTATGTCTTGTATACTTGAAGGGCTTAAGTTAACGAACACATGAACACACTTTTTGTCAAATGACAAAAATTTAGACCTCTCTAAAATGACATCATAATGCAAACAACAAAATGTGGTTCAAAGATTTTGGCTTTGAAAGAGAAAAAACAATTTCAGATAAGAAGAAAATGTTGGTTTCCTGCAATTTTTCTAAAGCCTTCCTCCACAGGTTCATTAAAACATGGGATTTTGGAGTTTAACCCTTTCCCAAACGACATATTTTAGACTCTTCCAAACTGAAATTTTAACTTTTCATACCAATGGCAGAAAATTATCTGATTGGGCAGAAAACACTGTGGAAAAAGGAGAAATTGCTCGTTATGAGCAATTTCTCCTTTTCCCACAGTGTTTTCCAAGAGACTTGTACTGCAGACACGTAAAAACAAGGGCTTGTTTGGGAAAGGGATAATATAAGAATTATGTCAGATTTCTGTCATGTTTAGCTAAACTCTTTACCAAACGACAGAATTAAAGACTTGTCCAAATTCAATGCATTTGCAGATGACAAAATAAATGCAACTCAAAAATTGAAATTTGTTTCCAGCAGGGTTGAAAACATTGGGGGAAAAGAAGAAAATGCTGGTTACCAGCATTTTCTCCTTTTCCAACAATTTTTTCAGAAGGCTTCTATTTCAGGGTCGTAGGAACCAGGGATTGTTTGGAAAAGGGTTAAAAGCTGCTGGTATTAATTGAAGTGTGCAATTTCTTTAACCCATTACCAAACTACAATATTTTAGACTAGTCCAAATTGAAAGCATTTGCAGATGACAAAATAAAAGTGACTGAAAATTTGAAATTTGTTTTGTGAAGAGTAGAAAAGATTGTGGGAAATGGAGAAAATGCTGGTTACCAGCATTTTCTCCTTTTCCCACAATGTTTTCTAAAGGCTTCTTTCTCAGGGGCGTCAAAAGTAGGGATTGTGTGGTAATGGGTTATTTTTGATCCTGATTTTTGCCAGAATGTCTCGAAATATCAGGGTATGTATCCACTAGTCTGTAAGAACATTCTCGGTCTAATGCTCAATATTTTTTTTTTTTAAAATGAGAAAGTAACAAGATTTCTGATTGGTTATACCAAAAAGTTCAGCCAATGGAAAGTTGTGTTACTTTCAAAATTTATACTTGGACTAAGAATGGACCTAAGAATAGTCAGTGAATACAGACCCAGAATTCGCAGATCCAGACATGCAAAAGTACCCTCTAGCATTTTCGGAGTTAAAACAGTTGTGTTACAAAGTTAATTACTCTTTTAGGGTATGACACTTTTCAAATTATGCAGTGGAAAACTTTAGAGAAAAGTTAAAGAAGGTTTCAAGTAACAAGCAAATATTTTATAAAAAAAGGAAGTTTTGATCTGAACATTTTCTGAAGTAATCAAGCATTTAGATTGGAATTCTGAAGGATGTATACAGTTCAACAAAAGCATCTTGACTTCGCCACTTTACTCGTTTTCTTTGAAATTAAAAAGAAAAAGGAGGACATTGTTCAAGTTTATGAGCAATATCAATTGATAATTTATGGATAAATTTGAAAGTAGAAAAAGATGTTTGTTCTACTCTTAATAAAATGTACATCTTCAAAGTATTTTCATTTGAGTAGTTCCAATTTTTGCTGTCACCAATGACAGGCTAAGACAAGCCAGAAAGGTTGTCAGTCTATTCAGGGACAGTCAATAGAAGTGTTGTGCTTGAATGGAACACTCTGGATACCAACTTGCTTTGTTATATTTGACATTGACAGGATGAGTAAAATTACTGTATAGCAGTTTACCTTTTTAAAGAAAAGTCAGGTGCTTTTGAAGACATGTATTGTTTGTTTGGTTTTAGGGGATGTTTTCGTGTAAAACACATCTGAACCCTTGCCTTGTACTGGTGGAACCCAGGAATTAAGTTACATGTGGGGCTGTCTCCTGGTGATATGACTCAAAAATTGCTGAAAGTGGCATTCAGTCAATCATTTGGTTTCTTTTTCAGTTTACAGAGAGTCTAGCATACAGCTCATACAGTTTTTGTATCTTATTAGGAAAAGTATAGATCATATTTAAGCATGCAGAGGGTATCATTGATGATAAAGCATGTAGTAGAGATCAAGATCAAACTGCTAGGTGCATCTAATTTGATTTTGGATCTTCATTATAGAATATAAGTTACCATGGCCATCTGATTCAAGGCTACACGGCATACAGGATCTCACAAAAAGATGAAATTGTCACATTCATATTCTTCCAAAGCTAAGCCAAGGACAGTCTCGTGCTTAACACTTTACCACACAATCCCGACTTAACACCTCTGTGAAAGAAGCCTTTTGAAAACATTGTAGGAAAAGGAGAAAATGCTGGTAACCAGCATTTTCTCCTTTTCCCACAATGTTTTCTACCCTTCACAAAATAGATTTCAAATTTTCAGTTGCTTTTATTTTGTCGTCTGCAAATGCTTTCAATTTGTACCAGTCCAAAATTTTGTCGTGTGGTAAAGAGTTAAATAACCCTGTAGACAGGAGGGTTTGAAAATATTGTGGGAACAGAAGATAATGCAGGTAACCAGCATTTTTCTCCTTTTACCACCTTGTTTTCAGAGACACATTCTATCATTTTAGCCTAGTGAAAATGGGATTTCAGTCAGGAAAATAATTTTTCTGCTACAGTGGGACAGTTTCCCAGAAAGCCTTCCTCGACTAATCACTGCATTATAAGAAACAAAACACAATCATTTACAGAGCTCCTGATAAGAGGGAATGACGTTAGTCTAAATCCATTAATTCTTTTCCAAACCCTATGTTGTGGGTACTCATTAGAATTGTCTCGATGAGACGATTCGAATGAGTACCTATAACATAGGATTTACTACAGAATAACTAATGTTTTCATTTTGGAAATCAAAATCGCAACCTCTGTCTGGATCTCTGATTTACATATAGTTGATGGATGACCAAATTTTGAATCTAGAGATAAGGAAATTGAATAAAGTTAACAGTTAAAAAGCATCTAGAAAAACAAGCTATGATTATGTTGTAAAAGGAGTACCTTAAGAATTTGATTCAATCACTCCAAGCCACTCAATACCATATTTTATGCACATTACAAATGACACATATTTCTTCTTCATTTAAAGACTTTTTACTATCAATCCAACATTTACTTCATACTTTTTTATCACATTCTTAACTCTTATCATTTAAAACTGTTGAGTAGATAGGGTTTGCCCTGTAACTCGATAATACCCTTTGTGCATATGAAGATCAAGCATAATACTTCTTAATTCAATTCTTTTATTATCATTAACCCATTACCTGATACACCATTTTGAGACAGTTCTGCAGACAACAACTGAAACGTGGCTACTAGTGGGTTTTAAGAAAACTTTGTGAGGAAAGGTGAAATTGCTCATTTTGAGCAATTTCACCTTTTCTCACAATGATTTCCTAAAGCCTTTTTCTTCATTGTGTTAAAACAAGTATATATGGAGGAAAGGGTTAATATATTCAAACTTTATTCGGTTTAAACAATTCCGCATTTACCATCTTTTGACACAGATATGCGCGTTCAATGACCAAAGTTGTCGATGCGCCATAAAACAATATTCATTCTTTCATTCATTTATTCAAATTTATTTATTTAAATTATAGTCCTACATAACCTCTTCTGGTAATTCACAAAGGTGATCAATCACAATGGTACCCAATGAAATTTTCTAACACATTGATAGCACTGAGGACCTTTTTATTCACTTCAAGATAAAAAAAAAAACTAGAGCGTGTATCAAGGTTTTTCCATTAATTGACCTAGTGACCTAGTTTTTGACCCACATGACCCATTTTCAAACTCATTTCAAACTCAGAGATACAATGAAGGCAAACATTCTGACAGCAAGATCTTACCAACCAAAACATCCGGCAGCCTTGCTGTCTCTGCATTAACTCTGAAAAAAATAAACATATAAAAACAACCTATTACTATTAAAGCATGTTACCTTTTGTGCCCCCCAATAGATCTACCATTTACTCGTAATTGAAGCGGTCTCCTATATACATGTGAGAAGTGCTGCTTCAATTTGAGCAGGTAATTAAACACATCTATTAACCCATTACCACACAATCCCTACTTTTGACGCCCCTGAGAAAGAAGCCTATTGAAAACACTATAGGAAAAGGAGAAAAATGCTGGTAACCAGCATTTTCTCCTTTCCCACAATGTTTTCTACCCTTCCCAGATCAAATTTCAATTTTTCAGTCACCTTTATTTGTTGTCTGCAAATGCTTTCAATTTGGACCAGTCTAAAATATTGTCGTTTGGTAATGGGTTGACCCTTTACCACACAACAAGATTTTAGACCTGTCCAAATTGAAAGCATTAATTTTGCTGATGACAGTTTCAATGTGGCTCATATGAAATGAGTTTTCTTTGATAAAGCAGAAAACATTGTGGAAAAAGGAGAAAATGCTGGTAAGCAGCATTTTCTCCTTTTCCCACAATGTTTTCAACAGCCATTTCTTTCAGGGGTATTAAAAGTCGTCATTGTGTGGTTAAGGGTTAATATGCCTATACAGACTTTCCCACTTTTAACACATATGCAGATACACAAACATGACACCAACAAATTGATACCAACTTGTTATAGGCATACGCCATGATCCGCCCATGTAGGCTAATAAAGTTCAGCTCTGTTAATATGCGACTCGTCATCTCTGTCACCAGCCAGTGGGTGACTTTGGTATTGACGGACAGTTTCCCTGCCACCATCTGAGGAATCTATGATTGTTAGGTACATGCATTTTTTAGCTCACCTGAGCACGTGCTCAAGGGGAGCTTTTAGGATCACCCGGTTTCCGTCGTGCGTCGTCAACAATTCTTTAAACATCAACTCCTCCTAAACCGCTGGGCGGATTTGGACCAAACTTGGCTGGAATGTTCCTTGGGAGGTCCTCTTTAAAAATTGTTCACAGAATTTGATTCCGTCAAGAACTCTGGTTGCCATGGCAACAAAATGGAATTTTTTAGCAAATTCTTTAAAAATCTTCTTCTCTGAAACCGCTGGCCAGATTTTAAAATAATTTCACACAGATGTCCCTTAGGTGACCCTTTTCAAAAATTGTTCGTGAAATTTTGATCCGTCAAGAAACATGGCTCTGGTGAATGGGGGCTTCTTGCACTGTACAGAAATGAAGAAATTCTTAAAAATTCTTCTTCTCTGTAACCGCTGGTCAGATTTTAAAATAATTTCACAGAGATGTTCCTTGGATGACCCTTTTCAAAAACTGTTCGCGAAATTTTGATCTGTCGAGAAACATGGCTCTGGTGAATGGGGGCTTCTTGCACTATACAGAAATGAAGAAATTCTTAAAAATTCTTCTTCTCAGAAACCGCTGTTTAGATTTTGAAATAATTTCACAGACTTGTTCCTTGGGTTACCCTTTTCAAAAATTGTTCGCGAAATTTTGATTGGTCAAGAAACATGGCTCTGGTGAATGGGGGCTACTTGCACTATATAGAAATGAAGAAATTCTTGAAAATTCTTCTTCTCTGAAATGGCTGGACAGATTTTGAAATAATTTCACAGAGATATTCCTTGGGTGACCCTTTTCTAAAATTGTTCGCAAAATTTTGATTGGCCAAGAAACATGGCTCTAGTGAATGGGGGCTACTTGCACTATATGGAAATGAAGAAATTCTTGAAAATTCTTCTTCTCTGAAACCTGTGGTCAGATTTTAAAATAATCTGACAGAGATGTTCCTTGGGGGACCCTTTCCAAAAGCTGTACATATAATTTTGATCCATCAAGAAACGTGGCTCTTGTGAATGGGGGCTACCTGCACTATATGGACATGATGAAATTCTTTAAAATTCTCTTTCTCTGAAAACCCTGGTCAGATTTTGAAACTATTTCAGAGAGATGTTCCTTGGGTGACCCTTTTCAAAACTTGTTCGTAAATTTTGATCCATCAAGAAACATGGCTCTCATGGATGGGGGCTACTTGCTCTTATACAGAAATGAAGAATTCTTAAAAATTCTTCTTTTTGAAACTGATGGTCAGATTTCGAAATGACTTTTACAGGTGACCTTTTGAAAATTGCTTGGCAAAATTATAAATTTGGTTCCAATGTTTCAATACCTAAAAAAAAAAAAAAGACTATGGTCATCTCAAAAATTCAGGTGAGCGATTCAGGGCCATCTTGGCCCTCTTGTTCACAAATGTCAGGTAATAGTTCTTTGTTATAATCTCTTTTTCCATTATCAAGAGCCCAAACACTTTGTTTAGCTAAATTCCTGTTTCAGAATTGAAAACAAACTGCTGAAGGTTACCTTCAAATTTCCAACGAATGTCCTTTTCGGTCTTCAATTTTTTCACTGCGTCCACAGTCAGCGAATAACCCTGAACTTGGCCTTTCAAAGCGTTAATAAGTCTGAACTCAAGCAAAATAAGATTCAAACTATCATTAATTTGAATGTTTGCCGAAACTAAATTGTCAGTTGCAGACATATTTCATCATATGTGGCATTTTCTATTTTAAGTGAAGTAGAGAACAAAAAACACGTTCCAAAGGCTGAATGGACATCAGCTGATAGCACAAGACTAGACATGCACAGCGTACAGCGCAACCTATCGAAACTTATTCCAACAGGGAAAGCAATTTTTATCTAATTCGTGAACTCAAAAGACAAATAGTTACATTTGAAGTGTATTAATAAGACCATTCTGAAGACTAACCACTACATCAGTGAATAATCTAGATTTTGCTAACTATGAGTCCTGGGACTCGAAAGTGTGAAATCAATGAGTCCCAGACCAAAATCAATGAGTACAGCTTTAAAAATACAGAGTCCCACTAAGGTTTGTTAGCAAACATTTCATGATTTAAGAACTTTTTTGGCCGACGTAAATAACGGATAAAAAACCGAAAATAGGTTTTAGTAACTTTATAAACAAATTAACATATGTCTATGATATGGAACAGTTTAACCATTTCACAAACAATCCCCTTGTTTCAATGACTTGTCTTTTGAAAACATTGTGGAAAAAAAAAACAAAAGCACTCTGAACAAGAAGTTTTCATTTTTCCAAAATATATTCTATCCTGTCAGAGAATTGGAATTTATTAACCCCTTCACCTGATATGCCAATTTTAGGGTCTTCAAATTTAGCAGCAAATACAGATATGATGTCAAAAATATAGACAAATGTGGATACAATTATCTGATTGAGTAGAAAACATTGTGGGAATGGAGAAATTGCTGGTTACGAGCAATTTCTCCTTTTCCCACAATGTTTTCAAAAGATGTCTGTTGTTGATGCGTCAAAATGGAGTAAAGGGTTAAAACCAGTGTTCAAATACATGTAATTTTTACTTCAATATATTTCAACCAAGAAAACTCCTTCAGCCAGTGCTTCTGAAATGTCCTAACCTTCATTTTGGTCTTTTCTTCTTCATCGGTCTTGGTCTTGTCAGTTGATTTGGTAGATTCAGTTTATTATTGTTATCACAAGAAGGTTAAACTGAGAGTTTTTTGTCTCGGGTCAAGCTTTATAACCTTTTTGGGGGGCATTAATTTTTGTATCTCGCCATTTTGTGATCCGAATGCAACCAATGAAAATATCACTTTACAATCCTGAGCTTTACTAATTATTTGCACAATATGCTTTTGGTAACCTATGCGTCCCGAGGACGCACATTTATTGCTTTTGTGCGTCTACGGCAATTATTATGCTTCAGGGACGCGTGACGTGCAGCTCGATTATTCTCTGCTACATAAATATAAGTCTTCAAAGAAGTTATGGATTTAGAAAGTTGTCACTCTCTTGGAGGCCTGTCAAACATGGAGAGCATGAAAACTTATAAAATACCTCCTCCAAACTTTTATCCTAACACTGTATAACGTCATTTGACATACAGAATGAATTAGGTAGGTTACATTAAAAGCCTGAATGAAGCCAAACAGTTGCTCTCATACATAACAGAGATTTCATATGCAAAAAAAAAAAACAGTACTGTTGACATTGTGCAATGTGAAATGAGCCCTATTTCTTGCGCAAGATAACAAAGTGACAATCATGTTTGTGTCATTTTAGAAATAATGATTTAAGAAGTCTCTTTTTGTATCGTTTTCTTGCAAATGGGGCAAAATTCTTGAGTTACGACCTCAGTTTTTACTTAAATTGCATCAAACTCTAACCTTCTCCTTAACTGTCAACAGTAAGACCCGTTTCAATTGACCTGTTCAAATCGTTATTTCATGTCAGCTTGTATATTCAAGTATTTAATGAATTGACTTACAAGAGCATTGCACACAAGTGCATGTCTGAAAGTTTGAAATCCTGAACTTAATGCTGGGGGCCGCTAGGGCCATTGGTGGGGGGCTAGGGGGTCAGAGGCCCCTGGAAGCTCCTGAGTTTTAGTGCTCTTTATATGGAATTAAACTTCTCCTAAAAGTTAATGAGAACATTTAATTGCGTGAAAAATATCTTTCTCATAGCAAATTGGTTGCATTTTGGTAACTTAAATGACCAGCATTCAAAGTATATTAAAAAGAAACAGTAAATGTCTTAAATGTCTACTTCTTAATCCAGTGACACTATTATTGTGCACAGAAGTTGGTCTCTTACACACCAACAAACACGTAAATTAATGGATATTAATGAAAATAAACACTAACTTTTTTATTTACTTCAGGATTCATCACTTGTAACTTATAACTTCAAACACTGTTTTTATACCCCCCGAAACAAATGTTTTCAGGGGTATTCTGGAATCAGCCTATCTGTCCGTGTCTGTGTCTGTGTGCAAAATTATAGTAATTGCGTGTTTCTGTCAAGGCGCTGGCGGGGGTATTAAGTCACATTCAGTGACGGCTCTAGTTTCTTAATGAATTGAACAATGAGAGTGATATACAGCATAAACAGAAAACATTTTGAAAAACAAGACTTTGTCTCCTGAAACTCTTCTTTTGAAAACCAGACAGTTGCTTGATCGATATACTTAAATGTTATATTGCACCACTTGCAAAATACACTGGTGACATCAGGTTTACGAAGCCAGTTACCCAACTTGCTACCATGGGTGTTAAGCTCTGCTAGCCATTCCCATCGCCACTTGTTTTTCGATGACTTCTCAATTTCTTTTGTATTATATCCCAGTGGAAGAAACTTCATTTTAACCTATGTTAACTTCGTAATCAGTAGCGAAATAGAATTCGTCTCAACTGTCGCCATTTTTAACCAACTGCCTATTGCATTATAGAATGAACAATTTGAGATACAGAGATACTGCAAAATGTCAGTATTTTGCATGACCTCATTGTTTACTTTTAAAAAAGCATACCTTTTAACACTTCTGTTCTTTGAGCATGCAAGGCTGGTCTCAAGTCGCCCATCTTCACTCGCATACACTGCCCACAGGACATCGACAACTCCCGAGTAGTAAATATAAGTTTAACCAGCTTGGAGGCTAATTTGTAGCCAACTTTTGCACAGGTTGCCTCTGTGGCAGCTTTTGTTGCCGTTTTCAGTTGCTAAGAGTCAGACTTGGCCAGCAGTCTTACTATCTAGAAATAAAACAAAGAGAATTAAAGTAAACTTGGCAAATACAGGTATTGCAAGAAACTTTGTCTCGATGGTGGTATGCAGAACTCTACTGTCGTACTGCAGGTAGAAAATTACTCATAATTTTTTAACTTGCGATAATTTTGAGCTGCAATATTTTATTGGTTGACTCTTTGTTGTATGATGTTTTATTAAGCATGAGCAGAATAAATTAAAACTGCAAAGCATTATTGAAGCAAAGTAGAACCTGAAGCAAATTGGATGGAAAGAAACTGGATCACATGAAAGTAATATTCATGAGAATCAAGATGGTCCCATATCGTCACTCACCTGAGTATCCAGATAAGATCTTTCAACGATTTTCATTTACATGCCCAATATGCAAGCTATAATGTTTTTGTGCTTTGGTACAAATTATTTCTGAAGATGAAGGAAAAAATTTATTACATGTTTGTTATGTAATGGAATTTAAGCGTTATAAGTCACGTGCCAGTCACTTGCTATTCCCACAATGCTTTGTTGATTTTTGGCACGAAATGTAAAAATACCTTAAGAGGCTACCTAGCCTTTTAAGGGAACACCATCAAAAAAAAAATATTTTTTTTGTAATTTTATGAGTCTTAATTATTAATGATTTGTATTATTTTTTTACCATAAATTTCAGTGATATATATTTTTTTTATTTAGTGAGATGTAAAAATTCTAAATACCCACCTTTAAACGATGATGGCATTAAAACACTTCTATTTATAATATTATAGACACTAGCAGTTATTAAGCTAATCCAAATTTCACTATGTTCAGAATCATTTGCCAAGCAGTAAGAAAAAACTAAACTCAATATTAAGGAAACTACCACTGTTGTCACTTGCAACACGAATTTAACCAAATATTTTGGACTTCATAATTCGTATTTAAATTTGTATGGCAAAGCAGATTCAAAACCAATTCTTTTAGGTCACTGAGTTGATGGTCTCAATTTTGAATCATCATTCTCAACAAGAAACAATTTTCCTAATTTTGGAAAACACCACCTATCTTGAGGTTCTCCCAACCTTTCTCTGTGTTTATCAACTTTATCAATTGTACAAACTACTCTTGGACCAAATTGTGTTTCAACAACTTTTGCGTTAGTAATGTCATATAATGTTTTCAATGGAATATCTTTAATTGATTTTGTTTCATCAGAAGCTGTCAAAGCATTTTTTTCACTATCTACTACAGTTGAACAGAATCTTTTCCACACAGCTTCAGACGGAGATGCCATTATTCAAAAAGACCTTCATAAGCCCACATTAATATTAAAAAGGTTTTCAGTCAAATAAAACCGTCTCTGTAAAACTTTTTCAATTCCTCTCTGGGATCTTTTTGATTTAACAAATAACTGTTTATATGTAGGAATTTATTGGCATGTATTGTAGACATTTAGTCAAATCTATCTAACGGCCTTTCTAAGGGAGGTACTTTTCCCTTTTCAAAGTATTGCCATACAGCTCTCAAATCACAAGTGATGTCAGTATTTGTGAAGGGATCATAACCGTTTTTGTATTTAGCTCCAGTATCAGGATCATCACAAAATACATAGAATAATCGATTTCCTTGCCTTTAACCTCTTTGTACTCTCACTCGAACGAATGATGTTTGTTCTCCTAAATAATGACTTATGATTGTAAATTTACCCTTATTGATTTTGGAAAAAAAATCTGACAAACAGTATGGGAAAAGTAGCCATTTTAAGTTTAAAATATCCATTTCTTCTTTACGGGATAAAGTCTATATTTGGGATCAGATTTCCATCAAATTTGCAGAGTTTGTTTATCTTATCAATAGCTTCAACCCTATTGATTTTGAAAAAAATCCAACAAACAGTACGAGATAGGTAGCCATTTCAAGTTGAAAACCTTCATTTCTTGTTTATGCAATAAAGTCTTCATTTTTGGTCAGATTTTTGTGATACTTACACAGTTTGTTTATCTCATCAATAGCTTTAACCCTATTGATTTTGAAAAACAACCAACAAACAGTTTGGGAAAAGTAGCCATTTCAAGTTTAAAATTTCCATTTCTTATTTACGCGATAAAGTCTGTATTTGTGGTCAGATTTCCATGAAACTTGCAGAGTTTCTTTATCTTATCAATAGCTCAAACCCTATAGATTTTGAAAAAAAGAACAACTAACAGTATGGGAAAAGTAGCCATTTGAAGTTGAAAACTTTCATCATTGTTTATGCGATAGAATCTGCATTTGAGGTTAGATTTTCATGAAATTTGCATAGCTTGTTTATATCATCAATAGCTTAAACCCTATTGATTTTGAAAAACATCCGACAAACAGTATGGGAAAAGTAGTCATTTCAAGTTGAACAATTTCATTGCTTGTTTACATGGTAGAATATTTATGTAATCAGATTTTTGTGAATTTCTCAGCTTGTTTATCCCATCAATAGCTTTTTAACCCAGTTGAATTCAACAAACAGTAATGGAAAAGTAACCATTTTGAGTTGAAAATGTCAATTTTTTGTCTCTTTGCATAGTGAATTCCTAATGTATGCTTTATTTAAAAGCAAAATCTCTGCCAATAGAGCATATTCAGGCCCTTCAGGGCCTTCTAGTTCTTGTTCTATCTTGTTCTTGAAATCAAATCAAGAGGACATTTGAAAGTGCATCACCAACTGAAAATTTCTGCTAGTTAAAATCTTATTGTTAGTAAGTCTAGGAAGAAATTTTCAATTAATTGTTGGGCAGATGACCAGATGGAAAACAATTGATTACAATAGCTCACCCCAAGCACTCTTGCTCAGGTGAGTTTAAAACGAAAAGTAGTAGTCCTAATATAAATTGAAAAGTATTTAAGTATATAAGACCACATATATTTTCTTTTATAATAAGCAAATATTTATAAGTCTGTTCTTTTGCCATTTCTTCCTTCCATGGCCTGTCAATGGCTTTATTGATAAGACCATTGAGTTGGATAGACCATTGAGTTGGTCATCCAATCTATCTCCGAATTGTTGATTTTCTTTGTATAATCGCTCAAAAAAGAATTCTCGACAACTGAATCCCTTCGAGAAGGAGTCAGCAAAAAATCACTTACATCGTCCGAAACATTTCTATCAAGCTATGTCATGCTAGATTGATCCTGGTCATAGTTTAGAGATTAACATACAGATCATGTTTCAAGCTGCCATTGCAACTTGGCAACGTAAGAACCAGATTAGACAGTAATTCTGTCTGTTCACTTTCAGTTTTTTGACGTTTAGCGTCCATGTTGTTTACATATTCCCACAATTCCGCTTTTCCGTGCTGTGCTAATTTGTCAGAATTATGTATTGCTTGTGCAGCGGATTTCCCTCCAGTCGCTGTTCCGGTTGGTGGATTTACCCCAACTTTCGATTTCTCTATTACTGGATTTCCAGGGGTTTCACTGGCTTCCCCAACATTAATTCGGGCTACCTCCCTGGTTCTTTTCAAAACTCTTGCAAAGTACAAATTTGGATTGTTCTCCATTTATCCAAGACAATTAACCACTATCGATCAGACTCAATGTGCAGTGGAGTTGAAGACAAAGGACCATGACAACCCCATGATTAAAATCCGAATTTTATGCAAATTTTGCACTCGCTATGAAGTATACTTAATCCCAGTTCGTATATTCCAGTTTTAACTGCATAAAAGTCACTTTGTAATGAAATGTTAATCAGTTAATATCCTTAATCAATTCAAAACAATGTCAGGATTCCTCGACGCGAATGACCATCCCCTAGGAGAAACTTTAATGACCATGACCTTTGGAGGCTGTTCTCTCTCATGGAAACACTTTTCATTTGCTCATTTGAGCGACAAATAGTGCTGTTTGGAAAATAAACTTCCATCGAATAAAGGGTTTGCCAGAGCTGAGATACAAGATGTTATAAACAGTGTTCATAAGCTCAGCATAGAGATAAAGTTAAAAATCCACTGTATCCTCCTAATAAATCTTTGTATTTAAAGATTGCCCTGTAGAAAATAATTTTTTACTATGTACATCTACTTACTGATTGGAATGATGGTGAAATCATTTGTGTTGACATGTATTCTTCTGATTGTCTCATGTGGGTTGACCAGATTCCTTCCTGGGTTATGTGTGCTGGTTGGAAAGGCAAAAGTGGAGTCAAGTGTATTGCCTGGCTTGATTGTGATGGATCAGTGAAGCAGTGTGTGATTCCTTGTTTGATTGAGTTGGAATTAGTGGTGTTATTTGTGGTTCCTAATTTGAGAGTGGTTGCATGTGTTTGAAGGTGAAACTGGACTGACTGGAATTGTGCTGTTGTGAGGGTGGTACTGTGTCATCCATGTCATTATACCCCTGCAGAACAAAAGTTTTTGGGAGTATACTGCAATCAACCTGTCTGTCTGTTTGCCGGTCTTTGTGTCCATCTTTGTGCAAAAGATTGCTTGTTTTTGTCAAAGCGCTGGCAGGGGTATTAAGTCACATTCAGTGAAGGCTCTAGTTTATCGTTGTCTCTTCTTGTTGCTGAAAAAAAAAAATGGATACGAAGAAAAACATTTTTTTTTCTTTGAGGTGTATCAATGTTTGACAAAATAAGTTTTCAATGCAACATGATGGTGTAGATATAATGAACAAAATCCTGATTAAAGTATCGAAAGAAATTGAAAATGTAACTCTTGAGTAACTGACATCCTATAATACTGTAAAAATGTGGAGATGTAATCTTGCACTTGGCAATTTCCAAGAGCTCTGAAGAACTGCAAGACTTCCTTTGTGATTAAAGTATCAAAAGAAATTGAAAATGTAACTCTTGAGTAACTGACATCCTATAATACTGTAAAAATGTGGAGATGTAATCTTGCACTTGGCAATTTCCAAGAGCTCTGAAGAACTGCAAGACTTCCTTTGGTGAGATTGAAGAATTGTCAATTTACAATTCGGAAGTGGAATAATTTTTTGTGTATGTACATGTACATGTATATGCAGTTTTTTATTACCTCTACTGGCTGAAAAAAAAAAGTTAACTTTTGACCTTGAGTTTTTGTGTTAAGGGTTAAAATTTGACTTCAATTAAACAGAAAGTGATACTAAATACAAGCCTTGAGGCTTAAATATTTTTGAAGTTAAAGGGAACTCTAAGGTTTCCATGTTAAGTTTGGCAGACAGTCGGACAAGGGTGAAACAATACTCTCCTGATGTATTGATGCATGGGGCTCAAAAAATGCTTTATTTGCAATCTGTTAAGAATTTAAGTCAGTGAAACATACTAAAATACATATATTACTTGGAGGTTTTCCGTGGCATAATGACCATGTTGAATTCAGTGGTGTTCTGAATGACATCCTTTGTCTCATCTTGGACTTTGCTCAGGTTTCAAGATGTACTTGCTGAACCTCGTCAAAGACTGGGCTGGTAAACTGCTGAACGTCATTAGAGACTGAATTCTTAAACTGATTCAGCTATTCAGATTCTGTTATTGCTGCTGCACCTATTTGTTTTAAGAGCTTAAAAATAGTGAAAGTGTAAACTTATTAGTCATTACTTCTTCCTTTAGCCCATTGGCCTTTAGGATCACTGACTCCACTATCAGCTAGATATGTTAATAAACTATCAAGCGTCCTGTGTCTCAGAGTTGAAGAAGGGTACCAGTCAGCCAGAGTAAATAGTAAACAATCGCTGGTGTAAGTTTGTAAGTCCACACTAATGTCACATCTGTCTTTCATTGGTTTTTGAAAAGTAAGATAGAAATACTTACTGAATATGGTTCTATACATTTTCTCTGACACACAGTCATATCTTAAATCCCCACAATGTGTGACATACATTTAAGTAATATTAAAGTTACTTGATAAATATTTTTTATGGTACTTTGTCTGCAATAATGGCATTCTACATAATCAAATGACTTGATACATTTTGAAACCTGTTCCTGTGGTAACTTATTTGGTCTATTAGTTTGCTTACCCCTTCTATCAGAATCATTAATTTCTTCTTCATATTGCTTTGCATAAACAGTGTAAACCATTTGATCTGTAGTCAAAAAGGCATTTTTACAAACTTCACTGAACATTTCCCTCCCTGGGACAGGAAGATACCATGAAAAAGTGAATTTACGCCATTGTGATTTTTTTACGTCACCAAAGTACAAAGTGCTCGTGGTGAGCTTTTGCGATCATGTTCTGTCCGTCGTGCTTCATTCGTTGTCAACTTTTATCTGTGTTGGGTCCAGATGCAACATTTTCAATCTGATACTCATAAAACTTAGTTTAGCAAAATCATACTTTTGTTTCCAAAGCTTCAATACCTCAAAAAAAAAATGGCTATGGTCCTCTCAAGAACTTAGGTGAGCGATCCAGGGCCATCTTGGCCCACTTGTTTTATTTTCCAGATTGTTTTTATTAACCCTTTCAAAGACCAGTTCCAGAGTTTGAGCAAGATCCAAGTTGTTGTCAGCAAATACTTTGAATGTAGATGGTCAAAAACAGTGTCCTGTGGTTAAGAGTTAACAGAGATGTTCATTGTTGGAAGATAGCCAACTCTATCTAGTATGAGATAGATGTTTTACCTACTCTAATACAACTGAAGTAATGTTGAAACATTACACATCAAGCTACCATCATTAGAAGAAAATTTTAGAAAGTCTTAATTGTGGGCATTTGCAGACAACAAATGAAATATGAATGAAATGAAGAGACTTGCATCCTTCTGAGGAAATGAATTTGTACTACATGCACTACTTACCTGTGCTTTATTTTTTCCCACAATGTTTTCAGACGCTTGGCAATTCCCCGGGGGCCCGCCCGGGTGGCTCAGTTGTGAGCATGTCGGACTCGTGACCTAGTTGTTGTGAGTTCGATACCAATTTGAGCTGAAATTTCTTTCCGGCGTATTTTCGCCTCTCACCTCTGCTGAAGCGCGTGAGAAATGTAGTTGGTGGCTTTGGAAAGAAAGTTAGTACTGGTGGGAGAAAGCCAGGAAACGTGTGTTTCACCAACCTCCATATGATCTTCGCCATGATATGATTTTAGCTGTTAAAGTGGTGTTAAATCCCCAATGCAACCAACCAACCAACTCCCCAGGGTAGTAAAGTGTCAGTAATATCAATATATGTCACAGAAGACTAAATAACTCCACATTTCAATTGTCTTCATACAGCAGTGTGAAGCAGATCTAGTTCCAAATGTCAAAGTTAACTACGGGGCCTCTTTGGTAAAGGCAATGGATTAACATCTAAGTGCAAACGACATTTTGTGTTTCCTTTAAGAGGTCCCATAGCCCGACTTCCAATTAATCTTAATTTTTGGATAGAACTGTTAAAGTGGTGTAACGAAGGATTATACTTCAATCTGCAATCGAAGTGTTGTTCAATGGCATCCTGGTTAAATTTTTCAGTCGGCACAAACGGCATTGCATTATTTAAACAATACTATATACACTCTACAACAGACAGTACTGTGACTTTCAGGCCCTTTACAGTTTGGTAACTTAAAATCATTTCACTATGCTCTGATTTGGTGAAATTTCCAGGACGAAGATCTATTGCTCTTTGTCATTCCGCAAAGTATGTAAAAACTCATCAGTTAGATATCTTACTCTTGGGTCATCAGGAGATGTAAATGGTTTCACATTTTCATTTTTCTTTTTCACAGGCTCTTTGAAATGTCTTCATAATGTCAAAAAATTTGTCCATGTGCCTAATGAATTCAATGGTTTCTACTGTTGTGGTCCCACTTGTCAGCTCTAAAGCATTTGTTACAGTTTCACTGAGAATCTGGACTGCTAAGTTAACTTTCATATAACTGTGCGAAGTAAGTTTTATGTGTTCTTTCGATGACTTTGGACATGGTGTATAAAGCCCTTTGCAGTGTTTTTCATATAGTCTGCTATGTGCTGCCAGCTGATGTGTTCACCATTTTTCCAGTTTCTTAGTTTTGCCATGGGCAAAACGAGTTTAAGAAATTATTTCTGGTTATTTTCATAAGATGAGGTGGGTCAGAAATGAAGTAAATTGTTCTGCTTTCATCTGAAAAGGCATTTTCTGCATGATGCACGACCAAAGGTTGTCCCTAGCCCTCATGCAAACGGATGAATCTTCTGTGAAGTGATGCACCATCCCTTGTGATAAATAACACTTTCAAGTCAACCGCCAATATATTGCATTGCTTTCCATAATATGGAAACCAACTGATCTGCTACAATACAATTTGTAGCAAATTGAGCCAAAGGATATTTGAGTTTTGGTGATATTCTTCTTACCATTATGGCCAAAACATACCAAGCCACAGCTTTTTCTTCTTTTTATAAATGTTGTTGTATATTTGTTAAACAATTTCCGGGTTTGTCCAACTCAATAAATCCTGTAAATTGCCCAGATTTCTTGTCATAGATAATGTCGCTTCTTATTTTCATTTCATCCTGCAGTATTTCCCCAATCCTTTCATGCTTGATGATAAGATGTTTTACCTCATGATGTCATCGTGAAAGCCTATCCCACGTGTAGAAATATTAGTGTAATCTTGCAGGGTTCTTTTGCTCTGAAGATGAATAAATCCAGCTTTTCTGACAGCATCATATGTAAAAGATGACTTGCTTTTCTTAACCAAATACCACGTGATAATCATTGGATGCCATTTCATACTCTTTTTAGCTCACCTGAGCAGAACATGCTCAAGGGAGGCTTTTAGGATCCAAGGGTGGCATTTAGGATCACTCAGTGTCCATTGTTCGTTGTCCGTCCTCTATCATCAACTATTTCTCTAAACTTGTTCTCCTCCTAAATCACTTGGCCAATTTGGACAAAACTTGGCTAGAATGTTCCTTGGATAGTCCTCTTTAAAAAATTGTTTACAGAATTTGATTGCATCGAAAACTCTGGTTGCCATGGGAACCAAATGGAATTTTCTAAGAAATTATTTAAAACAGCTGGTCATATTTTCGAATTATTTTCACAGAGATGTTCTTTGCATGATCCTTTTCGAAAATTCTTCACAAAATTTTGATTCATCAAGAAACATGGCTCTGGTAAATGGGGGGTTACTTGCATTTCATAGAAATGACAGAAATTCTTAAAAATTCTTCTCTGAAACCACTGGTCAGATTTTGAAATAATTTCACAGAGATGTTCCTTGGGTGTTCCTTTTAAAAATTGTTTGCAAAATTTTAATCCGTCGAGAAACATGGCTCTGATAACTGGGGGCTACTTGCACTGTAAGACCATCAAGAAATTCTTAAAAATTCTTCTTGTCTGGAACTTCTGGTCAGATTTTGAAATAATTTCTCAGAAATGTTCTTTAGGTGAACCTTTTCAAAACTTCTTCCGCCCGCCTGGGTGGCTCAGTGGTGAGCATGTCAGACTCATGACCTTGCGGTTATGAGTTCGATACCCGGTGTAGGCGAACTTTCTTTCTGGCGTATTTTCGCCTCTCAACTCTGCTGAAGCATGTGAAAGAAGTAGTCAGTGGCTTTGGAAAGAAAGTAGTGTTAGTACTGGTGTGAGAAAGCCAGGAAACACATGTGCGTCACCGATCGCCATGATATGACCTTAGCTGTTAAAGTGGCGTTAAACCCGAATACAGCCAAACAACCTATCCATTTTGTGCCTTTAAACTCTTTACCAAACAATAAAATGTTGGACCAGTCCAAATTCAAACCATTTGCAGACGAGAAAATAAGTGTGAATAAAAAATAGAATTTTGATATTTAAAGGTTAGACAATGTTTTCAAAACGCTTCTCTCTCAGGGTCGTCAAAAGTAGGGATTGTGTGGTAATAGGTTGATTGGAAAAACAGCATACAACTCATTCCCAACTGTTGCAATCAAAACCGTTAATGTGGATGTTTCATATCAAGAACGGTCTCCAAGAGAATTGAATTTCTGTTTGGATGACTCATCTCGACATGAAACTGTTGATTCGGACAATATGGAAAATAGGGTTTCAATTCCAGATGAGAGCTCAGCAGAACCAAATATCCGTTAGAACAACCCATCTGGAAGGGAAAAGTGTTCGTTCACAATCAAGAATCGAGTTCGCAATGAAATATTAGATACAAAACCTGAAAATTGCAGGGTTACAGGGAATGGATCGCTGCGGTCTGGCTTTTTAAATGTAAAAAGACACTGTGTATCTCCTCTTGCAGAACCAAACAGCTCTTGATAGCATTCCACAAGGCCCTGCTGGTGTGGCTCAGTGGTGAGCATGTTGGACTCATGACCTGGTGGTTGTGAGTTACATACCTGGTTGAGGCGTATTTCTGCCTCTCACCTCTGCTGAAGCATGTGAGAAAAGTAGTTGGTGGCTTTGGAAAGAAAGTTGTGTTAGTACTGGTGTGAGAAAGCCAGGAAACATTATTATATGCATCACCGAACGCCATGATATGACCATAGCTGATAAAGTGGCATTAAACCCCAATACAACCGACCAATCAACCAGTATTTCACAAGGAAAGAAATGAAATGTATATATTTTATTCTTAACAATGATATGAATCTGGATAAGAGAAAAATGAACAAAAAGTCTTGCTTCTTAGATGATTGTGGAGCTTGGGATGCTTCCAAAGGAGCTACTCCCAAATTCTACTATCACCTGGGAAATGACGATGTATTAACTAATATGTTCTTGCGAGATGGGATGTACTGTCTGCCTAAACAAGTGAATAAAAAGGGAGTCTTTATACCTATGGGTCCACAGCCAGATTCTATTAACCCTTTCCCAAACAATCCCTGCTTTTTACGGGTCTGGAATAGTAGCCTTTTGAAAACATTGTGGGAAAAGGAGCATTTTCTCCTTTTCCCACAATGTTTTCTACCCTATTATAGACAAAATCATCTTTTCAGCAAGGTTGAATTGTCGTCTGCAAATGCTTTCAATTTGGTCTAGTCCAAAAGTTTGTCCTTTGGTAAAGAGTTAAAGTAGTTGAGCTCCATAGGTATTATACCAAACAACAAAATTTTCGACTGGTCCAAGTTGAAAGCATTAGCAGACGACAAAATTAAAGTGCCTCAATAATTGAAATTTGTTTTGGGAAGAGTTGAAAACATGTGGGAAAAAGAGAAAATAAGCATTTTTCTCCTTTTCCCACAATGTTTTCAAAGGCTTTATTTCTCAGGATTGTTAAAATTCAGGATTGTGTGGTAAAGAGTTAAAACTCTCTAACAGTTACAAAATAAGAGTGACATGGCTTGGAGAAGTTCCTACACTATAGTTGAACTTGAATACCTAGGAACTTCTCCTGGTCTCTCTTCACATGGCTATTCTATGAAAAGTAGCGAGTACCTAAGAACTCCTATGTCACCATTTGTCATCGGACCTAGATGTTCATACAATGACAATAGTGACTTTGTGACTTACTGCCAGTTTTTCTTCAACATAAAAACCAAATTAGTTTCAATGAATGCACCGACTGCCCAACTTATTATAGGATCCAATGATGATAAGGCAATGGTCAAGGCCTTACAGACAGTTTTCCATGACAGTCCACATGTTCTTTGTACCTGTACCTGTCACTTGTGACAGAATACAAAACAGAAGTTGATGATGCCGTTGGTTTTTGTACAAGAAATAAGATATTACGACAGATATACAGAATACAAAACAGAAGTTGATGATGCCGTTGGTCTTTGTACAAGAAATAAGATATTACGACAGATATACAGAGACGACGGCATAACATCATCTTTTGATGAAGTATGTTTTGATGACAAGTGCAAAGAACTAGAGTGACAATTGATGACCACAAGTTTTGGAATATTTTACTAATGGACTCAAGCCCCCAATTATTAGATTTTGTCCACCAACCTAACAGACAAGACCTTGTTGACGACAAAATGGACAAACAACAATTGCGAGTTGATTAATCACGTCTTGAAACAGGCAGTTGACTGGAAAACAAAGTCCCTGACTGACTTGGTCACAACATTAAGACAAGATACTGTCTTAACCTTTCCCAAACAATCCCTGGTTTTTACATGTCTGCAGTAAAAGTCTTCTGAAAACACTGTAGGAAAAGGAGAAATTGCTCGTAATGAGCAATTTCTCCTTTTCCCACAGTGTTTTCTACCCTTTTTAAGAACTTTTTGCCATTTTGTCCAACTCTAAAATTGTCGTCTGCAAACTCTTTCGGTTTGGAAGAGTCCAAAATTTGTCATTTGGGAAAGGGTTAAGACAATATACTGTCTTAAACCTTTTCCAAACAATCCCTGGTGTTTACGGGTCAGGAATAGAAGCTTTTGAAAACATAGTGGGAAAAGCCCATCATATAGAAGAATCATCTTTTTAGCAGCTGTTAATTTGTCACCCGCAAAATGTTTTCAATTTGGTCTGGTCCAAAATTTGCCGTTTGGGAAAGGGTTAAAAATTGCTCTCCTAGGGACTGGAGGATTCAGACTGTCCCACACCCTCAATCATCTGAAGGTCTCTAAAATGTCATGGATTTCCGAGACTGACGGACATAGGGACAGGCTGTTTAAAAGGTTTAGGTCTCATCAACCACTTCACAAAGGTCTTTTGACACCTACCGACAGACTAACAACTATCATGGCACCAAAGACACATGGGAAAAGCCTATCAAGTTAAACGAAAAATAAACGCAAAGACATTTACTGTTAAAGAGACAAAAAAAGGAGTAAAATTCTGTACTTTTTTATGTGACTAGTACTCTGCGATTCTCTGTTGAGTGCCCCGGTCATATACGGGCTGGTAACTAGTTATTAGGAGGGACAGAATTGCAAGCAAGTGTAACTGTTAGTTGGTTGAACATTTTGCAGTATATATATTTGAACATTTACATATACTTATGTATACACGTTATACATAAATATGTATTTTACAATTGTACACTGATATATTTTTGTTAAATATGTTTTATTATACTAGTTCCATTTGCCTGTGATATTCTTATACACCATATACATGTATATATTAAGATATTTCTCATATATAAATGCTCTTGTAAAGTAGTAATTATCACTCCCTTGTTAAATACCAATTAACATTTACGTTTCATGATACCTATACAAAAATGTGATAAATTTACATTTCTGTTGCTATTTGCATATACATTTCATGTTCTTTATACATAATGTAATGAATTTACATTCCTCTTGTTATTTGCATATCTAAAACAATATCAGTTTATTGAGGAACAATTCAAATATATCACAAATCTGATCATGCGGTTCAATTTTGAATAACACCAATCCTCTGGCGTTTGGTTCTCTCTAAGGCACGTGAGAAAGGTATACATTGGCTGAAAGCAATCGTGTGAATTTTGAATGCTCGATTGTGTGGTGTTAACCCTTTACCAAACAATCCCTTGTTTTTACAACCCTGATGTAGACAGCTTTTGAAAACATTGTGGGAAAAGGAGAAATTGCTCATAACGAGCAATTTTTCCTTTTTCCACAATGTCTTCTTCCTTATCAGACAATTGCAACTTGTAAGAAAAAGTTTTTACATTTTCGTCTGCAGATGCTTTCAATTTGGAAGAGTCAGAAGTTTGTTATTTGGTAAAGGGTTAGAAGCCGTTTTCGACATTATTTCAGTTATATTGCGGCAGCCTGTGCTATCCATGCATCTCTAGAATTCCTTTTACCAGTACTCCGCACAATAATTAAATATTCTTTCCAAGCTGCTGACTGGCTGCTTTCCCACAAAACAATTATAGACACAGTGATCAGCGGTGAGAGAGGAATGATTCCTGTCGAAATGACTATCATCAGTCCTCGGACAGAAATTGAAGAGCTGGGGATCGCAAAAATGATCCCCCCGTTTTCAAGTCAAGAGATCCCTCACACCTGCTGTATCAGCCGATGATGTATATATCACTTTCCTAATACAATGATTTCATTATCTTTTACTGTTATAAAATTTTTAATTGAAAAAATAATGATTTTTAACTCTTTCCCAAGCAAGCCCTGGTTTTTACGTGTCTGCAGTACAAGTCTTTAGAAAACACTGTGGGAAACGGAGAAATTGCTCGTAACGAGCAATTTCTCCTTTTCCCACAGTGTTTTTCTTGCCTATTGGAAAAAACTTTCTGCCATTCTCATCAAATTCAAAATTGTCATCTGCAAACACCTTGAGTTTGGGACAGTCTAAAATTTGTTATTTGGGAGAGGGTTAAAATATTGTCCTTGAATGTAATATGTTGTAAGCTGTCGATTCATTTAGATTAATTTTGGATGCTGATTTGTCACAGAAAAATGTTGTACAGCATGTTCTCCATTTTCAACATTGTTTTAAACTTTATCAAAGAAGATATTGTCATTTTACCTCTGTATCATCTTTCATATGTAATTCCTTTCAAATTTGATAAGATTAAAATTTTATTTCATAATAACAGATTTACATTGTCAAAACCATGTTTAACTTTTTGTCACACAATCCCAACTTTTAACAACTTTGAGCAGGAAAGCTTTTGAAAACATTTTTTGGAAAAGGAGAAAATGCAGCATTTTCTCGTAACCAGCATTTTCTCTTTTTCCCAAAATGTTTTCTACCCTCCCAAAATCAAAATTAAAATTATGAGTCACATTTATTTCGTTGCCTTTTGAACCAGTCCAAAATTTTGTCATTTGGTATGAGTTAATAAATATACATGTATCATTATGTACGTCATTTTTGTAGCATCTGTTACATTAAATGTAAAACAGAAATGAAATGTAATTGTGTTTATTGAGTTCTTAAATCTTATTTGATAAATACACCAAAATTAGCCTATTTCGGTATGCTAATTTAATTTAAATATTTAGTAATTGTCAATGTAGCCACACACCAATTGATAATTGCAATCTTTCGATATATTTGGTTAGGTATCTGGTTAACCCTTTACCACACAATGACGACTTTTAATGACCCAGAGGAAGAGGCCTGTTGAAAACTTTGAGGGAAAAGGAGAAAATTTTCTTCTTTTCCCACAAAGTTTTCCCCTCTATCAGGAGAAAAATTGTGTCAGTTGAGCCACTATGAAACTTTTGCCTGCAAATGCTTTCTTTTTTGATAAGTCTAAAATTCTGCCATGTGGTAAAGGGTTAAAAAGTCCCACAGTCAAAATGTCCTACTTTGGTTAAAATGTCCCCATTTTCATTTCAAATTGGTTAAAATCCCCCATTATTAGTTTGATCTTGATTGATTATTTCAGATAATGTTTGCATTTGATGTTACAATTATGATGCTATTTATGTCACAAATCATTCAATTTTAATCCTGTAGCAAACAACAAAATTTTAGACCGGTCCAAACTGAAAGCAATTCCAGACAGCAGAATAAATGCAACACAAGAATTGAAATTTGTTTCCATTAGGGTGGAAAACATTGTGGGAAAAGGAGAAAAGGCTTCTATCTCAGGGTCGTAAAAACCAGGGATTGTTTGGGAAAGGGCTAACCCATATCATGCCAAACTTGTAGTAGTAAAGGACACAACAAGATTTTATACAATGAAGAATATTTTTTCATTTTTTTATATTTTATTAAAAAAAAAATCCAAATAATAAAACAGGCGAAAAAGGAAGAACTGTAACCATGGCTGTGGAACATTTTGAGCCATTTTCAGAATAGTTGGGCGTTTTAACCAAATCAGTTGAACATTTTAACCAAAAGTAAGACGTTTTGACTGTAGGATGTTTTTAGGGCAGGACGTTTTGACGGTAAAACCGTTCAGATCTCTCCAGTTTCCTCCCTTTCTTGCCAAGACCCGGTAGCTCAATTGGTGCCATACAGAACTTGAAAACAGGATCGCTGGTTTGTTCCACAGCTTTCTGTCCTATATCCAAGGCATGATGATGGTCATTGCGATGGGATTCATTCTTCTCTCACTGACGACCATTGTTTAGATGATGGTTATGTGGGAGAGCAGCCAGTTACTGGGAAAGAATATTATGCAGATTACTGCCCCCCACACACACTATATATATAACTAGAATACTGTTGAAAATGGCATTAACTCTTTACCAAATGAAAAAAATGTAGACATGTCCAAAATGAAAGCGTTTGCAGATTTTTTTTTAGACATGTCCAAAATGAAAGCGTTTGCAGACAACAACATAAAAGTGGCTAAATTTTTTATTTTATTTTTTTAATGAAAAAACATTGTGGGAAAAGGAGAAAATGCTGATTACCAGCATTTTCTCCTTTTCCCACAATGTTTTCAAATGGCCTCTTTTTCAAGATCGTAATAACAAGGGATTGTTTGGTAAAGGGTTAAAAAAACATACATTATTATATACCTAGCAGTGAAATCCTGGAATTTCCCAGTGTAATAAATTTTGATATCATCACTAGTGACGTTATCAACTTTCACTTTTACTTCCTGACGTAATTTGGGAACTACTTTTTTTTTGGACTACATTTTTTTCGACTTTCAAACGCAAAATTACAAATAATGATGTTAATAAGGTATATAATAAATAGAATAATCAACTGGTTGTTCTTGATATGAAAAATATCTCACTCGGACGTGTCGTATGGCGTTAAAAAAACTCGTGCTGCACACTCGTTTTTTCAACGCCTAACAATGCATCCTCGTGAGATATTTTTCATATCAAGAACAACCAGTTGATTATCCTCTATATCATCAACCAATCCTCCTTTTCTCCAATGAAACTTGCTTCAATCCACAAATGCGAGCATTTCTCCAATCACAATGTGTTCAAAAGCCTATATTCTGTGTCGTAAAATAATGGTATCAGTAGAAAAAGGTTAAAATCAGATCACATAAAAAAAAAAAGTAAAACCATCTTTATTTTGACCTTGGAGAATAATTGATATTTTCAATTTTGAAATCAAAATCACTCCCTCTATCTGTAGCTCAGCACATGACAAAATTCTTGAGCTGTGGTGTCCGATGGTGTGGGTCAGAGCATTGGCCTGTCAAATATGGTACCGAGTTCAGTACCTGTGACCATGTGTCAATTTTTAGATGTTTACTGGCCCACACTTGTTGGCGAGAGTAGTTTATAACTCCCAACTTGTGTTTGATTATTAACCCATTACCACATTATCCCTACTTTTGACGCCCCTGAGAAAGAAGCCTTTAACCCATTACCACATTATCCCTACTTTTGACGCCCCTGAGAAAGAAGCCTTTAGAAAAGATTGTGGAAAAAGGAGAAAATTTCTCCTTTTCCCGCAATGTTTTCTACCCTTCACAAAACGAATTTCAAATTTTCAGTCACTTTTATTGTGTCGTCTGCAAATGCTTTCGATTTGGACAAACCTAAAATTTTGTCGTTTGGTAATGGGTTAACTAATTTTTAGCCAACACATTATTTATCAAATCAGAAGGCGTGTCTCATACAGTATGATTATGATGTTCAATACCAATAAAAAAACAAGAGGACCATGATGGTCCTATATCGCTCACCTGAGTACCAAGCAGCTCAGGTCTAAAATAAAGATATATACCAAATAACAAGGTTCAAGGCCAAATGATAATGAAACAGGAGCAGCAACTTGTTGCAATCTAACTTGAGACTTTGAAGTTCCATTCCATACAAGCAAGAAATACTGTAAAAATGAAGATCAAAGTGGAATTACTCAAAATTCCTGCTACGTAGAGTTATTGTTCTTGTGCACTGTACTCCGTATTATTGCAAAAAACATGAATACCAAGTTTGAAGTCGTTCTGACTTAAGATGACAGTTATATTCAGGGCAGGCACTAAATGCTGTAAAAATGACATTCAAAGGGAAATAACTTAAAGACAGCACAAGGTACAGTTACAATTCTTAGGCACTGCACTTCCAAATACTGCAACAAATAAGCATACCAAATTTCAAGTCATTCCTCCTTAAGATGACGAAGTTTTGCTCCTGACAAAGCAAGAAATGCTATAAAAATGAAGGGGGAATAACTCAAAATTTGTGCTAGGAAGTTATGGTTCTTGTGCAATGCACTCCATAATTTTTCAACAATCATGCATATCAAATTTGACGATGTTCAGGCTGTAGATGACAAAGTTCTATTCCAGACAAGCAGAAAATGCTGTAAAAATTTCAATCAAAGGGAATTAACTTATAGACAGTATGAAGTAGAGTTATGGTTCTTTCACACTGCACTCTGTTTTATTGCAATAAACACAAATGCCAAGTTTCAAGTAAATTGGACTGGAAATGACAAAGTTATGCTCCAGACTAAGAACTATTCTAAAGAAAAACTTTCTAATTCAAGGGCAAATAACTCCCGTTGTTCTGGTCACCCATAATCGGACTCATCTGAGATCTTAGAGTCATGTATGTTTTGACCAAGTTTGGAACTAATTGGTTGATATTTGTAGATACTAGAGTGTAAACAAAGTGAAATACAGCAATTTTTCGAATTCAAGGGCAAATAACTCCAGTTGTTCTGGTCTGAATACACCCATAATCAAACTCATCCGAAATCTTATGGTCATGTATATTTTGTCCAAGTTTGGTGTCGATTGGTTAAAAATTGTAGATGCTAGAGTGAAAACAAAGTCAAATATAGCGATTTTTCTAATTCAAGGGCAAATAACTCCGGTTGTTCTAGTCCAATGAGACCCATAATCAAACTCATCCGAGATCTTATGATCATATATATTTTGACCAAGTTTGGTGCTGATTGGTTGATATTTGTAGATGCTAGAGTGTAAACAAAAATAAAATAAAGCAATTTTTCGAATTCAAGGGCAAATAACTCAAGTTGTTCTGGTCCGATTACACCCATAATCACACTCATCCAAGATCTTATAGTCATGTATATTTTGTCCAAGTTTGGTGTCAATTGGTTAAAAATTGTAGATGCTAGAGTGAAAACAAAGTCAAATATAGCAATTTTCTTAATTTAAGGGCAAATAACTATGCTCATTCTGGTCCGATGAGACCCATAATCGAACTCATCCGAGATCTTATGGTCATATATATTTTGACAAAGTTTGGTGCTAATTTGTTGATATTTGTAGATGCTAGAGTGTAAACAAAGTGAAATATAGCAATTTTCTTAATTCAAGGGCAAATAACTCCAGATGTTCTGGTCTGATTTGACCCATAATCGAACTCATCCGAGATCTTATGGTCATACACACTTCTACCAAGTTTGGTGCTGATTGGTTGATATTTGTAGATGCTAGAGTGTAAACAAGAAAATGTGAACGGACGACGGACGGACGACGGACGGACGGACGGACGACGGACGCCGACGGACGGTGAGTGATCACAATAGCTCACTCTGAGCACTTCGTGCTCAGGTGAGCTAAAAACGCACTACGGAATGGCACGCTATATTTTATTATGACTATACAGAGATTATAAAAATACTTTCAAAAATAAGAAATAATCGGCATTCTCTCGTATACTATCACAAAACAACAATATGTCATCTCGCTGGGATATGTCACTGATATTTTAGAAAACTTTGTGGGGAAAGGAGAAAATGCTAGTTACCATTTCTCTTTCTGGCTGCAGAGATGTAGCTTTAACTTATAGCAGATGAAAAATTTTTAGATTTGTCCAAGTTCATTTCCAAACATCAAATCAGACATTTCTCAAATAATTAACTTTTTCTGGGAAAGGGAAGAAATCCTTGTGAGAGTAGAAGAAAATGCTGGGCACCAGTGTTTTCTCCTTTTTTCCCACAATGTTTTCATTTAGCTTTTTCTTAGAGTGATTAAAACACCGGGGTCCGTATTTGTATTCACCAACCATATTAAGAGCATCCCAAGTCTAATTCTCCAAGATTTTGTCAAGTGAAAGTAACAGAACTTCTGACTGGCTAAACTATTTGGTTCAGCCAATCATAAGTTCTGTTACTCTCACAGTCAGAAAATCCTGAAGAATAAGACAGTTGGTTGGTGAATACGGACACGAATTGGTGGTACTGGGTTAAAATGGGGCACTTCATCAGAAATTTTCCTAACTTTGATTCATTTCTAGTATATTTCTTGATGGTTCATTCTTGTTCAACTTTCTCAGTAACATTTTTGACAGTTTATGTTCCTTGACACCTGTTTCTTCCTCTGTGCTGGTATCTTGCAGTCCAAGCCACATTCTCATTATGTTTTTCTCCTGAGTTCTAGCATTTATCACACTCGGTGGGTCCAGGGGGTTGGAGGCTCTGAGATCCAGATGATGGGCACCATCAGGTATAGTTATGGGAACCAGACTTTGTGAAGTACTCTCTAAAACTCCACCGGAAGACCATGGATCAAGAAGTCCATTACTGTTAAAAAAAGTATAATGTTGTTTATTTATCAAACGCAAAATTGGTCACCACTTAGAAAGTTTGTTTAAGAAATAATCTTCTTTCTATCATGGTTTATCACTCAATAAACCACAGTTGTGAGGCACAATAAATAATGCCCGAGTGGTTGATTTAGTGCGCCTCATAGCTCACATGGTTTATTGAACAATAAACCATGACAGAAAGAAAATTATTTCGATTCTAACATGACCAAATCTTAATCAAAGGAAAACAAGTTCATACTTTGAGTAAAAATGTGGATGCATATAATATTCCATTGAATATCTTGCTTACTTTATACAGAATGACGACACTCTATATATACAATGATGTCACTCTACATAGAATAATGTAGATTCTAACATGACACGCGACTTTGGCTCTATAAACACAGTGCAAGGAAAACGTAAAATCTGTGACAATCCATGTAGAGTGACGTCATCCTATATCGAGTGACGTCATTCAATGAACGAGTTATTCAATGGAACATAATCTTCATCTGCGTTTTTACTCTTAGTTTGAACTTGTTTTCCTTTCATTAAGAATTGGCCATATTAGAATCGAAATAATCTTCTTTCTATCGTGGTATATCGTTCAATAAACCACAGTTGTGAGTTATGAGGCACAATAAATAATCCACGAGGGCATTATTTATTGTGCCTCATAACTCACAACTGTGGTTTATTGAACGATATACCACGATAGAAAGAAGATTATTTCTTAATTTTACCACACTTACGATGCACTGTGTTTACAGAGCCAAATTCACATGTTATTTTAACATTTTTATCTCTGATGAGGAAAACATTGAGGTACTGATAAGCCCTGTCATAGTGTGTTTGTTATAACATCTCAGTTTAACAACTTGTCCATCAAGTAAATAAGTCTGAAGTACATATCTATAGTAATAACAATCAAAAGAGGACCCATACAAGAAGACTATGTAACCATCATGACAAAGTAAGGCCCCTTTCAGCACTTTGAGTTATCAATGAAAATGGAGCAACTGCAGCCAATCATAGGCACAAACATGTGGTGGTCTCATTTCAGTGACCTCATGGCTGCCAGAGCACATGCTTCTATGTGTCTAGCATTACTTTTGCAAGTACTTTAAACAACACTGCTTTACAGCTACTGCCTGTAATCCGATATTTATCTAAATAACATCCAGGGTTGAGAGAGGAATGGATCCTTTGACAATGAATGTCAAAAAGTAGTTTGGATGAGTTGTTTGGTAAAGGTTTAACCGTTTACCCCAAGGTGTCGAGTTTTAACCACTCTTGAGGTAGCAGGCATTTGATATTATCATGGGAGAAGGATTGCTCCTTTTCCAACAATTTTTTCTACCCTAATAAAGACAAGTCATCTTGTGGACTACATTTTCTTTTGTCATCTGTACATGCTTTCAATTTGCTGAGTTCAAAATTTCAATCTTTGGCATGGATTTAAACCTTTACCACACAATCATGATTTTAAAAAAAACCCAGCCATAGACAAAACTTTTTGAAACATTGTGGGAAAAGGAGAACATGCTGCATGTTCTTCTTTCCCTACAATGTTTTCTACTCTTCCTGAAACAAACTTCAATTTTTGAGTCACATTTATGCTTTGATTTTTGAACAGTCCTAAAATTTTGTTGTTTGGTAAAGTGTTGACTCACTACCAAACGACAATATTTCAGGCTTGTCCAAATCAAAAGCATTTGCAGATTACAAAAGATAAAGTGACTGAAAATTTGAAATTTGTTTTGTGAAGGGTAGAAAACATTGTGGGAAAAGGAGAAAATGCTGGTTACCAGCAGTTTCTCCTTTTCCCACAATGTTTTCTATAGGCTTCTTTCTCAGGGTCTTCAAAAGTAGGGATTGTGTGGTAATGGGTTAAAGAGATACCTGAATATAATATTACTAGCTCCCTGAATCGCTTTTCCCCAGTACTCGGTGGTTATCCAATTTTCACGTGGAGTTGTATGCCACTGTGTCCTGCACTCTTCAGAAATGGAGGTAAAGTTCCAGGATTGAGGCTCAAACATGTCTGTTAAACCATTGGCACATATCGGCATCACCATTTCTGTGCAGCTCTGAAATTGAAAACATATTTGCTACATGTTTTAGAAAATTTTGAGGGGTACAGCCCTGATTTCATGGGCCCGCCAGGTGGCTCAGTTGTAAGCTTGTCAGATTCATGACCTGGTGGTTTTGAGTTTGATACCCGGTTGAGGCGAACTTTCTTTCTGGCGTATTTTTGCCTCTTGCCTCTGCTGAAGCATGTGAGAAAAGTAGTCGGTGGCTTTGGAAAAAAATGTGTGTAAGTACTGATATGAGAAAGCCAGGAAACACATGTGCGTACCGACCGCAATGATATGACCTTAGCTGTTAAAGTGGAGTTAAACCCCAGATACAACCAAGAACTCTTTTCCAAACAGTTCTTTTTTTTTTCAATTCTCCCGGTAGATAGCTTCAGAAAACAAAATGGGATTTGTTTGGTGGCTGGCATTTCCTCCCTTTCTCACAAGGTACAATTCTAAAGACAACTAATGCAGATACCTGGTAACCCCATCCCAGATCTCCAAGGTTAGAGGTCGCCTGCTGGGACATGTTCAAACAGGAAGCTTGCCCTGTATAGTTGAAATATATATTTGCAGCTTTGGCTAGGTCTGATATCAGTTGTTGTCCACCTGCTGATGTGGCCAGCTTTTTGCAAACTTCCTGTTGTATGAAAAAAGGAACATCAGCAGCATATGAAGAATATATTGAATATGAGGATAGTCTAAGAAGTATTTAACCCATTACGAAACAATCCCTACTTTTGACAACCCCTAAGAAAGAAGCCTTTAGGAAATATTGTGGGAAAAGGAGAAAATGATGGTTCTCCTTTTCCCACAAAGTTTACAAAGTAAAATTGCACCATTTGAGCCACTTTGAACTGTCATCTGCAAATGCCTTCCAATTTGGATAGGTCTAAAATTTTCCTGTGAGGTAACGGGCACCGTTTGAGCTACACTAATATTGTCGTCTGCAAATGCTCTCAATTTGGATAAGGCTAGAATTTTGTTGTCTGGTAAAGAGTTAAGGATAAATATGTTATGACACTTTTATTGACCCAGACAGGTCTAAAGTTTTGTTGCGCAGTAAAGGGTAAAGATGTTTATAATCGGTGCTTGGTAGGAAAACCGACTGTCAATGGCTGCGATGAAGCATTTAGCCCTGAAAGTAGAGTGGTGTCCCAGTTGCATGGTTGTATTCGACCTGCAAAGTTGACCCTAACTTGCTCGATATCTCAATCTGTGTTTGGTAAATGTATTGATTATGGTTAATTATAATATGTAGCATCATGGAGAAACATATTCATTAACCCATTACCACACAATCCCTCCTTTTGACGACCCTGAGAAGGAAGCCTATAGAAAACATTGTGGGAAAAGGAGAAAATGCTGGTAACCAGCATTCTCTCCTTTTCCCACAATGTTTTCTATCCTTCACAGAACAAATTTCAAATTTTCAGTCACTTTCATTCTGTCGTCTGCAAATGGTTTCGATTTGGACAAACCTTAAATTTTGTCGTGTGGTAATGAGTTAAGCTGTGATTTGGTATATTTCATAACAAAAATGAATCAAAATTGACTTTGTATTTGGGCCTAAATTTGAAGCTGGTAATATCTGCCCTTCGGTCATGTTAGACCCCTTATCTATATTACAAGATACCAACAAAAATTATTGGATCGAGTCCCTGTGGTAACTAAAACTAGAGCTGTCACTAAATGTGACTTACATGTACTACCCCTGCCAGCACTTTGACAAAAAGATAAGTTTCAAGTTCAAGGGGAGATAATTCCTCAACCAGTAAGAGTTGATACTTGAAAATTCTGTCTTGCAAATCTTCAATATATGATCAATAAACATGCAAACAATACAATTGAAGGAAAACTGTAGGAGGAGTTCGCGACACAAATAACTAGTATATTGTACACAGATGGACACATGGATAGACAGGCTGATTACAGTATACCTACGAAAACATTCATGTTGCAGGGGTATAACTAAACGAAATCAATCACTATACCTTTACAGGCCAACCAGGTAGAGGTTCCAGGAAGTTAGCTGGATACGGATAGTTGACCATCGCCAGATCTGTCCATGCATTGGTTAGCCAGGCCTTAAAACTGGACACATCTTCTCTGTTCTTTAGTGGAGCACACAACTTGAACTCAGAAGTAATAAAGTTTCTTCCTTCAGCTGAAGTATAAAACTGGCTTTAGCATTGATACCTATCTCTGTCACACATTTTCGTGCATCAAGTGCTTGTTCGAACAATCTTACGAACAAAGTCCATAAGCAAAGAAACAAATGAAGAATGTGGAAAAAGCATCAACAACTTGCTACAAAAGTTCTACAATTCTTCCTCAAGTGATAAAGTTTTAGAATTATCCAAATTGAAAGCAAGCAAAGAAATTAAATATGGCTACAATAATAGCTTTTGTCATTAAAGTGATAGAAAACAGTGTTGGAAAATGAGGAAATGCTGGCGACCAGCACTTTTCCCTTTTCCCATAATGTTTCTAAAGATTCTTTCCTCTGGGTCAATAAGCCCTTATTTGGTAAAAGTATAAAGATTTGAAAAGGTCAATCATCATCATAATGGGTATTGAACATCTAAAAAACTTACTTATTTCACCAAGATCATTTATTTCTTTCCAAGAATTCCTGATGTTGTCAACACACTGTTGAGATTCTTTCTCAAATCCCTTGGTAAGCACTTCATTGAAAGCTTCACAAGGTGTGATACCCGTAAATTGCCAGATTGGTGCAGATGCTGCCAGGGAACTGAAAGAAATACATGAATGAGAACAAAGTCTGGTAACTATCTTTACTGTTGACATTCTGTCCATTTATCTCACTGTTTTCAAAGACAGTATTAAATGGTGTGGAATACCATTTGATTAACTCTTTACCAAATGACAAAATTTTAGACTGGTCCAAATTTAAAGCATTTGCAGACAACAAAGTGAATGTAACTCAAAAATGGAAATTTATTATGGGAGGGGTAGAATACATTGTGGGAAAAAGAGAAAATGCTGGTTACCCTTTTCCCATGATGTTTTCTAAAGGCTTGTTTTCTGGTCGTGAAAACCAAGGCTTGTTTGGAAAAGGGTTAACCCATTACCACACAATCCCTACTTTTGACTGCCCTGAGAAAGAAGCCTTTAGAAAACATTATGGGAAAAGGAGAAAATGCTGGTAACCAGCATTTTCTCCTTTTCTCACAATGTTTTCTACCCTTCACAAAACAAATTTCAAACTTTCAGTCACTTTTATTTTGTCGTCTGCAATTCCTTTCAATTTTGACAAACCTAAAATTTTGTTGTTTGGTAATGGGTTAAGGATCAAGTCATTAATTACAAATATAACAATTTTAAACTTCTTTAAAATTCAAAGCATTTGCAAATTGTAACATAATTTTGGTTCAAATTGCATGATTTGTCTTTGATTGGATAGAAAAAGGTGTTTAAAAAGGGAAATGCTGGTATTTGGCATTTTCACTTTTACCCAAAAAGGTTTCAAATGCCATCTTTCTCAGGTTATTAAAACTGGGGCTTCTTCAGTCACGGGTAAACTGTTTATCATATTCGGCACTGTATTGAATCATCATAGTTACCTTTGAAAACAATATGACTTTGTGATAACTCCCATTATCGAAATCTACATGTAAGATTACAAAAATCTAGTACATGTATTAATACAATTATACATTACCACACAATCCCTACTTTTGATGACCCTGAGAAAGAAACCTTCAAAAAACATTGTGGGAAAAGGAGAAAATGCTGGTTACCAGCATTTCTCCTTTTACCACAATGTTTTCTACTCTTTACAAAACAAATTTCTAACTTTCAGTCACTTTTATTTTGTCGTCTGCAAATGTTTTCGATTCTGACAAGCCTAAAATATTGTCGTTTGGTAATTAGTTAAAGGTCAAAACCTACATTTAAACTGAGAGTTCATGTTTTATAACACCAATCTACATTATGATCTTGCATCACACCTCTGTGTATAGACAATAGCCGTCTCTTGACCTTTTGTCAGCCAATCAAAATCCTGGCTAGAAATCTTAAAGCACCTTTAAGCAATATAGTTGTCTTTGCAACCAATATGGATTGAGATAAGACTACCCTAAATGTGCAGTTTGATCTTAGATATACGCTGCCCTCTTTTACTGAGACATTTCATAGAATGACATCAAACTTGACACTACATTTAATCCTGTGTTAGAGACCACCTGTATTAAGAGACCATCTGTTTTAAGAGACCACTGTTCTGATACCACAACCATTCTTACATTAACCTAATGTAACTTGTATCTAAAGACCACCTGCTGTAAGGGACCAATTTCAGTACTTCCCGTGAGTGGTCTCTGAATACAGGTTGTACTGTATTTTATTGTCGGAATTTTTTTTTCCAGAACGAAAACGTTTGTTGGTTTTAGTTGGCGCTCTAAGACTTAACTCTTTACCACACAATCCTGACTTTTAACGACCCTGAGAAAGAAGCCTTTTGAAAACATTGTAGGAAAAGGAGAAAATGCTGGTAACCAGCATTTTCTCCTTTTCCCACAATGTTTTCTATGCTTCCCAAGACAAATTTCAATTTCTGAGCCATTCTTAGGTTGTTGTCTGCAAATGCTTTCAATTTAGACTGGTCTACAATTTTGTCGTTTGGTATAGGGTTAAACCATTACCACACAGCCTTTCAAACAATGTTTTCTCCTTTTTCAGAGGCAAATTGCATTACTTGAGCTACATTTCAAATTGTCGTCTTCATATGCTTTCAAGTAGGCCAAATCTTAAATTATGTTGTTTGGTAAAATGTTTAAAACATATAGAAACATACCCAACAACGTTTTATATAGAAACATACCCAACAACCACATTTGGATACTTTATTCTCAGCCAGGCAGACAGCATGCCCCCATAGGAGCCTCCAAATGCAATGACAGAACTATTTTTAGCCCCTGGAATTGTAGATTTCAAGTGCTCTATCAACTCCGCAAAATCGGCCAGTGCCTGTTCAGATGTTAGGTAATTCAACTGATCTCCATGCTGAAAAGATTGGATACTGTATGGATTAAAATAGCAGCATCCTTCAACACTATACAAATCAGGGTCTGTACTCACAAACCATTCTTAAATAATTTAATATCCGTTGTTTTCATGAACATTGGCGAGTTCTGATTGGCTGAAAAAAAATTTTCATAGCTCCATGAAAAAAAAATCACCTTGTGCCAGTGTAATGCAGAGAAATGACCCCCATCACAAAACGATCCACGGTCATTTTTCGACGTAGAGGAATGACCCATGGGTCATTTCTCTACGTCGAGAAATGACCCGGGGTCATTTTTCTGCATTACACCGGAACTACTTTTGCTGAAAGTAACTTTTGCGGGTCCTACACGCTGCTTTGCTCATTTACTTTTCTTCTATTGGTTAATTTTCCGTATTGGGGATCTGAAAACTGCTTTCCTATTGTATTCTTGCGCCATAAAAATATGAGTGGAAGGGGCATAAGAAACTCCAACATTAGATTTAAAAGTAAAGAAAATGAATGCAGTTTGAGTTATTTCCAAGTGTGTAATGTTGTCTGTAATATTAAATTATAAGGAATGAAGAGAATTTTATTTTTTTCATGGAGGTATGAAAAAAAAAAAAAAACCCTAATCACACTTTTGCGGTTAGTCTGCACTGACTACGCAGGCTGATCTAAATTGATACTATTTGCTGATGCTTTAAAACCCTTTACTTTATATGGCCCTGAGAAGGAATCTGTTTGTAAACAGAGTGGGAAAAGGAGAAAATGCTGGTTACCAGCATTTTCTCCTTTTCCCACAAATGTTTTCTACCCTGCTAGAAACAAATTTCAATTTTTGAGTTACGTCTCAATTTGTTGTCTGCAAGCGCTTTCAATTTGGTTACTGGCATTTTCTCCTTTTCCCACAATGTTTTCTACCTGCTGGAAACAAATTTTAATTTTTGAATTGCGTTTTAATTTGTCGTCTGCAACTGCTTTCAATTTGGACCAGTCTAAAACTTTGTCGTTTGGTAAAGTGTTAAGCCCGCTTTTTACAGAACATGGTTCAAACATAAGACACTGTCACAAATATAGAAAACGCTCATACTGATCAATATCTCAAATTGCTGAAATCTAGCCTATTTTCAAATTACATGCTTCCTAACTTTACAAAAATAACCTTTGGTTTTTCAAAATGGGAGATTTTTTTAGATATATAGATCTACATGTGTAACACATTTCCGAAGTACAAATGAAGTGTATCTCAAATGCTGTGATTTGGCTTTGAAAGGGTGAAAAACATTGTTGGAAATGGAGAAAATTCTGGTAATAAGGGTTGACTGCCCTCAACTCATTACCAAATGACAAAATTTTAAGTTTGTCCAAATCCAAGCATTTGCAGACAGCAAAATAAAAGTGAATGAAAATTTGAAATTTGTTTTGTGAAGGGTAGAAAACATTGTGGGAAAAGGAGAAAATGCTGGTAGCCAGCATTTTCTCCTTTTCCCACAATGTTTTCTACCCTGCTGGAAACAAACTTCAATTTTTGAGTTGCATTTATTTTGCCCTCAGCAAGTGCTTCCAATTTGGACCAGTCTAAAATTTTGTTGTTTTGTAAAAGGTTAACCCTTTCCCAAACAATCCCTGCATTTTACGACCATGAGAAAGAAGCCTTTTGAAAACATTGTGGGAAAAGGAGAAAATGTTGGTAACCAGCATTTTCTCCTTTTCCCCAAATGTTTTCTACTGTTTCCAACACAAATTTCAGTTTTCTAACAGCATTTATTTTGTCATCTGCAAATGCTTCCAATTTGGACCAGTCTAAAATGTTGTTGTTTGGTAGAGGATTGTAGAGGATTAAACAACAAGAAAGAGTCACATACAATTTTGTCACTCTAAAACCATTTGATAGGTCAAGTCTAAAAATCTTTTTGTGGTAAAGGCTTAAAACACGAAACTGTTTTGTAAAGAATTATCCACAATGCACTTGAATAAAAAGTCCACAATCTCACCTTGTATGCTTCTGGTCCATATGGAATGGATTCGCCATAGTACCTGTGTTCAGCAAATACCAGCAAAGCTTTGAACTCCCCCGCAATATCCCACATAAATCCCTGTGAAAATATGAAACTTTTTACAAACGAAGTCTGAAACTCTTTACCACACAAGAAAATTTTAGACTGGTCCAAATTGAAAGCATTTGCAGACGACAAAATAAAGGTGACTGAAAATTTTAAATTTGTTCTGGGAAGGGTACAAAACACTGTGGGAAAAGGAGAAAATGCTGGTTACCAGCATTTTCTCCTTTTCCCACAGTGTTTTCAAAAGGCTTCTTTCACAGGGGTGTCAGAAGTAGGGATTGTGTGGTAATGGGATAACAAAGAAACAATTGAACAAATGCATAGCAGAAATACAGGGACCGGGCAGGATTCAAACTTAGAATGCCAGGACGAAAGGCCAATACCATAACCACTGAGCTAAAGAGAAATCTCCCATAATGCTGTTGTTAGGTATTGTATTTGAATCGGGATGAAGCCATGCATGAAGGAGTGCTCTCCCGTAACAAACTCACTCAGTACAAGCTGATTCCAAAGTCTATGTACAAAATGTAAAATTCTAAATTGTAAGCATTTGCTGACAATGAAACTGTTGTGACCCAAAAATTATAACTTGTTTTCAGAAGTGTAGAAAAGAATGCGAGACAAGGAGGAGATGCAGCTTTCAGCATTTTCTCCATTTTCCACAAAGTTTTCAAATGTATTCTTCCTTAGGGTGGTTAAAACTCAGGATTGACTGGTTAACTCTACCAAACGACAAAATTTTAGACTGGTCCAAACTGAAAGCACTTGCAGACGACAAAATAAAATGTAACTCAAAAACTGAAATTTGTTTCCAGCAGGATAGAAAACATTGTGGGAAAGGGAGAAAATGCTGGTTACCAGCATTTTCTCCTTTTCTCACAATGTTTTCAAAAGGCTTCTATCTCAGGGTCATAAACACCAGGGATTGTTTGGTAAAGGGTTAACCCTTTACCACACAATGACTACTTTAAACAACTTTGATGAAAAAATCTTTAAGAAACATTTTCTCCTTTTCCCACAAAGTTTTCTACCCTATCAAAGAAAAATTGAGTCATTCTAGCCACTATGAAATTTTTAGACATGTTGAATAAAACCTTTTAGGTTAGGAGATTCCCTAACTGAAAACAGCTATTTCCACTATAATATTATCTTTAAAAAAAATTGCTATCATTAAAAATTAGTATAATTGTACTACTTAAAACAATTACTTTTTTTCCTTCTTAAAAAAGAATGATCTTTTATAAATCTAATACCACTATATTCTCATTACAAAGGGAGATAATAATTACCTCCCTAATATAAAGTAAAAGTATCAACAGATAATTTCAAGATAGACATCAAAACAAATTCTGGTCAGTTAAAGTGTACAAAAGTATTATATCGGTATAAGTCCAAACTAATAAGAAATTTTATTTCATGTTGCAATAGAAGCATTGGGGGTCTACCTAGAGATGGCAATGAGTTAAATATGCCTATCAATGTTAAAATATGTTTTCCTTTGACAACTTACTGTATTATTACAGAACCAAGCAATATCTCCTTCATTTCCTGTGTAAAAGAATATTGGTCCTCCATCGCTGTTCCAGTATTGGTCAGCTACAAGATATCTCTGTTGGTACGTATCAGCATTGTGGAAACCAAAATGATCTACCTATATATAACACAGAGATACAATTTAGATGAGCATGTTTACTGGTGGATCCAGGGGGGGTTTGGGGGGTTCAGATGAACCCCTCTAAATTTCCAGATTTTTTTTTGATGGACTTCCAACTCATTGGCGACTGATTTGTGCTTTGGGTCCGTGTCTGCATATCTGAGATTGACCAAGTTGAACCCCCCCACTTCCAGCAGCGTAGTAAACCCATAACTTATTTTCAATACTACACTATTGTATTATCATTTTTACCAAACAACAAAATTTTGGACTTGTCCAGAATGAAAGCATTCGCAGGCAACAAATTAAATGTGACTGAAAAATTGATTTTAGGTTATAGAAGGGTAGAAAACATTGTGGGTAAAGGAGAAAATGCTGGTTCAGCATTTTCTCCTTTTCCCACAATATTTTCAAAGGCTTTCTTTTATACATTATTGAAAGTCTGGATTGTGTGGTAAAGGGTTAAGTCCTGCTTTTACTTATTTTACAGTTATGAAGGTGTGATGCTGGCAAAACTATGCATGTGCACTGGGATCATACATATAGAATCCCTGATGTGCAGGAATTTCAACTACTGCGCCATTTCGCAGAAAACAGATTTTTTAATTCCTCAGAATAAGAATTTTTCATACCTTCTGTTTAAAATATTTCGTTTTATATTGATAGCCTGTAATTATTTCTTTGGAACTATGTCCGCGATACAGAAAGATCGGTCTCGAGGCGAAAGAATATGAAATTAATAGGCAACAGAGTAAAATTAATCCTTTGAGTACGACCAACATTTTGGCGAATCACATGATAATCACGTGACACTATCAACGTATTACAAGCGCTTTAGAATGAAAATCGCCTATCCGACAAGAATAATAAGGTAGCAGTACACGGTTTGTCGGCTAAACTCTTCTCGGTCCGCCATACGCCGAACTGAACTTCCTCAAACAAAGGTCTATATAGTCAGCCTGAAATTATAAGGACCTCTTAAATGCAACAGCACAATCCTAATTCTTTAGATTTTATCAGTAAATCATGTTCAACTTGTGAAATAGTGATATCAATGATCAATATAATCAAGTGACATGGTTGGAAAAAAAACTGAAAATGCCATTTTTGCCTATATTCCAAAATTCACAAAATCCAAACCCAGGAAGCTAGCCTGAAAATGCCAAGCTGAATTGAAACTCCAAACAACACATAATCTGGGAATAATATCCAAAATAGCACATTACCATGCCGTTTTTTCGCAATCTTTCGTGCCCTGACCCTACCCTTGTTTTCTCCCCTAGAAACAGCCGCTTGTTCCATGACCCCTCACTTTCGCATTTTGGGTCAAAACTATAGAACAAAGAAGGAAAGGTCATGACCCCCTGTTTCACATACAAATTAAATGCTTCTTTTCCTTAATCTAACACAATTCATTGGTGTAATAACTACTCTTCATATCAAAACTGCATTAAAAACCTACCTTACTCACTTATTTCTAATTTTGGCCAATTCGAAGTAAACTGTTTACTTGTGCCTAAGGAGGCGGACTGCAGTGTAACGTAAATCAAAGGACAGAAAGTCCTGAAAAGCGGATTAGGTTAACAGTAATAAGCTATCATTTGATTTAATGAAAATTGCAAAGAATTGTTAATAATTAACATCAAGCCGACATAAGTAGAAAATATAGGTACTGAATAAAAAAGTCTGATCTTGGATCTATACTCGCCTGTTTAGTCAAGCCTATACGATAACATGAAATATCTTTTAAAAAAGATAGGCAAAGATAGCTAAATGGCAGAAGACTTCAGAAAAAACAGGTCTACATTTTCACCAATCACAAACTTGAATTTATTCATTTGTTATCAGTACCAAAAAGGAGCCAAAAAACTAACTCATTGAAATTCAGCATAAAAAAATGACAGAGTTTCAGTGGACTTTAATTATTTCATTAAGGCTTGTTCATCTGGACTTGTTTGTCCTAACTGATTTCCCGCTGTTCCGGGCATGTAGTAGTATCAGGGTCGGTAACCAGTCTAGGATGTAATTTGATTTCAAATTATGAATATTCATAAGATTTTGATGAAAAACGACACACTAGTGGCATAAACACAGAAGAAACTGGGAATGCAGCTTTGTCTGCGCATGTCATATTCTTCGAAGATTCGATCTGTCTTATATGACGCATCACCCATTCCCCGATACTTGGGAAAAGTAGGACTTATACCAAGGCTAAACCTAAGCCTGTAGGGACTGTTTTAATAAATGTCCGGTGCATAGGTTACCTAGCTGATCATAACTGAATAAATCACACCAGGTCGCGTTTTACTGAGTAAACATTTATTTTATTTTGAAATTGAAAGTAACAGTTGTCGTTTTGAAAAATTAGTCGGCATATGTACCCAGAATGCCCATATTACATGTGTATCTGTAGAATGCCATCTAGCGGGAAGTAATGGGGAGTGCAGTTTTCATTTTCATTGGTCTTTTTTGGTTTAATAATATAATGCAAGTCTCAAAACTTTTTGATAGCCCCTCGTATCTTATACATACATGTATATGTAATTTGGAAGGGTACAAGACGTTTCTGTTTTCTTCATAGTTATCCTTATTACTTCATATTTATTGGGGTTGAATTCCATATACGACTGTATTTCCTAAAGTTCCAAGTTTTGTAGATCTTTTTTTTTTTTTTTTTGGCATCATACGAACATTAACAAAGATGAAACATAACTGGAAGTGAATCTCACTGCTCCTAAAAATGAAATAATGTTGAAAGTGGCGGTTAACTTCAAACAAATCCTTTGCGTCCTTTCCAGACAAAAAATTCGTTTGCTTATTTTACAGAAAATTTACACGTTTACTTCCGGTTACTTTATCCTCGAGAATGAACACCGTACTAGCACGATCCAATACAATTTTCGCCTTCACGCTAAGCGTGATGGCAGCGCTAACCTTTTTGTGCTTTCTGTCCACTTACTTCAATGAGCATAGATCAGTCGTTGCCATAAATACAGGAAAGGTTATTGTGTAAGTAGCCGCACTGTGATGCATGCATGATTCGGACATGCATATGGATCGTTGTTTCACTTTCAATTTTAGAAAGATACCGACGATTTAATCCTTTCTTACGTTTTTCTGAAAAGTAAATTCAGATTATTGAGCATTGGAGTATTGGTTTTGGAGCTTTTGTTATTTCTATACACAAGTACAGAAAGTAATGCGGTGAAGTAGATCAAGGGAGAAAAGTGTTTCCGACGCGGGACTCGAACCCACGACCCCTGGAACACTATTACCCCAGTTCTACCAAATGAGCTAGCTGGGCATCTGGTGGTGAGTAACCCAACGTCGTATATCACAACACTTCTCCCCCTCCTGATTTTTTGGGAGTAACCAACTCCCCCTTCAGTCCCCATGGACCGCAGGTGCCGCATCCCGCGTTCACCAATTTACCTCATCACCAATGAAGTAAATCATGAGAAAAATGTGTGCCTGACACGGGACTCGAACTCACGACCCCCTGAACACTAGTACCGCAGCTCTACCAACTTAGCTAGCCGGGCATCTGGTCGTGAGTCACCCAACATCATATATCACAATAGCGGTTTACTCGGTCCAATGTCGAAATTGCCCCAAACCTGTGCGACCTATGGTGCTTGATCAACTTCTCATATAAAAGCGTATTTTATATCATTGAAAGATGTATTTCTCTGTTTTACAAAGATTTTATATTAATAAGTTGTGTTTGCTAATAATATGTGTGGTGACTTTAAACCTTAGCCTGCTTAACTAAACCAAGGACAGCATAGATCAACATCAGACTGTATAGAAGGTACTGTCCAATCTTGTACCTAAACTGTCGAATGCAGTTATATTTTTTATCAGAATATAGCTTTGAAAAAGCAACATTTAAATGATTTTGGATTTTGATAATGGCTTGAAAGTCTGTCATCAGGGGTATGATGTAATTGACTTTACCCATTACCGCACAACTCCAACTTTTAACAACCATGAGAAAGAAGCCTTTTGAAAACATTGTGTGAAAAGGAGAAAATGCTGGTAACCAGCATTTTCTCCTTTTCCCACAATGTTTTCTATACTATCAAAGATGAATTCCATTATTAGGATCACATTTATATAGTCATCTGCCAATGCTTTCAAATAAGATGACTGTGATCCAAAATTTGTCTAGTGTGGTAAAGGGTTAACTTAATTGTGTTATTTTTAATTAATTCTGGGGCATGTCCTCCTATGTTACTTTTTTTTTTATTCAAGAACCTCTTTTTTGTGTCATTCTTTATTTTTAAACATAGGTTGACATAATCTAATTTGTCCATTTCTCTCTCTTTTCAGCAAAAATATACCAGACTACAGTGCATCAAGGGAAAAGAATGATCTTGGATTTATTGTTTTTGATTTACAAACAGATATCCTTTGCTTATTTATATTAGCGGTACATTTTGAAGCATGGGTAAACTTACAGAGTCAGATAGCATCGGTCCTTAGAACCTAATTGTATACAGAGAAATTTTTTTTTAGTAATTTAGTATATGAAAGTGCGGTCAGGACTTGGTTAATCTGTTCCACTAGGGCTCCGTACCGGTACTCGATATATATCGAAGACCGGTATTTTACGTTAGATAGATATATCGGATCGAACGTTTCTGTATCGAACAAAATATCGATCATCAAAAGAAAATAAAAGTAAAACATATAAATACCCAGTTTAGTTGTTTTTAACGGCGAAATTCATTACTAGTTTACTTTAGGTAATCTCTAAAGTCGAGTAGTCGTAGAGGTAGGTGTGGCTACCTGGGAAACTTACAACCAATCGAAATGCGTCATTCTGTATTACTTGCCCTGTACCCGTTACACAATGGATGACAATTAGCTAATACCCCTATTCTCGTTCCCCCGTCATGTTGTTTGAAATCTGCAAATTATGCATCAATCAGCAGATTGCAGACAAATACGCTGATAATTGGTCAATATAGTTGATTAAAAAAAGGTAATGAACATCTCGTGATGTGATCGAGAGGTAGCGATGGAAATAATTGAAGTCGTGACCTTTCAACCTTCCTAAGATTTTATTTGGTCGATCTTTTGATATTGCCGAAAAATGTGGCTCTAAAATCAAATCTCTTTTTCCATTAGATTATCTGAAATCTGTGTTCCAACTCGCGTAAATTATTGTGTAAATCATTTTATAGACTTGAAATTTGCATAACAAATGTAAATCACACCCGAGACCTCACGTAAGAAAAAACATGGACAAAAAAGGCCATTATCTGTTTATTGTGAGTAAAATAACAGGTTTTGATGCTAGTTCTAATCCTTATTGAGAAATCTATGTCGAATCATGCGAACATACCTATCCAGAAATTAACACGCATGAAAAATTGTTCGGTGACAAAAAAAAAAACAACACGGAAACCCATGACACAACAAAATGTCTCCTTGACATTGTCCGATCAGAGTCCTCTTAGACTGTCTTTTCAGCTTTTTAATGAGTAGTAAATGTAGATCTAGTTGGAATTCATATTAATTTAGGCCTGCATAATTATGAAATTTCAATACAATCTAGAAGTGTTAAATTTGCGGTATTTTGTTTTTCAGGTATGCTGAAAAAAGAACAAACACAATTTTCGCATTTTTTTCTGTCTTTTCTTGAAAATTGAAATATCATATGATATATCGAATATCGATCATTTTGTATCGATACAAATATCGTATCGATCAAATTGACTGATACGGAGCCCTATGTTCCACACAGCAAAATTTAAGACATATCCAGATTGAAAGCATTTGCAAAGGACAATTTCAAAGATGCTAAAACGGTGCAATTTTGCTTTTATGGGACAGAAAACTTTGTGGAAAAAGGAGAAAATGCTGGCTATCAGCATTTTCTCCTTTTCCCACAATGTTTTCAAAAGGCTTCTTCCTCAGGGGTGTTTACCCATTACCACACAATCCCTACTTTTGAAGCCCCTAAGAAAGAATCCTGTAGAAAACATTGTTGAAAAAGGAGAAAATGCTGGTAACCAGCATTTTCTCCTTTTTCCCACAATGTTTTCTATCCTTCACAAAACAAATTTCAAATTTTCAATCATTTTTATATTGTCGTCTGCAAATGCTTTCGATTTGGACAAGCCTAAAATATTGTCGTTTAGTATTGAGTTCAGAGTTGGCATTGTGTGGTAAAGGGTTAATGGGGCCAATTTTTTTCAGAGATGAGTCTTATTGTCTGCCTTGAGGTGAAGACAGGTTCTGTTGTTATTAGAAATGATTGGAATATGTTTTTAATGATTAAAATTATACAGAGAAACAGTCATAACAGCAAAATTGGGGTATTCTATCCTGCTATGTGTATAAAATCCTGAATATGTGTATAAAAGAACCTATTAGCTTACCTGGGTTGCTCTGTGTGTGCATATCAGACTCTTGACCCGGATGGTTACCTATATAGTAATCTCCTTGTTCTTTTTAGCCAACATTTACTACCCATCCAAATTTGATGAAACTTCACAGAAATGATCCTACCATGGTCTTCTTTAGAATTTCACGAAAGAATTTGATTTCTTTAAAAACTAGTTGTCATGGCAACAAAACTGAAAAAAATTAACATTTTAAAAAATCTTCTTCTCTGAAAGCACAAGGCCCAGGGCTACTGAATTTGGCATGTAGCTTTATCAAATGGACCTTTAACAAGTTTCTTCATGTTATAGGCCCGAGGTCAAAATTGGCTCTATTCCAGGGATCACTAGTTTAACATGGGCTTCAAAATATAGTTACTTCATTTTGTTTTCTAAACCGCTTTTCCCACTTACCTTATGGAACCTTTCCTCTTCATTTAACTTGAGATTGTTTGGTGTAGGAAAAACATTTAATTATTTCAGTGTTGCAGATTTGTTACAATATTTTTTCCTTAACTTCTTTGTCACATTTATCAGGTATTTTCAACTGGAATGTTAAACAGCTCTTTCTCTACCTCTTTGCCGAATATGAATCAAAGGATCATGTAAGTATGATAATAATACTGCTTTCAACTTTTTGCAAGACAAGGTTTTAGACCTATTCCATTGGAAAGCAATTATAGATGACAAACTGCAAATCGATGGGTGAGTGCAACACTATCCTAAGTGCCTATACAAAGTATAGGCACTTACATGTAGGATAGTGTTGCACTCACCCATCGAAATGTGATTATGATTGTGATATTTATTTGATCCATCTTTCACTGAATACCACATGCAAATGTTTTAGAAACATATAGTTAAAAACTGCGGCAAATTTATAAAATATGTGATTCAAAACTTAGAATTTGTTATATGAAGGATAGAAAATGTTGTGGGAAAAGGAAAAAATTCTGGTTAGCAGCTTTTTATCCTTTTCCCACAATGATTTCTAAAGCTTTCTCAGCCCTATTTAACCAGTACTAAATGACAATATTTTAGACTGGTCCAAATTTGCAGGCGACAAAATAAAAGTGACTGAAAATTTGAAATTTGTTTTGTGAAGGGTAGAAAACATGGTGGGAAAAGGAGAACATGCTGGTAGCCAGCATTTTCTCCTTTTCCCACAAGGTTTGTTAAGGCTTATTTCTCAGGTGCGTCAATAGTCATTTTCTCCTTTTCCCACAATGTTTTCTACCTTGCTGGAATCAAATTTCAATTTTTGAGATACATTTATTTTGTTTTCAATACAAGTGTTTTCAATATGGACCAGTCTAAAATTTTGTAGTTTGATAAAGAGTTAATCCTTGTAAAAAACGAGGTTAATTGTCTCTTCAAGGGCTCGAATCCCGCCAGATGTGGTTTGTATTTGAGCTATGTGTTTATTTGTTTCTTTGTTACGGACTATGTTCGTAAGAATTTAAATCACCGACTTGATACTATTTGTAGATGCTGAACCAAGTGGTCATATGGGACAAGATTATACGTAGGGGAGAGAACTCTATCCTTGACTACAGGCAGCTGAATACCAAATATTATTTTTGGGATTATGGAAATGGTTTGAAGTAAGATTATTTTAACTCTTTACCAAACGACAAAATTTTAGGTTTGTCAAAATAGAAAGGCATTGCAAATGACAAAATAAAAGGGACTGAAAATTTGAAATTTGTTTTGTGAAGGGGAGATAACATTGTGGGAAAAGGAGAAAATGCTGGTTACCAGCATTTTCTCCTTTTCCCACAGTGTTTTCTAAAGGCTTCTGTCTCAGGGGCGTCAGAAGTAGGGATTGTGTGGTAATGGGTTAAGTGATAGCATTCAACTTTTTGTCAAACAACATAGTTTTGTGATTGGTAAAATTGAAAGCATTTTGCAGGTTAGAAATTAAATGTGGAACAATAATGTGGTTTGTAATGGGAAAGTTGTGTCCATGGTCGTGAGATAGAGCGTCAGCCTCATAACCTAAAGGTCCTGAGTTCGATACCCAGGAGCGGGTGTCAACTTTGGGATTTTTCATTGGCCCACATATTTGGCGCGAGTACTGGTGTAGTTCTCAGGAAGCAGAATCGAGAGAAATTAGTATAAGTTGTAAGAACTTGTTTCTCAATCGATGTAAAATAAATATGTTTAACCCATTACTACACAATCCCTACTTTTGACGACCCTGAGAAAGAAGCCTTTTGAAAACACTGTGGGAAAAACAGAAAATGCTGGTAACCAGCATTTCCTCCCTTTCCCACAGTGTTTTCTACCCTTACCAGAAGAAATTTCTGTTTTTGAGTCTCCTTTATTTTGTCGTCTGCAAATACTTTCAATTTGGACCAGTCTAAAATTTTCTCGTGTGGTAATGGGAAAGGGTAGTGGATCTTTTCTGGAAAAAAGAGAAAATGCTGATTACTAGCATAATTATTCTCCTTTTCAAACTAATAGTTTAACCCATTACCAAACGACAATATTTTAGACTTGTCCGAATTGAAAGCATTTGCAGACAACAAAATAAGGTGACTGAAAAATTGAAATTTGTTCCGGGAAGGGTAGAAAACACTGTGGGAAATGGAGAAAATGCTGGTTACCAGCATTTTCTCCTTTTCCCACAGTGTTTTCAAAAGGCTTCTTTCTCAGGGGCGTCAAAAGTATGGATTGTGTGGTAATGGGTTAAAGGCGTCTTTCCCAGGTTCGTTAGAAGTCGGGATTGTGTGGTAAAGGGTTATTTCTGAAAAGGTAGAAAAGAGTGTTAGAAAAAAAGCAGATACTGGTTTCTAACATTCTCTCCTGAAATAGCAATGATGGTATTTGTCGTGAAAGAGTAGAAAATGCTGTGAGGAAAAGGAGAAAACAAGCATTTTCTACTTTTCCCACAGTGTTTTCTACACTTTCCAATAGATTCCCATTAATGGAACTACATCTTATTTGAAAATGACCTCTGCAAATTGTTTCTATTTGAACATTTAACCCTTTACCAGGTGACAAAATTTTAGCCTTGTCCAAATTGAAAGCATTTGCAGACAATTTCAGTGTGACTGAAATGGTGTAATTTTTCTTTGATAGAGTTGAAAACATTGTGGGAAAAGGAGAAAATGCTGGTTACCAGCATTTTCTTCTTTTCCCACAATGTTTTCAAAACGCTTCTTTTCCAGGAGCATCAAATGTCGGAACAGTGTGGTAAAGGGTTAACTCATTACCAAATGACAAAATTAAATGTTTGTCCAAATCAAAAGCATTTGCAAATGACAAAATAAAAGTGACTGAAAATTTGAAATTTGTTTTGTGAAGGGTAGAAAACAGTGGGAAAAGGAGAAAATGCTGGTTACCAACATTTTCTCCTTTTCCCACAAGGTCTCCTTCCCTTCCTAAGACAAATTTCAGTTTTTTAGTTACATTTATTGTCATCTGCAAAATATTGCTTTCAATTTTGGCCGGTCTAAAATTTTTCTCTTTGGTAAAGAGTTAACCCTTTACCACACAATCACGACTATTAACACCCCAGAGGAAGAAGCCTCTTGAAAACATTGTGGGAAAAGGGGAAAATGCTGGTGACCAGCATTTTCTCCTTTTCCCACAAAGTTTTCTACCATATCAAAGCAAAATTGCATCATTTGAGCCACTTTGAAATTGTCATCTGCAAATGCTTTCAATTTGGATAGGTCTAAAATTTTGCTATGTGGTAATGGGTTAACTCGTTACCACATGAGATATTTTTGACTGGTCCAAATTGAAAGCATTTGCAGACAACAAAATATAGGTGACTAAAAAATAGAAATTTGTTCCTGGAAGGGTAGAGAACACTGGGGGAAAAGGAGAAAATGCTGGTTACCAGCATTTTCTCCTTTTCCCATAGTGTTTTCAAAAGGCTTCTTTCTCAGGGGCATCAAAAGTAGGGATTGTGTGGTAATGGGTTAAACAAAAAAAATTCTAATAAATCATTTTTTTTTTTTTTCACGCATTTTATTTACAGGGCAAATAAGAATGTAACTCTGATGCTGTCGTGGAATGTAATACCAAATGCAGGGACCTTGCCAAAAATAAATGGAGATGGGCTACACAGATTTGAATTTCCATCAGAATACAGTCCAAACAGATTCTAGAACTGTGTTAACCTTTAACTTCACCACCCGTTGTGTTAGGGACATTTAGGAAGAAGCCCTTTTGAAAACACTGCTAGAAAAGGAGAAAATGCTGGTCACCAGCATTTGCTCCTTTTCTAGCCATGTTTTTATACCCCCGCAAAACAATTGTTTTTGGGGGTATAGTGGAATCAGCCTTTCTGTCTGTGTGTCTGTGCGTGTGTCCGTCTGTGTACAAAAACTCGCAATTGCCTGTTTCTGTCAAAGCACTGGTGGGGGTATTAAATCACATTCACTTACAGCTCTAGTTTAACCCTTTACCTCACAATCCTGACTTTAAACGACCCTGAGAAGGAAGCCTTTTGCAAACATTGCGGGAAAAGGAGAAAATGCTGGTAACCAGCATTTTCTCCTTTTCCCACTATGTTTTCAACCCTTCAAAAACCAAATTTCAATTTTCAGTCACATTTATTTTGATGTCTGCAAAAGTTTCAAGACAGTTCCCCGACACTTTTGAAGACAGTCCCCCGACACCCCCGGGGAACTGTCTCCAAAACGTGTGTCGGGGAACTGTCTTGTCGGGGAACTGTCTTGTTCCCTCTGCAAATGCTTTGAATTTGGACCAGTCTAAAATTTTCTTGTTTGGTAATGAGTTAATCTGTCAAAATAGATATTATCATTCTTGTAATTAATATTTTGGTGTCTGCAAATGCTTCTGTTTTTGATAGGTTTAATTTTTTTTTCATTTAGTAAAGAGTTTTGTATGTACGACAAAATTTCAGACTAGTCCATCTTTACAGATGAGAAATTAATTGTAGTTAAACCTATACCACACAATGATGACTTTGGATGACCATGAGAAAGAGGCCTTTTGAAAACATTGTGGGAAAAAGGAGAAAATACTGGTAACCAGCATTTTCTCTTTTTCCCACAATATTTTCTGTCTCATCGACAAGCAATTGCACCATTTGAGCCACATTTAAATTGTCACCTGCAAATAATTTGGGCAGGGGTACAACTTTTCCCAGGTATAAGTGGGATGGGTGATGCGTCATCAGACAAGGTCGAATCTTCAAAGAATATGACATGTGCAGACAACGAACGAGAGTTGAACTGCCACAAAATTAATGCCAGCTGATACTTTTATTTCAAAGCATGTCTTTTGGGAGGATACAAAATGTCGTGCTATGTTTTGTAATGGAGAATGAAAGAAAATTGTTGATAAGTTATAGTAAAATGTTGTAAAAGTGTTTGTGTAGGTGAAAGGAATTGCTGTAAATAATTGTATATATTGATACCTGTTGTTGTTTCTGTGGTTTTTTTTTTTTTTTTGGTGCCTTGATTCTTTACTGCATAACTCTTAATTATAACCCATTACCACACAATCCCATTTTTGAATGACCCTAAAGGAGATGTATTTTGAAAACATTGTTGGAAAAGGAGAAAATGCTGGTAACCAGCATTTTCTCCTTTTCCCACATTGTTTTCAATAGGCTTCTTTCTCAGGGTATTTAAAAGTCGGGATTATGTGGTAAAGAGTTAATTGTTTACCACACAATCCCGACTTTTTATGACCCTGAGAAGGAAAGCTTTTGAAAACATTATGGGAAAACGAAAAAATGGTGGTAACACATTTTCACCTTTTCCCAGCATGTTTTTCTAACAGTCCCAAAACAAATTTTAATTTTGAGTCACTTTAATTTTGTCATCTTCTAATGCTTTCAATTCAGACCAGTCCAAAATTTTGTTGTTTGGTAAAGAGTTAAACAAGAGATGAACACACAGAACATCTCTGTATACTTTTTCCAAAGAATTCCTCATAACGAGCAATTTCTCCTTTTCCCACAGTGTTTTCTACCCTTTTGAGAACTTTCTGCCATTTTCTCCAAATCAAAAAATTGTCGTCTGCAAGCTCTGTTTGAAAGAGTCCAAAATTTGTCGTTTTGGAAAGGGTTAAGCAGAAAAGTTCAATCCCACTATCCTCTCTACCCTAACAAAGACAAAGCCAATCATTTGAGTCTTGTTTGATTTTTCGTCTGCAAATTCTCTCAATTACCACCAATCTGGAATTATGTTGCCAGGTAAGGCGTTTAAAAATGACCTTTATCCTCGGTAAATCTATTACTGTCTATTATTATGTTAATCCTGGGTAAATCTAATACAATCTACTATTACAGTAATCCTAGGGAATTATGGACATTTCGTACCATAACCATTTCGTACCAGTCATTTCGTACCATAGGATTGGTCATTTCGTACCATGAAATTACCATTTCGTACCATAGGATTGGTCATTTCGTACCATGATATTACCATTTCGCACCATATGTGTTGTCAGTTTTTTATCATGATTTCACCGAGAAAATCTATTTGAATACAGAAAATAATAGTCGAATTTAGATGTAAAAAAAGTTTATTTGATTAATAATCCTCAAATATAAGATAAAATTGCAATAGATATAAACGAAATATTATGGATGAATGTATGGATGATAAATGCAATGATGATGTTTTTTTGCATTCGACATTTCTCTTTCAATTTTGTAACAAATATAATTAAAGGCAAGCACCAAACAAATTATTTTCAAATTGTAATTACCAATCTTGTAACAAACATTAACCAAACAATGTAATTATCTATCAAATGTGTCAAACATCGATTACTTCCTTTAATTGATTAGCGAATATTTAGTTTATAAATATGCAATAAATGCAACTATAAAACTTTTGGTAATTATAAAAGCAACATTTTTTAAAAAAATCATCGAAGAATACATTTTAATAATCGTTAGGTAAATAAACTATCAACTTGGTACGAATTCGTAAGGTATGGTACGAAATTGTAATATTATGGTACGAAATGGTCAATGCATGGTACGAAATGGTAATTCTTTGGTACGAAATGGTAATATGATATATGGTACGAAATGGTTATGGTACGAAATGACTGTATACCATCCTAGGTAAATCAATTACTATCTATTGGTATGTTTATCCTGGGTAAATCTATTACTATTAGTATGTTTATCCTGGGTAAATCTATTACTATCTATTGGTATGTTAATCCTAGGTAAATCTATTTCTGTATATTATCATGTTTATCCTGGGTAAATCTATTACTGTCTATTATCATGTTTATCCTGGATATATCTATTACTGTCTATTTGTATGTTTATCCTGGGTGAATCTTTTACTATCTATTAGTATGTTTATCCTGGGTGAATTTATTACCATCTATTGTGTTTATCCTGGGTAAATGTATTACTATCTATTGTGTTTATCCTGGGTAAATCTATTAGAATGTTTATCCTGGGTAAATCTATTGCTATCTATTAGTATGTTTATCCTGGGTAAATCTATTACTATCTATAAGAGTGTTTTTTGTCCTGGGTAAATCTATTACTATCTATAAGTATGTTTATCCTAGGTAAATCTATTAGTATGTTCATCCTGGATAAATCTATTACTATCTTTAAGTATGTTTATCCTGGGTTAAATCTATTACTATCTATAAGAGTGTTTATCCTGGGTAAATCTATTACTATCTATCATTTTGTTTATCCTGGGTAAATCTATTAGTATGGTTATCCTGGATAAATCTATTACTATCTTTTAGTATGTTTATCCTGGGTAAATCTATTACTATCTATTATTCATTTTATATAGTTCCTTTTAAATATTGCACGATTTTTGATGATGAGCGTGCACAAAATTTGATGTTGGATGAGCACCACATTAATTTTGAAGTTGAATGAAACTTTTTTCTGTAATAAAACTGATTAAAGACTCTGCTTTCTTCTTACATTCTATTCGACATTGCTGATGTTGAATCTGTTCCATACTACAAAATTTAGACATTTCCAAATTGAAAGTGATTAAAGTCAATTTGTTTATAGCTGTTATACACTGCTGAAAAGAATTAAAGGATCACACAAATGCTGAAATTAAAATCTTTTACTTCGCTAAACACTCGGTCTTTGTGTTCAGAAAACCATCAGCTTACATTCTTACTAGACAAAATGGCTCAATAGTTTTCTTGTTTCATTTTGAAAGCTTATAAGCCACGTTAAGAAGAAGAAATTTGTGTTTCTTGGTTTTAAACAGCTTTTAACTTTTTCCAATCTTTTGTGCATATTCTTGTCAATTCTTGACAGCTTTGATAGAAATAACCAATATATCTTTTGTGCAAAACAAATTGTTTTGTCTGTCCTGAGATTTTACACTGTTAAGACTGAATGAACGTATGATCAGAAAATTATTTGCATTATACAAAAAAAATTATCTTGCGACTGATGTTTAGGGGATGTGATCGTTTCATTTTTTTTGGCAGCATATACTAGCTGAAGGAGCCTGGTATAGAATAAAACATGGAGTGAAATGAACATTTTGACTTCCAGCATCTACTCCTTTTGCCAAACTGTTTTCCAGTGCTTGCAGACGACATATCAAATGAGGTTCATCAAGGAATTTGTATTTTGACCGGATAAAAAGCCACTTGGGAAAGGGAGAGAATGCTGTTTACCAGCTTTTTCTCCTTCACCCAAAACATTTTGACAAGCTTTCTTCATCAGGGTCAGTGACATGGAAGGTTTTTCAGCACAGGGTTAATATTGTGATTGTTTTCCTAATCACATTTCGAACCCTTTTCATGTTTGATTACATGGTATCAAAGGGAGAAGGTACTTTTACATTTTATGACTTGCAAGGTCAGTCCAGCTGATTATTTACATTTTGGAAGGATGTTTTTAACTCACTACTGCAAATTTGTAGGAAAAAGTACCTTGGTCACCCTATAATTTTTTGGGGGATGATGATTTCATCTGTACTTCAGCAAATCTTTATCGCAGCAGCTGGGCTGGTGACATCTATGGCTTGAAACCTGGCTGTTGCTAGTTTGAATGCCAGCTTGGCGAAATTCTTTCAGGGTAAGTCATGGTACAAGGTCTGTATTCACCAACTTTTCTTAACTCATCACCAACCGGCAATATTTCAGGCTTGTCCAAACCGAAAGCATTTGCAGATGACAAAATAAAAGTGACTGAAAATTTGAATTTGTTTTGTGAAGGGTGGAAAAAATTGTGGGAAAAGGAGAAAATGCTTTTTACCAGCATTTTCTCCTTTTCCCACAATGTTTTCTAAAGGCTTCTTTCTCAGGGGCGTCAAAAGTAGGGATTGTGTGGTAATGGGTTAACTCCCAAACAATCCCTGGTTTTTTCAGGTCTGGAATAGTAGCCTATTGAAAACATTGTGGGAAAAGGAGAAAATGCTAGTAACCAGCATTTTCTCCTTTTCCCACAATGTTTTCTACCCTATTGTAGACAGGAATCATCTTTTCAGCAAGAGTTGAATTGTCGTCTGCAAATGCTTTCAATTTGGTCTAGTCCAAAAGTTTGTTGTTCGGGAAAGGGTCAAGGATATGCGTGGTCTTATTCTCCAGAATGAGAGTAGCACAAATGTTAATCAGCTTAACAATTTGGTACAGCCAATCACAACTTAACTCAGATATTATGCTTGCATAATACTACCTGATGGTTAGGTCATCTTGTATCTGCAACTCTTGTAATAGATTACCTTTGGAAAGTTACTGAGGATGAAAACTTCTAACACATTACTCACCAAGTGACTCTCAGGACTATCAGTCCTTTGATTCTACAATAATGATAAAGAATGGTCAGATTGTCTCCCTTTGAAAATCAACAAAATTATTGGAAGTCGATTACGTCAGTAATCGGTCTTCCTATGTGAACGCTCAGGCATTTGGGAAATCACCCAACAACACCAATATTCAACCAGCGAAAAAAAAGTTCTATGAAATTCAAGCATTTAAACATATAAAACGATTGAATTTCAGATAAAAAATGAAATAAGTCAAACTATTGCACTAAACAGATATTTTCTTTGAACTGTTATGATATTTCAATGAATAATTATCAAATCTAAATATTTGTTAATACACAGATCCTATATTTTTCTATATGAATGCGGACGAATCTAGCCATTCGGCATTACTCAAGTGTTGAGAGGGTGTCGCACCACTGCTAGACTGCCTCCGGTTCGTAGTAGTCCCAAGTGAAAATTTGCAGTAGCACTTTTGTTGCACTGTTGTATGGGGCTAAGAGGGCTTGGTGGTATATAATTTAGATTTTCTTCAAATATAGGCATTGGGGGACCACTTTGATGTATTTTTATTGTATATTAAGTGGACCATTTTGTGTCACTAGAGGATCAAAAAATTGGGGTCATGGCGGTGAACAGGTGTTTTTGAGAGGGAAAATTCTAGGGTGCCGGTTGTTTTTGAGATTTAGCGAAAAACGCAATCGGTTGACATGTTGTTTTTAATGCATTTTTTCGAAGGACTATGGACGTACTTTAGACAGCAAGAGACGGGAAAGCAAAATTTTTGCCATTAAGAGATCTGTGAGGCTTCAAAGATGGCCAATTTCACTCTATTTTCAATATGGCCAAAAACCACATGTGTGACACCAGAGCCATCAAATCGGCCGAGATGTTACGATTACCAATCGGGCACTATTTTATGAATGATATGTCACTCGGACCCATGTTCACATAAGAAATAGCTTTCGTTAAAAACGCATCATTAATATTCTTACCTAAAAAATTATTGGTTTGTTACAAGTTTATTATTCAAGGCATTTACATTTTCAACAAATATTTGCTTGAATGTCTGAAGTCAGTTCAAGTGTTGAATAGCTAGTAACCTAATTTATTCATACGCGCAACGTGACTTTCATCCACACCACAGCTTTGAAACGGCGGCGAGTGAAACGCAAGGAAGCAAGTCACAATTTGATCTGAACAAACCCAAGGCTGCAAAGTTAAATTTCAATGTATTTTTTTTCTTTTTTGAAATGTGTTTTTGTTTTAAACGTGAAGGACATGACGTCCTTCCTTAAGTATTGTTTAGAAACGAAGTAGGTCAGTGGTTGTTTTTAAAGATTACAGTCGCTATTTTGATTGATTGTAAGCTCGTGAATGCTTTACGCTTGCGTTTCAGAAGGCTACATTAGTATATAAATATGAATGATTTGTATTCCATTTGCTGCCATAACTAGTTGAATGTATTGCTCTTCGTCGAAGAAGAATATTTAACGAATCCCAAATGTCAACAGTCCTTACAGTGACTGGAAATTTCGACCGATAACAATTTCGTCCCATTACAATTTCGGCCCATTACAATTTCGGCCCATTCTCCTAACGTGAGTTTACATGGTTTGCATTTGTGTAATAAATCTTACACCTTTATAATCTTTTAAACTTATTTTTCAGCACTAGGATTTTGCAGCCCTAAGGTGAAAGTATATTGAAATGTTGGAAAAATATAAAATGGTGATCTATTCTTCCCCTTTCATACAGTTAATTTTGACTTTAATGCTGTCAACCTGGATCTAACATATATATGCATTTAAATCTTTAAATTGGCTCAGTCAAAAGTATTGCAGCTTTTGTACTTTCACTTAAAGGTGGCCCTTCAGATTTTTGGACGAAATTTATACAAAAATATTAAAATTCATCCTGATACTCCCAGTACCTTTTAAATTTCATTCATAAAATCCCAGTAGTCAAAAACCATCCGACAACAAGAGAAATTAGAGATTCACTACGGCCCAGGTCAACACCGACGGGAACCATGGTCTATTTTTAGATGAGCAACTTGCTCACTCGCTTACTGGAAATACACAAATGATGCTTCAAACACAGCTACTGAAGAAGAAGTTTATGGAAAATAACATGTTTGTTATGTTATGGAATTTAAGAGTCATTAGTCACGTGCCAGTCACTTTACATTCCGGGCTACGTAGCCTTTTAAGGGAATACCATAAAAAAATGTATACAAAAAGTGTCATGGTATTGAAGTTTTTGAAGTTAATTGACATAATATTTAGTAGATTCATTCAATTTAGCTGGCAAGTATCTTTGCAAAATTGATACCTGCTTCTGTAGAGAAAAGGGTTAAACATTAATATTGAAAAAAAAAAAAAACCAAATGAATGTGCATGCAAAACCGAACAAAAGAAAGCTTTTGAAAGCATTGTGGGAAAAGGAGAAAATGCTGGTAACCAATGTTTTCTTCTTTTCCCATAATGTGTTCTTATCCTTTACTGACAAATCTTATTACTTGTGCCACATTTACTATGTCTCTTGGAATTTCTTTCAATTCTGATCGGTCTGAATTGTGTTGTGTGGTAAAGAGTCAAATCTGATATAAAAGGTTTTTTGAAAATTGTGCTTGCATAGGTAAAAAGGCTGTACAGTATGTGTGCTTAACCCATTACCACACAGTCCCTACTTTTGACGCCTCTGAGAAAGAAGCCTTTGACGCCTCTGAGAAAGAAGCCTTTTGAAAACACTGTAGGAAAAGGAAAAAATGCTGGTAACCAGCGTTTTCTGCTTTTCCCACAGTGTTTTCTACCCTTTCAAGAACAAGTTTCAATTTTTCAGTCACCTTTATTTTGTCGTCTGCAAATGCTTTAGATTTGAACAAGTCTAAAATTTTGTCATTTGGAAATCTTTCCCAAACAACAAAATTTAAGAGTGGTCCAAATTGAAAGCCATGCTGATGACGTAATAAATGTGGCTCAAAAATTGAAAGTTGTTTAGGGAAGAATAGAAAACATTGTGAGAAAAGGAGATAATGATGGTTACCCACACTTTCTACTTTTCCTACAATATTTTCAAAAGGCTTCTGTCTCAGGATCGTTGAAAGTCGGGATTGTTTGGTAGTCTTAAGAGTTAAAGGTAACCAGTGGCACTGTTGAGTTGATGCAGAATGCAAACCATTTTAGATATGTCTGTTCGGACTACTTTAGCTTTTAACAATTGCCACAGTCAAGGAGATTTGTCTGAGATGATTATGATCCTTGATTGAACATTAAAACCAATATTTTATCATCTACAAAAGATGTGAAGCATTCTTTAACCTTTTACCACTCAGTGATGAGTTTTGACACCCCAAGGAAAGAAGCCTCCTTTTCCCACAATATTTTCTACTATGTCATAAGAACAATTGCAGCATTTGATTCAGATAATGAGATTGAAATTGTTGTCTGCAACTGCTTTCAATTTGGACAAGGCTAGAATGTTGTCAATTGGTAAAGCGGTTAGACCTGGCTTGTTTGTGTTAGCATGATGCTTTCAAGTGGGATAAAGCAGTTAAGCTAAAGAAATGCGGGCTGAGCTTAACGGGAAGCCATAACCCCTATCTTGCCTATTGCAACATTGGTCATATTTGCTAATAGTGTAGACCAATGATCAACCTGCATAGCCATTCAGTCTGATGTTGGTCTGCACTGTTGGCAAATTTTACAGTGACTGAAATTCGGAAGCAAATCTGGAATAGTCTATTCTGGGAAATCAGCAGCATAAGAGGTAAAATTGACCCTTGAAAAGATTTTTGAAAAACATTTTTGTTAAAGAAAAAATTGCTCAACAGTAAGGTGGGTAATTTTAGACAATCAAGGCCCTCTTCAATTCTTTGGACAATAACTTGATGTTGCATCAATCTACAATATGCATCTTTGATAAAAGAAGAATGTTAAGTTAAATACTGTTCAGATTTTTGTATGGCTATCATTTGGTTATATTTCTTTGTATCTGTTTTAGGAAGAGAATGTGAAGATTGTGCAGGTCAGAGGGACAGACGTCCAGGTCAAGACAGTTAAGATCTCAAGATGGCACAGATGACTTAAAGGTGTTACTCTGGAGGGAGTGGAGGGAGATGAGTTCAAAGAACCTAATGGGTCAATACATATAGCTAACAATTGTTGTTGTCAATACATACAGAGACGAGATGTCAGTGTCAACCAAAACAAAGACTGAAATTAAGGTATTAAATCCACTCTAGTCTTCCCAGGTTATCCCTAGTGCTCATGGTGAACAGTTGTGATGGGTTGGTATTTTGACTATTGTGTGTCTGTTCACCATTAGCACAAGCACATTTACATGTTGCTCCTGAAGTTCTATTTGACAAAGCCCAGAAAAGCAATGTCACAAACTGGCTTTCAGTATCTTTAACAGAATCACTAAGATGTAAAAGGATAATTAAACTTTTGACAGTATTGTCCTCAAGTTAACCCATTACCACGCAATCCCTACTTTTGACGACCTTTGGAAACAAGCCTGTTGAAAACATTGTGGGAAAAGGAAAAAATGCTGGTAAGTCGCATTTTCTCCTTTTCCCACAATATTTTCTGCCTCTCACAAAACAAAGTTCAAATTTTCATTCACATTTATTTTTGGTCTGCAAATGCTTTCAATTTGGACAAGCCTAGAATATTGTCATTTGGGTAATGAGTTAATCTCTTTCAGACCTTGCATGGCCCAACGTAAGATCTGGAAAAAGATTGATCTTATGCCGTTTGTTTACTAACATGTTGGGACATTCTTATCGTTGTATCAGCATTGATGATAATTCAACATTCTTTTTCAGGAGACTGAAATAGGGCTATCTTGACTCACTTGTTTCCTCAGTCATTTGCTATTGAAAATAATAGAACCACTGTGATTCTCTAAAATTCTCAAAGTAACTGTGACTCAAATTATATATTTCCATTATCACCAGAAATTCTAATTTCTATGGGCATAGATCAAGAAAAGTGCAGAGATACTGCAGAAAATCCTTAAATTGCTAATGCATATTGCAGCTGATTGTTAGGAAACATAGTTAACCCATTACCACAGAATCCCTACTTTTGACGACCCTAAGAAAAAAGACTTCAGAAAACAGTATGGGAAAAGGAGAAAATGCTGGTAACCAGCATTCGCACAATGTTTTCTACCCTCCACAAAACAAATTTCAAATTTTCAGTTACTTTTATTTTTTGGTCTGCAAATGCTTTTGATTTGGGCAAACCTAAAATATTGTTGTTTGGTAATGTTAACTGCTACTAACACAAATTATGTGTGAAAAATAGCCCAAAATATTTTTTTTGTGGGAATTTCATACTAACTTGTTTGTTTGATTTTCAAAATTAAATTCTTTTTTTTTTAATTTCAATGGTTTTTTTTTTCAGACTTGCCAGGAGCCATCCTCCCAAGTAGAAGGGGAGTTGCAGGCATACATTGCAGAAAACAAGTACACCATCATTAAGAGCGACTACGTAAAGCACTAAACTACAGCAGTGCAGACTCCGACTAAAGATGTTTACGTGCGTGCGTCAGTAAACTTTTTCTTTAAAAAAACTTCTCCTCAGAAACTATGGACTGGATTCTACCAAATTTTACAGGAATGTTCCTTAGGTGGTCCTGTTTCAAATTCCTTCAAATAATTGTGTTCCATGAATAATTCTGGTTTCCATGGCAACCAAAGTAAAAAACCTTTAAAAATCTTCTCCTCCCAAACCGCTAATTGGATAGCATTATTTTTTCGCACGAATGTTCCTTAGATAGAGGTCTACAGAATTCCTTAAAAAAAAAAGATCCGTCAAAAAACATGGCTTTTATGGGAGACTCATTTTCAGGGGTGTGGAAATCCTACGTCCGACTCGTCCGACTCGGGTAAATTTGACGTCGGACAAGTGGCTTTTTGCAATCTACTCGTCCGGAATGCTGCAGAAATCGGCCCCTGGAGAAATCGACCGTCGTGCCGATAGACACTTCCTTTCTGAAAAAGCAATATCTATATGGAAGTGTCTATCGGCACGACGGTCGTGCCGATAAGGTCCCTTATTCGCACGACGGTCGTGCCGATAAGGTCCCTTATTCGCACGACGGTCGTGCCGATAAGGTCCGGTATTCGCACGACGGTCGTTGGCCTTCATCAAGAGCGTGTAAATCATAGCCCTAGGGTCGAAATTATTGCCAAGGGTTTATGTAGTGAAATCTTCTTGTTACTATTCATTTTAGCCTTATCTTAGGCCTAAGGGGTCTTATGTTTTAAACCATTCCCAAGTATTGTAATGTTTGGTGTGAAGGGATCTTACGTAGGCCTATCAGCCAGTGGAGCGATATGTACAGGAGTGTTGTGGAACAAATCCAGTAAAGGAAGAAACATTTGAGTTTCATTGGAGAGAAGGAGGAGGAACTTGGAAAAAAAAGATCCTGGCCCCAGTCAAAGTAGGGGGAAAATTAGCTGGATCACCTACCCTCAATGGTCACAACTATCCGCACAATCGGTGATATCTTTAGAATTTTGAGAAAAAAAGTACGTGGATCGAAGGGCCGCCGAAAATGAAAAAAAGACGGCTTTGTAATATGGCAAACAAAATTTCCGGTACCTAAACCCTATCCCCCTTTAACCCTTTCCCATACAACAAAATTTAAGTCTGATCCAAGTTGAAAGAACTTGTAGGCAGCAAAATATACGCAACTCAAAAAATGAAATTTGTTTCCAGCAGGGCAGAAAACATTGTGGGAAAAGGAGACAACGCTGTTTACCAGCATTGTCTCCTTTTCCCACAATGTTTTCAAAAGGCTTCTGTCTCAGGGTCGTTAAAACCAGGGATTGTTTGGTAAAGAGTTAAAAAAAGTGAATATTTTTTTCCCAAACGCAATAGTTAAAGTAGCTGTCAGTAGTTCATTTTCTGTCGTGCGGATAGTGGTGCTTAACAGCACGACTGTCGTGCGAATAAGAGTGGTTATCGGCACGACCGTCGTGCCGATAACCTCCATTATAGGCACGACCGTCGTGCGGATAGCCTCAGCCTTATCTATATATATAAAATTTGGCACTGGGGACGATTTCTCCAAAATTTCTACTGGGGCCGATTTATCCAGAGAAATCGTCCCCAGGGGCCGATTTCTCCGGAGAAATCGGCCCCAAGCGTTTTTGGGCCGATTTCTCCAAGGGCCGATTTCTCCAGGGGCCGATTTCTCCTGACACCCTCGTCCGCGGACAAGTAGAAAACGAGGGGGAAATTGGAAGAAAAGGGTATATTAGATAACATTATCCTTGTGAAATAGCAATGTTCGCTCCGTCATACTTCGTACACAAGAACATTTTTAAATTTAATTATGATAAACTATTCCCGATATCTTGAATAAAAAAAAAATATCCAAACATTTGGCTGACTCCGATTTTATCTCCTACGCAGGCTTTTATTTTGACTGCGCTGCAGTACGGCCGAAATGTTGTGGTTTCTTGGCGCCATTTGGTTTGTTTAATGGAGGCAACAATAACTGAATCGAGTTAGCCTATTTTTTGTGCACCATAACAACGCACATAGATTAGACGCAGTTGTCATTCAATCTCTATCATTCAATACTAAAGTCTGTTTTGTCGTTCGCAAGAATTTACAGTTGACAAAAGAAGTTGTCTCATTTTAACACTGTGGAACCCATTCTTACTCGGTCGCAGTAAACGTATTTGAAAGAAAACCAAACAAGCTGTATTCAAGTAAAACATGTCAAGAACCGGGAAACATTACAAACAGTTTGTTAAAGGGGCTGTAGACGATAGAGGCTAGTGCAGCCTATTTACTTTCAGCGTAAAACAGTCAAATTCTTTACAGATTGATCTGCAGGTAATCAAATCTCCGCATACTTAATCTCAATCTGAAGTGCGGGGTCTGTCGGATATTGCCGATCTCCCGTTGTCTGAAAACTTGACAGTTATTATCAGTGCGCATGATGCAAACTCTACATCTCCGGACACAATAACCAAGCCACATTATAATGATTCCCTTGTATCATTATGACGGCTGGTAAGCAGTTCTGCTGTAGTATTAAATCTGGCACTCATGGATATAAGACAGTAGTGTTAAAAATGGGCTGTAATTGCAAACTCTGAGATATTTGGTTTTGATTTAAGTAGCTATATAGTGTAATTGTTGAAACTTTTTTAATTATTATTAAATTGTTACACCTTTCTATTTACTGTAATTACGTATGTACAGTGCCATTATTTTGTTAATGTACCTTTAAATCAGCCTGCTTTTTCTCAATGGGCCAAAATTGCAGTTGAATATCCCGAAGTGAAAGGCTTAGGCCCATTCCCAATTTTTGGGAAAAAGGCCTCATAAAGGTTTGCTTGATTTATTTTCGTCATTATCATTAAAATAAAGCAAATTTAAATGGTGAAAAGGAATATCATTATCTACAAACTACAATCAATTAGGTTGTTGTGTACCATTTAAAATTGTTTTGTTTTGGACAAGTAAGTTTCTCTGACGGACAAGTAGATTCTTTAGATTTACTTGTCCATGGACAAGTAGAAAATTTCAATATTTCCACACCCCTGATTTTCCTTTTATGGTATAAAGTAAAATCTTTGAAAAATTTCTTCTCTCATACTATTCATTTGGATTTCATTATTGTATTGGAGGTTAGTTCCTATGCTGGTAAGTCTTTACCATACAGTCCTGACTTTTAATGACCCTAAAGAAGAAGTCTTTAGAAAACACTCTTGGAAAAGGAGAAAATGCTGGTAATCAGCATTTTCTCTTTTTCCCTCAGTGTTTTCTACTCTATCAAGGAGAGAAATCATCATTTCATCAATGTTTAATTTGTTGTCTGCAAATGATTTCAGTTTGGTCACATCCCAAATTTTGTCGTTTGGTAAAGAGTTAAAGATGGTTGCTTTACATAATCTATAATCCTTTTCATATAAAACAAGAGAACCTCTACACTTTGATTAGTTCTGGTAAAGGTTTGTTGACCTACTGGTGACCTAGTACAAAGAGGGACAGGGCTTCGCTGTTGTGATAAGGCATTTTGATATCCAATCAAACTGATCCCTGACAAAGAAGACTTTAGAAAACATTGTGGGAAAAGGAGAAAATGCTGGTAACCTTTTCCCACAATGTTATCTACCCTTCACAAAACAACCTTTAAATTTTCAGTCACTTTTATTTTTTCATCTACAAAATGCTTTCCATGTTGAGAACCCTAAAATGTTGTCATTTGGTAATGAGTGAACTATAACCAGAAGACAAAATTTTTATAACTAGCCATAATTGAAAGATGTTGCAGACAACATAATAAATCTTCAAATTAGTAAAACTTGTATCAAAAAGGGTAGAAATTATTGTGTAAAACTAAGAAAATGCAGGTTACTTTTATTTTCTTCTTTTTTCACGTTTTCATAGCTTTTTTTCTTTTAAAGTGACCTAAAATGCAGGAATGAATGGTAATTGTTAAAAACTTCTCTTCACCGTTACAGAAAAAGCAGGCCTGTGGAGCGATACAGGCGCTCAAGCACCTCTAGTTTATAGACTTGAGGTAGAATGCTTTCGGAACCATTTTCGATATACGAGAAAGTGCTTGTAATGCATATTTACTCCATTGGTCACCATGTTTTCTTTCTTCAAAAGGCTACTGAGCAAAAGTTCATTTCTTGTTTGCAAATCTTTTCAAGACTAAATTTTTTTTATGTAGATAGAGTGATAGATTGATATTTTACATGCACATCATCTGGCTAGTCAGGTTTTTGTGTATTTATTTTCACTTGATTACTTTTTGGTACATGTTCATTGTATTTTTGCCACTACCTTTATGTTTACATACTGTATCTTACTATATTTGCCTGTTCTTTAACCAATTAACCCTTTACCAAATCATCCCTGGTTTTCACGACCCTGAGATAGAAGGCTTTTGAAAACATGGTTGGAAAAGGAGAAAATGCTGGTTACCAGTAATTTCTCCTTTTTCCACAGTGTTTTCCGCCTTGCCTAAAAGAAAACTTTAATTTTTGAGTTGCCTTTATTTTGTTGTCTGCAAGTGCTTTCAATTTAGACCAGTCTAAAATTTTGTTGTTTAATAAATAGTTACTAGCAGACAAAAATTAAATTGTCCCAGATTTCAGCAGACAATTTCAAAAAACGGCCAAAAAAGTGGAAAAGGTACTGAAAGGATAAATATAAACATTATTGGAAAGAGACACTATTTGGATTATATGAATAAAGCATTGTGTTGCAATGTACCAGTGTTTAATAAATAGTTACTAGCAGACAAAAATTAAATTGTCCCAGATTTCAGCAGACAATTTCAAAAAACGGCCAAAAAAGTGGAAAAGGTACTGAAAGGATAAATATAAACATTGTTGGAAAGAGACACTATTTGGATTATTATGAAGAAAGCATTGTGTTGCAATGTACCAGTGTTTATCTGTAGATTCCTTTGACATAGTGTGCAAGTTGTTGGCTAAATACATGTACTCATGTTTTCTTTTTAAAAATCATCAAGTATAAGATTTTGAGCTTTTTTTACTTTCATTTATTTGCAACTCAAAGTATCAGCAGAGATGAAAATGCTTGTCACAAGCATTTTTACCTTTGGACACAGTGTTTTCAAAAATATACCGAACAACTTTAAAAATCGGGCTAGTTGGCTATGGGTTAAGTTTTGATTCAAGGGCCATTTATTTCTCTTTATACAAGTGGTATGGTCCCTAAATTTGTCTTAAAAGTATTCTCTGCATTAAACAAATTTAACAGTATGAGAATATACTCTAGCTGAAGTATTAAAATATACTTTCAATGTTCATCATACTACAAGGGCATACAATTAAAAAAAATATCAGAAAGATCTTTACAAGCTATTATTACTTATTTTGATGTTTCGAAAATATAAGAAAAATATGAGATTTTTGTTTTGGTCCCTTGAAATATTATGCAATAAAAGCCACATTTTCTTTTTTATGCAGTTCAAAGATAAACTTCTTAGTCTTTTTGCGAGCCTTTTTGACAGGTCTTAATTGAGACAAAGCACTGGGATAAGAATGTAACACTTAGTATTCAATTGTTTTCTACTTTTGCCACAATATTTTCAAGCTGCTTGCTTCTCTCCAAGAATAGTCAAAAGTCGTCATTGTGTGCGAAAGGGTATTGACATGTCCTGCTTGAGATGGAGGTGTTTATTCACAAATATACTGTTTACTTGTTTCAACTACCTTTACATAATATTCATTTTGTTGTGGTACTCGATTTATGTTACGAGAAGATACTTCTTTCAAATTAAAGTGAAAAAAAAAAAGAAGCTTTGTTTCTGTTCTTTTTGTTTAACTGTTTCATCTGTATAGAATAGGACCTCGGCCTTTCTCTATGGCATGTCGTAGAAGGCGACTAAAATTAGAGACAAACGGCTGCTTTCCTCGTAATTCGTAGGATTGCAGCAGGCTGGGTGGTTCTTATTCCAAATCCTATATTTTTTTTCTCGATGTAAATAGGGTTTGGAATGGGAATCAATTGGCCTGTGGGACCCCGTGTGGTTTAATCGGGGGTATAAGAATAAACCACTGCAGTCCCGCGATCGTCACATCTGCCATTTCATCTGGCGGAACAAAAGTGACAGCATGCATGTCGTAAAAGGCGACAAAAGGGGCATCATTTTGTGTTTCATCCATTCCTCATTTATCATGTTTGTCTTGTGTTGTTCGACATGTATGTTATTTTCACCTCACATTATTGTTTACTAAGTAAGTGCGCCCAATATGACCTAAGTTGTCGACGGGCCTTAAAACACTATTCATTCTATTCATTCTTAAATAGTATTGAGTTTTGTTGACTATTTCACTCTGCACATGATGAGAAACTTTTGGTCACATCCAAATTGAACGCACTTCTGACCAGGGGGAACGATTTCTTCATTTACTCAATCTAATTCTAAAATCGACTTCCATGAGTACTTTCAGTACTTTGATTACATGTTTGTTATGTAATGGCGTTGTTTGCGCATGTCATATTCTTCGAAGATTCGACTGTCTTATATGACGCATCACTACTAGCCCCGATCGCGGGCTGACTGTAATACTACGCTCTATAAAGTAGCAATGTTGAAAATAGCTTTTACATATCAATACGTTTGAGGAGAAATGAGACCGGCTTTAGCAACAGATTTCTCTAAACTTGTGATCATAGTTGAGTGAATTGCACGAGGTAGCGTTTTATTGGGTAAACCTTTTTTTTTGTTTTAAATTCAAAGTAACGGTTGTCGTGTAGGAAAGTGGTTCGGTTCTGTACCCAGGATGCCCATATCAGATAGATGAGTATTTATAGAATGCCATCTAGCGGGAGATAATGATGTAATGGAATTTAAGCGTTATAAGTCACATGTCAGTCAATTGACATTCCCACAATGCTTTATTGATTTTTGGCGCGAAATCTAAACATATCTTAGGAGGCTATGTAGCCTTTTAAGGGAATACCATCAAAAAACTTTTTTTTGTAATTTTATGAGTCTTAATTATCGATGATTTGTTTTATTTTTTCATACAAATTTCAGTGACATATATATATTCTTTAATTTGGTGAGATGTAAAAATTCTAAATACCAATATATAAAACATAGTGGGAAAAGGGAAAAATGCAGGTCACCAGCCTATCCAATATCTTAACGCTTTCCGAAACAATCCCTGGCTTTTGCGACCTAGAGATGGAATCCTTTTAAAAACATTGTGGGAAAAGGAGAAATGTATTTTCTCCTTTACCCACAATGTTTTCTACCCTGCTGGAAACAAATTTCAATTTTTGAGTTATGTTTATTTTCTTGTCTGAAAGTGCTTTCAATTTTGACCAGTCTAAAATTTTGTCGTTTGGTAAAGGGTTAAAATTATATCACTACCAGACAACAAAATTATGGACCTACCCAAACTCAAAGCCCTTCCACATGACAGAGTGAACATGAATCTAACACTGAAATTTAGTCACTGAGAGAAAGAAAATGTTGTGAGGCGTGCATATGTAATTTTTTTAAATTCTTTTGAAAATATTGTGGGAATATGACAAATGCAAACTGCAAGCATGTCGCATTATTTTGTCAGGCACACAATAATCAAATGGACCTATCCAATACATTTATACAAAGTTAAATCTTTCTTAGAAGACAACGTTATGGACCTGTCCAAACTCAAAGCACATGCAGTAACAAAATTAACATGAATCAAACATTGAAATTCATTCGCTGAGGGGAAAAAATATTTTGGGAAAATGGAGAATATGCAGCATTTTCTCCTTTTCACACAATAGTTTCCAAAGTCTTCTTTTTCGATATTGTTAAAACCTGGTATTGTGTGGTGAAGGTATAAAGGGAAAATATTTGGAATGGCCCAACAAACATTTGACATTCACTCACATTCTAAAATAAACACACATGCAAAGAAAACAATGAAATGTCTTATTTTTCCAAAATGAACTAGCCCATTACAATGATAGTGTTTTTCCAGCCATGATGGAAGGTTTAGAAATCATCGATGGAAAAGGAGATCTGTTAAACAGCATTTTCTCCTTCGCCCACAATGTTTTCCATCATTTCCAAAAAGCTTTCCATCTTTGGAGCATATTTTCAACCCTTTACCACACAAACAAATTTTAGACCGGTCCCAATTGAAAGCATTTGCTGATGAAAGTTTCAATGTGGCTCATATAAAAATATTTTTCTTAGGATAGAAAACATTTTGGGAAAAGGAGAAAATGCTGGCAACCAGCATTTTCTCCTTTTCTCACAATGTTTTCAGCCTTCTCTGTCAGGGGTAATAAAAGTCATTGTGTGGTAAAGGGTCATCAGTACATGCTTTTCAAGTGGGCAAGTCTAAGATTTTACAGTGTAGTATATGGTTTGTCCAAATCTCAGATGTTTACAAGCTACTATGAGAAGGGTTAAAAAGAGAGAGAGAGAGAAATAAATCCAGAATAAGTCGACTCATCCAAATCTAAGAAATTAAAACATCATTTTTTCAAGGCGGAAAAAAGGCAACTGAGATAGTTTTTACAAAATAGGCTCACTGAAAATAAATGGACTCTTCCAATTTCAGTGAATTGTAAGGGGGTCTTAAACATGAATGGATTTATCCAAATTCATTCACTTGTTAATGAAATGGACTTTCCAAAATTCAATGATTTGTAAAAGATCTAGAAATATATTAAATGGACTCTTCCAGAATATTTGATTTCTAGAGAAAATTTCAGATAAAATTAAGTGGACCCTTCCAAATTCAATGAATTCCAAGTAAAAAGAATCAATTTAAAATGGACTCTTCCAACTTGAAAGATAAAAAGGTAACCCAAAGTGAATAATGGACACTTCTAAATTGAGAAATTGTAAGAGACATTAATTTTTTCTATGTAATGGACTAGTCCAAATTCAAAGAATGATGAGAAACTGCATTTCAGTGGAATGGACTCTTCCAAATTCAATGATAAGCAATGGAATTGAAAAAAGCTTGAATGGACCCCTCCAGTTTCAATAATTTCTATACTAAAACTTGTTCAAAATGAAATCAACTCTTCCAAATTGAATGAATGATGAGACCCAAAAAAATAAGTAGAATGGACTCTTCCATATTTAAAAAAAAAACCCTGAAAATAAATAATAGAGTCTTCCAATTTCAGTTGATAGTGAGACCATACAAAAAGTAATATGGACTCTTCTTTCTTTAAAAAAAAAACCTATAAATGAATACAATGGACTCTTCCAAATTCAATGAAGAGTAAGCTATAAATTTAGAAAGAATGGACTCTTCCAACTTTTGGACTCTTCCAAGTTTTTTTATGTCAAAAGCTTAGAATTTGGTCAAGTCCAAGTTTTTTCTAGTCTGAAAGGGTAAACAATAAATGAACTCTTCCACATTTCAATAAAGTGAACTGTTCCAGAGGTAGAATTTAATATGAATATACAGGCATTGCGAAATGATAAATGGAACCTTCCAAGTTAAATGGACTGACTTCTTAACCCTCACAAATTTTAAAGTAAATTTTATAAATCATGAGAATGAAGCCTTTTTGAAACATTGTGAGAAAAAGGAGAAAATGCTCCTTTACATTACAATAATAAATTTTTTCAGTCAAGAGAAAGAAGCTTTTGAAAACATTGTGGGAAAAGGAGGATGCTGGTAACCAGCATTTTCTCCTTTTTCCACATTGTTTTCTATTCTATCAAAGCAAACTTACATAATTTGAGAAACATTTGAGTTATTTTTCTGCAAATTCTTTCACTTTGGACAAGTTTTATTTTTTGTTGTTGTAAGGTAAAGGGTCAAATATACTGAAAGAGTTAAACCCATTCAACATAAATGGATTCATCCAGATAAGCCCACCCCCATTACACTGAACACAAAATGGGGGGGGGGGGCAGGTTTCATGAAAGTGAGAATTTCGTGCAGTTAACCCTTGACCACATTATACAATACTTTTTTTTTTTATAATGTCGAGGGTTTAAAAACAATGTTGACAAAGGAGGAAATGCTGGTGACCAAGATTTTCCACTTTTCCCCACAATGTTTTTAACCCTTTCAAAGAAAAGTCTCTAATTTGTGTAACAATTAAATTGTCGTCTGCATTTGCTTTCAAATTTAGGCCAGTCTAAAATTTTGAAGTGGGGTACGAAATTCGAGGGTTGACAATAACAACAAATCCCAAGCCTTGCATGCTTTGGACACTGAGTAAATACATGAAACCATTTTTGTCTTAACCCTTTACCACACAATGCCGACTTTTAATGACCCTGAGAAAGAAGACTTTTTAAAAGCATTGTGGGAAAAGGAGAAAATGCTGGTAACCAGCATCATTTCCTTTTACCACAATATTTTCTACCCTTCCCAAACCAAATTTCAATTTTTCAGTCACAATTATTTTGTCGTCTGGTCCTTTTTCGAATTTGGACTAGTCTAAAATTTTATTGTTTGGTAAACAAAATTCTAGATTGGTCCAAACTGAAAGCACATGAAGATGACAAAAGTAAATCAAACATTGAAAATTTGTTTTAAAGCAAGGTAGAAAACATTGTGGGAAAAGGAGAAATTCATATTTTTCACAATGTTTTCTACAGACTTCCTTCTCAGGGTCTTCAAAAGAGGGGATTTTAGAGTGAAATGCTTTCAATTTGAACAAGTCTAAAAATTTGTCATTTGGGAATGGCTTTAGCTAATCAAAGTACTGAAAGTACTGTTAGAAGGCGAGTTTAGAATTTGGGCATAACATAATGCGATACATTTTCCTGTACTTAAATCGCATCTCCTGATACAGAAAAGTCGATAGAATTGTGCAATGTACCTGTGCAATGAGGACCAGTTTACTATCTTGAGTTTTAACAAACTTGAAGAAGGCTTGTGAAAAATTAAAACGAATTGACTTTTCTGAAACTCCTTTCCAATTCATTTGAAGGAAACATTTCATGTGATAGCAAAGAGTTTGATTTACCGTTACCTGTATATGTTTTTACGCTGTATAGAAACTTAGATCTAACCCTCTTTTGCGGCAATAATGAGTTTAAAAGGTCTAGGAAGAAGGCTTGAAAACTTTTGGTCTGAAAAGGAGAATACGGTGCTAATTGACATTTTTTCCTTTTCCTTCCTAAAATGTCTTCCTTCCTATTTTAGACAAGTTCCATCAATGGTGCCAGATCAAAAAGTTGCTGGTAACCAGCATCATTTCCTTTTACCACAATATTTTCTACCCTTCCCAAACCAAATTTCATTTTTTCAGTCACAATTATTTTGTCGTCTGGTCCTTTTTCGAATTCGGACTAGTCTAAAATTTTATTGTTTGGTAAACAAAATTCTAGATTGGTCCAAACTGAAAGCACATGAAGATGACAAAAGTAAATCAAACATTGAAAATTTGTTTTAAAGCAAGGTAGAAAACATTGTGGGAAAAGGAGAAATTCATATTTTTCACTATGTTTTCTACAGACTTCCTTCTCAGGGTCTTCAAAAGAGGGGATTTTAGAGTGAAATGCTTTCAATTTGAACAAGTCTAAAAATTTGTCATTTGGGAATGGCTTTAGCGAATCAAAGTACTGAAAGTACTGTTAGAAGGCGAGTTTAGAATTTGGGCATAACATAATGCCAATCTATGAGGAAAGAGAAGGGTTGGTAAGCCAGGAGTCTTGGGTTTGATCTACATTTGAGGCTTCAAGTTTTACTTGGGATTGTTCTTGCCATGGGTATTGAACTTGAAAGCCTAGGTTGAGATCTGATAATACCAATCATAAAAGAGGTCTATCAGCGATACGTCATTCAAAGAAGCTATCCGATTGGTTAGTTCAGGGATCTTAAATTTACATATACGATCTCACTGGTTAGTTGTTTATGCGTTGTGAAGTGGAAGTAGGTCCGAATGACGTCATGTTCGTAGCTTTCGATTGGCTTACAATAGCTACGGTTTATTTGTTGCTGTAGCAACATGATTATATCAATGAACTGATCCAAAGTATTTTGCATTTTTCAAAAACGATGCTTTTAAAGAATTCGATTTCATTCCTTCTAGAAACTTGAAGTTTCTTCTTGCTGTTCTGATTAAATGTACAATGGTCTCGAAATTATTTTGTTCTACTGTACTCGAGAAGTATCGAACTATTTGAAATGCGTTTTGATAATGCTGTTCAGGGGCATTTGCAGCAAGCTTCCGAGCGTTGACATATGAAGGCGAGAATGAAAATCTCGCCTTCTAAAAACCACAAAAAGCCCGAAAGACTGATTTTCCAAGCAGGGCATGGTTGAATGGAACAAAACATAGAGGCATATTTTATTAGTTAAATAATTTTTATTTCTTTTTCATAGTCAAAATAAAAGTAAATAAAAAATGGAAACAGAGTGTAATACAAAATATCTCTTGACACAAATAAAAAGTTATGAGCATATAAATATAGCCAGATCTATACAATTGAAAATCATTGCATGGTACTGTAGCAGTGTCTAGTTTCAAGATCCTAAAGATGCAGTAAACAGTTTCATTTACTTTTTCAAACAGTGTATATCAAGATCTGACTGCACGAAATCAGCTGTATAAAACTATATTATATTTCATGTGTCTATTTTTAGAAATATGGGTAAAGAAAGGTCTAAATTTCAGCTGTGGGGAATTATTTCCCCGTCACAGTGACTATTTTCCTCCTGCCAAAAATCTGGAACTACTTTTTAAAAAAAAAACATCTGTTATCCGGTTAATTGACCTGAGATTACTAGTTTTAAAAGTGGTATTCGTTGACAAAATAATCAGAGGAAATATAAATTTCAAAATATTTGCCTCAAAAGGGAAAGGTCTGCCAAAATAACTTGTGCCTTACGCCACTCGTTATTTTCACATAACTTTCCCTTTTTCAGCTAATATTTCCCAATATTAACCAGAAGCTGATGATAGTAACTCTATATATTTACCTAACCCTTTACCACACAATTCCAATTTGATCACTTTAGGGAAAATGCCTTTTGAAAACACTTTGGGAAAAGGAGAAAATGCTGGTAACCAGCATTTTCTCCTTTTCCCAAAATGTTTTCTACCCTTCCAAAAGTGAATCTGATTTTTGAGTCATCAATATTTTGTTGACTAAAAAAGCTTTCGACTATACAAATTTCGTCATTCTGTAGAACGTTCAGTTCTAAATCGGTCTCATTTCTTAAACTTTTTAAACTTGCTAGCTGATTTCACGATTCAATTCTATTTCTGGATTCTGAGGCCAGCAATCTGATTGGATGAGACAGGACATTTCAGCCAATTAGATAACTGGCAGAGCTTCATTTTGGATGTTTAATAATTTGGGATCGTCACTGTCTGATATATATTCAAGCAAAAAAGTAATGTAAGATCTTACAAAAAGTTTATCTGGTATTATCTTAATCTACACTGTCTGAAAAAGAATCTATCGCTAGTTTATACACAAGAAAGAAACAGTCAAATGGCAGTGTGCCATGTTCATGAAATTGTGGAAGATGGGCACAACAGAACATAATCAGATATCATTCAACTCTTCACCAAACCACAAAATTTTACACTGGTCCAAATTAGAAGCATTTATAGAAGTGTCTGAAGAATTGAAATTTGTTTTGGGAAGGGTAGAAAACATGGTGGGAAAAGCAGAAAATGCTGGTAACCAGCATTTTCTCCTTTTCCCACAATGTTTTCAAAAAGCTCCTTTCATAGGGTCATTAAAAGTCAGGACTGTGTGGTAAAGGGTTAAAGGAATACACATATTTGTCAGGTACATGTTAAACTTACTACCAGAAATCAAAATGTTAAGACTTAACAAAATTCAGACGGCATTAAATTTTGCAGATGACAACATGTTTATCAAATAACGATATCCGTCATTGACAAGGTAGAAAACATTGTGCTAAAGTGCCGGTTACTAGCATTTTCCCCATTTTCCCACAATGTTTCCTAAAGCCATTTTCAGGAGTCAAGATTGTGTGGTAATGGATAAATCTAGTACATAACGCATCTTCACTCTTTACAAAACTACAAAATTACAGACTGGTCCAAATTTGCAGAAGCATTTGCAGATGACAATTAAATGTGACTGAAAAATTAAAATTTTGCTTTGGGAAAGGCAGAAAACATTGCTGGTAACCAGCATTTTCTCCTTTCCCCACAATATTTTTGAAAGGCTTCTTTCTCAGGGTCGTTAAAAGTCCGGATTGTGTAGTACAGAGTTAAAGGCCATGTCTGAAATGGAAGAAAAATATGGAATGAACAGATATATTTATGTGAAAAAAGAAAAGACAAACAAAATGAAATACTGTATTATATGACATACTTTGTGAAACATACTTCAAATAATTTTTTTTTCCCCGAAAGTATAAAATTATAAAACAATCCTTTCAAATTTACACCTTCAATTTACACCTTCAATGTCTTTATGAAATTGTCATATCCATAAAAAATATGTCCAATACAAAATAGTATAAAGAAAAAAAAATGGAGATGTTTTATCATTATTTTGGTATGAAATCACATGTCAGAGAAAAGGGTTTTTGAACTATATTATTTATGGCTGGATATTCATTTGACCTAACTGTCCTTTTCAAGAAAGCAGCAAAGATAATGATTGGAAAAATTCACATAATTTGGAAATAACCTAGTTCGCAAAGGGTGTAGGATAAAAGCCCACTAGGACAAAAGCCCACTGGAAAAAAGCCCACTAGGACAAAAGCCCACTGGGACATCAAGCCCACTGGGACAAAAGCCCACCAGGACAAAAGCCCACTTTTAATTATAATCATGTATTTAACCCATTACCACACAATCCCTACGTTTGACGCCCCTAAGAAAGAAGCCTTTAGAAAACATTGTGGGAAAAGGAGAAAATGCTGGTAACCAGCATTTTCTCCTTTTCCCACAATGTTTTCTACCCTTCACTTAGAAGAGAAGAAAACATTATGTGAAAAGCAGAAAATGCTTTCTTACAAAATTATTAAAAAAAAAAAAAAGATTTTGTTAACACTATTTTATTAGCAGTGGGCTTTTGACCTTCCCGCCAAAATTAGCAGTGGGCTTTTGTCCAGTGGGCTTTTGTCCCAGTGGGCTTTTGTACGTTCCCCGTTCACAACAGGAGGGGGAGAGAATTATTCTGTGTTATGTGGGAAAACTGTTAACCCATTACCACACAATCCCTACTTTTAACGCCCCTGAGAAAGAAGCCTATTGAAAACACTGTAGGAAAAGGAGAAAATGCTGGTAACCAGCATTTTCTCCTTTTCCCACAGTGTTTTCTACCCTTCCCAGAACAAATTTCAATTTTTCAGTCACTTTTCGTCTGCAAATGCTTTCAATTTGAACCAGTCTAAAATTTTGTCGTTGGTAAAGAGTTAACACAAACATGCACACATACAGTATAACATACAGGTAAGTACAACACTTACAGACAGACCGACACCGGGTATTGAAAACAATGGGGGGAAAGGAGAAAATGCTGGTAATCAGCATTTTCTCCTTTTCCCACAGTGTTTTCTACCCTTCCCAGAACAAATTTTAATTTTTCAGTCACCTTTATTTTGTCGTCTGCAAATGCTGTCAATTTGAACCAGTCTAAAATTTTGTCATTGGTAAAGAGTTGACACAAACATGCACACATACAGTATTACATACAGGTAAGTACAACACTTACAGACAGACCGACCGACACTGGGTGATTGTCTATACTAACTTATTTGCATATAATTACATCAAGATATAAAAACTTGGAATGATTTACAGATTTACACTTCTTTATTCCAGAAGTATAGACTCTTTACAATGTGACAAAATTATAGATTCATCCAAATTCAAAACATATTTGTAAACAGTGAGTGACATGTAGCAAAAGTAACAGGACTTGTCTTTGAAAGATTAGAAACACTGCAGGAAAAGGAGAAAAAATGCTGGTAACCAGCACTTACTCTTTTTCCAGGATAGAGTGGAAATGTGTTAAAAAGCAAACTATCGGTAAAAAAATTCCTTGTCGTCTAGCAGTTTATTAACTTATCCACATGTTGATTTAATCATCAAGGCTTAAAAAATTGTGCAAAACTAGGAGGAAGAGACAGCAGGAATGGGAAAACTGCTGCAAATTCTATTTATAGTTGAGTTTTGTATTAAACAAAATGAAGCGCTGGTATGTATATATAAAAGAATTTACAAGCTCTAAACAAATTCATGTACAATTGCTGATTCTGTACAATTCATTAGGTTGCAAAATTATGATTAAAAGAAAATGTGCATACCCTGAATCTACAGGTGTTTAAATATTTTAGAAATAATTCATTAATTACAAATATATGTTTAACCCTTTACCACACAATGACAAATTTGATTACCATGAGAGGGAAGGCTTTAGAAATCATTGTGGGAAAAGGAGAAAATGCTGGTAACCAGCATTTTCTCCTTTTCCCACAATGTTTTCTACCCTTCCCAAAACATTCTTTGAAGTCGGAGTCACATCTATTTTGGCGCCTGCAAATACTTTCAAGTTGGACTCGTCTTAAATTTTTGTCATTTGGTAAAGTGTTAACTCTTTACAAAATGACAAAATTTTAGACTTGTCCAAATTCAAAGCATCTGCAGACGACAAAATAAAAGTGGTAAAAAATCTGAAATTCATTCTGTAAAGGGAAGAAAACATTGTGGGAAAAGGAGAAAATGCTGGTTATCAGCATTTTCTCCTTTTCCCCATAATGTTTTCTAAATGCTTCTGTCTCAAGAGTAGTCAAAAGTAAGGATTGTGTGGTAATGGGTTAAACAGAGGAAAAAAATTCAATCTCACTGAGCTACAGACAAAATTTATAATTCATTCCGTGAGTCATGATGACCGAGTTATTGCTACACCAAGCCTTTCTCATATTGTTCATAATTTTATTATACATGTATTTCTCATCATGTCATTATTTGTACAGTCTGATCTTGGAAAACATTGTCACCAAAGACAAAAAAAAATCAACTAAGGCTACTGACGTGCAACTTTACCATACAAGACACTTGTAGACCAGCAAAAAAATAAAAAACATAAATGAAGACCTTACACTAAATATCTACAGACCAATACACTTTTAACCCTTTACCACATAATCCCTACTTTTGACGACCCTGAGAAAGAAACCTATAGAAAACATTGTGGGAAAAGGAGAAAATGCTGGTTACCAGCATTTTCTCCTTTTTCCACCATGTTTTCTACTCTTCACAAAACAAATTTCAAATTTTCAGTCACTTTTATTTTGTCGTCAGCAAATGCTTTCAATTTGGACCAGTCCAAAATTTTGTTGTTTGGTAATGAGTTATATATGGAACATTTTAACATACACTGAATATGAAGGCTTGCCCAAAATTGAAAGCATTTGCAGACGACATAATCAAATGTAGCTGAAACAATTGTAATAGTCTGCTATCCCTTCACCAAACAATCCCTGGATTTTTAAGACCTAGAGGAAGAAGCCTTATGAAAACATTCAGGGAAAAGGAGAAAATGCTGGTAACCAGCATTTTCTCCTTTTCCCACAATGTTTTCCAAAGGCTTCTTTCTCAGGGGCGTCAAAAGTAGGGATTGTGTGGTAATGCGTTAAATAATGAAATGTTCCTCTGGCAAGGTATAGAAAATTTTGACAGGGATCTAAAATATTTTGAGAAAGAAAATGCTCAGCACTTTTCCCCTTTCCCAAAAGATTTTCAAATTCTTTTTTATCTAGGTTTGTAGAAAACCCAGACAGTTTGGAATATAATGAACTGGTATGATTATTCAAGATTCAATCACTTTTAGATAAATGCTCAATTTTAGCTCAAAATTTGTTAAGTTGCAGAGAATAAAAAGAAGATATAAGAAAAAAAAAATTATTGTTTAGAAAATACTATACATGTACATACAGGAGACAATAAACAGAAAAGGAATCTTGGAAACTGTACTTAACCCGTTACCACAAAATGATGACTTTTGACAATGCTAAGGTAGGAGCCTTTTGAAAACATAGTGGGAAAAGGAGAAAATGCTGGTAACCAGCACTTTCTCCTTTTCCCACAATGTTTTCTACCCTTCCCATAGCAAATTTTACCTTTTCAGTTACATTTATTTTGTCGCCTGCAAATGCCTTCAATTTGGACCGGTCTATAAATTTGTCATTTGGTAAGAGTTAATAAATTTACTTTTAACTCTATAGCATACACCAAAATTTCAGACTTTTCTAAATTGAATGCATTCGCAGACCTCAAGAGAAATAAGCTTCTCCCTTTTCCTGCAATGTTTTATGATGTCTTTCTAATGGTTGTTTAAACTCGAGATTGTTCGGTAAAATGTTAACAAATTCTATTGACAGCGTTCCCAAGATTCCTCCTGCAATAAGTCTAAATTTGATATTATGGCTAAATTGCATCGCTGGAATTCCTGAGTAAATCACACATACTCTTCCTTATCGCCCGATTTCCCCTCCACCACCTCCCCGAAATCGGGGCTATCCGCATCGGGTAACAAAGCAATATCTGTGAACACCCCGACCAATTTCTCAAACTTTGGCCCCCAGTTTAGCAAATCGTCCCAATTAAATGCATTGTGAGGTGACTTTGATTTCGGTTGCCCTTCGTCCGAAGAGCCCATGTTACTGGAGAAAGAATTGCCCCCTGAATCAAGTCCGTCCGATTTGAATGTTTTATTATGATATGCACCGTCTTCTGCTTCATTTTCAGCCTCAGGAAGGTTCGAAAAGATCCTTCGGGATGGATCAAAATCATTTTTCTGTTTGTCATTATCAAATTCAAACTCGGAACAAGTAAAGGAGTCATTTGCACTATCATCCGAACTAGATGGGGGTTCTAATAAAATACTTGTATCCTGATACGGATCATAAGTTTTTTGCATTTTACGAGTGTTATTTTCACTTGATGTTGATAATTCTTCCTGCATACTGGCGGGACTTTGCCTTGGTCGGGCATTTAATTTTTCTACTTCCTCTAAAGTCAGAAACTGCTTGTTTTCATAATTATTGTTTGAAAGTTTTTTCTGCGGCCCACTTGGCAGCATTTGTCGTTTGGGTTTGTTTGGAGTTGAACTTTTACTTCTCTGACTGGCAAGACTTCGCTCTGACTGTGTCCTACTTCCTGTGTTTAAATCTGTGACCGGCATTCCTTTCATATTTACATTAGTAAGGGGACTTTGTCGAACATTTGGGCTGTTTCTGGACAGCTGGTTCACTGGACTTTGACCGCTCCGCGGACCTGGACTGTTTCTGGCAAGATCGTTCAAATATGGAACACTAGTCAATAAGTTTGGACTGTCTCTCATCATATGAGAATGGTTAGTGCTATGGTTACTATGGTGATGTCGAGACGAATGCTGTGAATTTGAATGGGAATGATTGGAGTGGGATTTGTTTTTCCGCCTGTGTCTCCCGCCATCGTGGAAGTGTCGATAATGGTCTGCTATATCTATATCTGACGGGGCAATACTGCTGGCGTTCTCCAGATCGTAATGTTCTGGCATGTCACCATTTAAATCTCGCAAGTTTGTCAGATCACTTGCATTGTCTATAATAACTGTTCCATCCTCTATTTCTAGAGGCAGCGGATGACGACTCAAATCTGTATCTATAATGTCTGGCGTCATCAGACGTCCATTGGAAGTGTGGAACTTATTTTGTGCTAATTCCTGAGCAATGTGATTTCGAATAATCAACTCATCGATATTATTTTCTCCGTAACCAGAGTCCTGATGGCTATGTCCACTGCTGTTGGCACTCTTATTTAGTCCCGTGCCATTCTGTTTTGAGTGTTCCTTGGCTTTCATGCATAGCTTTCTTCTCCTACGGAACACAATAAATACTACAATGATACAAATGATCACCAACACAAAAAATACTATCACCACAATAATTCCAATACTTAGGGCACTATTTTCATCATCCTTCAAACTGCACACCACAGCTTCACCATTTACAGTACAGGCGTTCCCATCACAAGCTCCACCCCTACAGAGGGCAGTACAACCATTAGACACACCCCCAACGATCTCAATATTGTATATATCTGTTGATCCATTCATTGGAAGGTCCTCCCCATCCAACTTAAATACCGAAATACATCCATCAAAATCTTTCAGTGAATTGTTGCCAACGGATACAGCTGATGAAGCTCCACCCACTGAGATTTCTTTGACATCAATTGAATTGTAGAAGAAGACTTGCTGGGACAAAGTCTTGGTGTATCTGTTGTCTAGACTCAGTTGTACATCAGCTTCTGGAATCAAAGAAAAAATGATTGGAATCCATATCATATTTTTCGAGTTACCTTACAGAGGAAGAATCCATAAAATGGCTTTTTCCTTATCTTTGATACTTTTTAATTAATCAGATCTTCATGTAATTAATATTACTTCTAACACTTCTATCAGACATTAGTCTGAAAAAAGTGCGACATATATTCAACCCTTTCACACTATTTATGACATAATCCCGATTTTTAACCCTTTACCAAACAATCCCTGATATTTACGACCCTGAGATAGAAGCATTTTGTAAACATTGTGGGAAAAGGAGAAAATGCTGGTAACCAGCATTTTCTCCTTTTCCCACAATGTTTTCTACCCTGTTGGAAACAAATTCCAATTTTTGAGTTTAGTTGATTTTGTCATCTGCAAGTGCTTTAAATTTGGACCAGTCTTAAATCTGGTTGTTTGGTAAAGGGACTTCTGACAGGCTGGTTACCAGCATTTTCTCCTTTTCCTACATTATTTTCAAAAGTCCTTCTTTTTTTAGGATCATTAAGAGTTGGGCTTGTGTGGTAACAGGTAAATCTGAGGAAACAGAATTAGAAGTCTTGATAAGAAGAACTCAAGAACTTCTATGAAATGAAGTGTAATTTCAAGATAAAGCATAAAGCATAAAATCATATTGTCATCATTCTACTGGATTAAATGTAAACCAAGATAATTTTCTTTTGAAATCCGATTTTCCTCTTATCACACAATTTCCAGAATTTTAAACCCTTTACCACACAATCCCAAGTTTTAACGACCCAGAGGGTAAGGCCCTTAACTCTTTACCACACAATCCCGACTTTAAACGACCCTAAGAAAGAAGCCCTCTGAAAACATTAAGGGAAAAGGAGAAAATGCTGGTAACCAGCATTTTCTCCTTTTCCTTTAATGTTTTCTCCTCTGAAAACATTAAGGGAAAAGGAGAAAATGCTGGTAACCAGCATTTTCTCCTTTTCCTTTAATGTTTTCTTTCCTTCCCAAAACCTATTTCAAATTTTCAGTCACTCATATTTTGTTGTTTGCAAATGCTTTCAATTTGGACCAGTCTAAAATTTTGTCATTTGGTAAAGAGTTAAAATATATTATTGGAAAAGGAGAAATTGCTGGTAACCAGCATTTTCTCCTTTTCCATTAACGTTTTCTACTCTATCAAAGATAACTTCCATCATTTAACGTCCCATTTAACTTGTCATCAAAACATACTTTCAATTTAGATCAGTCCAATTTTTTTCTTTATGTACGCCAAAGAGTAAAGGCCATTTTTTTAACCTGAAGAAATCTGAAGGATATCTTTTTTTAAGGGAACACAGCTTCTGAAAGCATTGAGGAAACAGAACAAAATGCTAGTTACCAGCATTTTCTCCTTTTCCTACAATGTTTTCCGGCCTTTCAGAGACAACCTCTAATATTTCAGACAAATTCTGGTAGTCACTGGCTAACAGTTTAGACTACGCTAAATGTTTGTCCTTTGGAGAGTTTTACCACACAACCCAGAGTTCTTTAAAATTGACAGCATTTGCAAACAACAAATTCACAGTTACTCAAACAAAAACATCTGTCTTTGAAAAGCTATAAAACATTGTAGGAAAAGGAGAAAATGCTGTTTTTGAGCAATTTCATCTTTTCCCACCATGTTTTAACTCTTTACCAAACGACAAAATTTTATATCTGTCCAAATTCAAAGCATTTGCAGACAACAAAATAAATCTGACTAAAAAATTGAAATTTGACTTTGGAAGTGTGGAAAACATTGTAGGAAAAGGAGAAAATGCTGGTTACCTGCATTTTCTCCTTTTCTCACAATGTTTCAGAAGGCATTTTCCTCAGGGTCATTAAAACCGGGGATTGTTTGGTAAAGGGTTAAACAGTTTTCTCTTACTGTTGTTAAAACAGGATTGTGTAGTCAGGCATTTAACAAAATGATTAATTGACATATGACATGCAAGTGATGAAAAAAAAATTACCTGTGATAGTGACAGTTGCATTATACCAGTTTCCATCAGAGACATTTGGTGTTTCCATGGTTACCGTTTCCAATCTTCCATACTGATAAATGCTGAAAGTCAATTTCCCGTCAATCACCTGTAATAAGTCAAGAAACCATGATGTATCAGTTTAACTCTTAACTCTTTACCACACAATCCCGACTTTTAACTCATTACCAAACGACAATATTTAAGGCTTGTCCAAATCGAAATGATTTGCAGACAACAAAATAAAAGTGACTAAAAATCTGAAATTTGTTTTGTGAAGGGTAGAAAACATTGTGGGAAAAGGAGAAAATGCTGGTTACCAGCATTTTCTCCTTTTCCCACAATGCTTTCAAAAGGCTTCTTTCTCAGGGGCGTCAAAAGTAGGGATTATGTGGTAATGGGTTAACCACCTTTTTTGAAAGAAGCCTTTAGAAAACATGGTGGGAAAAGGAGAAAATGCTGGTTATCAGCATTTTCTCCTTTTCCCACAATATTTTCTACCCTGTTGGAAACAAATTTCAATTTTTGAGCTGCCTTTATTTTTGTCATCTGCAGGTTCTTTCAATTTGGACCAGTCTAAAATTTTCACGTTTGTTAAAGAGTTAACCAAACGACAAAATTTTAGACTGGTCCAAATTAAAAGCTTTTGCAGACGACAAAATAAATGTGACTCAGAAATTTGTTTTGGGAAGAGTAGAAAACATTATGGGAAAAGGAGAAAATGCTGGTGACCAGCATTTTCTCCTTTTCCCACAATGTTTTCAGAGGGCTTCTTCCTATGGGTCGTAAAAACCAGGGATTGTATAGTAAAGAGTTAACCAGATGACAAAATTTTAGCCTGTCCAATTTGAAAGCATTTACAAACAACAATTTCAATTTGGCTCAAATGGTGCAATGTTCCTTTGGCAGGGTAGAAAACATCGTGGGAAAAGGAGAAAATGCTGGTTACCAGCATTTTCTCCTTTTTCTGCAATGTTTTCAAATGCCTTATTTCTAGGGGTGTTAAAAGTGGTATTGTGCAGTTATGGATTACATAAGGACATTAGCTGCACACAGTGCACTCTGGTGTGTCAACAAATTTGTCAATTACCGTCTACAGATGTTTTGTGTAAGGAAAGGCTTAGGAATTCAAGATATTTGTTATCTACTGGTATACCTGTGGTAAATATGTGAACAGAAAAGTTTGCCAATTTTTTAAATTTCCAAAATTGCAAAAGTTTCCACATCCCAGTACAATCTATTTCCACCATTATACACAGAGCTCCAGACAAGATGGAGTAATGGTATTCTAAATCAATCATTTCTCTTCCAAACCCTATGATGTGGGTACTCATTAGCATCGTCTCGGTGAGACAATTCTAATGAGTACCCGCAATATAGGGTTTAGTGGAGAATTATTCATAATTTCAATTTTGAAATCAAAATCACTCCCTCCATCTGGAGATCTGTATACAGTACTTTTACAAGTACAAGTACTTACAGACAATAAACTGTATTTGCTCCCATCAGTCGCTGTGGTTGATGCAAAAACTAAAACACCTTTATCGGATGTAATGCGGAATCGTACCGTCACACTAGACATTGTCACGTCTCGCCTTCTCCGTGTCTGATATAACTTCGACAGCTGGGCATCGCGCTTGATGTCCTCTTTCATAGAAACCTTGACGAAGGAGCCGCTTGAAAATCCAAATGGTTGAAGTTCTGCAACAAGATTCGAAATACTGACTGTAAGTAATACTGATAGAATAACCATTTACCAAACAATCCCAATTTGTAATGATCTTGAAGAAATTGCCTTTTGAAAACCTTGTGTGAAAAGGAGAAAATGCTGGTAACCAGCATTTTCTCCTTTTCACACAAGGTTTTCTTCATTTTCACAGGCAACTACAATCCTTTCAGCTACATTCAATTTATATGTATTAATTCATTACCAAACGACAAAATTTTAGGTTTGTCCAAATTGAAAGCAACTGCAGACGACAAAATAAATGTGACTGAAAATTTGAAATTTGTTTTGTGAAGGGTAGAAAACATTGTGGGAAAAGGAGAAAATGCTGGTCACCAGCATTTCCTCCTTTTCTCACAATGTTTTCAAAAGCCTTCTTCTTCAGCGTCGTTGAAAGTAGGAATTGTATGGTGAAGAGTTAATGAATTCAGTTGTTCTTAGAAGTCCATTCCCCTTCAGCAGAAAAAAAAGAACTTTACATTTCCAAACTCATTATCAAACAACAAAACTTTAGATTACTAGTAGGTCAAACTGAAAGCATTTACGGATGACATTTAAAATGTGGAAGACAAACAACTCCAAATTTCGCAAACTTCACAATTGTGGCTAAAACTATTTAGATTTGTCTTTGGAAGTATAGAAAACACTTTGGGAAAAGGAGAAAATGCTAGTTATAAGCATTCTTTTTCTTTCCTACTATCTTTTTTAAAAGCTTTTTGCTTCTGGGTTGTGGAAACACAGGATTATTTGGGATAGAGATTGACTGAATTTGTGTTTATTCATTGTTGCCACCGGATGCCCATATGGGCTATGCCCTCTTGCAGCTGTTAGTATTATTACTGGGGAAAGTGTAGATGCAGAACAAAATCCATCCGAGCACTGTGAGAGGTGGTCTTGGAAAAAGATGATGCTAAAAGTTCGATATCAGACCAAACATGGACTCACTTTCTTTATGCTAGACAGCATAAGCATTTTCTCCTTTTCCATGAATGTTTTCATTTTTTTTTTCCCAAACTCGTAAAGCTTGCAATTGTGTTGTTGACAATGAAACTAGAGCTGTCATTGAATGCGTTTTAATACCCCCGCAAGCACTTTGACAAAAACAGGCAATTACCAGTATTTTGTACACTGACTGACACACAGATGGACACACATATGGACACATGGACAAACAGGCTGTTTCCAATATGCCCCTGAAAACATTCGTTTTGCGGGGGGCAATAAAGATAATGAAATACCTTTGTCACAGACTGGTCCAGAGTATTTTGCTGTACACTGACAGACTGGTCCTTCCCACTGGGCACTACAAGTTCCTCCATTCATGCAAGAGTATCCACTGCATGCATCCACATTGCTACTTCTTGGACATTCACCAAATTCACCAGCAGATGCAGTTGGGGTTACTTTGAGTTTATCCTCTCCATTTATGGTGAAACTCCTGATGCAGCCAATGAAGTCATGGGAATATACTTGACGAGGGCGACTCAAAATTGTAGACATGTTTCTGATTCCACCAAGTGATAAAGGATGGGATCCCAAGTCGAGTAACCTAGGAAAAATAATACAGAGGAAAAATAATACAGAGGAAAAATAATAAAGAGATAATTATTTATCACATAACCCTCCAATTTTTTAGTGTATTATACCCATTGCCAATTTTCTTATCGTATACACATTTGGTATCACATTTGGTATCACAATTTTGTGACATCATTTTTGATGACATTTCATAGAACTGATTGGGTTTTATAGATATAACCCTTGGTGCATCTATGGATGGTTTTGTATCTTCTGTAACTTGTGTAATATTGTTATGTGATAAAAAGAATCTAACATTTGTTGGCATTTGAGGTAGACAGGATCTGACATGAGTGACTTTTGAGATAAGATTTTATTAAACGAGTTAAGGGAACTATTATTACAGGCGAGGTTTATAACATTTTTCCTTGACTAGTTTAGTAAAATCTTATCTCAAATGCCAACGAATGTCAGGTTCTCTTTATCACATAACAATAATTCACAAAATGTAGATCAGATGAGGCAAATTATTCATAAATGCATCATTCTGCGGTATCATCCATAAGACCTATTCACTTCTATGAAATACATACAAAATGACGTCAAAAATGTCATCACACAAAATTAATCTGATATCAATCATGTATAAGATAAGAAAATTTGTAATGGGTATCTTACACTGCAAACATGGCAGGTCATGTGATAAAAAATCTTATTTAACTCATCCCGAAAAAACATTATGAAGCGAGCCTTATCAACTCCTTACCCCACAATCCAGACTTTTAGTGGCCCTAAAAAAGCCCTTTGAAAACAGTGTGAAAAGAAGGAAATGCTGGTAACCAGCATTTTCTTCTTTTCCCACAATGTTTTCTAACCTTCCCAAAGCAAACTTAAAAAAATTCGAGTCACATTTTATTTTGTCGTCTGCAAATTCTTTTAATTTGGACTAGTCTGAATCTCTTCGTTTCGTAAAGAGATAATCGTTTGGTAAAGAGTTGAAGTTTGGTATGCACATTATCTTTTTGAATATTTTCTCCATTTCAAAACTTCAAATCGAATTCATGATTCATGTTAATCCAGTAATACCATGATGACTTCTTCATGACTTTCTGAATGTTTGAACACTGTGGTTGTCATGGTAATTAATCATATGACATTAGGCCTGTAATCCTTTCCTAAATAGTCTTGTGACTGTTTCCAAATGAGGAAGATGTCTATTGAAAATATTGTGGGAAAAGGAGAAAATGCTGGTGACCAGCATTTTCTCCTTTTCCCATAATATTTTAGACACACTTTTCAAAAACAAATTTCTTCATCTGAGCATCATTTTCATTCATTTACTGCAATCCTTTTAACTCATCACAGCACAATCCTGATTTTTAACGACCCTGAGAAAGAGGCCTTTTGAAAACATTGTGGGAAAAGGAGAAAATGCTGGTAACCAGCATTTTCTCCTCTTCCCACAGTGTTTTCTGACCCTTCCCAGAACAACTTTCAATTTTTCAGTCACCTTTATTTTGTCGTCTGCAAATGCTTTCAATTTGGACCAGTCTAAAATTTTCTCATGTGGTAAAGGGTTAAATTTGCACGAGTAAAGAAATTCTACTGATTTGTAAAGCATCAATCAATGTGACATTAGGCCTGTAATCTCATGATGACATGTGAACATTTAAAACAACAAAAGGTCTTTGAACTTGTACTGATATGGGGATTTCAACATAATGCTACAGTAACAAAAATGCATTCATTTCACCTATTCATGTAGTTGGACAACAGAAATAGTTGGTTGTTGCAGCTGCCTGCTTTTGACAATTTTCCCCCTTTCTAACAACCTTCTCTTACCTTGTAGGAATGAGTTTCACTCTTACTCTACCAGCCGTCTGCAAATACTTTCCGAGTGGAACTTTCTAATCTTTCCTTGTTTGGTAAAAGGGTAAAGAGTTTACCCATTGACATTTCATTCACTTAAAAATATTTCATCCAACATCACAAACAAATCAGTGGCTCAAAAAACAATTCATTGGTTGTATTGGGGTTTAAGTCTTTCCCAAACAACAAAATTTTAGACTTGTCTAATTTGCAAGCATCCACCAGACAACAAAATAAAATGTAATTCAAAAGTTATAATTTGTTTCCAGCAGGATAGAAAAAATTGTGGGAAAAGAAGAAAATGCTGGTTACCAGCATTTTCTCCTTTTCCCACAATGTTTTCAAAAGGCTTCTATTCAAGGGTCGTAAAAACCAGGGATGGTTTGGGAAAGGGTTAAAGGCCACTTTGACAGCTAAGGTCATATCATGGCAGTTGGTGACGTACATGTGTTTCCTGGCTTTCTCACACCAGTACTAACACAACTTTCTTTCAAAAGCCACCAACTACTTTCCTCACATGCTCTAGCAGGGGTGAGAGGCGAAAATACGCCGAAAAGCAAGTTCGCCTCGATCGGATATGGAACTCACAACCATCAGGTCATGAGTCCAACACACTCACCACTGAGCCATCTGGGCGGGTCTCAAAAAACAAACAATCCTTTGATGGCATGGGTAAAGCTGACTGGTTTACAAAAATTACAAGGTACTTACTCATTGGCTGGAATTCTACCCTGAGAAACACAAGAACCAGTCTGACATTCCTCACACTCTGCTCTGTCTTCCGGACATCTTTGTACTTCCAGCTTGTACATCTGTTAATAATCCAAAATTTGCCATAAAAACAGACAGCCATCATAACCCTTCACTTAACCCATTACAACACAATCCCTAATTTTGACGACTCTGAGAAAGAAACCTTTAAAAACATTGTGGGAAAAGGATAAAATGCTGGTAACCAGCATTTTCTCCTTTTCCCACAATGTTTTCTACCCTTCCCAAAACAAATTTCACATTTTCAGTTACTTTTATTTTGTCATCTGCAAATACTTTCAATTTGGACAAGCCTAAAATATTGTTGTTTGGTAATACCGGTAAGTTAACCCTTTCCTAAACGACAAATTTTTTAACTAGACCAAATTGAAAGCATTTGCAGACGACAATTCAACTCTTGCTGAAAAGATGATTTCTGTCTATGATGGGGTACAAAACATTTTGGGAAAAGGACAAAATGCTGGTTAAAAGCATTTTCTCCTTTTCCCACAATATTTTCAAAAGGCTACTAGTTCAGACCCATAAAAACCAGGGATTGTTTGGGAAAGGGTTAATAAACATAATTTTGAGCATGGCCAAATCCAAACTATTCCCAGATGAATACTTATTGTGGCAAAAATTGTGAAACATTTCTCTGAAAGGGTAGACAACATTGTGGGAAAAAGCAGAAAATGCTGGTTACCAACATTTTCTCCTTTTTCACCACAATGTTTTCAATAGACTCTTTTCTCAGGTTTGTTTAACTCAGAATTTTGAAACCAGTGCAGCATTGCTGCTGTTTTCAAAGTTGCCCGCTAAAAATTTCAATATGGACCTGTCTACAATTTTCATCTTCTGGTAAAGCCTTCACCCTTTACCAGAAAAAAAAGAAATTTAAGCCTTGTCTAAATTGAAAGCATATGCAGACAACAATTTGAATTGGGCTCAAATAGTGCATTTTTTCTTCGAAAGGGTAGAAAGCATTGTGGGGAAAGGAGAAAATGCTTGTGCCACACATTTTCTCCTCTTCCCAACCATGTTTTTAAACGCCTTCTATCCAGGGTCATTAAAAGACAGCAATAACTCTACCACACAATCCCGACTTTTAACGACCCTAAAAAAGAAGCCTTTTGAAAACATTGTGGGAATAGAAGAAAATGCTGGTAACCAGCATTTTCTCCTTTTCCCACAATGTTTTCTACCCATCCAACACCAAATTTCAAATTTTCAGTCACTTTTATTTTGTCGTCTGCAAATGCTTTGAATTTGGGCCAGTGAAAAATTTTGTCGCTTGGTAAAGAGTTAAGGGGTAAACAGTTAAATAGCTTAAATGCTCTAAATTCTTTTATCAGAATGCAGTTTATCTGCCACAATGTCACTGGATAAATAGGTAAATCCTCAGTTATCTTGATGAGCACTGAAACAAGATTAACCAAATGCGAATATTTTTGAATTTCAAAAAATTATAATCCTTTAAAAAAAATATTACAAGCTTATCATTTTTTCTTGTAAAGTCTATCACATGCCAACATTTTAGACTTGTCGAGATTAAAAGCATATGCAGATGACAAATTAACCCTTTCCTCCATAGATACTCATTTCTACGCACTGCTTGTAAGGAACCTTTGGGAAACATTGTGGCAAAAGGTGAAATTGCTCGTCACGAGCAATTTCACCTTTTGCCACAATGTTTTCTATGCTATCAAAAGGTGTCATATACACATAAAAAACGGCTTCATCCTTGCTAATATTTTGAGTCATTCAGAGATACCATAGGTTAAATATGGCCGAACATGCAGATAACATTTAAATCTTTACCACACCATCCCGACTTTTAATGACCCTGAGAAAGAAGCCTTTTGAAAACATTGTGAGAAAAGGAGAAAATGCTGGTGACCAGCATTTTCTCCTTTTCCCACAATCTTTTATACCCTTCACAAAACAAATTTCAAATTTTCAGTCACTCTTATTTTGTCGTCTGCAAATGCCTTCAATTTGGACAAGCCCAAAATTCTGTTGTTTGGTAATGAGTTAAATATGGCTGAACAAGCAGATAACATTTCAGAAAAATAGAAATTGTTTATTAAAAGTATTTTCTCCTCTTTTCTACCAAACAACAAAATTTTAGACTGGTCAAAGTTGAAATCACTTGCAGACAAAATAAGCGTAAGTCAAAAATTGAAATTTGTTTCCAGCAGGACAGAAAACATCGTGGGAGAAGGAGAAAATGCTGGTTACCAGCATTTTCTTCTTTTCCCACAATGTTTTCAAAGGGATTCTTTCTCAGGGTCATAAAAACCAGGGATTGTTTGGTAAAGGGTTATTCAACATAGTTTTCAAAAGCTTTCCCCATAGTAATACATCAGATTATTGGGTGGACATATAAACCAACTTCTGCCGGGGATAAGTATCGTACTTACGTCATAGTCTCTGGTGACCTTGACCTTGAACCATTCACCCGTACTGACCCTTATACTGGTTGAGATGTTGGTTGAGGTTGTACTTCGCACAGCAATAGAGAAAGACACCTGACCATTCACAATTTCTAACGCTACAAACTCCGAAGAACCAGGAATGGAAGACGGATTGTACATAAGGAGTGCATCTGACCTCAAAGTCGCAAATGTGACCTCGACCTCGTTCACTTGTGTCACGGTTACAAACTCCATATATGATCCAACAGAGAACCCGGTGCTTGTAAACTGACATTCAGGTCCCCAGAAACCGTACGGACATATACACAGATAGCCTGTGACACTGTTCTCGCAGTTCCCTCGTACACATGGACTGGATTCGCAGAAATTCTGCACACTTTCACAGAGGGTACCAGTCAGCCCAGGCGGACAGAGACAGACAAAGGAACCTGGCCTGTTCTGACATGTGGCGCCTCCGCGACAGATATTGCTGTTACACTCGTTCACATCAGTATTACAACCTGGTCCTGTCCACGTGTCGGGACACCGGCACACGTTGTTGATGCAAGATCCTCCGTTCTGACAGTATGTGTCACCACAGATCGCCCTGAATGGATCCAGCGTAATCTGAACCAAGGCTGAACCTGAAGATATATTTTGATTTCAGTTAACTCTTTATCAAACAACAAAATTTTAGACAAGTCTAAACCGAAAGCATTTGAAGACAACAAAATTAATGTGACTCAAAAATTAGAATTTGTTATGGGAAGGGTAGAAAACATTGTGTGAAAAGGAGAAAATGCTGGTTACAAGCATTTTCTCCTTTTCCCACAATGTTTTCTAAAGGTTTCTTTCTCAAAGTCGTCAAGAGTAGGGTTTGTGTGGTGATGGGTTAATTCTTTACCAAATAACAAAACTGTAGACTTGTCTAAATTGAAAGCATTTGAAGATGACAAAATAAATGTGGCTCAAAAACTGAAAACAGTTTTGGGAAGGGTTGAAAACATTGTGGTAAAAGGAGAAAATGCTGGTTACCAGCATTTTCTCCTTTTCCCGTAATGTTTTCAAAAGGCTTCTTTCTCAGAGTCGTTAAAAGTTAGGATTGTGTGGTAAAGATTTAATAAGCTTAAACCTTTCCCAAACAAGCCCTGGTTTTTACGTGTCTGCAGTAAGAGTCTTTTGAAAACATTGTGGGAAAAGAAGAAATTGCTCATAACGAGCAATTTCTCCTTTTCCCATAGTGTTTTCTACCCTTTTTGAGAACTTTCTGCTAATTTCTCCAAATCTGAAATTGTCGTCTGTAAAGTCTTTCGGATTGGAAGAGTCCAAAATTTGTTGTTTGGGAAAAGGTTAACTATTTCAAGACATAAACCATCTATTCTCTATTAGAACTGTATTTATGTTAACTGTACGAACTGATCAACTTACCAGTCTGTGGTGGAGACCCTGTGTCCTTGGCCCCCACTGTAACATTGTATACAGCAATAACTTCTCTGTTCAACTCTACATTGCCTGTAGTCGAGATGTATCCACTCTGGCTGTTAATTTTGAACGCAGTTCCTATATTCCCTGCCAGAATTAGATAACTGAAGGTCCGGTCAGTTATCTCAAAGTCAGTATCTTCAGCTGACACTGTGATAACACTCACTTCTGGTCCTGATTTTTCCATAACATTGGCAGTGTACACTTCTTTGGAGAATCTCGGAGCATCGTTGGCATCTTCTACAGATATATGGACAACACAGGTATCTGTGTCATTACCCTTTACGCTTCCCCAGTTCTTGGCCAAGACCTTAAGGGTAATACTGTTTGAATTTTCATAATCAGGCTGCGCTGAGACAGATATGACTCCTGTTCTTGCATCTATTTTGAAACCTTTAGCGTTGCTGTCACCGATAAGAAAATAGAAGACAATACCATCTTCTCCTGCATCATCATCAGTGGCCGATACAAATCCTACAGATGTTTTGGTCGGTGCAGATTCACTAATACTAAAGTAATAAGTGTCTTTCACAAACACTGGAACAAACTCATTAAGACCTTCAACATGTACTGTCAAGGACATGGTACTTTTTCTGGTTGAATCGGGATTCAATGCCATGATAGTAACAGCATACACAGTCTTTGTTTCATAATCCAGTTCACCTTTAACAGTAAGAATACCTGTTTCGTCATCTATTCTAAATTTACCCTGGGCTTCTGCATCCCCAACAAGGGCAAAATGTATCTTGGCATGTACTCCAGAGTCCGCATCTACAGCGACAGCCTGATATACAGACACATCCAGCTGGGTGTTTTCATCCACAAATACTTTATCTTCGGCAGTGGCAAATACTGGATCATTATCATTCACATCAGTTAACTTTATCACATAATTCATAACTGTTGTTCTCCTGTACAGAGCCTTATCACTTGCTGTAATATTCAAAGCATGCTGATGGGCAAGTTCATAATCTAGAGCTTGTTTCACTGTCAGTGTTCCACTGTCTCTGTCTAGTTCAAACAGATCATCTTCATTTCCTCCTGCTATTTCATATACAACCGCAGCATTCAGACCATAATCTCTGTCACTGGCAGTAAAAGTCTCGATCAATGTTCCGACAGTGACATCCTCTGCGATGGTTCTTTCTGTATTTACTGGACCATCAAATACTGGGGCAAAAGCATTGATGTCAGTCACAACAAGATTTACATCTACTGTTGAATGTTGGGGTGGGGAACCCCTGTCTTCTGCCTTCACTGTTATTGTGTAATTCTTGTTCCTGTGCCCAGTAAGACTTGCCCTGACAGACACCACCCCTGAAATTAAATTTGCATAAACTCTTTAGAACTTGCAATCGAACTGTTATCAAATAATCCTGAGTTTTACGACCCAAAGGAATAAGAGCTATCACTAAACGTGATTATACCCCCCCACCAGCTCCTTGTCACAAAAAGAGGTCTTTGTTACAGAATGCAGAATTTTGATTCTAACATGAGCAACTCTTCAACATAGGAAAACAAGTTCATAATGTAGTATACAAATTGTATGCAAATTAATTCCCCTAAATAAACCATGCCTCTTCCATAATACCATTTGAAAAAGACTTAACTCATTACCAAACGACAAGATTTTAGGCTTGTCTAAATCGAAAGCATTTGCAGACGATAAAATAAAAGTGACTGGAAACTTGAAATTTGTTTTGTATGGGTAGAAATCATTGTGGGGAAAGGAGAAAATGCTGGTTACCAGCATTTTCTCCTTTTCCAACAATGTTTTCTAAAGGCTTCTTTCTCAGGGGCATCAAAAGTAGGGATTGTGCCGGTAATGGGTTAATAACAAACTCCTAAAAAAAACTTTACCTGTAAATCTGTCGACATGGAAGAGTAGCTGGCCATTTCCACCTGTCAGAAAATATTCCACTTCAGCATTGTCTCCATAGTCTAGGTCATCCCTGAAGGTTATAAAAATAATGATGAAAAATTTCATTAACCCATTACCACACGAGAAAATTTTAGACTGGTCCAAATTGAAAGCATTTGCAGACGACAAAATAAAGGCGACTCAAAAATAGAAATTTGTTCTGGTAACGGAAGAAAACACTGTGGGAAAAAGAGAAAATGCTGGTTACCAGCATTTTCTCCTTTTCCCACACTGTTTTCGAAAGGTTTCTTTCTCAGGGGTGTCAAAAGTAGGGATTGTGTGGTAATGGGTTTATTAACCCAAACCACCTAATCCCAAGTTTTAACAACCCCGAGAAGCAAACCTCTTTAAAACAATGTCGATATAGGAGAAAATGCTGGTAATCAGCATTTTCTTCTTTTCCAAATTTGTTTCTGCACTTCCCAAAACAGATCAATTTTTTCAGCGGCATTTTAATCTATTGTCTGCAAATGCTTTCAATCTGGACATGCAAGTTTTTTTTTAGTTAGGTAAAGCATTAACTCTTCGAACTCATCTTAACTCATTACAAAACGACAAAATATTAGGTTTGTCCAAATCGAAAGCACTTGCAGACAACAAAATAAAAGTGACTGAAGATTTGGATTTTCTTTTGTGAAGGGTAGAAAACATTGTGGGAAAAGGAGAAAATGCTGGTTACCAGCATTTTCTCCTTTTCCAACAATGTTTTCCAAAGGCTTCTACCTCAGGGTCGTCAAAAGTAGGGATTGTGTGGTAAATCAAATTGATTGTTCCATATGTGAGTCATACTCTGGCAAAAGCAGGGCTCAATGCATGTCCATGATGCATCATCATACTGCAAAGAAATTTCTCATGATCTGATTGGATAATATGCCCCCAAACATATAAATCATGCAGACTGGCAAAACAAACGTAAAAGCAATTTCCCTTTTGGGGGCCCCTAGACTACACTCTCAACACAATATTCAAATGGTGGTGTCGATCAAGATGAACATCAATACATGTATTATGCCCCAAGCAGCACATTCTAGCAGGTATTACAAAGGTTTAATTGACGTCAGTTCCCAGCGACGTCAGTTTTCATTGAATTGGGGCACAAAGAAGGGAAATTCTACTTTGTCAGGATACTCAATTTTTGAAACAAAAAAGCAGGTAAAATTCACCTAAGAATTGTTAGAATGGTAGAACTTTGCAGTATAATTAATTCTTTGTAGGGTCAAGTGGCAGGGGACTTGGAAACTTGTTCACAGCTATAGTCATTCATGTCGCCATCTTGCCTTAGGCTCGGGGCAACATAATTCACCACAGCTGTGAACAAGTTTCCAAGTCCACCGCCACCTGACCTTACAAAGAATTTATTATACTGCAAAGTTTTACCATTAATATACCAGGCAAGTGATCACTTAGTTTAATGAAGGGAAGAAAACATTGTGGAAAAAAGAGAAAATGCTGGTCACCAGCATTTTCTCTTTTTCCCAGGATGTTTTCAAAAGGCTTCTTTCGCAGGGGGTGTTGGAAGTTGGGATTGTGTGGTAAAGAGTCAACAGAAAACACAAAACACTGGTCACATACCTAGCTACCACTTTGATGATGCTTATATCAATAGCGGCATTATCAGGAACAGCCGTCTCATAACTAGACCTCTCAAACACTGGCGCATGATCGTTGAAATCCATAACATTGATATGAATCGTTTTCTCCGAGGATTGAACTGGGGTCCCCAGATCTCTGGCGACCACGATCAGCTCGTGTCTGTTTGGTGGGGAATTAGCAGGCACTGTGGGATCAAAGTACAATTTCTCAAGGGAGGTAATTCTTCCAGTATCACTGTCCAAATGGAAAAACCCAGATGCTAATTTTAGAGCAAAATACACTTTGTTATTGGGTTCTTCCACATCCTTGTCTGTGGCATTCAGCTGACCAATAAATGATCCCACTTGGCTCATCTCTGGAAAATCGAAGCTGTATGGTTCGATGATCACTGGACTGTTATCGTTGACATCGTTTATCTCAACTTCTACATTACCCCGAACCACATTAGCATCGTCGGTTGCCGAGACTCGTAGATTGTAACTATGGTTCTTTTCAGCATCGAGAGGTTTGTTAAGAGTAATATTACCGCTGTTTGGTTCAATGGTAAAAGTTCCGTCAGCATCGTCAGTAAATGAGTATTGTGCGATAGCGTTAACTCCGATGTCTTTATCTGTGGAGGTGACTCGTATGACAAAACTGCCGACTTCCATGTTTTCTGGTATTTTGACTCGGAACTGGCGTTCAAATGCTGGCGAGTTATCGTTGGCGTCCAAAACATTGACTCTAACAGAAGCAGTTGAGGACAGATTCTGTACTCCCTGAAGATAAAGGAAACGTGGAGATATTCTAGTGAAATTTATATTAGCCATGCTCTGTGAAAAGGGGCTTAATGCATCTGCGAAAAGTTATCGACCCAAGTCAGCCTGTGCAGTCCGTGCAAGCTGACTTGGGCTGAAACTTTTCGCAATTAGTCAATTTTCTGTATGCACAAAGACTCAAGTCTACCTCATACTTAAGTAAATTGTTAAAAAAGTGATAGTTAACTCTTCATCTAACGATAAAATTTTGGACTAGTCCAAATTGAAAGCATTTACAGACGACAACATAAATGTGAATCAAAAATCGAAGTTTGAATAGGAGTAGGCAGAAAACGTTGTGAGAAAAAGGAGAAAATGCTGGTTACCAGCATTTTCTCCTTTTTGCACAATGTTTTCAAAGGCTTTTTTTCTCAGGGTCGTTAAAAGTCGGGATTGTGAGGTGAAGAGTCAAGGATCCATATGAATTGTATGTATGCTGTTTTCAACATTATTTCAGTTATATCGCGACTGCCAGTGCACCTATCCATGCGTTCCTGGAGTTTCTTTTACCAGTGCTTCGCACAATTTTCTTTCCAAGCCACTGGCTGCTTTCCCAGATAAGTATGCTTGATACCATGGATCAGAGGGATACATCAAGCCCCCTTTTCACAGAGCACGGCTCATATAGTAAACACATAATATACTGGCCATTCTCTGTCAAAAGATAGTTTAACCCTTTACTCCATAGATACTCATTTCTACACATTGCTTGTAGGAGCCTTTGGAAAACACTGTGGCAACAGTCACAACAGAATGCTGACAAGCAATTTCACCTTTTGCCACAATGTTTTCTATGCTATCAAAAGATGTCATATACACATACGAAACAGCTTCATCCTTGCTGTTATTTAGGGTCAATTAGCGGTACCATAGAAATTCCTCATGGGGTTAAGGGTTAAAACATCTGCAAAAAGAATTGACCCAGATTAGCCTATGCTGACAAAATTTTTGCTATTGTTAGGTTTACTGCATGTAAAAGGACCAGTCTACCTAATGATTCACTTTGTTCTTTAACTCTTTATCAAACAACAAAATTCTAGCCTTGTCCATATTGAAAGCAACTGCAGACGACAATTTCAGTGTGGCTCAAATGGTGAACTTTTCCTTGACAGAGGAGAAAACATTGTGGGAAAAGGAGAAAATGCTGGTTACCAGCATTTTTTCCTTTTCCCACAATGTTTTCAAAAGGCCTTCTATCTCAGCATCATAAAAACCAGATATTGTTTTGGACTATGAGGCCGAAACCATTAAAGCCAAAAGTGTCAATCCTGGTCAGACTGCGCCAAGTGCGCACACTGACCAGGGTTGACAATTTATCGCAGTTCCCAGAAGGTCCCTTTTTGCGTGATGGGTCACAAATGCATTTTTCAATTTTGACTATTGTGTGATAAATTAACTCTTCACCAAACTACAAATTTTGACAAATCAAAACTGGAGCTGTCACTGAATGTGACTTAATACCCCGCCATCGCTTTGACAAAAACAGGCAATTACTAGTATTTTGTACACAGACAGACACATGGACAGACAGACAGACACACAGGCAGACACATGGAAAGACAGGCTGATTCCAGCATACCCCAGAAAACATTCGTTTTGCGGAAGTATAATAAAAGGTAGGCTATCTCAAAGACAAGTTGATACCCACCTGATCAGTAGCCACAACAATCAGACTGTATGTGTCCAGTGTTTCTCGATCAAGTGAGGTGAAGGTCATAATCTGTCCTGTAAGTGGGTCAATTTTAAACTTGCTGCTGTCAGGACCTGCCAAGGCAAACTTCACACGTCCATTATCTCCGTAATCTAGGTCCGTAGCATTGACAGCTCCGAGAGGCGATCCTAGCGGATAGTTTTCCATGATTGACATGTTATAAAAGGGTTGGGAGAATTGTGGGACATTATCATTCGTATCCTCTATAACTATATCAACTTTCGCGTAATTTGACACAGAAGTACTCCCTGCTTGTCTAGCTTCGACCCAAAGATGAAACTCCTGCGTAATCTCGTAGTCAACTGTGCCGGCCACAAATATCCTGCCTGAGTTAGAATCCATCCCGAAAGCCTGACCAATGTTCCCGCCAACAATGCTGTAGGTTACGGGAGTATTTGTTACAGAGGGTACTGCGGAAATCGTAGTGACGAAATCCTGTTGTTCACGATTTTCTTGGATTCGAACATTATCAGGGATCCTATTGAAAGTGGGTGGGTTAGCGCTACTGGACGTCACAGTCACGGTTACAGCTACGGCTGCACTGAGAGGAGTTGAGCCCTGGAAATGAGTAAATAAAATCCATAATAGCAACAGTGATGCATTACTAAACAAGCCTTTTATCCCTTTCAAACAATCTTTTCAAAGCCGTATGCAGCAAGATCATTTAACTCTTTACCTAAAGGAAGGTACCTTTTGACAACATTGTGGGAAAAGAAGAAAATGCTGGTAACCAGCATTTTCTCCTTTTCCCACAAAGTTTTCTAACCTATCAAAGCAAGATTGCCCAATTTGAGCCACTTTGAAATTGTCGTCTGCAAATGCTTTCAATTTGGATAGGTCTAATATTTTGCTCTGTGGTAACCGGTTAATGCTTGAAACAGTGAGAAAATTTGAAGTTATTTATATTACTCTGAAATTTCATGCTTAACTCTGCTGGCACAACTTGAAGTTTATCAGTTATCTTTGTATTCTTTATTAAAAATAATTCTCATGAAAAATTGTCTGTTTTAAAGTCCTCCTGTCTTCACTGACCACCTGCTATAAAAGGCAATCCTTTATTACCTTGTCTGTGGCAACTATCTGGAAGTTGTATGTTTGTCCTTGCACAAGGGACTGTCCCACAGTCACAACTCCTGTCACTGCGTCAATGTTGAACCTGTCAGCATTCTGTTGTGACAAACTGTACACAATACGACCATTCTCACCAACGTCAGCATCCGTAGCTGTAACTCCCAAGACAAAGTTTCCTGAAAATGAAATTAGATATTGTAAAATTTCATTAATTCCAAGAGATGAGGTTGGTTGACTTCTGTAATCATAAGGAAATTCTGAAGAAATTTTCAGAAGAGTCCAAAGAACAGTTTTGAGAAAAGAAAAATATATGAGTTTTGAGGCCCCCCCCCACCCCCAACCCCTTGATCACTGACCTGTAATTAACTCTTTACTACACAATCCAAACCTTTAATGACCCTGAGAAAGAAAGCCTTTGAAAACATTGTGGAAAAAGGAGAAAATGCTGTGAACCAGCTTTTTCTCCTCTACCCACTATGTTTTCTACCCTTTCCAAATCAAATTTCTATATTTGATTCACATTTATTTTGTCATCATTCTGCAAATGCTTTCAATTTGGACAAGTCCAAAATTTTGTTGTATGGTAAAGAATTAATAGGCCTTGAAAAAATTTAACCCTTATACCACACAATGACAACTTTTACCATCCCTGAGGAAGATGTTTTCTGAAAACTTTGTGGGAAAAGGAGAAAATGCTGGTCACCAGCATTTTCTCCTTTTCCCACAAAGTTTTCTACCCTATCAAAGCAAAATTGCACCATTTGAGCCACTCTGAAATTGTCATCTGCAAGTGCTTTCAATTTGGATAGGTCTACAATTTTGTGTGGTAATGGGTTAAAAGATTTCAACAATAAAATAGTAAATTTGTCAATACCCAATCCCCATCCTTCCATCAGTGCCTATAATAACCATCTTCAAGGCAATAATCAGCGGTAAGCAAAGATTAACCCTGTTGCAATGACTATCATCAATCCTTGGTAAGAAACGGCAGAGCTGTGGGTTTGAACCTACGACTCTGTACTTTCAAGCCCTATATATAACAAACTGATGATAAGCAGTACAAAATACAAAACTATCAGAAAATGAAATTCCTTATGTTATAAAAAGATACCATGAAAAATTTCCATTAACCCTTTCCGAAACAATACCTGGTTTTTATGATGCTGGGAAAGAGGGCTTTTGAAAACACTGTAGGGAAAGGAGAAAATGCTGGTAACCAGCATTTTCTCCTTTTTCTACAATGTTTTCTACTCTTTCATCGATGAAAACCAGCATTTACATTACATTTGATTTGTCGTCTTGCAAACACTTTCAATTTGGTCCAGTCCAAAATTTTGCCACTTTGTAAAGAATTAACCCATTACCACACAAGAAGCCTTTAGAAAACATTGTGGGAAAAGGAGAAAATGCTGGTAACCAGCATTTTCTCCTTTTCCCACAATGTTTTCTACCCTGCTGGAAACAAATTTCAATTTTTGAGTTATGATTTTCTTATCGTCTGCATAATTATGCTTTCAATTTGGACAAGTCTAAAATTTTGTCGTTTGGTAAAGGATTAATATTTTTGGCTCACCAACTGTCACTGGCACAAGCATATTTCTTGTGTACGTCTCTTGTTCGAATACAGGAGGGTTATCATTCACGTCATCCACGTAAATAACAAGTGTCGTTGTTGTTGACAGAGGTATCATGCTCGAATCTTTCGCAATTATTTCAAGTGTATACTGGGATATGGTCTCCCTGTCCAGTTCAGCTCTCGTAGAAACAACGCCAGTGTCTGGATATATCGTGAATACTTCGCCCACATTGTTTGCTAAACTGTATCTGAAATGTAAATATAAACAATTTTTTTACTTGATGTTGCATACTTCCATCTTTTAACTCTTTAGCACACAATCCCGACTTTAACGACCCTGAGAAAGAAGCCTTCTAAAAACATTGCGGGAAAAGGAGAAAATGCTGGTAACCATCATTTTCTCCTGCTCCCACAATGTTTTCTTTCCTTCCTAACGACCCTGAGAAAGAAGCCTTCTAAAAACATTGCGGGAAAAGGAGAAAATGCTGGTAACCATCATTTTCTCCTGCTCCCACAATGTTTTCTTTCCTTCCTAAATTTCAAATTTCCAGTCACTTTTATCTTGTAGGCTGCAAATGCTTTCAGTTTGGACCAGTCATAAAGTTTGTCCTTGGGTAGCATCAACCATTTACCACACAGTCCTGACTTTTAACAACCCTGGCATCATAACAATCCCAAGAAGAAGCCATTTAAAAATATTGCAGGAAAATATTGTGGGAAAAGGAGAAAATGCTGGTAATAAGCATTTTCTCCTTTACTCACTATGTTTTTTTTTTACCCTTTCCAAAGCAAATTTCAATTTTTTAGTCACTTTTATTTTGTTGTCTGCTAAATGCTTTCAAATTCTACTAGTCTAAAATTTTGTCATTTGATAAAGAGTAAACAGTGCTGTATTTATGTGCATATGCAGAGGGCGTAATACATGTATTTCCATCAATTTTCTGTTATTTACCAGCACTAGCTTCCTTTCTCCGGTTTTCAAAGCAGACAAAAAATTGGTTGGAAAGGTGAAAAATTTGCATAAATACTATAATAGCTTGGTCATCATGTCTCTGGAGGCTTTTAAAGCTTTTAAAATGGTGAAAAAAAACCCATAAAACTACAATGGTTTATTACCCAGGGACCACACAATGAATTAACATTGTTCCTGTACAGTTTCGAAAAATACTGTAACAAAATATAATGACTGATCCCACCACAGTCACAATGGACGAGCATTGTTCCTATACACATTCAATAAAAACTTACAAAACATAATGACTGATCCCTAACTAATAAATCATGTTCATAATTGCAAATACTATCACTAATGAGACAAGCCTATTTATCCTTCATAAAATCTACAATATAAAACCCCAAGTCCTTCACCAAACAATTCCAAGTTTTAACCCTTTACTCCATAGATACTCATTTCTACGCATTCCATGTAGGAGCTTTTGGAAAACATTGTGGCAAAAGGTGAAATTGCTCGTGACGAGCAATTTCACCTTTTGTCACAATGTTTTCCATGCTATCAAAAGGTGTCATATACACATAAGAAACAGTTTCATCCTTGCTGTTGTTAAGGGTCAGTTAGAGATACCATAGAAATGCCTTATGGGGTAAAGGGTTAACACACCCTAAGTTATAAAGCATTTCGAAAACATTTAGGTAAAAGGAGAAATGGCTGGTTATTAGCATTTTCTCTTTTTTCCACAATATATTTTCTACCCTTTGAAAGATCAATGTTTCTGTAGAATGCAAGAAAATTTACCCCAGCCCAAATTTCAAAGTACAGAAAAAAGAGTAGAGAAGAAAGCCCTGATAATAACTAGCATTTTCTGATTTTCCCAAAATGTTTCGAAACATTTCTTTCTCAGGGAAGTTAACACTCAGAATTATTCAGTATAGGGCTCAGGAATGAAAAAAAAAGGGGGGGGGGGGTGAAAAATGAAATTTGCAATAATCTCCTGAAATCCGATACATGAAATCACAAAGGCAGCTTTCATAAATTTTTCTAGTCTATGTATGCAGAAATTAAAAAGCATATTTAATTAGATATTAATCTCTTTGCACAAGTTTGATAAATACTTTGGCTACCGGCATTATAAGTGCATGGACACTTGTTGGTCCCTTTACCGAATTATTCTGAATTTTAATGTCCCTAAAAAAGAAACACTATGAAAACATTGTTGAAAAAGGAGGAAATGCTGGTAACCAGCATTTTCTCCATTTCCCACAATGTTTTGTATCATTTTAAAGACAATGCCCATCATTTCAGTCACATTTGAGTTTTTGTCTGCAAATTGGTCATATCTATATAAAATTGTCATCCGGATGCGAGCTTATCTTGTCTCATAAAATTAAGCATATTTTGTGAGTTTTTTTAAAATACCATTCCTCCCTGCAAATCATTATCTTGTAGCAAACCCCTTTTAAAACTAGTGTGACAAATGGCTAAAACTTTGAAATGGATGAGTATTAGTGTTTACCGAATGATAAAATTATATACTTGAGCAAACTGATAGCACAAAATAAAATGTCACTCAAAAATTGAAATTGTTATTGGAAGGGCAAAAATATTGTGGGCAGAGGTGAAACTGCTGGTTACCAGCAGTGTTTCCCTTTAACAAAATGTTTTCAAAACCTGTATTTATCAGGCTGACAAATCTAGCAACTATGGGGTAAAGGATTAACTCTTTACTAAACGACAAAATTTTAGACTAATCCAAATTGAAAGCATTTGCAGACGACAAAATGAACGTATAACTAAAGAATTGAAAATTTGTTTTAGGAAGGGAAGAAAAGATTGTGGGAAGAGGAGAAAATGCTGGTTACCAGCATTTTCTCCTTTTCCCACAATGTTTTCAAAAGGCTTCTTTCACAGGGGAGTTAAAAATTCAGGATAGTGTGGTAAAGGGTTAAATAGCGTTGTGTTCACTTAAAGACAGAATTGAAGACTGCAGAGTTGGTCAAGTCAACAGTGATGTTTGACTTTGTTATCCACTTCTCATTTGATGTTCAATTGCCTCACTGTTCAAATTTGCTCTTTGCAAGCTCTGCATGCAGTTAGCTCTGATTATCAAGTGTTTTCCAATTTTGCTTTGGATAATTATACAGTCATTTCTAGATCTGCAATGTGGGCTTCAATTTTTTACAAAACAACAAAGTTATAAACTACTCAAAATTAAGCACATCTGTAGAAGACAATTTAACTCTTTACCAAACGACAAAATTTTAGACAGGTCCAAATGGAAAGCACTTGAATGCTTTCCAAATGCTTTGGAGTTGGACAAATCCAAAATTTTACTGTTTAGCCTTTTACCACACTATGCCGACTTTTAACAACCCTGTGAAAGAAAGCTTTTGAAAACATTGTGGGAAAAGGAGAAAATGCTGGTAACCAGGATTTTCTCCTTTTCCCACAATGGTTTCTACCCTGTTGAGGACAAATTTTGTCATTTAGGCTACCTTCAATTTGTCTTCTGCGAATGCTTTGACTTTGGACCAGTCAAAAAAAAATCAACAAAGTTATAAACTACTCAAAATTAAGCACATCTGTAGAAGACAATTTAACTCTTTACCAAACGACAAAATTTTAGACAGGTCCAAATGGAAAGCACTTGAATGCTTTCCAAATGCTTTGGAGTTGGACAAATCCAAAATTTTACTGTTTAGCCTTTTACCACACTATGCCGACTTTTAACAACCCTGTGAAAGAAAGCTTTTGAAAACATTGTGGGAAAAGGAGAAAATGCTGGTAACCAGGATTTTCTCCTTTTCCCACAATGGTTTCTACCCTGTTGAGGACAAATTTTGTCATTTAGGCTACCTTCAATTTGTCTTCTGCGAATGCTTTGACTTTGGACCAGTCAAAAAAAAATCCTGTTTCGTTATTTAGATTTAACCCTTTCCCAAACAAGCCCTGGTTTTTACGTGTCTGCAGTAAAAGTCTTTTGAAAACACTATAGGAAAAGGAGAAATTGCTCGTAACGAGCAATTTCTCCTTTTCCCACAGTGTTTTCTACCCTATTTAAGAACTTTCTGCCATTTTGTCTAAATCTAAAATTGTTGTCTGCAAACTCTTTCAGTTTGGAAGAGTCGAAAATTTGTCGTTTGGGAAAAAGTTAAAAGGTCAAATTTTGAAAAATTTTCGTCATGATCTATGGTATATAACACCAATATATTACATTAAATTGCTGCATGAATTAACTTTAGCAAGTTTGACATTTTATATAAAACTTCCATGGTTTAAATCGAGCAAGTCATGATTTAATGTAGCAGAGCCTTAAAATGCTTTCCTATGAAATAATTAAACACCTTACTGGCTGGTATTTTCTCCTTTGTCTCAATATTTTCACTTCTCAAGCCTTTGTTTCTTAACCCTTTCCCAAACAATCCCTGGCTTTTACAGGTCTGGATTTGTAGCCTTTTGAAAACATTGTGGGAAAAGGAGAAAATGCTGGTAACCACCATTTTCTCCTTTTCCCACAATGTTTCCTACCCTATCATAGACAGAAATCATCTTTTCAGCAAGAGTTAAATTGTCGTCTGCAAATGCTTTCAATTTGGTCTAGCCCAAAACTTTGTCGTTTGGGAAAGGGTTAAGCCACAACCTTTGACCACATTAAAAAGTTTTGGACCTGCCCAAAGTCTTATGCAGTCCCAGACAATAAATTATCCCTTTACCACACAATCCCAGAGAAAAAAATTTTTTTTTTGAAAACATTGTGGGAAAAGGAGAAAATGCTGGTTACCAGCATTTTCTTCTTTTCCAACAATGCTTTCATCACTTAACCCATTACCAAACGACAATATTTTAGACTGGTCCAAATTGAAAGCATTTGCAGACGACAAAATAAAAGTGACTCAAAATCTGAAATTTGTTTTGTGTAGGGTAGAAAACATTGTGGGAAAAGGAGAAAATGCTGGTTACCAACATTTTCTCCTTTTCCCACAATGTTTTCTAAAGGCTTCTTTCTCACGGGCGTCAAAAGTAGGGATTGTGTGGTTATGGGTTAAATAGAGAAACATCTACATTAGTACCATGTTTTATTTGTCATCTGCAAATGCTTTCAATTTGGATAAGTATAATTTTGTCATTTAGTAAAGAGTTAAATCTGCCTCTAGTGATGGAATTTGTCCCTAAAAGGATAAGAAACTTTGTGAAAAAAAGAAAAAGTGTGGTTTCCACAGAACTTTTTCTTTTCCCATTGTGTTATTGAAAGTCTTATTCATAAGCACCATTAACGCTTTAATTTAATTACTATCTCCTGTTTTATCGACCCCGAGGCAGAAGCCTTTTGAAATAAAATTTGTGGAAAAAGGAGAAAATGCTGGAAACCTTTGACTAATAACTTTACTTACATGATTTGAGCATTTACTCCTTCATCTTCATCTGTGGCCCTGATGACAATAACTTCTGTGTTGACACCAGCGTTCTCACTAATGTGGGCAATGTATGTACCATTCTGTTCAAATATCGGTGGATTATCGTTGACGTCCTCTACGTACACTGAGACTGTACCGGAACCTGTCAGACCCCGTCCAGTTGCTGGAAGTATAAATATTCAGTACATTAATTCCACAGAAAGTAATTCCTCTTATTTACTTTGGTTTGTACTGCAAGTTTAACTCATTACCAAACGACAATATTTTATGCTTGTCCAAATCAAAAGAATTTGCAGACGACAATATAAATGTGACTGAAAATTTGAAATTCATTTTGAAAAGGGTTGAAAACATTGTGGGAAAAGGAGAAAATGCTGGTTACCAGCATTTTCTCCTTTTTCCACAATGATTTCTAAAGGCTTCTTTCTCCAGGTTGTCAAAAGAAGGGATTGTGTGGTCATGGGTTAACACCGTTTTAACACCTAAAGTCATTTCACAGCAATCACTGACCACGTACATGTGTTTCCTGGTGCTCTCACACCAATGCTTATACAACTTTCCTTCCACGTCATTGGCTACTTTTCTCAAATGCTTCCGAGACAAAGAATCGCTGTATAGAAAGTTTGCCTCATGCGGCTATCGAACCCTGAACCACCAGGTCAAGAGTCAGACTTGTCCAAATCAAAAGCATGCAAAGACGACAAATTAACTGTTGCTTTAATGGTAGGCAATTGTCCTTGAAAGGCTGGAAAACATTGTGGGAAAAGAAGAAAATGCTGGTAACCAGCATTTTCTCCTTTTCTCACAATGTTTTCTACCCTATCACAGAAAAATTGTTTCATTTGAGCCAAACTGAAATTGTCGTCTGCAAAATGGTTTCAATTTGGATAAGGTTAATATTTTGCTGTTGGGTAAAGTGTTAACAATGCTATGAAAGGGGCCTTTTAAAAACATAGTGGTACAAGGAAAAAAAACTGTGTAACGAAAAAAACAGAAATCTTAACTTCAGCAACAATTGAATTGTTGTCTGCAAATGCTTTCAATTTAAACAAGTTGAAAATTTTGTAGTTGGGTAAAGAGTTGAAAGGCTTGGCAAGACAGGCATTGGCATTGAACATTCAACCTCATTATAAAGATACTATCTCTTTAACCAGACGACAAATTTATAGACTGGTCCAACTTCAAAGCATTTGCAGACGACAAAATAAACATGACTGAAAAGTTAAAATTTTCAATGGGAAGGTAGAAAACATTGTGGGAAAAGGAGAAAATGCTGGTTTCCAGCATTTTCTCCTTTTCCCACAATGTTTTCAAAAGGCTTCTACCTCAGGGTCATCAAAAGTCTGCATTTCGTGTTGTAAGGGGTTAATTACTAGACTGAAGGCCAAACTTTTACTACTCAAGCACTTCAACGTCTCCTTTCCCTAACTATCAATAATTACGATCACATATCTACTTCAGATCATTATTAATTCTATTTGACCCCATTTTACCCCCTGTAGTCTATTTCACTAAGTGCCACTAGTTTTTTTTTATTTTTCTATAAGATTTTTTTCCCCCATCTCTACCTGTTCAATAGTTATTTGTGGTGGGAAGTAAGTGCAAAAAGCATATTGCATAAGTGGGATATGAATTTTCAGCGCTTTTTTGGAATACGAAAAATTTGTAAATCTTTCCGATTCGCACTTTACCACAGGTGTACCGACAAATAACTGTTATCGTAAATATACAAAAATGTTTGTATGTAAAATGTCCTTAATCAATAATTCGCAAGTTTTTCGACACACATATAATATATATACATATACGGAAATCAGTATTGAGGTGTAGCATGTTGGCTTTTACCAGGTGAACACATTTCAAATTTATCCGAACTAAAAGAATTCTGCAGACGACAAACTGAATGTGGCGCAAACCTATAACAAATCTTCAAAAGGATAGAAAGCATTGTGGGAAATGTAGCAATGCTGGTAACCAGCATTTTCTGGTGATTGCTGCAGAAAGCAGGTCAAAATGAAGAAAGTCACAAAACAGCAAAAACTTAACCCTAAACCACACAATCCCAACTTTTAACAAACCAAAGAAAAAAAGCCTTTGAAAACATTGTAGGAAAAAGGAGAAAATGCTGGTAACCAGCATTTTCTCCTTTTCCTACAGTGTTTTCAACCCTTCCCAATTCAAATTTCAATTTTTCAGGCACATTAATTTTGTCGTCTGCAAATGCTTTCAATTCGGACAAGTCTATGAATTTGTCGTTTGGTAAAGAGTTAAGGGATGCTGAGAATTTATGCAAAAACTGTAGAAAAAGAAGCATTTTGCTCAATTTTCCCAATATCATTTTCATACATCACTAAATCTTATTTCCCATTTCACAATTCAACTTGTCAAGCTTTTCTAGAAAGAGAGGAGAAAAAACATTTAAAGTTGTCTCCCTTGCACCAAATTCCAATTTTTCTGACCCCCTGGCTTTTTGACCAAACTTATTAAAATTCATTACCTATTATGTTTTATTGCCTAATTTTAATGAAGTACATGAATCTTGTAGACATGTTTCCTACTGCATGAATTTTGAGTACATCATTTCTGTGAGATTTATTGTTATTATGTTCCACATATTAAAAAGCTGGATATCATATTTTGGGGGACATCTCAAAAGTTTTGAAACAATATCTTTCCATACATGGACAAAGTCGTTGACTGTAAATTTATTGCTCTTAAACCTTCCTGAGTTTTAATAATTCTGAAGAAAAAAAAAAGATTTCTGAAATATTGTGAGAAACAGATAACATGCTATTAACTAGCATTTCCTCCTTTTCCCACAATGTTTTCTTCAATGTTTTCTACCCTATTAAAAAAAGATTGCACCATTAGTCGATAGGTGAGTGCAACACTAATCTAAGTGCCAGAGCAATGTACAGGCACTTAGGATAGTGTTGTACTCACCGGTCGTAGTGCCACTTAACCCTTCACCACACAATACCGACTTTTAAATACCCTGAGAAAGAAGCCTTCTGAAAACATTATAGGAAAAGGAGTAAATGATACTTAAAGGCATTTTCTCCTTTTCTCACAATGTTTTCAAAAGGCTTCTCCTTCAGGGTCGCGAAAACCACGGATTGTTTGGTAAAGTGTTAATTAGTCATCGACAAATGATTTCCATTGGGACAAGTCTAGAATTTTGTCAATTCATTTAAAATTCATACCAATCTCAAATTTATTTTCTATTTATTTTTGCAGATGATGCAAATCAAGATCAGACTTGTATATCATGCAGTCTGATCTAGGATCCATCCTGCTTGAAATTTCATGGTTGGTTGATTGGTTGTTTTGGGGTTTAACGCCACTTTAACAGCTAAGGTCATATCATGGCAGTCGGTAAGCACACGTGTTTCCTGGCTTTCTCACATCGGTACTTACGCTACTTTCTTTCCAAAGCCACCGGCTGTAACCTTTCTCAAATGCTTCAGCAGAGGTGAGAGGCGAAAATACGCTGGAAAGAAAGTTCACCTCAACTGGCAATCGAACTCACAACCACAAGGTCATGAGTCCGACACGCTCACAACTGAGCCATCCGGGCGGGCTGAAATTTCATGAGATATGCCCAAAACAGTTTGCGACGTTCAAATATCTTGGCTGTGTATACCAAGACTGTATATGCCAACAAAATCATGCCCAAGTCATTTTTGCACTCTTTATTTTCCCAACAATCCCTGGTTTTCACGACCCTGAGAAGGAAGCCTTCTGAAAACATTGTGGGAAAAGGAGAAAATGCTGGTAACCAGCATTTTCTCCTTTTTCCGCAATGTTTTCTACCCTTCACAAAACAAATTTCAAATTTTTCAGTCACTTTTATTTTATTGTCTGCGAATGCTTTCAATTTGGTCCAGTCTAAAATATTGTCGTTTGGTAATGTGTTAACGAGATAAACTTGTGATTTAATTCATAATGCAATTTACAAAAGAGGAGAAATAAGTGCCGAAACTATCCATAATTCATAATTCTTCAAAACATCAAAGGAAATCGGATGTAAAACTTAAAAAGAAATTTTGACAGTTCTGTCGGATCTGTTATTGTCACAAACCCTCCCCATGGGTCTTTTATCTCCTATTACAAACTTAAGACTCTTCACTAGATTCATGATTTGTTCTTATAACAAACAGTATGGATTAAGATCAGACTGTACAGAATTCATTGTTTGATCCCTCAGATCTGTACCAGCCAATAATAATTATTGGGCAAAACAATATAATTATGTGTTAAAAACAAATATAAATATTTCCTGCATATCTATTTAGCTCCCAAATAATTCATCACCTCCATTTAGAATCTTCAAAATTGAAAACTTTATTTGATTCACAATTTCTTAATAGCTTACCAAACGACAAAATTTTGGACTTGTCCAAATTCAGAAAGCATTTGCAGACGACAAAAAAAATGTGAATCATAAATTGAAAATTCAGATTTTGAAAGATTAGAAAACATTGTGGGAAAAGGAGAACATGCTGGTTACCAGCATTTTCTCCTTTTCCCACAAAGTTTTTTAAAGGCTTCTTTCTCAGGGTTGTCAAAAGTAGAGATTGTGTGATAATGGGATAACTCTTCACCATAAGACAAAATTCTGGACTTGTCGAAATATTGAAAGCATTTGCAGACGACAAAATTGAAAATTAATGTTGAAAGGGTAGAAAACATTGTGGGAAAAGGAGAAAATGCCGACCACCAGCATTTCCCCCTTTTCCCACAATGTCTTCAAAGGCTTTCTTTCTCAGGGTCATCAAAAGTCGGGATTTTGTGGTAAGGAGTTAATTTGCTAAAATGATGGAAATATTGTGGACAAAGAAACCATTGCTCATCATGAGCAATGGCTTCTTTTTACAAAATCTTTTCAAGGGCCCATAAAACAATTATTATAATATTGGACATGTTTTACATAATAAATAGGAATTTAATGGAAAGATGGGCTCAGTCATTAATATTCTTTCTTTGACACCTGACTCAAACAGTAATCAATTCTGGACTGTTAAGAATTTCTTAACTCTTTACCAAACGACAATATTTCAGGCTTGTCCAAATTGAAAGCATTGGCAGATGACAAAATAAATGTGATTGAAAATTTAAAATATGTATTGGGAAGGGTAGAAAACATTATGGGCAAAGGAGAAAATGCTGGTTACCACAATGTTTTCTACCCTTCCCAAATCAAAATTCAAATTTTCAGTCACATTAATTTTGTCGTCTGCAAGTGCTTTTAACTCTTTATCAAACAAAAAATTTTTAGACTAGTCCAAACTGAAAGCATTTGCAGACAATCTGCAGAAAACAAATGAAATCTTGGTGATAAAATAATTTCTGAATTTGATAGGGTAGAAAATATTGGGGGAAAAAGGAGAAAATGCTGTTTACCTGCATTTTCTGTTTTTCTCACAATATTTTCTATACGCTTCTTTTTTAGGGTCGATAAAATATGTGTTAAAGAGTTAACTTTCTTGTGACGTTTTTGGTCACAATTTCTGTCAAATAATGTAGATCGGGTAGATTTTTGTTTTCAACTTTGTTTTAATGATTGAAATTGCGATTTTATGCCAGTTTCAACATTTGTTGTCTGCAAATGGTTCCAATTTGGACAGGTCTGAAATTTTGTTAACTCTAAATTTATCACACAATCCCGACTTTTAACGACTCAAAAAAAGAAGCTTTTTGAAAACATTGAGGGAAAAGGAGAAAATGCTGGTAACCAGCATTTTCTCCTTTTCCCGCAATATTTTCTATCCTTCCGAAAGCAAAATTCAATTTTAGAATCACACTCTTTTTTGTTGTCTGCAGATGCTTTCAATTTGGACTAGTGTAACATTTTGTCGTTTGGTAAAGAGTTAAATCATTGGTTACAGAGAATATACCAAATTATAGTCTTAAAACTAAGCATAATGTTATAAAGTGTTACTCAATAAATATTGAATAACGCCATAAATAATTGAATAACGTACACCTTCATAAAACGAAGAAGTTTATGGGATAAGGAGAAAAATTTTAACAGCAGCCATAAAAATTCTAATCTTGTGCAATTTACAATATTTGTAATGTTTAAAATATGTCATCATTTAATGTATATTATGTTGTCCATTGACTCATTTTATATTACAGCAAGTCTAACTCATTAACTCTTTACCAAATGACAAAATTTTAGACTGGTCCAAATTGAAAGCATTTGCAGATGACAAAATAAAAGTGACTGAAAAATTAAAATATGTTTTGAGAAGGGAAGAAAACAGTGGGAGCAGGAGAAAAATACTGGTTACCTGGATTTTCTACTTTTTCCTCAATGTTTTCAGAAGACTTCTTTTTCAGGGTCGTTAAAAGTCGGGATTGTGTTGTAAAGAGTAAACTCATTACCAAACGACAATATTTTAAACTGGTCCAAATTGAAAGCATTTGCAGACGACAAAATAAAAGTGACTGAAAAATTGAAATGTTTTGGGAAGGGAAGAAAACATTGTGGGAAAAGGAGAAAATGCTGGTTACCATTTTCTACTTTTCCCTCAATGTTTTCAGAAGGCTTCTTTTTCAGGGTCGTTAAAAGTTGGGATTGTGTAGTAAAGAGTTTGCAGACAACAAAATTAATGTTGAAACTGGCATAAAATAGCAATTTCAATCATCAAAACAAAGTTGAAAACAAAAATCTACCCGATCTACATCATTTGGTAGAAATTGTGACCAAAAATGTCACAAGAAAGTTATCAACCCTCAAAAGGAAGCTTATAGAAAACATTGTGGGAAAATGCTAGTAAACAGCATTTTCTCCTTTTTTTCCACAATATTTTCTACCCTATCAAAGTTAGAAATCATTCTATTATCAAGATTTCATTTGTTGTCTGCAGATGCTTTGAATTCGGCCACATCCATAAATTTGTTGTTTCGTAAGGAGTGACCGGCAAAATCTGTACCTTGCTTGAAAACAACAAAAAATTTTCTTCCATTTCAAAGCTCTTGGCAATGACAATATAATGCATACATTTCGGAGCCACAAGAATCAAGGTTGCGGCAATTTCCATACCTTGCTTGAAAACAACAAAAAATTTCTTCCATTTCAGAGCTCTTGGCAATGACAACAGATTGCATACATTTAGGAGCGACAAGAATCAAGGTTGCAAACAGGCTCCTGAAAGGTTTTATCACAATTTATAAATTATTGCCCGGATTAAGTTGATAGTTTGAATTATTGCAGGTATTAAGTGTCCCGATTTAACAGCCACTTCATCTCCCACTGAACTAGTCTCTTCCTAAAGCATAACCCTTTGCCATACAATCCCAAGGTATAATGACCATGCATAAAAAAATCTTTTGAAAACATTGTGGTAAAAGGAGAAAATGCTGGTTGACCAACATTTTCTCCTTTTTCCACAATATTTTCTAACTTACCTGTATTTGAAACAGATATTATCAATATTTTGAGTGAAATTCAATTTATCATCTGCAATTTTTTTCAGTTTGGAAAAGTCTAATATATTGTTTTCTGGTGCAGTAAACTGACTACTTCTGGTTAGACTACAATATTCTTCACTCATTCAAATTGAAAGCATTTGCAGACAACAAATTAAAAGCAGCTAAAAATATCAGAATTATTGGTGAAAGGGCGAAAAACATCATGGGAAAAAGAATATAAGCTGGACACCAGCATTTGCTCCTTTTCCCATAATTTTTTTTTTAACAGCCTTCTTCGATAGGGTTGTTACCAGTAAACTCATGCTTGTGTCCCATGGGGTAACTTCAATTTCAGACAAGACTTAGACCCTGTAAGATTAAAAGCTCTTGCAGTTTACAAAACCATGATTGCTAACTTCAAGTGACCATTTTTGTTTTTGATGTTGTCGTTGTTGTATTGGGGTTTAACGCCACTTAAACAGCTAAGGTCATATCATGACGGTCGATGACGCACATACATGTGTGTCCTGGCTTTCTCACAACAGTATTGACACAACACTTTCCAAAGCCACTGACTACTTTTCTCACATGCTTCAGCAAAGGTGAGAAATGAGAATATGCCGGAAAGAAAGTTTGCCTCATCTGGGTATCGAACTCACAACCACCAAGTCATAAGTGCGACAGGGTCACCACTGAACCACCCAGGCGGGCTTTTGTTTTTGAAAGGCTAGAAAACTTTTGTAGGAAGAGGAGAAAAGTTCATTAGCATATATGGTAGCGCAAATAATACAACTGAAGCCATTAACTCTTTACCACACAATCCTGACTTTTAACGACCCTGGGAAAGAAAGCCTTTGAAAACATTGTGGGAAAAGGAGAAAATGCTGGTAACCAGCATTTTCTCCTTTTACCACAATGTTTTCTACCCTTTCAAAATCCAGTTTAAATTTTTGATTCACGTTCCATTTTGTTGTCTGCAAATGCTTTCAATTTGGACCAATCCAAAATTTTCTTGTTTGGTGAAGAGTTAACAGAGAAGCAAGTAGTAAAGATCCAGCTCAGACAGAATGTGAATATTTGACAAATGTAAGGCAACAGACCTTCAAAGATAAAATTTATAGCTAAATCAGTATGAAAGAGTAAAAGAATGCATTAAATAACAGCTTAAACAGTCTTAAAAGCTTACATAGAGCAGTTTTTACATACAAGTAAATACTTAAATTGTATTCCAAGACAGATCTCATGCTACAATAAATTTAAGCTCCTAGGGATTTTATTTCTGCCCATTTCTTCTCAAAATCCATTATTTTACATGATACTGACATCTCAATAAAGAGAAACTATCCAAGTCAACCCTTTATAAATCCCGACTTTTAACAACCATGAGAAAGAAGCCTTTAGAAAACATTGTGGAAAACGGAGAAAATGCTGGGAACCAGCATTTTCTCCATTTCCCACAATGTTTTCTACCCTTCCCAAAACAAATTTCAAATTTTCAGTCAGTTTTATTTTGTTATTTGCAAAATGCTTTGATTTGGGACAAGTCTAGAATTTTGTCTAAATTTGAAGCATTTGAAAAGGACAATATAAATATGATTCTGTAATTGAAATTCATTTCAGAAAGGGTAGTAAACATAGTGGGAAAAGGAGAAAATGCTGGTTACCAGCATTTTCTCCTTTTCCCACAATGTTTTCAAAGGGTTTCTTTCTCAGGTTCATTTAGAGTCGGGATTGCGTGGTAAGGAGTTAACCTAACATATGAGTGTTATAAAATTCTTTTGCTGACTGCAAATGTTTTCAATTAGGGCAAATGCAAAGAATGTTGTCATTATGGGAAAGAATATCCCTTTTTTTTTTGTTTTGAAAGCTGTTTTATTTGTAACTACAGTACAGTTTACTTTTCCAGCAGAAATCATTTTGCAGATGTGTCCAATCACATCTAACCGTACCCTCCTCAACTGTGAAAAGGGAATAAAACTTCAGTCTAGAAAATTATCATTCAAAAAGTAATCAATTTTTGGAGGCCCTAGATGACTCACGTTCTTGTCGTGTCACATAGATGGCTATCCGGACATCCGATACGATCAGGGACATACGATCATGATTATTAATCAAGATTATAAACGGTAAAACAATCCTTTTTAACCGGAGGTAAAGCCCAAACAAAGCAGACCGTTTCTTTGTGAGTAAATAGTTCAACTGTCTGAGATAAAGCCGAATAAATGATTATTTGTTCTGATAAATTTGGATCTAAATGACGTCTTTAAACTCTTTACCAGACGACAACATCTTAACACATTACCAAACGACAATATTTTAGACTGGTCCGAATTGAAAAGCATTTGCAGAAGACAAAATAAAAGTGACTGAAAATTTGAAATTTGTTTTGTAAAGGGTAGAAAACATTGTGGGAAAAGGAGAAAATGCTGGTTACCAGCATTTTCTCCTTTCCCACAATGTTTTCTAAAGGCTTCTTTTTCAGGGGTGTCAAAAGTACGGATTGTATGGTAATACTGGTTAACCTTGTCCAAATTGAAAGCATTTGCAGACAACATTTTCAAAGTGGCTGAAAGGGTGCAATTTTGCTTAGATAGGGTAGAAAACTTTGTGGGAAAAGGAGAAAATGCTGGTTTCCAGCATTTTCTCCTTTTCCCACAATGTTTTCAAAAGGCTTCTTCTGCAGGGGCTTTAAAAGTCTTTACCAGACGACAAAATCTTAACCTTGTCCAAATGGTAAGCAATTGCAGACGACAATTGAAATGTGACCCAAAAAATGAAATTTGACCCTGATAGGGTAGAAAACCCTGTGGGAAAAGGAGAAAATGCTGGTTACCTTTTGGAAACATTGCAAGGAATGGAGAAAAGGCTAATAGATCCATATTTTCCATTTCCATACTAAATCTCAAAATTTGAGACGAATTTTGCTTGCGGTCTTCAAAATTAATGTTTTTACTCTGGACAAGTCTAAAATTTTGTCATCTAGCACACAATTTATCTTTGACCCTTTACCAAACAATTCCTGGTTTTTATGACCCAGAGGAAGAAGCCTTCTGAAAACATTGTGGGACAAGGAAAAAATTTTCTCCCTTAGCCACAAGGTTTCCCACATGTCTAAAGTCAAGTTTCAAGTTTTGTATCATGTTCGTCTTCTGCAAATGCTTTCAATTTGGAGAAGTCTGAAATTGTGTTATTTGGTAAAGAGTTAACCCATTACCACACAATCCCTACTTTTGATGACCCTGAGAAAGAAGCCTTTAGAAAATATTGTGGGAAAAAGGAGAAAATGCTGGTAACCAGCATTAAATTCTCCTTTTCCCAACAATGTTTTCTACTCTTCACAAAACAAATTTCAAATTTTCAGTCACTTTTATTTTGTCATCTGCAAATGCTTTCAATTTGGACAAGTCTAAAATTTTGTCGTTTGGTAAAGAGTGCAGCCTGATCTTGATCTACACTGTCCGCAAGAGGTCAATGAGTTGCGCTTAGCAGGCTAGGGGTTAACCCTTTACCACAAAATTTTGCTGTTATTAAAATTGGAAGTACTTACAGAATACAAATTATTGACTATGACACACAATATCAAATCTGTCTATCATGGGGAAGAAAACATTGTGGGAAAAGGAGAAAATGCTGGTCTACCAGCATTTTCTCCTTTTCCCACAATGTTTTCAAAAGCCTTCTTACTCAGGGTCCTTGGAAGGTGTCATTGTGTGGTAAAGAGTTAACCCTTTACCCCATGACAAAATTTTAGACCCACCCAAATCCAAAGCATAATTGTATTGACCCAAAATTTAAAGTTGCTTAAAATGTGGAAGATGTAAGAAATAGGTAGAAAAGATTGCAGGAAAAGGAGAAAATGCTTGTTACCAGCATTTTCTCCTTTAACAACAATGTTTTCAAAAGTCCTGTTTCTCAAGGTTGTCAAAACTCCGCAATGTGTGGGAATTAATGGGTTGACTCTTTACCAAACGGCAAAATTCTGAACAAGTCCAAATTGAAAGCATTTGCAGACGACGAAATGTGAATCAAAAATTGAAATTTGATTTGGAAAGGGTAGAAAAAATTGTGGGAAAAGGAGAAAATGCTGGTTACCGGCATTTTCTCCTTTTCCCTTAATGTTTTCTATACACTTCTTTCTCAGGGTCGTTAAAGTCGGGATTGTTTGGTAAAGAGTTAATATGTTTCCAGAGGTAAATCATCTATTATCTGGTGAAAATCAGACATTTTCTTCTCTATAACAAGTAAGATGCTCTACCGGTACAGATAAAAAGCCAATAAAGGCTGATAAGTAAATGTCTTATTGCAATTACTGCACAATTTGTTTATGATCTGTCTGGCATTTCTTATCTCAGTCTTATCTTGTATAATGCTTGATAATATTCAGTAGATTGAATAATTATCAGATAGTTTAGCTCTATGCCAAACAACAAAATTTTTGACTGGTCCAAATCGAAAACATTAATTTTGCAGAAGACAAAATAAATTCAACTCGAAAATTGAAACTTGTTTCTAGCAGGTTAAAAAACATTGCAGGAAAAGGAGAAAGTGCTGGTTACCAGCATTTTCTTCTTTTCCAACAATGTTTTCAAAAGGGTTCTTCCTAAGTGTCGTTAAAAGTCGGGATTGTGTGGTAAAGAGTTAACTTTACTGCACAATTCCGACTTTTCACCACCCTGAGAAGGAAAGCTTTTGAGAACATTGTGTGAAAAAGAGAAAATACTGGTAATCAGCATTTTCTCTTTATCACACAATGTTTTCTACCCATCACAAAATAAATTTTAAGTTTTTACTCACTTTTATTTTGATGTCTGGAGAAAAAGGAGAAAATGCTGGTAACTATAGGCATCTTCCTCTGGGTTGTTAAAACTCTGGACTGTGTGGTAAAGGGCTAAGATTTGGTTGTTTCTACAACAAACTCCAAACTAGTTTGGGGAGAAAATAGTTGTGCATACACACAACACTTTAATTAATCCAATCAAAGAATGGAAGAGTGTAAAATTCCATAACTCTTTAACAAACGACAAAATTTTAGACAGGTTCAAATTAAAAGCATTTGCTTACAGACCACAAAATAAATGTGACTAAAGAATTGAATTTGTTTGAGGACGGGAAGAAAACATAGTGGGAAAAGGAGAAAATGCTCAGGTTACCAGCATTTTCTCTTTTTCTCACAATATTTTCAAAAGGCTTATTTCACAGGGGTGTTAAAAGTCGGGATTGTGTGGTTAAGCGTTAATTACTTTCCGAGACAACCGATTTGGCAAGTTTTAGATTGACAAATGCAAGAAGTCCGAGGAATTCTCAATTACTGTGATGTAATTTAGAGGCACTTTCAATGAATTATTTCTAGGCCTTTTGAAAATTGCCACGTCTTAAACCGGCAGTTGCAACTGTGCAAATTTCACAAAAAATGCTCTTAACCCTTTATGAGACAACAAAATTTTAGCCCTTTTCAAATGGAAAGCATTTGCAGACAACTATTTCAACATGGCTGACAAATGGTGTAACTGTTTATTGACAGGATAGAAAACATTGTGGGAAAAGGAGAAAATGCTGGTCACCAGCATTTTCTCCTTTTCCCACAATGTTTTCTACTCTTTAACTCATTACCAAACAACAATATTTTAGGCTTGTCCAAAATGATAGCATTTGCAAATGACAAAATAAAAGTGACCGAAAAATTGAAATTTTGTTTTGTGAAGGGTAGAAAACATTGTGGAAAAAGAAGAAAATGCTGGATACCAGCATTTTCTCCTTTTCCCACAATGTTTTCTAGAGGCTTCTTTCTCAGAGGCGTCAAAAGTAGGGATTGTGTGGTAATGGGTTAAACATGGCTCTAATGGCGCAACTGTTTATTGATAGGATAGAAAACACTGTGGGAAAAGGAGAAAATGCTGGTCACCAGCATTTTCTCCTTTTCCCAAAATGTTTTCTTCTCTTCAAGAAGCAAGATTCAGTTTTTGAGTCACATTAATTCTGTCATCTGCAAATGCTTTGAATCTGGACCAGTCTACGATTTTGTCATTTGGTAAAGTCCAGTTAAAGTGACACTGACTTTGTCATCTATAAATTCTACGGACTTTGATAATTAACTGATTGATATAACAGTATTTTATGCTGCTTTCAACATTATGTCTGTCATATCACTGCATGACCTCACATATTATTCATGTATGTATCTGGTTTCACAAATAATAGGCTAGATCTTTGAAATGTCTTACCAAAGGACACTCCAATGAATCAAAGTACTGAAAGTACTGACAGACTAGCGAATTTGAAACTAGTAAGTGGCTATGGTAAATGTAAATCTTTGTTGATTTACACCAGACTGTGGAAATATGGTCATATTTGGTTTCTGAGTACGTTCGAGGTCCATCGGTTCATGCTGGTTATTAAATCAAATTTGGCTCAATCCACTGACTTTCTCTGATGCTCTTGACTATTTTCTTCTCTAAAACAAGAAATATTACGAAAAACTTCATTTTCCAGCTATGCAGGGCCCCCTTTCAGATCTAGACAAGTTGAAAATTCTGCTTTGGGGTAAAGATCTAAAATTTTTGCACAATCGAGTATCATTTGAAGCAATTTGGACATGTACTTTTAATCAGGCAGGCCTAATTCTGTGACACATTGTGACAAGATTTCGAAATATCAATGAAACTGACAACTGCAAAGTTCAATTAACTCTTTTACCAAACGACAAAATTTTGGACTTGTCTAAATTGAGAGTATGTTTGCAGATGACAAAATAAATTCATATCCTCCTTTTCCCACAATGTTTTCCATCTTTCCAAAACCAAATTACAATTTTTTTTAGTCACATTTATTTTGCCGTCTGCAAATGCTTTCAATTTGGACCAGTCTGAAATTTTATCATGTGGTAAAGAGTTAGGAGGTCATTCAAACTCAGGATTGTATGGAACAGGCTCAAGTGAAGCAAACTGTCAACTTGGTGTTCAAATTTTCCGGATTTTTAATTTCTCACGCAAAAAGTCCTAACTGTGAGTGGCAGATTGCCTGAAATTAGCGGAAGTCTTGAGCTGAAATTTAGCACCTTAATTTGGCATTCCGTACAGAAAATGGATGTTTAACAAAACGTTCATTTAATTTCAGTCCCCAAATCCTGTAACTGGACTCTTTACTCTTTACAAAACGACAAATTCAAGACTGAGTCCAAAGTCAAAGCATATGAAGACGACAAAATAATTGTGGCTCAAAAATTGAAATTTGTTTTAGAACGGTAGAAAACATTGCCAGCATTTTCTCCTTTTCCTATAATGTTTTCAAAAGCTTTCTTTCTCAGGGTCGAACAAAGTCAGTATTGTGTGGTAAAGATTTAATACCTTTTCCTCATAACAAACAGCTTGACACAAGCAAAGGTATGCAAGAAATTGAGCCACACCAGAAAACCTTTCTATAAGAAAACTAATCTTATGAAAGTTTTTCTATTGTTTTCATGTTACTGCAAACCTTTTATTCATACAATGTTCACCACATTTTCATTTCTTTGTTATTCATAAGACTTTAAGCAGAATATAACCAAATGTATAATTCTGAGGCTTTCAATCATATTGAAACAGTCAATGCACAAAGACACACATTTGGAAAAATCTCAACAGCCATTAGCTTTTGAAAACATTGTGGGGGAAAAGTACCAGAGCAAGTAATTTTTCTTTCTTCATAAGGATGCTTTTTAACTTCTAACCAAATAACAAAATTTAGACTTATCCAAATTCAAACTATTTGCAGACAACAAATTACATGTGAGCAAAATGTTGCGATTTATCTTGCAAAGAGTTGACAACATTTTGGCAAAAGAAGAAAATTCTGGTTACTGGTATTTCCTCCTTTTCCAACAATGTTTTCAGAAGGCTTCTTCCTCTGGTTCATCAAAACACAAGATCTTAATGTAAAGAGTTAATTGTATGAATAGAACAGAACAGAATACACATTTTTTTTTGACATAAACTGATGTCTTGGAACATTTCAAAATCGCAGCAAATTTGCCTTATGATGTAAAGGGTTATTCCATATAAAAATGGTGTCATGTTACAAACAGTAGTGTTCATAAAGCATTTAACCCTTCACCACACAATCCAGAGTTTTAATGACCCTGAGGAAGAAGCTTTTTGAAAACCTAGTGAGAAAAGGAGAAAATGCTGGTAAGCAGCATTTTCTCCTTTTCCCACTAGCTTTTCTACTTTATCACAGACAACTTATATCATATGAACTGAATTCAAATTGTCGTCTGCAAATGCTTCCAATTTGCACGAGTCTAAAATTTTCATAATTTTGTAAAGAGTTAATGGTGTTGTGAGAATGACACATTTTGATTAGCGGAATTTCCTAAATGAACTTTATTACTGCTTGCTAATGCCCCATTCAGAACATGTCATTATATCAGAGGACAGCCCAATAATTATAGCAAGTCTGCTTTTAGTTGCCTATTGTCTGCCTGTGAATTATGGTGAAATCTGCCCAAATGTCATATTTGACAGAAAGTTCACACCCAATTCCTGCTTGTGCATAACTTAGAAGAGATTCAAATATGCTGTGCCCTGTAAAAAGATGGCTTAACCTATTACCAAGCGACAATATTTTAGACTGGTCCAAATTCAAAGCAAATGCAGACAGCAAAATAAAACATAACTCAAAAATTGAAATTTGTTACCAGCAGGGTAGAAAACACTGTGGGAAAAGGAGAAAATGCTGGTTACCAGCATTTTCTCCTTTTCCTACAATGTTTTCAAAAGGCTTCTTTCACAGGGTCGTTAAAAGTCGGGCTTGTGTGGTAAAGAGTTAATGCATCTGCAAAAAGGTTCCACCAAGATCAGCCTTTAACCTGTAACCACACAATCCCTACTTTTGACGCCCCTGAGAAAGAAGCCTTTAAAAAACATAGTGAGAAACGGAGAAAATGCTGGTAACCAGCATTTTCTCCTTTTCTCACAATGTTTTCTACCCTTCACAAAACAAATTTCAAAATTTTAGTCACTTTTATTTTGTCATCTGCAAATACTTTAGATTTGGACAAACCTAAAATTATGTCGTTTGGTAATGAGTTTATGCGTCTGCAAAGAGGTTCCACCAAGATCAGCCAAAGAAGTCAATTTCTGTTTGTCAATTTTCTGCATGTCAAAGGACAAGTGTACCCCATGATTTAGTCTTGTCCTTCTATGCAGCCTGATCTTGAACCACACTGTCTGCATTGAGTCTTTACCAAATGACAAAATTTAACTCGTTAACAAACGACAATATTTTAGGCTTGTCAAAATCGAAAGCATTAGCAGACGACAAAATAAAAGTAACTGAAAATTCAGAATTTGTTTTGTGGAGACTAGAAAACATTGTGGGAAAAGGACAAAATGGTGGTTACCAGCATCTTCTCCTTTTCCCACAATGTTTTCTAAAGGCTTCTCTCTCAGGGTTGTCAAAAGCAGGGATTGTGTGGTAATGGGTTACGACTTGTCCAACTGAAAGCATTAGCTGTTGACATTTTAAATATTGCTCAAACCATGCCATTTGATTGAGTGATAGACTGATTGATAGATTGATTGATTGATTGATTGATTGACTGTGATTGATCGATGGATGGTTGTTTGATTAATTGATAGATTGATTGATTGCTGTTTTATGGTGCTTTCACAATTACTAAGGTCATATCTACAACTCTGAAATTTCACTGATTGCTTTATTCATTAACTGGTGTTTTATGACGCTTTCAACATTATTTCAGCCATATCACTGTGATAGCCTCACATATTTATGTATCTTTAAATGGATAGAAAACATAGTGGAAAGAGAAGAAAATTTTGGTTAATAGCATTTTCTCCTTTCCTAACAATGTTTTCAAAAGCCTTCAATGGTCAGGGTCATTAAAACTCTGTACTGTACTGCAAAGGATTAACAACTAAATCTGGTTGCGTATTCACCAACTGTTCTTATGATGGGTCATAGTCTTATTTACCAGATTTGAAAGTAACACAGATCCTGATTGGCTGAACCATTTGGGTAAATGGTTTAACCAATCAGAAGTTGTGTTACTTTCAGATTCAGAAAATCTTGGTGAAAACCAACCCTGTACTTTGAGGTCCACTGGGTATTGTGGCCAACACAAGTTGACAGCATGAAAAGATTTACAGAATTATTATAACAAAGGAGAACAAACACCAGCTAAGTAAGAGAAAAATAACTATTGAATCCATTCCCGTAAGTCAGAATTAAACCCGTCAATTGATCTAATGGCAGACAGATACTTCTTATTTACTGTGACAACTTCAAATTAGGGATGGTCTCTGGTTCCCATTTTGGAACTGGGCCCAATTAAACCTTTACCAGAAAAAACTCATCTCTTAACAGCTTTGAATTAGGCTTTTGAAAACATTCTGGGAAAAAGGAGAAAATGCTGGTAACCAGCATTTTCTCCTTTTACCAAAATGTTTTCAAGCCAGAGAGAGAAATCATTATTTGAGCTACCTTTAAGTTGTCTTCTGCAATCTCTTTCAATTTGGTGGAGTCCAAAAATTTGTCGTTTGGTAAAGATTGGTTGGTTGGTTGGTTGTATTGGGGTTTAACACCACCTTATCATGGCAGTTGGTGATGCACATGTGTTTCCTGGCTTTCTCACTCCATTACTAACACAACTTTTTTTCCAAAGCCACCAACTACTTTTCTCACATGCTTCGGCAGAGGTGAGAGACAAAAATACGCCGCAAAGAAAGTTCACCTCAACCAGGTATCGAACTCACAACCACCAGGTCATGAGTCCGACACACTCACCACTGAGCTCCCTGGGCTGGGCCTCGTTTGATAGAGAATTTAACCTTTACAAGAGGACTTCATATAATAGACCAGTTGGTAGAAAAGTCCAAATTCAAAGCGTTTTGCAGATGACAAAATTAAATAGAGTTTGTATGAAATTGCCAACTGATTTTAATTTGAAATTAAAAATGAATTATTTCATTTTTGATAGTGAAAACTTTACACCGATATAAAAAACAGGAAATGAATTTCCAGTTATGTCTTACTAGATTTTACAGGTGACAAACCTCACAAACTGCAAAACTATTTCAAATATCTCACAAATCCATGCTAATAACTGACTTTGGAAGAATAAAGTCTATAATTCCCTTAACCCTTCACCACACAATATCCTTGTTTTAATGAACCTAGAGGCGAAGTCTTTTGAAAGAAAATGTTAGTAAAGGAGAAAATGTTGGTAACCAGCATTTTCTCCTTTTCCCACAATTTTTTCTACCCAGCTATCAAAGATGTTAGGCTAATTTCAATCATTTTTAAAATTTCTTGGCTGCAGATGCTTTCAATTTAGAAGAGTCAAAAATTTGCTGTTTGGATAAGGAGCTAACCACATCATTTGCCACTTTTTTTTACAACTCTGCCAATCAAAGTCCTCAAAAACATTGCGGAAAAAGGAGAAAATGCTGGCAACCAGCATTTTCTCCTTTTCCCACAATGTTTTCTTCCCTTTCATAGAACAAATCTCATCATTGGACCCATTTCTATTTTGTCGTCTGCAAAACCTTTCATAATGGAAATGTCAAATGTGACGAAGAATAAGCAAGTCCATCCCAAAACTGACCATTGTAGAGATGATTGACCATTCCATCTAAGTGGTCAAGCACAAAATTAATGGTCTATTTTTTCGTCACATTTTTGGGGTAATTTATCAATATCCTTGGGCCAAAAATTTACCAATGACATTTCAAGACTTAAAACCAACCCTTGACCCTTCTTACCAGATGACAGAATTTTAGACTGTTCCAAACCAAAAGCATGATTAGCAGACGACAAAATCAAAGTAACTCAGTAATTGAAATATGTTTTTGCCTTTGCAAAAACATATGTTGGAAAAGAAGAAAATGCTAGTTACCAGCATTTTCTCTTTTTCCCACAATATTTTCAAAAGGCTTCCTTCACAGTTTTGTTTGTTGAAGAATTAACTCATTACCAAACGACAATATTTCAGGCTTTTCTAAATCGAAAACATTTGCAAATGACAAAATAAAGGTGACCTGAAATTTGAAATTTGATTTGGGAAGGAAAGAAAACATAGTGGGAAAAGGAGAAAATGCCGGTTACCAGCATTTTCTTCTTTTCTTACATGTTTTCAGAAGACTTCTTTCTCATGGACGTGAAAACCAGGGATTGTTTGGTTCAGGGTTAAATTGTCAATTGCAAACACTTTTAAGTTGGACAAGTTTAATTTTTTGTCATTTTGAAAAGGATTAATGGCTAAATTATGAAATTTATTAACCCTTTACCACACAATCCTGACTTTTAATGACCCTTGGAATGAAACCTTTTGAAAACATTGTAGGAAAAGGAGAAAATGCTGGTAACCAGCATTTTCTCCTTTTCCCACAGTGTTTTCTATCCTTCCCAAAACACATTTCATTTTTTCACTAACATTCATATTGTTGTCAGCAGATACTTTCAATTTGGTCTCATTATAAATTTTATTGTATGGTATAGAGTTTAGAGTAAAATAAATGTCCCCATGACAAGGGTTGCTGCAGCTAATACCTGCAGAGGGGAAGGTCTAAACAGAATTTAAATATTTAAATGATCCACCCATGCATAGAATTATGTTTGCTTTCGCTGAATGATTCGACAGTCATCGCCACTGGCAACCTACTCAACTGTGAAAATACAGCGTCAGCGCAGCATGATCGAGACATTCGACAGGAGCCTCGAGCATTGATCGATATCTGAATTACAACTTTATTTGTACCTTTGACGATTTTTTTATTTAGATTTTATGAGGGATTTGTTCATCTACACGATGCCGAGCGAGATAGTTTAAACTCGCATAAATCATCAATATATTGCCTTTATTTCTCCCATTCTGATCGAAATTGAATATTTTTATCATTCAATTATCATTTCATCTTTACCAATAACTATTTTAACCCTTAACTCATTACCACACAACAAAACTTGGTCCAAATTCAAAGCACTTGCAGACGACAAAATAAATGCAACTCAAAAATTGAAATTTGTTTCCAGCAGGGTGGAAAACACTGTGGGAAAAGGAGAAAATACTGGTTACCAGCATTTTCTCCTTTTCCCACATTGTTTTCAAAAGGCTTCTATCTCAGGTTCATAAAAACCAAGGATTGTTTGGGAAACGGTTTATCAGACATTCTTATGTTTTACCAGTAAAGTGCTGAATTTCTTAGTTGAACTATATTGATTGAGAAAAAAAGCCCGATTTATTGCAATTTCAAGGCTGTTTCCTTCGGAACATATAATATAGTAGCAGAAAGTGAAGATCTAAGATCAGATTGCATATTCTATCTAATCTGATCTTGTCTTCACAGTCTGCAATTAAAGCAACTTCAGTCAGTTCCAGGCACCAAACAATAAAGTTGAAGTCTTGTCCTTTCTAAAAGTATTTTGCAGACCCAGAATAAAATGTTATTTATTTAACTCTTTACCAAACGACAAATTTATAGACTGGTTCAAATTGAAAGCAGACGACAAAACAAAGGTGACTGAAAAATTGAAATTTGTTCAGGAAAGGGTAGAAAACACTGTAGGAAAAGGAGAAAATGCTGGTTACCAGCATTTTCTCCTTTTCCTACAGTGTTTTCAAAAGGCTTCTTTCTCAGAGGCGTCAAAAGTAGGGATTGTGTGGTAATGGGTTAATCCTGTACTACACAATCTTGACTTTACGACCCTGAGAAAGAAGCCTTCTGAAACATTGTAGGGAAAGGAGAAAATGCTGGTTACCAGCATTTTCTCCTTTTACCACAATGTTTTCCTCCCCTTCCCAAACCTTTCAATTTTTCAGTCACATTTATTTTGACGTCTGCAAATGCTTTCATTTTGGACCAGTCTATGATTTTGTCGTTTTGCATTCTAGTTAAACAACCCTGAAGAAGACAGCTTTTGAAAACATTGCGAGAAAAGGACAAAGTGCTGGTTACCACAATTTTCTCCCTTTCTAACAATATTTTCGACCCTATCAAGGACTACGTTCATCATTTAAGCCATCTTTAATGTATCTTCTGCAAAAACTTACAATTGTCCAAAATCTTGTTTCGTAAAGTGTTTACTGCTAGATTGGGACCAAATGACCTCACAAAAGAAAATGACCCCCCATTACCTCTTGAGATGTGCAATTCAACCAAATTGAAATCCTTGAGCTATTACCAAACAGTTAATCTGGTCCTTTAATGACCCTTGGAAAGAGTGCTTTCGGAAAACAATGTGAGAAAAGGAGAACATGCTGAGCACCACCATTTTCTCCTATTCCCAAACCATTCAAGAGAACTTTTCTTCAATGGTATCACTCTCAAATTTGTCATTTGCTGATGCTTTCAATTTGGACGAATCTGGAGTTTGCCATAGAGTAAAGAGTCTTAAGACTACCCTCCTTGCAAAGCGAAATGACAAAGCTTTGTGAAGTGAAACTGGCAAAATGACCCCGTATTTCCTCTTCTAGATCTAAAGTTTGACCAAATTGAAATTGTTCAATTGTAGAGAAATTAACCCCATTGACCCGTCTGACTGCTTTATGTACTCAAAATGGCAATTGTGTTTTCTAGATGTTTCAATTACAGAGGTGACATGTGAACAACTGAAAAGTTTGAACCTTACCCTAGATGTACTTAACCCATTACCACACAATCCCTACTTTTGATGACCCTGAGAAAGCAGCCTTTAGAAAACATTGTGGGAAAAGGAGAAAATGCTGGTTACCAGCATTTTCTCCTATTCCCACAATGTTGTATACCCTTCACAAAGCAAATTTCAAATTTCCAGTCACTTTTATTTTTTCATCTGCAAATGCTTTCGATTTGGATAAGCCTAAAATATTGTCCTTTGGTAATGAGTTAAATTATTGAAAGAAAGTTCACTGGTAGCTTTAATATGTCAAGAGCAAATTTTTCTTTTTCTTGCAAAGGTTTCAAAACAGAAAACTTGTTGCAGAATAAACCTATCAGACATATTCTTCTTAAAGATATGACCCAATAAATTGTAATCTCATTGTTGCTTTTGTTTACAGTGTTTCAGCAAAACGGACGGTGCAGATAGAAAATCAGGCCGCACAAGCAGAAAGGTCTTGCAAAGAAATCTGAGGCGATGTGAAGATCACACATCATAATATACAGTCCTAGGGCTGGATCAACAGATCACCCAAGGTTTCCTGAATGGTTAACCCTTTCCCAAACGACAAACTTTTGGACTGAACCAAATTGAAAGCATTTGCAGACGACAATTCAACTCTTGCTGAAAAGACAATTTCTGTCTATGATAGGGTAGAAAACATTGTGGGAAAAGGAGAAAATGCTGGTTACCAGCATTTTCTCCTTTTCCCACAATGTTTTCAAAAGGCTACTTTTCCAGACCCGTAAAATCCAGGGATTGTTTGGGAAAGGGTTAATAGTGCAGCAGATAAAACATACACAAGGATAAAAATATTTGAAAAGGACTGAGGATTAAAGAAACTATTGACTATAATAGAGCTGATGATACAGGGTGGTCTTCAACTCTTCTCTTTTAACTCTTTACTAAACAACGAAAAATTTGACTAGTCCAAATTGAGACAATTTGCAGACGACAAATGTAACTGTAATGATGATTTTTGTTTTGGATGGGAAAAGGAGAAAATGTTTTCCAAAGCCTTCTCCTAAAGGGTCGTTAAAACTGATCGGGACTGTGTAGTAATGTTACCACACAATCACAAGTTTTTAATGATCCTTGTAAAGAACCCTTTAGAAACATTATTGGAAAATGAGAAAAATGCTTTTGACCAGCACTTTCTCCTTTTTTCTGCAATGTTTTCAGCCATATTAGAGACATGAATCCTATTGCAATGGCTATTGTCAATCCCTGGTAACAAACCTGCCATACCGGGGATCCAACCAACAACCTTCTATTCTCAAGTCCTGTACTGACTGAGCAAATAGGAGGTTGGCACATCATTTAGAAAACAGTAGGGACTTGCATTTGATGAGGAATAAATTGTCTAATTGCTTTTAAAATGCTAAGCTTCCAAACAGGTTCTGAGCTTGAAATCTTTCGATCACCGTGCAAAATATTTATCACATGTCAAAATTTTGGAATGGACTAAATTGAAGGCATTATTGCAGACAACAAATTAAATGGGACTCGCATATCATGGCATTATAAATTTTGTTACCAGCACTTTCTCTTTTTCCTACAATTCTTAAACCATTACCACATAAAGCCCTACTTTTTAAGACGCTGAGAAAGAAGTCTTTTGAAAACATTGTGAGAAAAGGAGAAAATGCTGGTAACCAGCATTTTCTCCTTTGCCCACAATGTTTTCTTCCCTTCCATGAACAGATTTCAAATTCTTACATGTATTTTGTCGTCTGCAAATACTCTTTACTTGGACCAGTCTAAAATTTTTTTTTTTCGGCAAAGAGTTCAGCAAACCACCTTTTTTTCCCTGATGGTTGTTGCCTACATACCTTTTACATTTTTTTTTTAATATCTAAAAAATCAGTGATACGCTAATTTCAGTTTACTTCCAAAAATTTTGAATAGATTGTTATTAAACTCTATGAAACAGATTCAATCTTCGACAATATTTTAATCTTGTCCAAACAGAAAGCATTTGCAGAATGATGATAAATGTTTTGCAAAACATAAAACTTGTCTTCTGTAGGTTGTAGGAAAAGAAGAAAATGTTGGTTTTTTCCCCCACTATTTCTTACAGTTTTTTTTTTTCAATGGGTGTTAAAAGTCTGGGTATTTATGGTAGAGGGTGAACTTTTAACCAGATGACGAAATTTTGGGTACATTCAAAATAGATACTTTTGCAAACTTATGTAGCATTTCACATGTGTCTCAAATGATTGGATTTGTATTTTCCAGCCAGAAAACACTTTTGGAAAGGTAGAAATTGCTGTCAACAACTAAATTCTCCTTTTCCCACAATGTTTTCAAAGATTCTGTGCATAGGGTTGTCAAAACGCATGATTGTGAAGGATCAACTCTTAACACGATGACAAAATCAGACTTCTCAAAACCGAAAGTATGTAGACAACAAATTCAATATGACTCAAATAATGGAATGTGTCTGTGATAAGGTAGAAAAACATTGTGGAAAAAGGAGAAAATGCTGGTTTACCAGCATTTTCTCCTTTTCCCACAATGTTTTCTTAAAAGAGTCTGATGCGTTGAAACTCGGAATTGCGTGGTAAAGCGTCAAAGGGAAGGGAATTAAATCTCCCAGCATCCATTCTCAACTTTAGTTCACATGATTGCAAAAATACATAGCTGCAAATCTGTATTGCTGATACCTAGTGAGCCATTAACATAGATAAACAGGTTGGCTCTTTACCAGGCGGCAACAGTTTTAGAATGGTCGAAATTGCTAGTGTTTGCAGACAACAATTTAAAAATTGCTTACCGCATTACCAAACGACAATATTTTAGGCTCGTCCATATCGAAAGCATTTGCAGACGACAAAATAAAGGTAACTGAAAATTTGAAATTTGTTTTGAGAAAGGTAAAAAAACATTTTGGTAAAACGAGAAAATGCAGATTACCAGCATTTTCTCCTTTTCCCACAATGTTTTCTATAGGGTCCTTTCTCAGGGTCGTCAAAAGTAGGGATTGTGTGGTAATGGGTTAACTCTTTACCAATCAACAAAATTACAAACCAGTCCAAACTGAAAGCATCTGCAGACGACAATATATACATGTATGGCTCAAAAGTTGAAATTTGTCTTGGGAAGGGAAAAAACGTGGTGGGAAAAAGAGAAAATACTAGTTACCAGCATTTTCTCCTTTTCCTATGATGCTTTCAAAAGCCTTCTTTTTTTAGGGTTGTTAAAAGTCGGGATTGTGTGGTAAAGGGTTAAATGGTGAGATTTGTTATTGATAGGATAGAAAACATTGTGGGAAAAGGAGAAAATGCTGGCTGCCAGCATTACCTCTTTTCCCCTAATGTTTTTAACACTTTACGACATGATTCGAAGTCTTAACCCATTACCACACAATCCCTACTTTTGACGCCCCTGAGAAAGAAGCCTTTTGAAAACACTGTGGGAAAAGGAGAAAATGCTGGTAACCAGCATTTTCTCCTTTTCCCACAGTGTTTTCTACCCTTCCCAGAACAAATTTCAATGTTTCAGTCACCTTTATTTTGTCGTCTGCAAAATGCTTTGAATTTGGACCAGTCTAAAATTTTCTTGTGTGGTAAAGAGTTAAGGAAGAAGACTTTTGGTAAAGGGTTGCTCTTTACCACACAATCCAGACATTTAACGACCCTGAGAAAGAAAGCCTTTGAAAACATTGATGGAAAAAGGAGAAAATGCTGGTAACCAGCATTTTCTCCTTTTCCCACAATGTTTTCAACCTTTCCCAAATCAAAGATCAATCTTTGATCCACATTTATTTTGTCGTCTGCGGATGCTTTCAATTTGGACAAGCCTAAAATATTGTCCTTTGGTAATGAGTTAAACGGACAGATCCAACATCAACTAGAACTGTCACTGAATGTGACTTAATACCCCCTCCAGTGCTTCGACAGAAATAGGCAATTATTTGTACACAGACGGACACATTGATGGACACGTGGACGAACCCAATAGACAGCAAGGCTGATTCCGGTATACCCCCGAAAACATTCATGGAGGGGGGGGTATAAACATTCCAAGTTTGTTGCAGCTAGAGTACAGTATTTCTCACATGTTGACGACAGTTTAGGCCCAAGATCAGATGACAAATTCTGTCATCTAAAAAACATCGGAGGGAAGAGTAAATAGAAACTTGTCAGTGATTTATTCAGGGTAAATTAGCATTCAAAGGGACATTTTTCTATAGACATCATTAAAAATGATTTCTGCACCACTGCCCTTTAATCAATATCGTACATGTATTAGAACTAGTGAAGGGTCGCCATTGAACATTCAGCATTTCATCAAAGTTCATCATTTAAACCCTTTTATCACATAATGCTGGCTTCTTAACTCATTACCAAACGACAACATTTTAGGCTTGTCCAAATCAAAAGCATTTGCAGACGAGAAAATAAAAGTGACTGAAAATTTGAAATTTGTTTTATGAAGGGTAGAAAACATTGTGGGAAAAGGAGAAAATGCTGGTAATCAAATGTTTTCTAAAGCTTCTTTCTTAAGGTCATCAAAAGTAGGGATTGTGTGGTAATGGGTTAACTCTTTTTCAATCGACAAAATTTTAGACTGGTCCAATTCGAAACATTTTGCAGATGACAAAATATCACATCATTTTTTGACTCTTTAGCACACAATGACAACTGGCAACCAGCATTTTCTCCTTTTCAGAAAATATTTTCTACGCTTCCATTTACAAAATTTCAATTTCTGAGTCACATTGATTTTGTCGTCTGCAAATCTTTCAAATTGGATGTGTCTAATGCTTTGTTGTTTGGTAAAGATTTATTTTGTTGTCTGCTAGTGCTTTCAATTTTGACAGGCCTTAAATTTTGTTGTCTGCTAAAACAATCCGTACATTCAAGGATATCATAGACGTACCCAGGGTTAAAATATATATACGCACACCGATGACTTTCTGCTTGACAGCATGATGCCAGATGAGGCAGCACCATTTATTATGGCATAGAAAAAATTCTTAGTTAGCAGTGCATCAATTTAACCAACCAATTTAGTTTTGAAAGGCCTGCCAAAAAACAAAAAGAAAAAAACAAAATAATGTATATGATATTGTTATCAACAGCTTTGGTTGCGGATTTTTCTTATACGCATGTGCCTAACGGACCCTACGCCCTTGGATAATACAATGTACTTACTTGAGTCTGTGGCCACAACTGTCAATGTGTATTCCGCCGTCTCCTCTCTATCCATCGCTTTCAGTGCCATGATTTCTCCCGATGACATGCTCATGTTAAACAAATCCCTATCTCCTTCTCGAATCATATAATTCAACTTATTAAACGGGAATGAATCTGCATCGTATGCTGATACTTGTAACACATGAACCGCATCTACATCCATATTTTCACGTACAAATCCAATATAAGGTGAATCTAAAAATACCGGCTCATTATCATTGACATCCAAAATGTTAACAGTAATCGTAGCGTTGGCATACTTAGTATCTTCGGCACTATCTTCAGCCTGAACAATCAGGTCATACTTCTGAACTCGCTCGAAATCCAGACTCTTCTGTACTCGTAAAACACCGCTACTCTGATCCATGTAAAAATCAAAATTATCATCTCCTGCAATGATAAAGTAGCTCACGATTCCATTTAAACCTGTATCGAGGTCTGTTGCTGTAACTTGTAGAAGTGTAGTTCCTACTTCTGTATCTTCTGCTATAGTACTATCGTACGTCGTCTGTTTGAATATCGGAGCATTATCATTGACGTCTTCTATCAAAACTGTCAGTGTTTGAGTTGCTGATAACGGAGGTATGCCTCTATCAGTAGCCATTACAATAACAGTGTAATTTTGGACTGTTTCACGATCAAGCTGGACATTAACACGTAATCGACCATCTATCTGTCCGATTGTGAATGGCGTTCCCCCTGTTTGAGAGATGATGCTGTATCTGATCTCGCCGTTAATGCCTTCATCCAATTCTCGAACACTCACATTATGGACAACAGTGTCCCTGAGTAGATTTTCAGGTACATCAATGACTGGCGGCGAAATGAATTCTGGTGTGTAATCATTTACATCTCTGACTGATATGTGGACCTGGACAAAGAGAAAAGAAAATAGTGTTATTGTTTTATTGCTGTTTGTTTGGTAAATAAAATTTTCAACATTTTTCTCGTTCATATGGTGAGAAAAGACCGGATCCTGCCATCATGGCTTTCAATGATCTATGGAAAGAATTTCGGCTCTGCCAAGATTCAAACTCAACCTCCTGCAAAATTATAACCTATGTGCTACCTACTCTCAGCTATTTTCAAACTTTTTCCATCATTGTAACCATGGTAAAAACTTCCTAAAATAAGTAGAGTTCTGGGCCCGTATTCACCAACCATTCTTAAGAACATTCTTTCTCTTATTCTCCAGAATTTTCTACATTTGTAACTAACACAATTGCTGATTGGCTAATTAGCCAATCAGAAGTTGTGTTACTTACAAATTTAGAAAACCTTGGAGAATATGACTAAGAATGTTCTCAAGAACGGCTGGTGAATATAGGTCCTGAAAACGTTTAGGGACGAGGACTTTCACATACATGGAAAAAGGAGACCATGCTGGAAGCAAGCATTTCCTCCACAACAAATGTGTTTCCCACCCTGTGAAAGACACACTGTGCCATGTTTTCTTGTTTCCAACATTTAACCCTTTACCAAACAACAAAATTTTAGACTGGTCCAAATTGAAAGCATTCGCAGACGACAAAGTAAAAGTGACTGAAAATTTGAAATTTGTTTTGGGAAGGGAAGAAAACATTGTGGGAAAAGGAGAAAATGCTGGTTACCAGCATTTTCTCCTTTTCTCTCAATGATTTCAAAAGGCTCCTTTCTTAGGGTCGTTAAAAGCCGGAATTGTGTGGTAATGAGTTTAAACCTTTACCAAACGATCATGGGTTTTCATGACCCTGAGAAAGAAGTCTTCTGAAAATATTGTGGGAATAGGAGAAAATGCTGGGAACCACAATTTTCTCCTTTTCCCACAATGTTTTCTACCCTTCCCAAAACAAATTTCAGTTTTCGAGTTGTGTTAATTTTTTCATCTGAAAATGCTTCCAATTTGGACCAGTCTAAAATTATGTTGTTTGGTAAAGAGTTAAGTTGTCACAAAGTCTGCAGGTACTTTTACAATTGAAGAGACTCCAACTTTTGTCATCTGGTAAAAGAGTCAGGGGGGTTTACATTATACATGTGCTTCAACTTTATTTCCACATTAGGAATTCACCATACAGAAATTCACTAGAAAACCTATAAACCAAGAAATAAATAACAAACTTAAGACATAATTCTACATTATAGCCGACAAGACAATGTAACATGATCCCTCCATTCTTTTACGACTTCCTGTAGACCTAGTGCCGTCCATCTTTGGTTTCCCTTTTCATGTCCGACAGTTTCCATTCCTGTCCATTTCTGTACATGTGCCATCTCATTAACGCTTTATTAACTTTTTCCCGACTGACAAAAATTTATTAAGACTAGTCCAAATTGGAAGCATTTGCAAACTCTAAAATGATGCAGGGTTTTCCCCTAGACTTTCAGATCTGGAGGTCATTAAAATGACCCCATTCAATTGGACAAAAGAAGATACACATATAAATTTTAGGCTGATATAGAAAATGTGTGGATCCAGCTTGAAAGAAACATGACCCAAAAATTGAAAGGTAGAGAAACATTGTGGGGAAAGGAGAAAATGCAGGATACAATCTTTCTTCTTTTCCCACAATGTTTTCAAAAGCTCTCTTACAGACTTAAGCTAAAGCTACATTTGCACATATACAATAGGATTTAGAAAAAACAAACCTCTGTATTGGATGATCGCCTCTGGTACATATCAGTGGCCTTATCAGTTGCAGTGACAGTGAGTCTGTATTCAGGGATGGTCTCTCTATCCAGGTTGGCTGCTGTGTACAGTGTACCATCTTCAGGGTGGATAGTAAAGTGGCCTTCCATGTCTCCATCACTGATAGAGTACTCAACTTCTCCATTTATACCTAGAAATAGACAAAAATCATACTCTTAGTCTAAATCTATCACAAACAACCAAGTTTTTTATTTTTCCACATTGAAAGCATTTGCAGATGACAAATAAAATGTGATCGGTTAACTCTTAACCAAACGACAAACTTTTAGACTGGTCCAAAGTGAAGGCATTTGCAGACAAGATAAAAGTGACTGGAAATTTGAAATTTGTTTTGTGAAGGGTAGAAAACATTGTGGTAGAAAAATGCTGATTACCAGCATTTTCTCCTTTTCCCACCCACAAGTGCCACCCACATTTCCTTTTTTAATTTTTCACAATTAACCCAACAATACACTGAAAGAGTTCACGCTTTACCACACGATTCTGATCTTTAATGACCCTGAGAGAGTAGCCTTTTGGAAACAGTTTAAGTAAAGGAGCAATTGCCTATTACAAGCATTTTCTCCTTTTCCATATATCTTTTCAACCCTGTTAAAGAAAGAAATCATCATTTCAGCTTCATTTAATGTGTGGTCAACAAAAGCTTTCAATTTGATCTAGTCCAAAATTTTGCCGTTTGGCAGGCAACGACTTAACTCTTTTACACAATCCCGACTTTTAACGACCCCGAGAAGAAGAGCTTTTGAAAGCATTGTGGGAAACGGAGAAAATGCTGGTAACCAGTATTTTATCCTTTTCCCACTTTTTCTTCCCTTCACAAAACAAATTTCAAATTTTCAGTAATACAAATGCTTTCGATTTAAACAAGCCTAAAATATTGTCGTTTGGTCAGGAGTTCAGGCCTTTTTCGAGGATGATAAAAATCAGTCTTCCATATAAACAAAGCAAAGACAATAACAAAGTAATTGTGATCCAAATGAAAGGGTGTATCGATGAAGATGTAAAAATAATTCCTTGAAACAGAGAAAATAGGTGTTAAAAGCATTTTCTAATTTCCCTCCAATATTTTCCTTTTAGGCCGATTTCCTCTGGGTTCTTAAAGCTGCTGCTTATTTGACGAAGGATCAAAATCACAACTCCGTTAGAAATTATAATAATTGAACCCCGTTTTATTTGAAATGAGGTGACACTTAAATCCCCCTGTTGTTTCATCCTGTAATTATCTTCTAATTGCTACAGTCTCTTTGTTTCTATGACAAATTCCAAGAGAATTACAAATTGTTTAACAACCCTTTACAAGGTTACAAAATTTCAGACAGGTCCAAAATCAAAACATCACTCTGCAGACAAAATATAAATACAAACTGTGACAGAACTCTTTACCAAATGACAACATTTTAGACTGCATGGTCGAAATTTAAAGCATTTTGTAACATATTTATTATTAGCTTTAGTTGAAATGATGGTAACTGTCTGTGAAAAGATAGAAAACCTTGTGGTGGGAGGAGAAAATGCTGAGCTTTTGAGATAGTAGAAGAACAAAAGGAACAGAAAAGGAGGATCAAAATACTGGCTTACACCCATGTTTTTAGTAATCAATTTTAAGCCCCTGTCACACCAAATCATATCTTACAATGTCTCACTCTGTCTTGACATGATTCAGAAAACGGGTTGTGGTCCGGACAGAATGTGCAATTTTGGCTTGACAATGCCCGAAGCCCCTGTCTCACCAAACCTGTTCTTAGAAAGACTTATTTTGGTCACAAAAATCGTAAAACAGGCTGCAGTTGGGATAGGAAGTGAAATTTTGGTCGGTAACATGCCAACGCAGCGTCAATTGATGCCTGACTGCACCGCCTCTTTATTAGGATCGAAGCACAGCAGTTCTGTTTGATGTATGCCCATTTCGTTTAAGTTTGTTGTCACTCTGTCTGATTACAGGACGGGATGGACATCAAGAAATTCTGAGCTGGCTCAAAGTTCTGGAGCACCTTCCCGTCCTACCTGTCCATTAAGATTGTAAACAGACAGTAAAAGGCTGCTAATATTCCGCTCCGTCTGAACACAGTTGAAGTCCGTTCAGCAAAAACTTTTGAACAGAGTGAGAACGAGGGTCTACTACTTAGGTCAGATTTTTATTTGGCAAAGAGTTAATTCAGTTGAGGGCCTGGTTTTGATGTGATTTAAGAGAATTGAAGCTGTTCAGTCTTCCCTAAATATTCCTGAACTGTCATTAATTTTGGGTAATTAAGAATGATCCATGGTCTGCTTTCAATTCTGTTGTCTTGTCTGGTACTCAGCTTAACTGTTTACCACATGACAAAATTTTAGACTGGTCCAAATTGAAAGCACTTGCAGATGACAAAATAAACATGACTTGAAAATTTAAATTTGTTTCCAGAAGTGAAGAAAGCATTGTGGGGAAAGGAGAAAATGCTGGTTACCAGCATTTTCTCCTTTTCCCAAAATGTTTTCAAAAGGCTTCTATCTCAGGGTCGTAAAAACCTGGTATAGATGTTTTCTCCTTTTCCTACAAATTTTTCACAAAGCCTTTCGTTGTCCTCACAATTGTTAAAACTTGGTACTGTGTGGTACAGGGTTAATTTTGCTAGTGAAAAAAGCATTCCTCATGGAATATCCTCAGTATCAAATCAACACTTTTCTTTATGTGGAATTCCCATCCATTGTTCATTTGCTTTTGCATTTTGGGACCTCAGACCTATTTAAAATCAACACTTTCAAATTTTCCCTGTCAAATTTCAGGACATTAGTGGCATCAAAACATGGCGTACCTGGTACATTGTTATGGGATTTAAGCCCAAGAATAATGATATTCTAAACTTCATTAGGGGCTTCTTTTGTCAAATACTGGACTTGTTCTTGAATTTCAGGGTGTAACATGATAAACTTATTCTACATGACAGAAAAAAATGGAGAGAAAAGTGTTGATCAACACCTGCCTTCTAATAACCATGTTCATTGAAATTTCCCTGTCACAATCCTTTGAAAGGAGACATTCCCATTTATAGGATGACAAAAGAAATGTTGAAAAGCAGGTCCATTTACCCACTAATCTTGTTTAATGGAACCTACCCTCAACAATGATATACACTCACATTATCTGGGATACATCAAGTTTGCATCAATACAGCAATTTATCATTCCTCAACCATTTCAAACCCATCACAACACATACTTTTTGTTGTCCTGGCTGATTTTGTTTTCATCACTATAAGGTAAAATAAGTAATCTCTTCCAGTATTTACTCCTAAAATGCTAAATTGCTAGCAGCACAATAAGTTTAGAATCTTGGAAGAAGAAATATCTTCCTTCTAGATGTTTGAAATAGAAAAATATTGTTGCAATGTAGAAAATTCTTAACCCTATACCACACAATGATGCCTTTTAATGACCTTTAGAGAGAAGCCTTTTGAAAAGATTGTGGGAAAAGCAGAAAATACTGATAACCAGAATTTTCTCCTTTTCCAACAAGAATGAGATCAGATATTTTATTATTAGTAGTTAAATCTATTGTCCTTCGTTTTAATTTCAGAGTGTTGGTTCTCTTAGGACTGACAATAAAGATCAAACAACCAGAGACATTTTATTCATTTCTTCCAAAACTTGTCCATAGAAGAAGAACCCACTTTATAACATGAGCATAAAGTCACAGTTGATTTACTGGAGACCCTGTTATATAAGCACCATAGGACAAAATATAGACTCTTCCATCTTGTTGTAGCATTTCAAGACAAAATTTAATTGTTGTAGCATTTTAAGACACAATTTAATCCTTTACCCTATAAGGCATTTCTATGTTATCTCTAATTGAGCCTAAATAACAGCAAGGATGAAGCTGTTTCTTATGTGTAAATGATACCTTTTGATAGCATAGAAAACACTGTGACAAAAGGTGAAATTGCTCGTCACGAGCAATTTCAGCTTTTGCCACAATGTTTTCCAAAGGCTCCTACAAGTAGTATGTAGAAATGAGTATCTATGGAGTAAAGAGTTATAATGTCACTCATTAAATCTGTAGAAACAAATTTTAAGAAAAGAAGAAACCAGCATTTTTACATTTTTTCCACTATGTTTTATACACTGTTAAGAACTAACTACATCATTTGGACCCGATTTTAATCTGTTCAGTTTAAAATTTAATGGCCTCGAGACACGTCTACAATTCTGTTGCCAGGTTAAGAGTTAATCTTTAAGAATTAGACTTTGCACAGACAAAACTTGCTCTTAGGTAAATTATTTTCCAAAGAATTTAGGAATCCAAAATCAAACAATAACTCTGTTAACTCTTTCCCAAACGACAAATTTTAGACTCTTCCAAACTTAAAGAGATTGCAGACGACAATTTTTAACTTGATGAAAATGACTGAAAGTTCTCCAAAAGGGTAGAAAACACTGTGGGAAAAGGAGAAATTGCTCTTTACGAGCAATTTCTCCTTTTCCCACAGCGTTTTCAAAAGACTTATATTGCAGACACATAAAAACCAGGGCTTGTTTGGGAAAGGGTTGATGGATTAATGCATCAAAGGTTAATAGAAAGATATTCTGGGCTAAAGAGGATGCAAACATTCAAAGCTCCATTTATTTCAATAATAAATTGTTAGCGGAAATCTTACCCTACGGAGGTAGGATTAGCATATTTGTACAAAAATAACAACAAACTCTTCAATTTCTGAGATAATAAAATTATCTTTCAGGAAATCCAATTAACTTGTACAGAATGAAAACCCACGTTTACAGTGTTGTAAATTAATAGTGCATTGACTCTCCACCAAACAACAAAATTTTATACTTTTCCAAATATTGTAAGAAAAGAAGAAAATACTGGTTACCAGCATTTTCTTCTGGTCCCACAATGTTTTCAAAAGAGTTCTTTCCCAGGATTGTTATAAAAGTCAGCATTTTGTGGTAAATCAGGTTAACTTTGACAGTTCAAGCTTTTGTTTTTGGGTACTAAAGAATTAAATGCCAGATTGGAAGGCCTAAATGAATTTGAAGAAAAAGAAAACGACATAAAAAATTGTTTAAAAGTTAGACACTAAAAAATCGTGGTACAAAAATTCTTGAAGTTTCTGAACTGAAATGTAACTGTTCTTTAATTACCACACCATCCCAACTTTTAATTACCCAGAGAAAGAAGCCTTTTGAAAACATTATGGGAAAAGGAGAAAATGCTGGTAACCAGCATTTTCTCCTTTTCCCACAATGTATTCTACCCTTCCCAAAACAAATTTCAGTTTTTGGGTCACTTTAATTTTGTTGTCTGGAAATGCTTTCAATTTGGAAAAATCTTAAATTGTGTCATTAAATGGTAAAGACTTAACCCATTACCACACAATCCCTACTTTTGACCACCCTGAGAAAGAAGCCTTTAGAAAACATTGTGGGAAAAGGAGAAAATGCTGGTAACCAGCATTTTCTCCTTTTCCCACAATGTTTTCTACTCTTCACAAATCAAATTTCAGATTTTCAGTTACTTTTACTTTGTCCTCTGCAAATGCTTTCAATTTGGACAAACCTAAAATTTTGTTGTTTGGTAATGAGTTAACCTTGTACCAATGAGTCCAAAAGTTTAACCACCCTGGAGGAAAAAAATAAAGCATTTGAAAACCATGCGGGAAAGTGCTGGTTCCTAAAGGTCATCAAAAGCTGGGATTCTGTGGTAAGGTTTGACTTTGATACCATAGCACTGTTCCATTTTCCAATCAATTGGCGTCACCAGAATCAGCCAATCAAAATTGAGCCCAGCAATTTCTTCAACTTAATGTCTTTAATCTTTCTCCGAATTCCCACTTTTTATTGCCAATGAACATAATACCAGTCTAAATTATTCAAGATTACTGAATAATCAATTTAATGAAGTGAATAATTAATGCACTAATCAACTGGGTAGAGTAATCTTCTATATTCAACTGTAAACATATTTTCTAGGATTCTTGCCATGAAACAAAAAAATGCTTATGTTTTCCAGAGGAAAAATAGCTTGTGGAGAAACAATGTAAGAATAGGAAAAGATGCTGATAACCATCATTTTTCACTTTTTTCTACAATGTTTTCTACCATTTCATGAACAAATCCTATCGTGTAACTCATTAGCACACGACAATATTTTAGACTTGTCCAAATCGAAAGCATTTGCAGGCGACAAAATACAAGTGAGTGAAAATTTAAAATTTGGTTTGTAAAGGGTGGAAAACATTGTGGGAAAAGGAGAAAATGCTGGTTAACAGCATTTTCTCCTTTTCCCAGCATGTTTTCTTAGGGCCTTTTTCTCAGGATCGTCAAAAGTAGCGATTGTGTGGTAATGGGTCAACCCATTACCACACAATCCCTACTTTTGACGCCCCTGAGAATGAAGCCTTTAGAAAACATTGTGGGAAAAGGAGAAAATGCTGGTAAACCATATTTTCTACTCTTCACAAAACAAATTTCAAAATTTCAGTTACTTTTGTTTTGTCGTCTGCAAATGCTTTTGATTTGGACAAGCCTGAAATATTGTTGTTTGGTAAAGAGTTAAGGTCACATTCAACTCTACTGAAAAGCTAAATATAGAATATGAAAATGGCAGAAAAGATTGTGGGATAAAAAGAAAATGCTGCTTTTCTTGTTTTCTCACAATGTTTTCAACGGCTTTTGGGCTCATTAAAACCTCGGAGTGTATTATAAAGAGATAGTTTATCTGTCTGCAACATAGTTCTGTCTGCAACATGTAACACTGTATCATTTGTTTGGGAGAAAGGTTTCTTGTTTTTAAACTCTTTACCAAACAACAAAATTTTTGACTGGTCGAAATTGAAAGTATTAATTTTGCAGACAACAATATTACAGCGACTCAAAAATTGAAACTAGTTCTGTGAGGGTGGAAAATATTTAGGCAAAAGAAGAAAATGCTGGTTTACCAGCATTTTCTTCTTTTCCCACAATGTTTTCTACAGGCTTCCTTCTCAGAGTCATGAAAACCCAGATGTTTTTTGTAAAGAATTAATATTGTTGCAAATTTTTGCAGCAGACAGTATGCTTGTTGCATTCAGTTAACTATTTTTCCTTCATTGTTTACAAAAAAGAATCTTTATCACAGGGGAGTTTATGTATTTACATAACTTACAAAGAATGGTACCAAAAGAACGGTCTTGGGGCCATTTTTTTTCCTCTCCACAATTCTATCCACGACTTTAACTTATAATTAGTTATTAGTGGTCCATGTTTTTAGGCAATATTTTCCCTGGAAGTTTATAAACAGGAAAACTGGATTTGTTCACCATAAGCAAAAATGTAAACAATTTCTGAAATTCCAGCTGTCTAATGCTTTTAACAGCCTATGTTTTTTCATGTATTAGCCTGCCAGAAGCTTACAAGTTTACAACTTGACTCCTGAATTATGAAACAGACAATTTGATTAGATGATTATACAAAATGAACCACAAGATTTATATTTCTAACCCTTTACTCTACATAACACATGAATTTGGCTCTATAGACACTGTGCAACAAAACTGTGGTAAAATCTGCCACATTCTACAGGGTGTTCAAAAAGTCATGCACCATCCTGAAAACACATGCACTGGTACAGTTGCTCCAATTGAGCATCGTTTTCAGAAATACAATGCTGTACTTTCTGCAAAAAGCTGTTTTGAACATTCCGTAGGGTATATGGTACGATGCTGTGACACTCAGTTGTGATTGCATGTCTCAATTTGTCAAGAGAGCATCGACGGTTTGTACAGGTTTTTAGGATGGTGCACGACTTTTTGGACACCCTGTATATACACTGACATCTTTCTATATAGGGTGACATCATTCTGTGTAGACTCTTTACCACAGAATCCCAAGTTTTAATGACCCTGAGGAAGAAGTCCTTTGAAAACACTGTAGGAAAAGGAGAAAATGCTGGTAACCAGCATTTTCTCCTTTTCCCACAATGTTTTCTACCCTATCACATACAGAAATCGTCTGTTTAGCTACATTCAAAATGTTGTCAGCAAATGCTTTGAATTTGGTCTAGGCCTGAATTTTGTCATTTGGTAAAGAGTTAACCCTTTACCCCATAAGGCATTTCTATGGTATCTCTAATTGACCCTAAATACCAGCAAGGATGAAGCTGTTTCTTATGTGTATATGACACCTTTTGAAAGCATAGAAAACATTGTGACAAAAGGTGAAATTGCTCGTCACGAGCAATTTCACCTTTTGCCACAATGGTTTCCAAAGGCTCCTACAAGCAATGCGTAGAAATGAGTATCTATGGAGTAAAGAGTTAAGTAAGTTATTCAATGGACTATATTCTTTATCTGTGATTTTACAACAAGTATGAACTTGTTTTCTTTTCATTAAGAGTTGGTCATGTTAGAATCGAAATAATCTCCTTTCTATTGAGGTTTATTGTTCAGTAAACCATGTTGTGAGCAATGAGGCACAATGAATAAACCTGACTCTGGCTACTGCCCTCATGGGTCATTTATTGTGCCTCATAACTCACAACTGTGCTTTACTGAACGATAAACCATGATAAAAAGATCATTTATCAACTATACAATCATGAGTTTAAATGACTACAGAAAGAAAAAGACTTTTGAAAACATTTTAGCTCTAATAGTAGGCAATGCCATGCCTGAATGTTATCCTACCCATGAAAGCTTTTAAAAGTTTAAACATATTTATTTCACATCAATTGAGAAACAAGTTCTTACAACTTATACCAATCTCTCTCGATTCTGCTTCCTGGGAACTACACCAGTACTCGCACCGAATGTGTGGGCCAATGAAAAATCCCATTGAAAGCTTTTGAAAACATTGGTTCTTTTCCCGCAGTATCTTTTAACTCTTCAAATGACAAATCCTATCGACATTTGAGCCACATATACATCCATATATATATACACATGTAATTTTATGTCTTCATATGCTTTCAATACTGATGACTCTCATATTTTGCTGTGTAGTCAATATGTATCCTAAACTATGTTCAAGTCAGTTAGTACAAGATTCAAGATCCTATTTATTATGAACAAAGGTGTAAATTTTCCAGGCAGTCTATTTATCACTCTCCTATAAACAATAAACATTACCTGGGCAAAGTTTTGGCAAGAGTAGCATAAACTTTCATAATATATATAACCCTTTACTGCACAATCTGGGTTCGAAATCCCTACATGCATTAGTAAGAATTGGAAGATGCGGGTTGAAATTTCAAGCACTTGATAAAAAATGTGAGTGCAAATTATTGAAGAACAGTAACTGATGTGTACTTAAAGGTGGGTATTTAGAATTTTTACATCTCATCAAATTAAAATATATATATATATCACTGAAATTCATATGAAAAAATAATACAAATCATCAATAATTAAGAATCACAAAATGACAAAAAGAAAATTTTTTTTGATGGTATTCCCTTAAAAGGCTATGTAGCCTCTTAAGGTATTTTTAGATTTCGCGCCAAAAATCAATAAAGCATTTTGGGAATGTCAGTGACTGGCATGTGACTGAGAACGCTTAAATTCCATTACATAATAAATATGTAATAATTATTTTCCATAATGTCTTCTTCAGACGCTATGTTTGAAACTTCGTCTGCGTATTCCTGTATGTAAATGAGCGAACTGATCATCTAAAAATAGAATGTGTCTTCCGTTGGTGTCAACCTGGGCCATAGTAAATCTCTAATTTCTATTGTTGTCGGATGGCTTTCGACTACTGGGGTTTTATGAATGAAAATTAAAAGGCTTTGGGAGTATAAGGATGATTTTTTTGCTTTTCTGTAAAATTTTCGTCCCAAAATCTGAAGGGCCACCATTAATTTCATATGTGAATACAAATAATGTAATTCTTTTCCTTCTGGATAAACATCAGTCATGTGACACTGAGAATACCCTGCGACGGCTGCTTTGATAATTTCACATGTTGTCATTGAAGCCTCCGAGGTGTCATTCGTTATCCGCGTTTTGTGAGCTAAGTGTGTTTGTCTGCACTCACGGTCGATACAGAGGTTTTGTGTTTTCAACATATATATATATTCTCAATAAGGCTCACTTCTCAGGGTCTTTAAAAGTCTGTATTGCGAAGTTGTGGGGTTCACCCATTACCACACAATCCTGACTTTTGCCCTGGGAAAGAAGCCTTTTGAAAACATTGAGGGAAAGGAGAAGATGCTGGTAACCAGCATCTTCTCCTTTTCCCAGAAAGTTTTCTTCCCTTCCCAAAACAAATTTCATATATCGAGTCACATTAATTTTGCTGTCTCCAAATGCTTTCAATTTGGACAAGCCTAAAATTTTGTCACTAATTCGGTGATGAGTTAAATTGGTCCCCTGTACCACAAAGACTTTGCCTGTAAGAAGCAATTATGTTATGTAAACCAATATTGCAGGGTTCAAAGCTTCCCATCCATCTACCTGGGGAGAAATGAATTTTGGCACTAAATTGGTTGGAATCCAAAATCATGAAGATTCTTGGTTACCTTTCATCCTTTGCTACATGCCAGCATCTTTTGATACCTGTGTGTCGCACACCTTTCTTGTGCAGTAACAGGACTGCATTGTAATTCTTAACTCCATACCACACAATCCCGTCTTTTAACAACCCTGAGAAAGATTAGCCTTTTGAAAACATTGTGGAAAAGGAGAAAATGCTGGTAACCAGCATTTTCTCCTTTTTCCATAATGTTTTCTTCCCTTCACAAAACAAATTTATAATTTTCAGTCACTATTATTTTGTTGTCTGAAAGTGCTTTCAATTTTTCACCCGTCTAAATTTTTGTCCTTTGGTAACGAGTTAAATTTTGGAAGTATAATGATGGGGGCTAAATGAAATGATATCAGTAGGGCTTCACAGTATCACAAGTTTCCGGCTTTTGAAATAAATTTGTTCAACTTTGTGGAAAGTGTTGGGTATAAATTCAGAGCAAGAACTGACCTAGTGTAATGTACAACAGTTACTAATATGAACTGACAATCTGTATAAAGGATTTTTTTAAGTTTCAGGACAGGATTCAATCCTCTCCCACAGCTGACCATTGTTTCAATGATGGTTTTGTGGAAAAGCAGCCAGTGGCTTGGAAAGAAAATTGTTTGGAATACTGGTAAAAGAGACTCCAGGAAAGCATGGATAGATGCACTGGCAGCCGCGATATAACTGAAACTAGAATAACTATCACTAAAGGTGATTAATACCCCCGCCCCTATATTTCATGTCACAGGGGCAATAACTCATTAATTCTTTATAGAATTTTCACAAAAGATAGGTCTTGCACATCTACAACTCCTAATGAACACTTCTGCCAAGTTTAAAGTGAATCAGACAGAAACTGTAGGAGGAGTTGTCCGGACAAGCATTTTTTAAGTCAAATCAGGGGCAATAACTCGGTAATTCTTGATAGAATTTTTATGAAATGGCTGTGTTGCACATCTACAGCTCCTAATGAACACTTCTGCCAAGTATCAAGCGAATTGGATTGAAACTGTAGGAGGAGTTATCTGGACAAGATTTTGCAGACAGACTGACCGACCCACAGGCTGATTCCAGTATACCCCCCACAAACTATGTTTGGGGGGGGGGGGGAGGGGGGTTATAATGATGTTGAAACATTCTCTTACACAACCATACAATCAATCAAGCATTTCATGTAAATGTATTTCTACCGAGAATGTGCATCATTATTTATTCACCAATACGGGGTTTTTATAAAAAAGAGGCAATAAAAACTGAATTTTGACAGGCCTAATTCATTATCTTAAATCAACAAGCCCATACATTATCAGCTGGCCTCTTTATAAAACCAGGAAAAATCTATTTCGAATCCTTAGCAATCCTCTGGACTATTCAAAATCTTTTCCCTAACACTTATCCTGCTAAGAAACTAAAATGAAATTTTCAATTCGAAAGTAAAAACCCTAAAATTGATATTTCAAAGTTATGTTTTGGGTAAAAATATCTCTAGATCGGACAGCGTAGATCCAAGATCAGACTGCACATTCTGTGCAGTCTGATCTTGATCTACGCTGTCCGCAAAAGGTCAGTGAGTCACGATAAGCTTCCAAAGGGTTAATTTCAAACTTTTCCAACATTTGTCAAACCTGTACATAACTGTACAAAGTTAGAATCCTAGCATATATGATGACTTTAACACAAATTCCGGATTTTTAATGACCCTATGAAAGAAGTCTTATGAAAACCTTGTGGGAAAAGGAGAAAAATGCTTGTAACAAGCATTTTCTCCTTTTCCCACAAGGTTTTCTGCCCTGCTGGAGTTACATTTGTCATCTGCAAGTTCTTTCAATTTGGATCAGTCTAAAATTTTGTCATGTGTGAAAGAGTTGTACCCCTTGCATAGTCCTTTGATAACAGACTTTTATAAGAAAATAAAATTAAAGACTTGTCTAACTTTTCAGCATCTACAGATAACAATCAAATGATTGGCAAAAGTGGATAAGTATGTCTTACTAAAGGCAGTAAACAATGTGGGCAAAGGAGAAAATGCTGGTTTTCTTTCCCCACACGGTTCTTTTGAGTAGCTTTGTCCTCAGACCTCAGGATCACCTGGGCTGTATAGTACAAACTTTCAATACAAATGCAGCAAAACATAAAGAGAAGTGTGCCGTATGAAATTCCTTTCTGCATTCATACAAGCAGACAGACAGATAAGCCAATTTCATAATACAAAAAGAAAAAAGAAAATGTGTACAGTGTATGAAACTTTTGCATGTGAAAGACATACAATCATAAAGAGGTGAAAAAAGATGGCATATTTAGACTTCAGTTTCTCTTTGCATGCAGATACAAACAAAACTGTTGACATCAAACTGCTGTGAATAAGTATAAATTTGTCCACAAATTATGTGTGGTGGGTGGATCCGACCATCAAACATCAAAGGAACAAGTTTTTTTAATCTAAACTCCTGCCAAGCTGTGAATACTGTAATCAAATTTCCCAGGTTTAAAAGAGGCAGTGAGGACATTATGTAATCTTTGCATGTCCGACATCGCACATTACACTCGAGGCTAGTCAGTTTTCTGACACAGACCGATCCATCAGAGCTATGAGGCAACAGGTAAAAAATGTCAGCTATGTCAATTAAGGAAGTATAAAAATGCAGATTTTTCATCAGCTTTGTTGAAGTCTTTTAAACCCGTTACCACACAATGACAACTTTTAACGACCCTGAGGAAGAAACCTTTTGAAAACATTACCCACAAAGTTTTCTACCTTTTCAAAATGAAATTGCACCATTTGAGCCACTTTGAAATTGTGGCCTGCAAATGCTTTCAATTTGAATAGGTCTAAAATTTTGCCATGTGGTAACGCGTTAAACCTGTTACCACAAATTATCCTGTGTTCTAATGACCCAAGAAATGAAAAGCTTTTGAAAACAATGTAGTGGTGAATACATCTACGCATCTGTCCCTGGAGTTTCTATCACTGAGGGTGTTTTCCTTTCGCTACTCCGAACACTCTAAACATGTTCTAGGTCAATGGAGTATTTCTGAACACTGTGCTATGTTCCTCAGAACATGTATTAACTGTTCTAATCCAATCGAGGTGTGTGGCACCTGCTGAATGGTTGCTAGGTGATACAAGATGGCTGAAAGACGGACAATAATTCTTCATGGCAAAATTTGCAATTGTCCTTTTTTACGATATGAATGCCATAAATAGGGGCATAGTAGACTCGTCTCTACTCTCTCTCTGCAGCTAACCATATCCTCAACTAACACAGCTAAGACAATAGCTCTTGCAACAACCATCATGCCAATCCACTTTTGTTTCAATATGGTTTAGAATAATGTTCCAAACGTGCTTCATTCAAAACATACTTCCGAAACACTGTATTGACTGTTCTGAAATATTCCTTTCGCACATTCCAGAACAGCATTCTAGAACACATAACATTGTGCCAGAACAGGTGAAAGGAATGGGCCCGAAGTTGTTCGTTGTCTGCGCATGTCATGTTCTTCGAAGATTTGACCTGTCTTCTATGATGCATCACCCATCTCCCCAATACCTGGGAAAAGTAGGGCTTGTACTAAAGCTATTAGCCTATAATCCCAGCATGTAGAGGTTGTTTTAATAGATGGCCGATGTATATGTTACATGCTGGCCCATCATAGCTGAATGAATAGCACCAAGGGGCATTTTATTGAGTAAACGTTTATTTCATTTTGAAATTGAAAGTAACAATTATTGTTTTGAAAAATTACTCTGCTTCTGTACCCAACATGCCCAAATTAGCTAGAATCTTATGTGTATTTGTAGAATGCCATCTAGTGGGAGATAATGCTAAGTAGTTTTCATAACCACAAAGCTGTCCGCAATAAAAATCTTCAAAATCCAAAGATAAAACAAAATGATGGTAAATCCTTGCAAATGTGAAGACACAAAAATATATAAAATTTACATGGAAACCCCACTAGAGCTGTCAAAACCTTATCACTGGTCTATCTTCTTAGAAAATGTCTATATATTTAACCCTTTACCACGCAAGCCTAACTTTTAACCACTATTAAAGAAGAAGCTTTTTGAAAACACTTTTAGCAAAGGAGAAAATGCTGGAAACCAGCATTATCTCCTTTTGCCACAAATGTTTCTACTGTATGAAAGACAAAAATTGTTTTTTGAGCTGCCTTTATTTTCTGCCAATGCTTTCAAATTGGACAACAGAGCTCCAGATTAAAGAGGGAGTGATGGCATTCTAAATCCGTTATTCTCTTCCAAACTCTATGTTGTGGGTACTCATTAGAATCGTCTCGATGAGACGATTCTAATGAGTACCCATAACATAGGGTTTTGTAGAGAATAACTAATATTTTCAATTATGAAATCAAAACCACTCCCCCTATCCTGAAGCTCTGCTTGCAGGTATATTACAACCAACCCTGTAGGAATATCTTCGAAACTAATTCTGTGAAAATTTGTCTGGAGAAGTGATGTTTCCATTGATGCAATTGATCTAGCCACATCTTGACTGACAGAAAATCATCTAAATGGTAATACTTGAATGCTCCAAATCAATTTTCTGGCAAAGGTTGGCTGTGAAACTAATACATCAGCCGATGAGGTGAATCCTGAAACCCAATACAGACAGAAGATAATGCAGGAAGATGTGATTTTCGAAGCCTGCAGTTTCCAGATAAGTTTGACTGTGAAATTAAAGGTAGGTATTTAGAATTTTTACATCTCACCAAATTAAACAATATATATATTACTGAAACTCATATGAAAAACCAATACAAATCATCGATAATTAAGAACCATAAAATGACCCAAAAATTTTTTTTTATGGTATTCCCTTAAAAGGCTACATAGCCTCTTAAGGTATTTTTAGATTTCGCGCCAAAACTCAATAAAGCATTTTGGGAATGTCAAGTGACTGGCGTGTAACTCATAACACTTGAATTCCATTACATAACAAATATGTAATAATTATTGTCCATGATGTCTTCTTCTTCGGACGCTGTGTTTGAAACTTGGTCTGTGTATTCCTGTATGTAAATGAGCGAATTGATCATCTAGAACGTGTCTCCCGTTGGTGTCAACCTGGGCCATAGTAAATCTCTAATTTCTCGTGTTGTCGGATGGTTGTCGACTACTGGGGTTTTATGAATGAAAATTAAAAGGCTTTAGGAGTATAAGGATGATTTTTTTGCTTTTTTGTAAAATTTTGGTCCCAAAATCTGAAGGGCCACCTTTAAATGACCTGTGTCTGGGAAAAGCATCTTTGTGACGCATGACCCAAGGACAGTCATTGTGAACATTATTATGGATCCATAATTATGGATTCATAAAATGCATAATTATATGATAACCGACTTAACCCTTTACTCCATAGATACTCATTTCTACGCATTGCTTTCAGGAGCCTTTGGAAAACATTGTGGCAAAAGGTGAAATTGCTCGTGACGAGCAATTTCACCTTTTGCCACAATGTTTTCTATGCTATCAAAAGGTGTCATATACACATCAGAAACAGCTTCATCCTTGTTATTTAGGGTCAGTTAGAGATACCATAAAAATGCCTTATGGGGTAAAGGGTTAAGCATGAGGTACCCAGGTCCAAATTGAAACGGAAATACAAAAGGTACAGTGTCATCAAACAACTGATAAAAAGTCAAACTTCTTATTAACTCTTTACCAAACAACAAAATTTTAGACTGGTCCAAATTCAAAACACTTGCAGACCACAAAATAAACATAACTCAAAAACTGAAACTCGATTCCAGAAGGACAGAAAACATTGTTTGAAAAGGAGAAAATGCTGGTTACCTCAATCTTTTCAAAAGGCTTCTATCTCAGGGTCGTAAAAACCAGGTATTGTTTGGTAAAGGGTTAATCATATAAAACAAAGAATTCCAAGTAAAAATGACATTTGAAACAGGGCTTTTGAAAACATTGTGGGAAAAAGAGTAAAATAATGCTGATGAAACCAGCATTTTGTCCTTTTCACACAATGTTTTCCACTAACTCATGGACAAATTTTATAATTTAATTCTAATTAATGTGATGCATCCCTGTCTCAGAGCTTCAATGCTAACTGTTTAACTGTATACCACATGATCCAAACTTTTAATGATTCAGAGAAAGAAGCCTTTTGAAAACATTGTAGGAAAAGGAGAAAATGCTGGTAACCAGCATTTTCTCCTTTTCCTACAATGATTTCTACCCTTTCCAAAACAAATTTTAATTTTTGATTCACATTTATTTTGTTGTCTGCAAATGTTTTCAATTTGGACAAGTCTAAAATTTTGTCGTTTGGTAAAGAGTTAACCATATACCACACGATCCCAATGATTCCAAGAACGAAAGCTTTTGAAAACATCATGGGCATAAGAGAAAATGCTAGTTTACAGCATTTTCCCCCTTTCCAACAGTGTTTCCTACCCTTTCAAAAACAAACATCAATTTCTGATTCAAATTTGTTTTGTAAGCAGCAAATGATATCAGTTCAGATATGTTTAAAATTTTGTAGTTTGACATAAGAGTTAATTTTAGTTTATTTCAAATGGTAATGAGTTTCTCAGAATCGAAAACCTACGAAATTTACATCCCAGCCTTTTGAAACTGTTATCAAAGTTGAAAAGCGCCAGCTGTAGATTTCAAAAAGCCAGTCCAAAGGTTTATAGCCCCCCATAGGAATATTAAACTTCTACCTGTTGAGCTGCAGGGATCAGTGACAACCAGATTCAAATAAAACTTTAAACTGTATTAGAAGTCAGAACATCTTCAAAACTACTTAACTCCTTCCCAAATGACAAAATTTTAGACTGGTCCACATTGGAAGCACTTGAAGACGACAAGATGAAGGCAACTCAAAAATTGAAATTTCTTTCGAGCAGGGTAGAAAACATTGTGGGAAACAGGAGAAAATGCTGGTTACCAGCATTTTCTCCTTTTCCGTCAATGTTTTAGACACGTAAAAACCAAGGATTTTCAGCTAACTTTATTTCTGATAAACCTTTTACCATAAAATCCTAAGTTTTAAAGACAATGACAAAGGCTTTTGGAAACATTGTGTGGAAAGTAGAAAACACTTGACACAGGAATTATCCCATTTACCACAATATTTTCTACCCTTTCACAGACAAATCCCATCATTTTCGCTACATTTTACGTGTCATCTGCAAGTGCTTTCTGTTTGAACAATTATATCTAAAATTCTATTGTATACTTGACCCTTTACCATACAAGGACCCGAGGAAGAAGCCTTTTGAAAACATTATGGGAAAAGGATAAAATGCTGGTCACCAGCATTTTCTCCTTTTCTAACAACATTTTCTATCCTATCAAAGCCATATATTTTTGTTTGAGTGATGTTTCTGTTTTCATCTGCAAATACTGTCAACTTGGTCAAGTCTAAAATATTGTTGTGTGGTAAAGAGTTAAGAATTAACAAGGTCTGCTAGGCTTCTAATTAATACTGAGAATACATCTATCCAAGGTACACCACAACATTTTTCCATTAACATTTATTTTCCCCAGGGGAGCAGTTTGTAAAGTTTTTGTACCATAATTATCAAACCAGACATTTTACATGCAATAACAAGGCATAAATGCAAAGTCCCATAACTGATAAGCCCTCCCTACATCCTCTTCAAACATGTTCATCTTTCTGGTTCTAATAGATAATCAACATCATTTTGAATCTGGAAACTCATTACCTTTTGAAATAGACAGGCAAGAATGGTATCTTGGGGGTCCATCATTATTTGCAGATTCGTTACAGTAATCCATGTTGAAACATTGTGGCAAATGAAAAATTATTTGTAATAATTTCATCTGCCGTAAGACAAGAAGAAATTACTGTGCAGGAGGCAGCGATTTTAATCTTTAACTTTTTCCCAAAGAAAAAAGATTCTGGGCTGAATCAAATTGAAAGCTTTAAATTTTGCAGACGGCAGTTTAAATGTACCTCAAATGATCGATGAGCTCTGACTATGATAAGGTAGAAAACAGTGCAGGAAAAGGGAAAGACTGGTTGTTAGCATTTCCTCTTTTTCCCTGACGTTTTCAAAGGGCTTCTCTTTCAGGGTTGTTAAAACTGAAATTATGGTAAAGACCTTAACAAATATAATGAGTTTAAGACTTGTCATTTTGAAAGCATTAATTGCAGACTAGAGTGAAATGTGGCTATAATAGGTTTTGTCTTGCAACATAGTGGTTTGAGGAGAAAATGATGTATACCACTCGGCTACCTTTCCCGACATTTTTTCAATTCTTCAAACACTTTTTTCCACTGGTCATCAAAACTCAAGATTCTTTGACAATAAATAATTTATTTCCCATTTTTTCCCACATCAATTTATAAATGGACACAAGCTCCATTGATTCATTACTTACAGTCAGTTTCTGTCAGCAAGATGTACTACCAAGTTTGATACATGAGACCTTAAACTTAGCACTAAAGTTAAAATTGATGAGAGTCAATCTTTCAGCTGTCAACACTGCCTGATCAGTTCAGCAATCCTTCAACATTCCATTTAACCCATTACCACACAATCCCTACTTTTGACGCCCCTGAGAAAGAAACCTTTAGAAAACATTGTGGGAAAAGGAGAAAATGCTGGTTACCAGCATTTTCTCCTTTTCCCACAATGTTTTCTACCCTTCACAAAACAAATTTCAAATTTTCAGTCACTTTTATTTTGTCGTCTGCAAACGCTTTCAATTTGGACCAGTCTAAAATATTGTCGTTTGGTAATGGGTTAACTCTGTGCCCAACTAATATGACTTGTACAACCTTCTGAACTCATTGTAGGAAAAGGAGAAAATCATATTCTCAAGGTTTTCTAGAGGCTTGTTGTAGTATTTGTCGAAGACAATACCACTATGAATTCAAGATTGAATTTTGAAAAGAACTTGTATTGATTATTGTGGAAAGCCAAATGAAATAAACCCAATTAAACTCAATTTTTCTCTTGCAAATGAGTATTTCGGTTGCACTCAGATATGTAATTTGAAATGGTATGTTAAAATACATTGGGTGAGGCCATCGATAGTTTAACCCTTTCCCAAACAGCAAATTTTGGACCAGACCAAATTGAAAGCATTTTGCAGGTGACAAATTAACAGTTGCTAAAGAGATGATTTTTCTATATGACAGGGTAGAAAACATTGTGGGAAAAGGAGAAAATGCTGGTTACCAGCATTTTCTCCTTTTCCCACAATGTTTTCAAAAGGCTTCTATTCCTCACCCGTAAAAACCAGGGATTGTTTGGAAAAGGGTTAAATACTTTTTTTGGTTGAAAATAGCGTCACTCACTCGTAACCTTTTATTGGCGCAATGATACAAAATTTGCCTACCGACCCTGGGCTTTTTCGTTCCAAAACCAGTTTGTCCCATGGCTTCTTCATTCCATGATTGTGCGCTACTCCATTTGATTGCGCATCATATTTATAGATCAAAATAATTTATTGTAATGTTGGGAATTAAATGTAAACCGCTGAAGATATTTCAAAATTATAGTTTTCAGGTACAAACTTAATTTTATTTGATGTATTTATGTTTTTTCTCTCTATCCATCATGCATCCTACTGTCAAGGGGGGTTACTCCCGACTCCTCCTGATGATCAAAGGGAGACCACAAATAGTCCAAACTTTCTCATGATTACTCTCCCTTCAACACAAAAGGTATTAATTCGATTAGTGGATTGACTTTTAAGCCAATATTTGAACAATATGTCTCTTTTTCTTTCAAACTATTAATCCAACAAATGGGTGACAAATACCACTTCAGCGTTCTCAACGCTTTCAGTCTTGAGAGAGAATCGAGAGAGATTAGTATAAATTGTAAGAACTTGTTTCTCAAACGATGTAAAATAAATATGTTTAAACTAAACTAATTCTTGAGAGAGGTTAAAACTCAGGATTGACATCTTTCTACTAATCCTGTCCACAAAAGCAACATAAGTAAGTAAATATTTATCATGACATGCAGAAGGTACCAAGATAGTGATCATTCAATAAAGCTTCAGTTAACAATTAGAAGCGACAGATGGACCTCTAAAAACCCATGGCTTTCCATGGATCCTGCCAACAACAGTAATATAAGTAACTGTTTGGTAGCCTATATAGATCCTTGACAAGCAGACGGTACCAAAATAGGGGTTTCTATCGTTGTTAACACCAATGGGATCCATTTCAGCTGTACCACAATCAAGGTACCACAAAAGGGGTTTCTATAGTTGTCAACACCAATCGGATCTATTTCAGCGGTAACAGGCTGTATCTGTGCTGTCACTCTCTGTGCTGTGAGACAGATTCTTGAGTTGAATACACAGATCGTCAGCCCTCATTCATCAATGTCAGTTGGTGACAAATTAATTCTCAATCAGCTTTTTCCTTTAAAGTCTTGTCAGCCCTTTTTTTTTTAAATTCCCAAATGACAAACCTTCAGATGTGCCCAAATTAAGAGCATTTGCAAACTGAAACATTGTTTATTAGCCTCAATAATTCTCAAAAAAAAATTGGAAGGGGGGTATAGCAAACATTGTGAGATAAAGAGAAAAAGCTGCTTAATTTGATTCAGGCTTACAAGAATCTTTCAAAACAAATTTTCGAATATGAAATCCTGATGGTACTGTACTTCTCTATTCAAGATAGACATGTGATGACCACAATATTATCTTCCTTTCCTCTTGCCCATAGAAAGCACTCGGATGTCCACGGACTGTCAGCTATGGAAGAAACCCTGCAATGGCTCCTTTTAGTTACATGAGGTAGGGTTTATGTATATTTTTGAGTACAATGGTCTTGCATCTCTATTTTTATGAGCAAACAAGGTCTAAAAAGGCTAACTGATAAATTCCCTGCAAAGAACCCCTTTTTCCCTATTGGACTATTCATGATTATTTCCCGCTACAAGATTTGTATTCATTTGACCAATGGTTCCTGCAATTAAATAGTGATCACTGTCACCCACCGATAATGACCAATCAATTTCCAACATTTCATCCTTCCTGGGCCACAGGAATAATGACAAAACCTAGTTGCCATGGTAGCATGAACATGCTGCACAAAAATGAAATTTGAAGAATTCCCTCTTTCTGAAAATGAAAAATGTGATCCATCATGGCAAAAAGGACATTCTGTGAATTCCATACATCACTTGGCCCTTTCCCAAACAAGCCCTTGTTTTTACGTGTCTGCAGTAAAAGCCTTTTGAAAACACTGTGGGAAAAGGAGAAATTGCTCGTAACAAGCAATTTCTCCTTTTCTCACAGTGTTTTCTACCCTTTTTGAGAACTTTCTGGCATTTTCTACAATCTAAAATTGTCGTCTGCAAACTCTTTTGGTTTGGAAGAGTCCAAAATTTGTCGTTTGGGAAAGGGTTAAATGAAAAGAGATCAAAGATAGTGCCTGTCAATTTAAGCTGATAGTTCAAAAATGATTGTATTGTAAGGTAGAATGGCTATTTTTCATGCATAAAATATAATAAGAGCGAAAAGCGTCTACCCTGGTCAGACTGCGCAATCTGCGCAGTCTGACCAGGGTTGACACTTTTCGCTAGTTTCCAGATGTTTACTTTTTGCCCGACAGGTCACAAATGTGTGGTAATAGTCACTTGCATTTTTTTAATCCTGTACCAAAGTTTGTATGACCCTATAGTAGATTGGTTGTATTAGGGTCTTTAGCGCCACTTTTAACAGCTAAGGTCATATATCATGGCAGTCCGTGGTGCACATAAATATGTTTCCTGGCTTTCTCACATCAGTACTAACACAACTTTCTTTCCAAAGCAATTTCTCCTTTGCATACAATGTTTTCATAAGTCTTTCTTTTCTCACATTCACATTCTTTTTGTCGTGGGCAATACTTTCAATTTGGACTAGTCGTTTGGTTAACTCTTTCCCAAACAACAGTATTTTAGACTTGGCCAAATTGAAAGCATTTGCAGACAACAAAATAAATGTGACTGAAAACTTGAAATTTGTAATGAAGAGGAGAGAAAACATTGTGGGAAAAGGAGAAAATGCTGGTAACCAGCATTTTCTCCTTCTTCCACAATGTTTTCAAAAGGCTTCTTTCTCTGGATCATTAAAAGTCTGGATTGTGTGGTAAAGGGTTAAAAAACTTTTTTTTATCAAGGTCATTAAAATTCTGGACTGTGTGTCCCACAATGTTTTCAGATGGCCTCTTTCTCAGGGTCGTCAAAAGTCGGTATTGTGCAGTAAAGAGTTAAGAAGCTTTCTTAAAAAATTATCAAGGTCATTAACAATTCTGGCCTTTGTGGAGAAGGATTACAAAACATGTATGTCAAATTTTGAATGCTGAGCTACATGAAATATGTGATAAAACATCAAAGGATCAAAGCTGACATTCTATTTATGAATTTTACAAGGGGAAAAGAAATGCTACAAAAACAAATTTCTTTAATTACTGAACCAAAGTTTGATCGATGTTTCATGCCGATTTCAAAAACATTACGGTTGTTTCTGCGACTATATAACATCTTTCAAGTTACCAGATTTCTACACCGGAACATTAGTTTTGCAGGGGAAAAAAAAATCCTGCATAAAAGTGCTTGTTTCAACTGCAACCTTTGGCTCCAATACCATATAATTATGTTTTTGTTTTATTTTTCAGAGATTTTTCTCATTAACTCTTTAACAATCCCTGGTTTTTACGGGTCTGGAATAGAAGCCTTTTGAAAACATTGTGAGAAAAGGAGAAAATGCTGGTAACCAGCATTTCCTCCTTTTCCCACAATGTTTTCTACCCTATCATATGGAAAAATCATCTTTTAGCAAGTGTAAATTTGTCATCTGCAAAATGTTTTGAATTTAGTCTGGTCCAAATTTGCCGTTTGGGAAAGGGTTAATCAATAGATAGTTACTCATTTCTATGCATAACTTGTAGGAGCCTTTGGAAAATATTGTGGCAAAAGGTGAAATTGCTCGTGACGAGCAATTTCACCTTTAGTCACAATGTTTTCTATGCTATCAAAGGGTGTCATATACACATAAGAAACGGCTTCATCCTTGCTGTTATTTAGGGTCAATTAGAGATACCATAGAAATGCCTTATGGGGTAAAGGGTTAACTCTTTCCAACACAACATGATTATGACAGGGCAAAATTGAAAGCATTTGCATACCACAAACTAAATGTAACTCAAATGTTGATTTCTGTCTTTGAAAGCACAGAAAACATTGTGGGAAAAGTGAGAAAATGCTGGTACCCAGCATTTTCTCACTTTTCCAACAATGTTTTTAAAACCCTTCTCTTTCAGGCTGTTAAAGTTCATGATTAGTGAGTATACAGTTTATGATAATCATTATGAATGCATTAACCCATTACCACACAATCCGTACTTTTGACGCCCCTGAGAAAGAAGCCTTTAGAAAACATTGTGGGAAAAGGAGAAAATGCTGGTGCCCAGCATTTTCTCCTTTTCCCACAATGTTTTCAAAACCCTCCTCTTTCAGGTTATTAAAGTTCACGATTAGTGAGTATACAGTTTATGATAATTATTACAAATGCATTAATGAAAGCATTTAATCCTATACCACACTACCCTAAATTTTAACCAACATGTCAAGCTTTTTGTATACCTTGATGGGAAAAGGAGAAAATGCTAGTATCCAGCATTTTCTCCCTTCAAACACTATTTCCTACCCTATTAACCCTTTACCCTGTAAGGCATTTCTATGGTATCTCTAACTGACCCTAAACAACAGCAAGGATGAAGCCGTTTCTTATGTGTGTATGACACCTTTTGATAGTGTAGAAAACATTGTGGCAAAAGGTGAAATTGCTCATCACGAGCAATTTCACCTTTTGCCACAATGTTTTCCAAAGGCTCCTACAAGCAATGCGTAGAAATGAGTATCTATGGAGTAAAGGGTTAAAGACACTAATCATGATTTGACCAACATTTAATATTTTGTACTTATTATGAAGGTTTCTCTATCAGGCCCATTTAAACGCGGACTTGCATTGTGTGGTAATAATTTAACTTTTTACCAAACCAACATAATTTTAGACTAGTCCAATTTGGAAGCATGTGCAGACGACAAAATGAACGTGACTCAAAAACTGAAATTTGTTTAGGGAATGGAAGAAAACATTGTAGGAAAAGGAGAAAATGCTGGTTACCAGTATATATTTTCCGCTTTTCCGACAATGTTTTCAATAGGCTTCTATCTCAGGTTCGTAAAAACCAGGGATTGTTTGGTAAAGGGTAAGAATCCAGACAGGTAGCTGTCTCAGCCACCAAAGTACAGCACTTTGATTACTTTTTGTGCACTCTTGTTCCTGTTTCATGCAAATCCATGGGTGATCATATATAATCATTTTTACCAGCGTTCAAACGAACGAAACCCCCGCGGGGTCATATACAAAAACTGCAGGAAGCTGGTTAAAAGGAAATTATCTTCAAAACAGCCAATTAAGTGTTCATAATCAATGCAAGGCATCCTTTACAGATTGCAGCACTTAGTACTCCGCATATTACATAACTCTTTAGTAAAAATATGCTGTTAGAACTGTAATCATTGTAATGAAGTTTTGTGGAAAAGATGCTAACAAAGTGCTTAGTCTTTATATATCAAAACAATACTTATTAGATTTGCAAATAATGTAGATCAAAGTCAGTCAGCTAAGAATGAACACTCCTTTAACCCTTTACCCAACAGCATAAATTTAGACTTGTTCAAATTGAAAGCATTTGCAGATGACAAAATGAAGGTGACTGAAAAATTGAAATTAATTTTGTTCAGGGAAGGGTAGAAAACACTGTGGGAAAAGGAGAAAATGCTGGTTACCAGCATTTTCTCCTTTTCATACAGTGTTTTCAAAAGGCTTCTTTCTCAGGGGCGTCAAAAGTAGGGATTATGTGGTAATGGGTTAACCCTTTACCAAACAACGTTAAGTTTTAGACTTGTCCAAATTGAAGGCATATGTAGACAACAAAATTAACATGAAGGAACAGTTGAAACTTGACTTTAGAAGAGCAGAAAACATTGTGGCAAAGGAGAAAATGCTGGCTACCACCTTGTAATTAAACTCTGTGAGAAAAAGGAGAAAATGCTGGTTACCAGCAGGTAAAAGAAACACTGAGAAAAAGGAGAAAATGCTGGTTACCAGCAGGTAAATGAAACACTGTGAGAAAAAGGAGAAAATGCTGGTAACCAGCATTTTCTCCTTCTTTTCACAGGATTTCACAGGGTTTCTCTTAGCCCCTTTCCTCTGCGTCATTAAAACTTGGATTCCTGTGATGCACAATTAATGACACTTTCTGTTCATGGCAGTTAAAATTACCCAAATTTGGACAATTTTACCGCTTGAAAAACCTTGAGCACACTCAGTTATGTTTTCATGACAATGGCCAACGTTTGAATGTCTCAGAAAGACCATGCATTTTCCAAATTTTCAAAAACCTTGTGTATGAGAAACTAAATCATCCCTGAGAATGCAGTGTCATAATGACAGTGGCTTTTCTTACAATATATCAGATCTATTACACCCAATGCTTACTTAACCCATTACCACACAATCCCTACTTTTGACGCCCCTAAGAAACTGAAGCCTTTTGAAAACATTGTGGGAAAAGAAGAAAATGCTGGTTACCAGCATTTTCTTCTTTTCCTGCAATGTTTTCTACCCTTCACAAAGCAAATTTCAAATTTGTAGTCTCTTTTATTTTGTCGTCTGCAAATGCTTTCAATTTGAACCGGTCTAAAATATTGTCGTGTGGTAAAGAGTTAACTCTTTACCTAACAACAAAATTCTAGACCAGTCTAAATTAAAAGTATTTGCAGACTACAAAATAATCATAATCAAACATTGAAATTTGTTTCCAGCAGGGTAGAAACCAATATGGGAAAAGGAAAAAATGCTGATTTATCAGCATTTTCTCCTTTTCATGCAATGTTTTCTACCCTTCCCAGCCCGAATTTCGATTTTTGATTCACATTTATTTTGTCGTCTGCAAATGCTTTTAATTTGGAGAAGTCTAAAACTTTGTTGTTTGGTAAAGAATTGAGGGCCAGAAAAACTCCACAATTGTTCTTGGCAGTGAAATTTATTTCAATGAGTTTTTATTGGGTATGAAAATGCTTTTCAATGATAGCTCTTCAATGGAAAAATCTTTCAAGTGCTCTCCAGAAATGTTAAAATTTCACGACTAAGCCTCATGAATGTGCCAAACGATTTAAGTAAAAAAAGATTCCCCTAAATTACACTTCACTGGCGCATAATCTTGCATCTTAACCCATTACCACACAATCCCTACTTTTGACGCCCCTGAGAAAGAAGCCTTTCGAAAACACTGTTGGAAAAGGAGAAAATGCTGGTAACCAGCATTTTCTCCTTTTCCCACAGTGTTTTCTCCCCTTCCCAGAACAAATTTCAATTTTTCAGTCACCTTTATTTTGTCGTCTGCAAATGCTTTCAATTTGAACCAGTCTAAAATTTTGTCGTTTGGTAATGAGTTAACCCTTAACCGGACAAGAAAATTTAAGCCTTGTCCAAACAGAAAGTATTTGCAGACGACAATTTCAAACAGTATAATCATTTCGTGATGGAGTAGAAAACAGTTTGGGAAAAGGAGAAAATGCTGGATACCAGCATTTTCACCTTTTCCAAAAAAAGTTAACACATTACCACACAATCCCTACTTTTGATGCCCCTGAGAAAGAAGCCCTTTGAAAACACTGTGGGAAAAGGAGAAAATGCTGGTAACCAGCATTTTCTCCTTTTCCCACAGTGTTTTCTACCCTTCCCAGAACGAATTTCTATTTTTTAGTCACCTTTATTTTGTTGTCTGCAAATGCTTTCATTTTGGACCAGTCTAAAATTTTCTCGTGTGGTAATGAGTTAAGGCCTCTTACCAAGGGTTGTTAAAAGTCGTCATTGTGTGGTAAAGGATTAAAGGCACTTTTCAACCTATATTACAAAGTCCTCCTATAGAGGACTGAGGCAAACATACGTGGAAAAGGAGAAAGAGCTAACATCTAGCATTTTCACCTTTTCTCATATTGGTTACCACTAAAATTAATGTGACGCATGAATATTGTAGGTCAAAAAATTAGTGCTATCTTTGAAATAGTAGAGAACATCATAGGAAAAAGAAAATTAGGATGGTTACAAATTTGGAACACTCCAAATCTCGTCCTTTCCAAAAGGTTTACAATGACCCGGTGAGTCATGAAAACAAATAAGTCCATAATAAATACAATTGTAGCCAAAATTTCATACATTCATAGAGTAACCACCCACTAATTTGCAGGCACATTGTTCCACCTCTTTTATGACCAGTTTCTAACAAGGTTTAGGATCTGCCATGTCCCTTTAAAACAAACAAGGGAATATGGTAATAAAGCATCCAATTTTGTATGTCTTCATGCTATTTTAAGCTATTTTCAACATTAGTTCCGTTATATTGCAGCCACTAGAGTACCTATCCGTGCTCTGATTATCTCCCGCTAGATGGCATTCTATAAATACTCATGTATCTAATTTGGGCACCCTGGGTAAAGAACCGAACCACTTTCCGACGCGATAACCTTTACACAGAATTTCAAACTAAAATACACTTTTACTCAATAAAACGCTACCTCGTGCAATTCACTCAGCTATGATCAGCAGTTCAGAGAAATATAGAGCTAAAGCAGGTCTCATTTCTCCTCAAACATATTGATAACACCTATTTTCTACATTGCTACTTAATATACTGTAACATTACAGTCTACCCGCTTTCGGAGAACATGACATGCGCAGACAATGATCCATGCTTTCTTGGTGTTTCTTTTACCAGCACTTCACACTATATTCTTGCTGACCCATAAGTATTGGCTGTTTTCCCATATAATCATCTGAACTCATTACCAAACAACAATATTTTAGTCTTGTTCAAATTGAAAGCTTTTTCAGACAGCAAAATAAAAGTGACTGAAAATTTTATTCTTTTTTTTTTGTTAAGAATAGAAAACATTGTGGGAAAAGAGAAAATGCTGGTTACCAGCATTTTCTCCTTTTCCCACAATGTTTTCAAAATTAAGGCTTCTTTCTCAGGGTCCTTAAAAGTCAGGATTGTGTGGTAAAGACTTAATTGTTGTAATCTTCATAACAGCATGACTTCAAGTGCCTGGAAATGTCTCCCATAAAAATAGAACACAATCATGTGAATTCAATTTTCACAAAAAAAATTATAAACAAGATTGTTTTTGTTTGCAATTGGCAGAGGGGGGTATGTCAGCATTTCCTTCCTAACTATTAACTCTTTACCACAAGACAACATTTTAGACTAGTTCAAAATGAAAGCATTTGCAGACGACAATATAAAGGTGACTGAAAAATTGAAATTGGTTCTGGGAAGGGTAGAAAACATTGTGGGAAAAGGAGAAAATGCTGGTTACCAGCATTTTCTCCTTTTCCTACAGTGTTTTCAAAAGGCTCCTTTCTCAGGGGCGTCAAAAGTAGGGATTGTGTGGTAATGGGTTAATTGCAGATTTTGTGATGGTATCAGTATTGAACTTTTACCAATCAATCCCTATTTTTAAAAACCTTCCAGGAAAAGGCTTTGGAAAATGATTGTAGGAAAAGAAGAAAATGCTCGTAATCAGCATTTTCTTCATTCCCCAAATTGTTTTCTACTCTAGAAAAGTCAGGTGTTGTCATTTAAGCTCTTTCTTATTTATTGTCTGGCCAAAACTAAAATTTTGCTGTTGGAAAAGCTTTTGGTACACTATCTTGCAAATTTTTCAAATGTACACTTTTGTCCTGACTGCCAATATGAAAGAAGCCAGTGACAGAGAAAGATTACTATGAATCTACCCGAGTGTGTAACGGATATGTCGAAATCTTTGATTCAAAAATCCGGAAACGACGAGTCTGTTTCCATGGAAGGCCATAACTCAGCAATATGCATTTTCTATCAACCATAATCTAAGCAACCTTGCAACCGTCAGGCGCAATATTTGGCATAAAGATATAAGAATGACTATAATTTGATAAAATAAAAACAAATAAAAACAAAATGAGTTAAAACTGGCTTAATGTAGTGGACCCATAATAGAAAACAGCTATTTCCACTATAATATTATCCTTCAAAATTTGCTAAGATTAAAAATGGGTATTATTGCACTACTTTCAACAAGCTACTTTTTCCTTTTTGTCCTTCCTAGAATTATAATTTACAAATCTTAAACCACTATATTCTCATTACAAAGTGATATGATAATTACCTCCCTTTTCTGGTAACTTACCAAAGTATCAACAGATATTTTTAAGACAGACATCAAAGGAATTTCTGGTCGCTTAAAAATGTGCAAAAGCATTATATCTGTTTAAATCCATCTTTATCAACTATCAAGAAATTTTATGCTGCACTAGAAGTATTATGGGTCCACTACATTAAAATGAGTGTATAAGGGCCTCTTTAAAATTGTATAGATTAAACGTAAAATTTACGAAAAACAGTTAAGTGCAGTGGTATCAAAATTTATATTTGCCTGATCAGGGGTTAAAATTCCTGTAATCTAAAAAATCACATGTGTGGGGTAATGGATAAATAGCTTGAGTAATGCTGATAGTCCCCGGCTGGAAGCTGCGTGCAAATTACACTGATAACCCTAACTGGCTCCTGTCAAATACTGTGTGACTGACAGAAAGCAAATTATCGAGAGTCCTTGGGCATCGTAAACCTCAAATTTTATGGTGAGAATTTTTTCCAAGGCGTTTTCTCGATAGCTACCACAGAAAAAATAATTAACCTTTAGGTGTCCTGATAATTAGCAAACTTGCAAGAAAGAAAATGATTTTCTTCTGCAACACTATGTTCCATTCCCCTCTGCATGTATCAGTCTGATTTGACATAATTTGGGTTTTGCTTGGAAACAAATGCTTTAAATTAACCCTTTACCAAAGGACAAAATTTAGGACTTGTGCAAATTGAAAGCATTTGCAGATGACAAAATAAATGTAACTCAAAATTGAAATTTGTTTTGTAAAGGGAAGAAAACATTGTGGGAAACGGAGAAAATGCTGGCTACCAGCATTTTCTCCTTTTCCCACAAAGTTTTCAAAAGGCTTCTTCCTCAATGGCATTAAAAGTCATCATAGTGTGGTAATGGGTTAACTCTTTACCAAATGACAACATTTTTTCGGTCAAGTCTTCAGCAAATTTAACCCTTTACCCCATAAGGCATTTCTATGGTATCTCTAATTGACACTAAATAACAGCAAGGATGAAAGGGTTTCTTATGTGTATGTTACACCTTTTGATAGCATAGAAAATATTGTGGCAAAAGGTGAAATTGCTCGTCACGAGCAATTTCACTTTTTGCCACAATTTTTTCAAAGGCTCCTACAAGTAATGCATAGATGGTTGGTTGGTTGTGTTGGGGTTTAACGCCACTTTAACAGCTAAGGTCATATCATGGCGGTCGGTGACGCACATGTGTTTCCTGGCTTTCTCATACCGGTACTAACACTACTTTCTTTCCAAAGCCACCGACTACTTTTCTCACATGCTTCAGCAGAGGTGAGAGGCGAAAATACGCCGGAAAGAAAGTTCGCCACAACCGGGTATCGAACTCACAACCACCAGGTCATGAGGCCGACACACTCACCACTGAGCCACCCGGGCGGGCAGCAATGCGTAGAAATGAGTATTTATGGAGTAAAGGGTTAAAGCATTTTCAGATGACAAGTTAAATGTTGCTAGAATGATAATTGCTATCTTTGATAGGGTAGAAAACATTTTGGTAAAAAGAAGAGATAGTGCCAGTTACCAGCATTTTCTCCTTTTTTCCAAATGCAGTTTTCTAAAGTCCTCTCTTGCATTTAGGCAACATCACTAATGATGTTGTTGTTACAGCTAGTTTGAATATCCTACAAGATTGATTAGATCAATTTAGCGTGAAAAATGCATATATCTTTTATGATGAGTAAAAATTACATGTTCAATGAAAAGTAAAGTGAAGAGCATATCAATGGGTGAGTGCAATACTGTTCTAAAAGCATGTATAATGTACAGGCACTTAGAATAGCATTGCACTCACTATCGATAACAGAAATAGAATAATTATTTGTTACAACTATTTGTTTCAGTGTATAAATTAACTCTTTACCAAACAACACAATTTTAGATTGGTCCAGATTGAAAGGATTTGCAGACGACAAAATAAATGTGAGTAAACAGTTGAAATTTGTTATAGGAAGGGAAGAAAACATTTTTTTTCCAAAAGGCTTCTTTCATAAGGGAGTGAAAAGTCAGGATTGTGTGGTAAAGAGTTAAATTTCTTTCAGTGAGTGAAAAGCACAAGCCAATATTTTCACTTGTGGTGAAGCTGAACCCACAAGCAAAAATATGGCTTTTCACCCAATAAAATAGATTTCTATATATTATTAATAAGGCCCTGGCTTTTCACAAACCAAGAAGTGAAAATATGGCTTTTCACTCAATAAAAGACACTAAATTATATATATGGCCTTGGCTTTTCACTCAATAAAACAAATTTTGAAAATATAATGAAAGAGACAATTGTCCCCTATCTTATTTTTTGGCATACTGCATTAATGCATCATAGCCATGTCACATGAAAGCAAAATAATCAAACAATTTCATAGAAATGATATTCCCTGCTCGAAAAAAAAATGCTTAACTTAAAATCATTCCCAGTCAGCCATTTTCCATTGAATCGATAAAACAATGGAACAATGGGTTATTGTACAAAAGTATTAAGTTTCACAAAATTTCATCCAATAGTATTGGAGATATTCACCGGGATGGACACACAGACGGAAGGACAGACAGGCAACGCAAAGACTATATCCCTCCACCTTCGGTGAAGGATAATGAAAAACGTCTCCACCAGGAAACAATAGATATTTACATGTACTTTCACCGAAAGCAATGAAAAATTCAAACATTTTGTTGTACCATTCTTCAGTTTCAACTAAATGACACAACCATGGACCAAAGCCATAATTAACCTGCCTTCCTGATGTCATTAACAATTTAACCCTTTACCACACAATCCAGTGTTTTTGTGCTTCTGAGAAGGACACCTTTTGAAAACATTGTGGGAAAAAGGAGAAAATGCTGGTAACCAGCATTTTCTTCTTTTTCCCACAATGTTTTCTACCCTGTCATCGAATTTCAATTCATTTAAACTATAACTTTTAGATCTGTCACCTGTAGATCTGCTCAATTCCAAACAGACCAAAAATTTTTACTTGGAAAAATGTCAACAAACAATAGAGAATTTAGTGCACCTGACAAACACTTTGTTTTTAGTCTGAGAAAATGCCAGTAAACAACATTTTCTCTTTTTCCTATAATGTTTTCCATTCTTCCAAATCACTTCAGCCTTGCTTACTGGTACTTCTTTTCCTACAAATTCTTACAATATATAAAAGTCTGAAACATTATCGTCTATCAAAAAGTGTTAACTTTTTTCCATGTGACAAAACCTTAAACTCAACCTAGGCAACTAAAATGATGTGGCCAAAATGATAGTATCTGATAGTATCTGTCTTTGAAAAGATAGAAAACATTGTGGGAAAAGGAGAAAATGCTGATTACCTGCATTTTCTCCTTTTCCTGCAAAGTTTTCAATACTCATCTTCCCCTGCATCATTGAAACTCGGGATTGTAATGTAAAGGAGTAAGAAATCAGGTAATACATTATAATCCATCTTACACTACCTGAGGGCAAAATGAACTTCTCAATTTTCCCTCTAGATTGATGTCATCACATTATGGCTGCCATGATGATTTGAAAACTTGCAAAACAAGTTTATGGAATGTCTCTTCAAATAAAGATGATCATAATATAACAGGTAAATATAATGAATAGAAACACTGGAAACTATTCTGGGCATAATACCGTAAAACGCCCCGCTATAAATCGCCAAAACCCATGAAAATCAAAATTATTTGTCAAAAAAATGCAACTGGTTTATGGATTCATTTCGTATACACCGAATACAATATTTTTCAACAGAATGAAGCTGAAAATTTCATTAAATTTCTTCTTTTAACTCAAAAAACAGTGTCACATGTAAGCATTGAGTGTATAGCAGAGGGGCGTTTTACGGTATTATGCCCTATTCTGAAAATTCTTAAGTACATGGAAGACCAACTCTTAGGGCAATATTTCTATTAAAAATCACTCATTTGTTTTCTACCAAACAACCAGATAACATAAAATCTTGCCACTATCAAGAAAAATTATTGTTGCAAAAGCAAAGAACTGCTCATTATGAGAATTTTCAGCTTATTCTACGATGTTTTCTCATTTTGATTACTCATAATATACTAGGAAAGTTTCCAAAATCATCTACACATTTTTTTTTCAGAATGTTACACAATTGCATAACTTGCATTGTTTTCACATTTTTCTTACACATGACCAGCACTTTCTGATGTCATTAAATACTTCGTTCAGAAAAGTGAAGCAGGTTTTATTCTGTTATTTAAGGGTGGCCCTTCAGATTTTGGGATGAAAATTTTACAAAAGTGCAAAAAAATCATCGTTATACTCCCAAAGCCTTTTAACTTTTATTTTATAAAACCCAAGAGGTCGAAAACCGTCCGACAACACAAAAAATTAGAGATTTACTACGGCCCAGGTAGACACCAACGGGATACACATTCTATTTTTAGATGATCAATTCGCTCATTTACTTACAGGAATACACAAACATAGCGTCCGAAGAAGACATTATGGAAAATAATTATTACATGTTAGTTATGATAGGGAATTTAAGCGTTATGAGTCACGTGCCAGTCACTTGACATTCCCACAATTCTTTATTGATTTTTGGCGCAAAATCTAAAAATATCTTAAGAGGCTACGAAGCCTTTTAAGGGAATACCATCAAAAAAAATTTTTTTTTTGTAATTTTATGAATCTTAATTATTAATGATTTGTATTATTTTTTCATATGAATTTCAGTGATACATATATTTTTTTAATTTGGTGAGATGTAAAAATTCTAAATACCCACCTTTAAAATACCAATTGTGCATATATAGGCCTAGTTCTGCATATTCTGACAAAAAGTTCTAGGATAATATGGGCCAGTAACAGAATATCACAGCTGTAAGCTTTGGAATCTAAATTCTATTTGAGCTGTCTACAAGAATAAATTAGTTTCACCAGAGGCTTGCCTTAAATAACAATGCCTTAGACTCTTGTAAGACATATTTTAGTGCAGATTCCAACTTTTGCCAGGTCCTGTGTGCTCTGAATTATCTGATGCACCTGCATTACCTGTGTACCGTAATTTAACTAATAATTACGTAAATGAACTTCCTTACAATAAACGGGCTTCCTTATGACACATAAATCTTTTGTTTTATTTCAAATTAACCCTGTGCAATCTGGGTCCATATTCACTAACCAATCTTAAGAAAATCTATAGTGTTCTTTGCCAAGATTTTCTAAATGTGAAAGTAAAACAACTTCTGATTGGCTAAACCAAATGGTTTAGCCAATCAGAAGTTGGGTTACTTTCGAAATCCATAAAAAGATCAAGAATGTTTTTAAAAATGGTTGGTGAATACAGGCCCTGATCTTGATCTACACTGTCCACGAAAGGTCATATGGGTCGCATATAGCAGCCTTCAGGTTCAGAAGCAGGCATGATGCTCATAACAAATATTTAGCAGGGAAGAATGAAATTCTGCACAGGCATTGGACCAAACCAATGGCAATTCAAAATGACAGCAAAACCCATAAAAAATCTTTCTGCAGTTTTCCCCAAAACTCAATAAACCCCAATAACTTACAGAATTAATTAGTTCAGTCCTTGGCTGAACAATGAAACAGTGAGGGATGTAGAAATATTTCTGGTTTATGTAACATCACAAATTTCAATCAAAATGTCTCCTGCTTGACATGGCTGTGGAATTACAAGCACATCTGCTTCCCGCAGACTAACTTCACCCTTTACCAAACAATACTGAATTTTAATGACCTTGAGGAAGGATGCCATTGAAAACATTGTGGGAAAAGGAGAAAATGAAAGTAACCAGCATTTTCTCCTTTTCCACAATGTTTTCTACCTGTTCAAAGACAATTTCAACCATTTTGAGTCACAATATGCGATTTGTCATCAGTGTTACGGATTCACATTCCAAAAGTTTTGTTGTTTTGCAGCGGTTAATTCGACGACAAACTTTGAGATCTGTCTATATTGAAGCATTTTGCAAGCAAGTGTTGCTCAATCTATGCAGATTGTCCTTCAAAGATTAGAAAACATCATTGGAAAAGGAGAGAATGCTGGTTACCATCGTTTCCTACTTTTCCTGAATTTCACAATAATGTGGTAAAAAGTTAAACTCATTACCAAACAAAAGAATTTTAGGTTTGTACAAATCGAAAGCATTAATTTTGCAGACAACAGCATAAAAGTGACTGAAAATTTGAATTTTGTTTTGTGACGGGTAGAAAACATTGTGGGAAAAGGAGAAAATGCTGGTAACCAGCATTTTCTCCTTTTCCCACAATGTTTTACAAATATTTCTTTCTGAGGGTCATCAAAAGCATGGTTTGTGTGGTAATTGGGTAAATGGTTGTAAAGGAGCAATAATACTCTGTTGCTACTATGTTTTCAAAGTTGTATGCCTTAATAAAAATTTCTCAACAGAACATCATGACCAAACTTGAAGCATCTTGCACCCTCATGTTTCTGTGAGAAATCACAAAAACTTTTTTGCTGCCTCCACCTTTAATAACTTATTTCCGCAAATTATGAAAAATAACTGTATCTTAAGTGGAGCCCAGAGTTACGTCAGTTTTCTGACTGACAATTTTCATCGTTCCCAGATGCAAGTACTTAATATTTTCGCTTAAACCAAGAATTTCGGCAATGTTTTCATAACCAGCTGAAAGCTTTCCACGTCAACAAAAAACATCTGAGAGTACTTGAACATTTGTAATAACGGCCCAAGGTGCATTCGCTGGCATAATCTGTACAAATATGTGGCAACGTCTTTTGTACATTACATTATATCACAGAAATGGGCTTCAAGAAAATAGTTGGCATTGCTAAGTGTGTTTTCTTGTATTCATCCTCGGCATTCAAAAGTGACTCCTCCTTTACTAAAACTAGTTCCCATGGATGACTAAGCAATCATGCATGTACGATATGGTTAACCCTTTATCACACAATCCTGACTTTTAATGACCCTCAGAAAGGAAGCTTTTGAAAGGTTGTGGGAAAAGGAGAAAATGCTGGTAACCAGCATTTTCTCCTTTTCCCACAATGTTTTCTACCCTTCCAACACCAAAATTCAGTTTTTGATTCACATCTATTTTGTCATCTGCAAATGCTTTGAATTTGGAATAGTACAACATTTTGTCATTTAGTAAAGAGTAAATGATCCTCAGAGAAAGAAAACTTTTAAAACATTGTGGAAAAAGAAGAAAGTGCTGGTAACAAAGCCTCTCCATCAGGGTTGTTTAACTTATTACCAAACGACAAAATTTTAGGTTTGTCCAAATTGAAAGCATTTGCAGACGACAAAAGTGACTGAAAATTTGAAATTTGTTTTGTGAAGGGTAGAAAACATTGTGGGAAAAGGAGAAAATGCTGTTTACCAGCATTTTCTCCTTTTCCCACAATGTTTTCTAAAGGCTTCTTTCTCAGGGTTGTCAAAAGTAGGGATTGTGTGGTAATGGGTTAATAAGCTGGAGTTTCTGGTAAAGAATTAACCCTTTACCAAACAATTCCTGGTTACTACAACCCAGAGAAAGAAGCCATCTTAAAGCATTGTGGGAAAAGGAGAAAATGCAGCTCCTTTTCCTACACTGTTTTCTACTCTTTCAAGATCAAGTTTCAGTTTTTGAGCCACATTTATTTTGTCTTCTGCAAATGCTTTTAATTTGGAAGGGTCTAAAATTTTGTCGTTTGGTAAAGAGTTAACTCTCCAACAAACATCAAAATTTTTCGACTGGTCCAAATTAGAAGAATTTGTAGATGACAGCAGATTTAACCCTTTCCCAAACGACAAATTTTGGACTAGACCAAATTGAAAGCATTTGCAGACGACAAGATGATTTCTGTCTATGATAGGGTTGAAAACATTGTGGGAAAAGGAGAAAATGCTGGTTACCAGCATTTTCTCCTTTTCCCACAATGTTTTCAAAAGGCTTCTATTCCTGACCCGTAAAAACCAGGGATTGTTTGAGAAAGGGTTAAGTTGGATGAAATAATAATAATTCTGTGAAAGTGTAGAAAAATCTTTTGGGCAAAAAAGAAAATGCCCTTTTTTATCATTTTCTCTCTTTGCCCACAAGGTTTTCAACAGGCTGTTTCATCATGGCCGTTGAAACTCTGAATTGTATAGTAAAGGGTTAAAAAGTGAAAGGAGGCAGATAGGTAACCAAAGTAACTGAGAGCCTAAAGTACCTACTGCTTGTACATAAATTCCATCGTAATTCTATCATCAGCGTCATCAGGCCCTCATTGATGTTGATGTCAAAACATTAGCGTCCTGTCAAAATCGGAGTATCACACGATCTAATGAATACCAGCTGGTTAACTCTTTACCACACAATCCCGACTTTTAACGACCCGGAGAAAGAAAGCTTTTGAAAACATTGTAGGAAAAGGAGAAAATGCTGGTAACCAGCATTTTCTCCTTTTTCCACAATGTTTTCTATAATTTTCAAATCAAATTTTAGTTTTTGATTCACAATTACATTGTCGTCTGCAAATGCTTTCAATTTGGACCAGTCTAAAATTTTGTTGTTTGGTAAAGGGTTCACTCTTCAATCCCCAACTTTTAACGTTCTTGAAGAAAAAAGCTTTTGAAAACATTGTGGGAAAAGGAGAAAATGCTGGTAACCAGCATTTTCTCCTTTTCCCACAGTGTTTTCTATCCTATCAAAGACTAATTTTCATCTTTTGAGCTACCTTTGATTTGTCGTCTGCAAATGCTTTCAATTTGGACCAGTCTAAAATTTTGTCGTTTGGAAAAAGAGTTAAAACATTGTATAGTTTCTTGTTTTGAGAAACATTGTTTTTGGAATTTCTTTTTTTGGGGGGGGGGGGGGATCAGCACAGTTGTATCATATTTACATTTTTTCTGGTATAATTGAACATAGTCATCTTTCCAGAACTTCTCTATAACTAAATGCATAGGATTCTGTCTACTGACAGGATATGAAACATTGTACAAAAAGGAGAAAATAGTGATGAATCTTTTACCACACAATGACGACTTTTAATGACCCTAAGGAAAAAGCCTTTTGAAAACGTTGTGGGAAAAGGAGAAAATGCTGGTAATCAGCATTTTCTCCCTTTCCCACGAAGTTTTCCATACTATCAAAGAAATGTCATACCATTTCAGCTACTATGAAATTGTCGTATGAAAATGCTCTTAATTAATTTAGATACAGGTCTAAAATTTTGCCATGTGGTAAAGGGTTAACATTTGATAAACAGCATTTTTTCGTTTTTGTACAATGTTTCAGTAAATTTTCCTGCAGAATATTTTGCAATCATGTGACTGTTTTGTGAACGGTTAACCCTTAACCACACATCAGAATTTTAGACCGATTCAAATTTAAAGCGTTTGCAGATGGTAATTTCACAGTGGCTCAAATGGCTCATTAATATATTTTTTGACAAAGTAGAAAACTTTGTGGGAAAAGGAGAAAATGCTGGTCACCAGCATTTTCTTCTTTTTCCACAATGTTTTCAAAAAGCTTCTACCTCAGGGTCCTTTAAAGTCATCTTTGGGTGGTAAAGGGTTAAGATTTCTGTTTTCTATCTTTTGTGGAATGTATGTATTTATTTCTATCAGTGTGCAGGTAACACTGGTACCAATGTTATGCAATAATTACAAAAAACAACAATTACGACCCGTTATAAGTACCAGATTTTAAGATTATAAAATACAAATTAAGTCACAAACCTGACATCTAAATTTCTTCTAATAATAATATGCTTGAAGTAAGACATGTAGGGTCCGTATTCACCAACCATTCTTAAAAACAGTCGTATTCTTCAGGATTTTGTCAGTGTGAAAGTAACAGGGCTTCTGATTGGATTTGGTTTAGCCAATCAGAAGTTCTGTTACATTCACAGTCAGAAAATTTTGAAGAACAAGACATTAAGAATGTTTTTAGGAATGGTTGGTGAATTATACCCTGGCTGTACGGTCAGCAGTCTATCCCGCAGTCAAAATTTTCTATCCTATCAGAACACAGTTCAATCATTACAACCATACTGAAATTGTCTCCAGCAAATGCTTTCAATTTGGACAAGTTTACATTTTCGTCATGTGGTACAGGGTTAACCAACCTCTATGGGATAAGGAAAAGATTTTAATCTATACAGTAACAAAATACCCCTCATTTCTCACTTTATTGTATAAGAAATATTCCTGAGCTTTAGAATATTAAAGTTTGGGAGAATTTGAATGTGCAAAGTACATTCCACCAACTCGCAAAACTTTAGACTCGCGTAAATCCGTAGCAAACAACAAAATTTTTGACTGGTCCAAAGTGAAAGCATTTACAGACGACAAAATGAATGTGACTAAAGATTTGAAATTTGGTTTTGAAAGGGTAGAAAACATTGTGGGAAAAGGAGAAAATGCTGGTTACCAGCATTTTCTCCTTTTCCCACAATGCTTTCAAAAGGTTTCTTTCGCAGGGGTATTAAAAGTCAGGATTGTGTGGTAAAGGGTTAATAATAAAATGAAACCAAATACCTTTAATTTGTACTTTGGCTTTAATCAAAGTCCTTGTGGTTTCTGATGGGTGGTGTCAAGTTTGGTCCCCTAAACAGGCTCAAATTTATTACCTTAGTATTTTGAAATCTTGACAAAAACCAATTAACCCCTTAGGACAAGAGGGAAAGTTTATATATTTTTGCTAAGGTTGTAGATCAAGATCTGATTGTACAAACTTTCAGATCTTTAAACTCTATTCTACACAGCAAAACTTTAGACACTCCATATTGAAGGATTTAACAATTAAACAATGCTTTTAAGAATTGTTGGAAATGAAGAAAATGATAGTAACAAGCATTTGCTCCTTTTCCCATCCCGTTACTATCATTTTATTCTTTTCCAACAATTTTTAAGAGCGTTGTTTCTCAGTCATGTAAACTTGGGATTATGTGGTAAATAGTTAACACTGTACAACAAAATCCCAAGTTATGAGGACCCTTAAAAAGAAGGACAAATAAATCCGTTTGCATTTTCTTTAATTGTTAAATCCATCAATATGGAGTGTCTAAAGTTTTGCCGTGCAGAACAGAGGTTAAAGATCTGAGATCAGGGTGCAAGTCTGTACGATCTGATCTTGAAAACATTGCTGGTCCTTAGATCTATTCTATTACAAATTTTATCAAAAACATTGATTTTTACAACTCAGTTCATTTCCACTGATGGATTATATCTTGTTTTCCTTCCTAGATATTGCACTCTTGTATAATACTGATTACATCTATCATTTTGTAAAACTGCAATTTTTGTCAAGTCACACCACATCAATAGACCTTATTTCCATAGTAAATGGCAAAAGTTTTGAATAGGGGAAAAAAATATTAACAATATACAATATGAGGCCAAGTTTTGCCTGAAACACCCTAGCCATGAATGAACTGAATAATATTCACCCTTTACTACACAATCTAGAATTATAAGAACACAGAGAAAGTACTGCCACAAGAGATGTTGTTGGTTGTATTGGGGTTTAATGGCACTTTATTAGCTAAGGTCATATCATGGCGATCAGTGACTCGCATGAGTTTCCTGGCTTTCTCATACCAGTACTAACACGACTACTTTTCTCACATGCTTCAGCAGAGGTGAAAGGTGAAAATACACCAGAAAGAAAGTTCGCCTCCATCGGGTATCAAACTGACAACCTCAACCAGGTATCAAACTCACAACCACCAGGTCATGAGTCTGACAGGCTCACCACTAAGCCACCCGGGCGGGCCCCAAAAGAGAGGGCTTTGCACTGTAAAACTTTGGTTAATTTGCCACAGCGTAATACAGGTGATTTTCTGTTGCATGTCAATATTAAAATGACAGAGAAGGGTACCAAATATAATGATTCTAGCAATTTTATTTATTTTAGATTGTTGTTACCTGTCAAGTTCTCTTTTTCTACTATAGTTGTCTTTGTAAACAGTGTAGATCAAGATAAGACTGCACAAAATATGCAGTCTGATAAAGAACCGCGAAATAGTAATTTTCTGGGTCTTATTCTAGAATGACTAACCTTGTCCAAATTGAAAGCATTTGCAGACAACAATTTCAGTGTGGTTCAAACAGTGCAATCTTGCTCTGATAGGGTAGAAAATATTAGTCAGTGTAACATATACCGTAATTCCCCCAAGTATTCGGACGGAAAAAAATAATTATTTTTTTTGGTGTCCGAAAACTTATTAAATTATTTGTGTGACTGTCCGAAAATTTCGGGAAATCTCTTTCCAACAACAACAACATATCGTTTAATAGACATCGTATGTAAAACATACAGTAAGGCATATATTTCCCGAAAAGAACTGACATGAGATCGACCTTTATGGATTAATAAAACTTACTTGTAAAAAGAGTTCACACAATTACGTATTCGAACGCAAATAGCTACTTCGCTAAACAATCCTAAATCATGGTCGTGATAAGGGTTATTCTTGACCTGACTAAACCTGGTTACGTCACCCGAACACGTGCTTGTCTCCATGCCACATGTCTGTGTACAGGTCGTTACAACTAGCCATCCCGTTATGCAGTAAACGTGTATCTTATAGCGTTTATAGATAAGATTTACATCTTTAATGCGTCACGGGTATTGGACTAAATATATACAGCCTGCGTAACACAAATTAGCACCTGCATTCAGTCTACCGCGATCAATCAGATACCAAACAAAGGATTTAAGCTTAAAACATAGATCGATTTACTCTTCTCAGGTACTTGCTGATTAACTCTTTACCACACAATCACGACTTTAAACGACCCTGGGGCAAAACCTTTTGAAAACATTGTTGGAAAAGGAGAAAACGCTGGAAGTAATTATTTTCTCCTTTTCCCCCACTGTTTTCTTCGTTATCCAATCAAAAATCATTTCAGCAAAATGTAATTGTCTTCTGCGAATCCTTCGAATTTTATCTGGTCCAAGAACATTTTCGTTTGGTAAAAGTTTACCATATCCCCAACAAGCCTTTGTCGTATGCAAACTCTTTCAGTATGGAAGAGTCTTTAATTTGTTGTCTGGGAAAGAGTATTACAGACCTTCGTCGATCTTCTGAACCATTTTAATTTGTTGTTTGGGAAAGAGTATAGCGGGTCTTCGTCAACTTCTAAACCATTTTGATTTGCTGTTTGGGAAAGAGTGTAGCGGGTCTTCGTCACTTTTTAAATCATTTTAATTTGTTGTTTGGCAGAGTACTGCGGGTCTTCTAAACCATCATAATTTCGTGTCCGAAAATTTAGGGACAATTATTTTACCAAGTGTCCGAACTTAGGGACAAAAAATAAATTATTTCAGAAAATAATTAATGGTGTCCGAAAATTTAGGGTGTCCGAATACTTAGGGGAATTACGGTATATTATATGTCATAACCTGAGCTAGACAAGCATTTTCTCCTTTTCTCTCGCTGTTTTCAAAAGTCTTTTCTTTCAGGCATGTTAAAAGTTGTGACTGCAATATTACATTAAGATTGTCATTTTCTATAGATGAATCCAAATGAGGAAAAAGGTCAGTGCAACATATATTTTATAATGTCATAACCTGAGCTAGACTTCCATTACATAAAAATTTATGAACAATTTATTCAAAACGCAGTTGGGATCAATCAGACGTTTACATTTTACGACGCCATGCCTTTGAATTACACTGTTTAGGGCCCCGTCCAAAGCTCTGATATACTAGTCCTTCAAGGTTTAATTAAACTTTCATTGTACATTGAAATGCAAACATAATACATGCACTGAAGGAACGCCATGAGCTCCTTAACTCTTTACTCCATAGATAATCATTTCTACACATTGCTTGTAGAAGCCTTTGGAAAACATTGTGGCAAAGGGTGAAATTGCTTGTGACAAGCAATTTCACCTTTTGACACAATGTTTACTATGCTATCAAAAAGGCGTCATATACACATAAGAAATGGCTTCATCCTTGCTGTTATTTAGGGTCAATTAGAGATACCATAGAAATGCCTTATGGGGTAAAGGGTTAACTCTTTACCAAACGACAAAATTTTGGACCTGTCAAAATTGAAAGCATCTGCAGACGGCAAAATAAATGTGAATCTTAAATTGAAATTTGATTTGGAAAGGAGAGAAAACATTGGGGGAAAAGGAGAAAATGCTGGTTACCAGCATTTTCTCCTTTTCCCACAATGTTTTCAAAAGGCTTCTTTCTTGGGGTCATCAAAAGTCGGGATTGTGTAGTGCAAATGCTTTAAAGGCGCAGGTTCACTAACTATAGGATCTAGCCTCACATATGACCGATTTTTTGACAGCATAAAATGACTGTTTTAAAAAAATGCTGGGTACAAGTAGACTTTATACTTTCAAATGCATATCCAAATTTATTTATACAGGTATCCGTTTTTCCAGAAATACAACGAAATGTAACGATGGTTTTGTCATTTTCCCCTGAAAACACGAAAAAACCTAGTTAAATTCCCATTTCTTCCTATGGCGCCACCCCTCGACCAACTTGATATTGCCTGAATTAGATTCTTTGAAAAACGATAAAATTAAAAAAGTATGATAGATTTTGGTCGAAACCTGGCGCCGCTGCTAAATTTCAGATTTTGTCCAACAAATGGAATGAGTACGTACGTATCTGGTACGAATCAACAGCAAAGTATTCTGTCATTTATTCTGCATTAAAAGCTTTCAATTAATTTATAACCATTAAGCAAAGTCCTAGAAATAATATTAGAATATCATTTTAAAAGTTAAGCAGCTTATGAAAATTCGCTCGTACGTGTAAACCCTAAATTCGATTTGCCGTGATTACGAAAACGGCGAGGTACGAAAGTTTCGTCGCCATGGAGTTCACAACACATCCGTGTAGTCATGGACATATTTGTTAATAAAACGCTAGATTTTGTGTGTATCATGCATGGAACTAAGGTCTGAATGGTGATAAAGGTACGTATGATTTTATCCATTCTGTAACCTTCGGCTTTTGGATGTAAGATTCTAGATATTGTTTATCGTAGCTGAGATTAAAAAAGTTCGTCTGCACATTGTCTGTCACCTTCGTTCATCATTAAAAAAAGCCGTTTAAAAACATGAGTTTAACATACGTCTCTAACATTTGATTGAAAAAATACAGTTTAAATCGATGGCTCTGTCTTACATTATGAAATTGGGATTTTGCTGATAAATAATCGGAAAAAGAAATGTTATTGCGTATGTTGTGACGTCATATCTATTGAAATGGACGACATTCCTTACATTTGCAGCTGTTTCAGAGCCATCGGCTTAATGTTTGACTATCTATATTCTAGAACGGCGTTTTCTAATATTTTCATTCGGAAAATGCAAAAGTCCTCCTTTTTGTCAAGAGGAATCGTGAAAAGGCAATAAATATTAATTTGAAAACCTCGTTAACAAATTGATTCAGTGGCACAGTTGATAGAGTGGTAGATCTTTAATTCAGAGGATTGAGGATCAAATCCTGATCCACTCTCCTCTTTTTTTTTTTTTTTTTTTGTCATTAGATTTTTTTTTAATTAGTAGATATTAATTGTATTGTATTATATATTTCACAGAATGCCTGGTGTAAAGGATAACTACTTTAAGTGTGTCCTATGCAACAAAAGGACAAAGCCAAAGGAACGAAGAAAATGCAATGGAAGCCTTAAGAAGTTTTTGGAGAAAACATTTTTTGTTGATTGCGAGGAGGATTCAGTTTTGTGTAATAAATGTAGACATAAATATTACAAGACAGAAAAACACCAGCCAGCGAAAAGAAAACAGGATTCCGATTCCGATTCTGACTATGAACCTCCACAAGAAAAGAGACCGAAAATAAGTAGCCCACCATCCATTCCAGTACCATTAAAAACAACACTCAGGTCCCATGCCTATTGTTTTATTTGTAAAAAGCCAGGCCCAAAGCTAGTGGTGGTTTCATCAAACAGCAGGATGCAAGTTTTAGTTAAAAAAAATATTTGGGTACCTCTTGGATCTCGATGTTGCACTACACATGTTGAAAATGGAGAACTGAAAGAGGAATGTTTGGAACATCTCAATGTGTTGGCTGACCATTGTTGCATGAATAGAAGTACGCTATTGGATATCCTTAATCGACTTCGTGAGATTTGTATCCAACAAAACAATATTAGACTGAACTTTGATATTGTAAACGCTCTCAGTGACAATGATTACATTCAGCTGACTCGATTATCAAAAGCAAGCTTTAGCGATGTATTTGAGTGCATCCAACAGTGTATTAAAACTACACCAACCAGAAGCCGGAGGACAACAGTAGCTTTATTTTTATCTAAAATGAAAAATAGCATGTCAAAAAAGTTACTCGCTACCTTGTTTAACATCAGTAAGTCCAGTGTAAGAAGGGCCTTACACACTGTTTGGGCAGCATTGATAGAATATTTCGTGCCAAACAACCTCGGATTTCACCACATATCAAGACAGACTCTTATTGAAAATCATACTTGACCCTTAGCACAGAGACTTTTTGGAAATCTTGAAAAGCCCAGCGCAATTTTAGTCTTGGATGGGACATACATTTATATAGAAAAGAGCAACAACTTTCTTTTCCAACGTAGATCATACAGTTTGCACAAAGGTAGACCTCTTGTTAAACCAATGGTTATCACATCAACATCTGGATATATTGTTTCCATACTAGGTCCATACTTTGCCGATTCTAAAAACAGTGATGCTTCTATTCTAAATCACATCTTAAGGTCAAATCTTGATGATATTAGACAATGGGTACAGGAGGACGATATATTTGTAGTTGATAGAGGATTCAGAGATTTATTGTCGCTCTTGGAAGACCTTGGTATAACTGCCCAAATGCCGAAATTCATGTCAAGGGGTGAAAAACAACTTAGTACAGAAGACGCAAACATGAGCAGGCTAGTGACAAACGTAAGTTAATGTAGAAGTATGATTCACTTAGTTGATTTATGGATTGTATGGTGTTTTATTTTCAACATTATTTCAGTTATATCATGCAATCCTGGAGTTTCTTTTACCAGGACTTTGCATAAGTTTCTTTCCAAGCCACTGGCTGTTTTCCCACATGATTCGAATTGTGGAAACAGATTTCCTTGGTCCTTTTATTTAACCCTTTCCCAAACAAGCCCTGGTTTTTACGTGTCTGCAGTAAAAGTCTTTTAAAAACACTATGGGAAATGGAGAAATTCCTCGTAACGAGCAATTTCTCGTTTTCCAACAGTGTTTTCTACCCTTTTTGAGAACTTTCTGCCATCTTCTCCAAATCTAAAATTGTTGTCTCTTTTGGTTTGGAAGGGTGCAAAATGTGTCGTTTGGGAAAGGGTTAATACAGGTGCATTGATCCTGGATAGCAAGGGACCGGATCAATATATATGTGGGTGCACAGGAATTTGATATTCTATAATAAAATTATATAAGATATGTAAAAAAAATATCCCCATATATAAAGTGTTTATATTATATAGAGGAGATTTTTTTTCTTTATATTTTATCATTTATTTTGGTTATAGAATGTCAAATTCCTGTGGTGGATGTTTTTAAGACAAAAAAAGACATTTTTGTTAGCAAGTCTATTTAATACTCAAAATCTAAGGAGTCAAAATTCATGCATTCAGTAGGAAAAGGCCTTAACCCTGAGACCGCTTAGAGTAACTTAAGGACCAGTTGCAGATAGTATGGATCAAGATCAGACTGCATAGTAAAATGGTCTCTATTGTCCAACGGGAAGATTTTGTCCTCCTGTATAGTACCTTTAAAATAACAAAATAGGAGTTTTTTACTTTTGGTTTTACTTACTTAACGGGTTAAAATACCCACATTTTCTCATTTCCATTACACTATTCATCCATTTGGTTATTTCCAGTGATGATGTCCACATATTTGAGCTATGCTATAGTCTTAATGCATCTGCAAAAAGTATAGATCCAGGTCAACCTGTACCGCCTGCTAAAATTGACCGCAGCTGTGTCTTTGCGCTGTTGTTCAATTTCCTGCATGTACAAGGATCACTCTACCTCACAATCCATTGATTTGTTAGATAAAATGGATCCATAATAATGTGATGACCAACATGATATTATGCATCAAGGAGATGCATTGAGCTTTCAGTTGCTAGAGTATGGCTCATTTACTTTTTCTCTTCACCAGGTACGATGGGTAGTTGAGTCTGCTAATGCCAGGATGAAAAACTGGAAATATTTATCCAAGACACTACCGACAAATCAAGTGCCCTATATTGGTGATTATGTGAGAATTGTTAGTGCTATTACCAACAAATATCATCCACCATTGAGCCAACCTACTAGTCATTCTGCTGATGAAGCTGAGGCAACAAAAATGCTCCATTTTATCACAACAAGTGAATTCCCTCCAGCGGTACATAGAAGAAAATAATCTGTTGAGGAAAACATCTCCTTGGAAGAAAATATCCAATACTGATTTATTGGACTTTCCAACACTGAGTGAGGACCAGCTGCTTGATATAACGTGTGGATCGTACCAACTAAAACTTAGCTCCAGTTATATTCAAGAACACATAGACAGTGACAGTGACTTATTTTTTCATTAAGACGACCCAACTTTATTGTGCTTTAAGATTCAGAGCAGACACACTTCTTCCAGAAAATACACAGTTTGGATACGTTACAGCAATAATGAAATTGTTTCATGGTATTGTTTAAGCCGTGCTGGAGCAAGAGTAGTTGGTGTTTGTTCACATGTTGCAGCTATGTTGTGGTATCTTGGTGGGGCTAGATTTTCAGGAAAGAAGTCATATGGAGTTCGTGATCCTGGAAAGACTGTCGAGGATGCAGCAGTTTTACCTGAGCTCATTGATGAGAGTGAAAGTGATACAGATTGTGTCGAACATTGTATTGAAGAATAACCACTCGATGTATTTATACCTTTCCTGATGTTAGCTCCCTTTCATGCTTCCGCTAACAGAATGTACCCTAATCAGACAGCTTCTGCAGAAGTTTTCTAATCAGAGTCTCCTGTGTTAGCATACCATGGTATTATTTTCCATACCCTATGTTATTGGCTACAATATTATAATCCATGTTTAATGAGCCATTATGAAAAATGTATTTGATCTTGAGCATAGTAGACAACATATTTGCATGAAAGGTAGTCAGGTAAATGTTAATGATTGATTTAAATTCTGCTCAATCTGTCATTAATTATCACTACATAATCCCCATTTTAAACATTAATTACTCTGTATTCTGTCTGTACTCAGGTGGCTTACACAGGGTCCGATTATCCTTTTTTTGTCCATGAAAACAACACTAAACAAGAAAACTTTATCAAATGAAGAACTTGGTTTCCATGGCAACCTTAATAGGTCATGTAAATAGTTAAAGAAAAATATGTTTATTTATCTGATAAATGAAATATAACATGTTTTAGAGCTTTTCCATCCAAATTTGATATATTTGCATCTGTTGCCATGGTAACACGAATTTCAATATGCCTTCAGTGTGGAAAAAGATTTCTTTCAGTAGCTCATTACAATAACGAAGCACCATCAAAAAATTCATGTACAGTTATTTTTTACTCGAAATAATGTAGTTGAGAATGAATAAGTGGTTCCAATAGGTGTTTCAAAATCAGTTGTCATGGCAACATGTATGTCACTTTCTTTCATTTATTGATGTTTCTGTGGAGTACTCATATTATGTAATGTACTGAAACATTTTTTGTGTAAATCTGAAATAGGGCCATTTTTGGTTGTTTCTGAACCTGTGCCTTTGGACAGGTCTGAAATTTTGTTGTTTGGTAAACAATATTCAGTCCTCAAAGAGACCCATTTGTGTTTCCTGGCTTCCTCACACCACATCTTGCTTCCCAAGTCACTGAAAACTTATCTTGTATGCTTCAGAAAGGGAAAAAAAAGCCAGACTTATTGTTTGCCACAACTGGGTATCGAACTTGCAACTGCCAGGTGACATGGGTCAGAATTTCTAACTACCGAGCTACGAGGTGTGATCAGAATGTTCTCGGCCTGATACCCTTAGAGGCATTTCATTGGAAAAAAATCTTGTTCAGTCTGTCATTCTATCTAATTGAAAGTCATTTGGAGAGTAAAAAGCATTTGGTCACACATGATTGCTTTTGTATGACACTATTTATAGTACAGTCACAAATCAGTAAATGCCGCCTGCCGGCGTGGTAACTGCCAGTTTTCACTCAAATTTGGCCGGTGGCAGCTCGGTGGCAGGCACAATCGGCAGGCGGCATTTTAGACGCCGCTAGGACGCCGCTGAAGTTTTAAGAAAAAGTTTACATTCTGACTGCCACCGGGCGATTTTTTCCAATTGTGGCTGTCGTCAGGGCGCCGGCCGGGCGCATTTCGTGGTCGCGCGGTGGCAATCAAGCGGCAGACGGGCGGCAGCGCGATTTTTACTCGGTCGTCACGGGGTTCGAGGGCCTTCAATCTTCGGCCGGCGATTGATAGGAACTAACTGCCACTCTCCAGCATCCGGCCTGCTACCGTTATGCTACCCACATGCCACCGTGCGATTTCAAAATACCTACCGGCGGCAGGGCGGAGATTGAAAAGCAGATGAAAGGCAGCTGTCGGTGTTGGTAGGTGGCAGGCTAGCGATCTGCCTAGTGCAGACTCCCGGGTCTCTGAATATACATGTAAATCCGAGGCTATTCACAATAAGAAATTGTCGTCATGGCGACTCTAACAGCACCAGGGCCACTTAGAGACTTGCATATTGCTGGGTTGGGCTCTGGTCTCTTGCGCTTTGTCTTGCCCCTGCCTTTAGGGGGAAACTTGTTGGAAGGAAAAAAAATCTTAAAAATTAGATCTATTTATCTTGTGGTTGATAATAATGATGAACACTTTGGAGTGATACGAGAGCAATCTAGCTATATACATCCCCCGTAAACCAGCCTGCCGCCGTCAGATTACCGGGCGGGCACCTGTCGGTGGCAGCTCGAATGCCCGATCGCCGGCCGGTGTCAGTTGTAAATGGTCGGTGTCTGCCAGGTCGCCGGGCGGTGGCAGGTAAAATCTGACGGCTGCCGGACTGTCGCCTAACTGCCACCGGCCGACACCCTGATGACACCCCACACCCCTCGAACTTAAGAAACTGCCTGCCGCCGCCCGGAACCCGCCAGGCGGCCTTTTACTGGCAGTTATTTATGCATACCACTCTCACCGATTTGTAAAAAATCGGCCGGCGGCATCTAATTTTAAGATTCCACCGATGTCTAAAAATCGGCAGGCGGCAGTTTCACATTGTGACCATAGTGTTAGAGAGGACAGTGCGTCAAACTTTAAAAATTGACTCGTGGTGTTCTGCTCTTGCAGGACAATGCGCCTGCTCAGCTCACACATCGCAAGTTGCCATGACTGCTGCGACTGAATGGTGATTCGAAGTCCTTCCTCACCCCCCATATTCTCCTGATATGGCCTCTTCTGACTTCTATCTCTTCCCAGAATCGAAATCCAACCTTCGGGGAACACAGTTTGGAAGCAATGAAGGCGGTATGGAGGCAGTGAATGAGTACTTTGGGGACCAGGAAAAAGACTTCCATTTGGAAGGGCTAAGCAAGCTTGAACAGAGATGGAATAAGTGCATTGCCTTGAAGGGGGATTATATTGAAAAGTAATGACCAGATTTTCATTACCTGGAAATCGGAAGCATTTTGGGCTGAGAACTTTTTTTATCACACCTCGTATTTGGCCATGAAAAGGATCAAGCACTAAAAGCTAAAAATGACCAACAAAAATCAACTTACCCGAATCAATGTCTGTTGCAAACACTTGTACCACACTTGTTCCCATGGTGACATTTTCGAAGATGGCCGGCTCATAGATTCCATGTTCAAATAACGGAGTGTTGTCATTGACATCCTGTATGTTAATGTAGACTGTTACAGAGCTTGTCTGAGCTGGATCTCCACTGTCTTTGGCATGGACAACTAGAGGGAATAGCTGGCTCTGCAAAAAAATAAATCATCAAATGTTTAAAATATGTCTTCACCTCTGTCGATCACCAACTAAAACACTGTAACCAAATCACCAACTGGAACTTTCGAAAATGTGTAGTGTGGTCTTTGACCTTGCATGTTTGCTTTTTTACCCGTTACTAACAACCCTGAGAGAGAAGGCTTTTGGGAAAAAGTAGGAAAAAGTGAAAATGTTGGTAACCATAATTTTATTCTGTTTGAAAAATAATTATTTTTCAAGAGCTTCCTTTTCAGTGTCATTAAAATTTGGGATAATGAGAAAGGGTTTCACAAATTTAGATGATTTCTTTGGCATTCTGATTGTTATCATTTTTATCTGCAAAACAATTTGGTCTTATGGGTTAGCTTTTTACCAAACCACAACGTTTTGGACCAGACCAAATCCAGCAATTTAGATGAATCTTTTCCATTATCTCCCGCTAGATGGCATTCTATAGATACTCATCTATCTAATTTGGGCATCCTGGGTACAGAACCAAACCACTTTCCTACGCGCAAACCGTTACTTTGAATTTCAAACTAAAATAAAACGATACCTCGTGCGTAATATTACTCAATAAAACGCTACCTCATGCAATTCACTGAGCTATGATTAGCAGTCTAGAGAAATCTGGAGCTAAAACAGGTCTCATTTCTCTCAAACGTTATGATTAAAGCTATTTTCTACATTACTACTTTATAGAGCGCAATATTACAGTCAGCCCACTTTTGAGGCTAGTGATGCGTCATATAAGACAGTCGAATCTTCGAAGAATATAACATGCGCAGACAACGGAATCTTTTCATTGGAATTCTTCCTCATTAAAACTCGGGAAAGGGTTTGAAGCAAAACAGAAAGGCATTTGATTTATGAAATGTATTTCTAGTAGATCATGTTTATATATGATCATCATATTTTTCCTTTTTATTTGCACTGCCTGTTCAGTGTCTGCTTTTTTCCTGAATGATTTATGCCCAATACTTAACTCCGTCACCACACAACAAAATTTTAGACAGGCCAAAATTGATAGCCTTTTCGGGCATCAAATTACATGTAGCTCATATGATAATTTCTGTCTTTGATAGGGTAGGAAACATTGAGGGAAAAGGAGAAAATGCTGGTAACCAGCAATTTCTCCATTTTTACACAATGTTTTCAAAAGCCTTTTCAAGCTGCTTTCCCACATAACCATCATCAAAACAACGGTCAGTGGTGGGAGAAAATCCTGCTGCAATGACTATCATCAATCCTCTGAAAGAAGTTGGCCAAACCCATGCCTAATGTTCTCAAGTCCTGCAAGCTACTGACAGAGCTACGTACATTGAGGCTTGTCTGTCAATCTTGTTTAAAACTTCACCACACAATGACTTTTAACAACCCTCAGGAAGAAGCCTTTTGAAAACATTGTTGGAAAAGGATAAAATGCTGGTAACCAGCATTTTCTCCATTTCCCACAATGTTTTCTATATCCTTTTCAAATCGAATGCAAATTTGGATTTAAATTTATTTTGTCATCAGCAAATGCTTTTACTTTTGAAAAATCCAGAATGTTCTTGTTTGGGAAAGTGTTACTTAAAACTCTTTACCAAAATTGACCAAATTTTAGACTGGTCCAAATTGAAAGCAAATTGCAGATGATAAATTAAAAGTGGCAACAATGACACAATTTTCCCTTGATAGAGCAGAAAACATTGTGGGAAAAGGAGAAAATGCTGGTTACCAGCATTTTCTCCTTTCCCCACAATGTTTTATAAAGGCTTCTTTTGCAGGGTCGTCAAAAAAAGGGATTGTCTGGTAATGGGTTAAGCAAACCTTAAAAATAAGAACTAAGGAATGTCCAATTGATTTTGCAAAAATTACTTCATTTTGCGATATTTAAAACTAACAATACGTCCTACAGATAGACAGAGATAAAAAGAACTTCAAACAAGATTATAGAATTCCCAGTTCTGAGGTGAAAGATCACATTTCTTATCATCATAAATTTTACAGCTAAATTACACAAATCTATTTTCTTTATCTATTTTTTCCAATGAATTTCATCTGCATGATATATAAATGTTAGCCCTGTATAACACAATCTAGAGTTTTAACAATCTCGAGATAGGTTGCAGGGATATAACAAGCCTTACAGAGCAGACTTCGGCAAAGAAATTTGAAAAAAGAGTGCTGGTGGCCAGTATTTTCTCCTTTTTTGACAATGTTTCCTGATTCCTTTCATTTGCATCTTCAATCAATTGAGCAATTTATACAAAATGCTTTGAAATTGGACCAGTCTACAAATATGGTCGTTGGCAAGGAGTTCAAAGGGAGAGTTGAAAAAAAAATAAGACCAAAATTGCAGAGATATGCAATAATAGAAAATAATAATATCTATTGCAGTTCAATTATTGATCACCCTTATATAACCGAGGACCCCAAACATATTTAACTCTTTACCACATGAGAAAATTTTAGACTGGTCCAAATTGAAAGCATTCGCAGATGACAAAATAAAGGTGACTGAAAAATTAAAATTTGTTCTGGGAAGGATAGAAAACACTGTGGGAAAAGGAGAAAATGCTGGTTACCAGCATTTTCTCCTTTTCCCACAATGTTTTCTACAGACTTAATCTTTCTCAGGGAAGTTAAAAGTCTGGTTTGTGTGGTAAAGAGTTAACCGTAGAATGAAGAATGCTCAACATAAATGTAGATTATGCAATTGTTTTCATCAAGAATTGCCACATAAAATCAGAGTGAATACAAGATCAGACTTCACACTCTATACAGTCTGATCTTTATCTAAACAGTCCATAAAAGCTTGCCTTAAGCCCTGGCTGGCGTCACTGTGAGGGCCTATTGATATTTTGTTCAGGTTAACTCTTTACCAGACCAAAAAATTTTTAATTAAAAGCATTTGCAGAAGAGAATTTTAGTGTGGCTCAAAAAAATGTAATTTGCCTTTGATTGGGCAGAAAACATTGTGGGAAAAGGAGAAAATGCTGGTTACCAGCATTTTCTCCTTTTCCCAAAATGTTTTCAAAAGGCTTTTTTCCCAGTGTCATTAAAAGTCGGGATTGTGTGGTAAAGTGTTCAGGTATCCATCAGATAAGAAGAACAATGATATGCAAGATCGCTCGAAATTAACCGAAAAACTACCCCAATACAAAAGCGAGGCATGACTATCGTGAGAATCGTCACAATAGCTTCGACTATTTTTGGGCCAATACGACGTCACAAGTGAAAAATTTAACCCTGGACTTGCTTTAGGTAACATGGCTGATCTTAGAAGACAGAGGTGATTCAGATCAGAATGAACACTCTCTTTTGTCTGATCTAGCTTAGTTCCACTTATCCCTTTAACTCTTTACCAAACAACAAAATTTTAGACTGGTCCAAATTGAAAGCATTTGCAGATGACAAAATAAAGGTGACTGAAAAATTGAAATTTGTTCTGGGAAGGGTAGAAAACACTGTGGGAAAAGGAGAAAATGCTGGTTACCAGCATTTTCTCCTTTTCCCACAGTGTTTTCAAAAGGCTTCTTTCTCAGGGGCGTCAAAAGTAGGGATTGTGTGGTAATGGGTTAACAAATGACAAAATTCTAGCCATGTCTAAAATAAATGGGGCTGAAACATGAAAGCTTGCTGTGGAAAAGGGTAGAAAACATTATGGGAAAAGAAGAAAATGCTGGTTACCAGCATTTTCTTCTTTTCCTACAATGTTTATAAAAGGTTTCTTCCTTTGGGACTTAAAAGTTGGAATTGTGTGGAAGAGGGTTAATTGATATTGAAGCATTGTTGCACTTTGATCTCCCTCTCTTTACAAAATGGCAACATTGTAGAGAGTCTAAATTGACATGCTTATAGCTCAAATGATCACATTTATTACCAGGATTTTCTTCTTTTCCCACAATGTTTTCAAAAGGGTCGTCGATAGAAATGCCGGGTTACCCATTCACAAAAAGAATCAAGACTTAACAAACTTGAGAATGATGGCATTTTCTTTAATTCATTACCAAACAACAAAATTTTAGGTATGTCCAAATCAAAAGCATTTGCAGACGACATAATAAAAGTGACTGAGAATTTGAAATTTGTTTTGTGCAGGGTAGAAAACATTGTGGGAAAAGGAGAAAATGCTGGTTACCAGTATTTTCTCCATTTCCCACGATGTTTTCTAAAGGCTTGTTTCTCAGGGGTGTCAAAAGTAGGGATTATGTGGTAATGGGTTAACTCTTTACCAAACAATCCTGAGTTTTAACAACCCTGAGAAAGAGGCCCTTTTTGAAAACATTGTGGGAAAAAGGAGAAAATGCTGGTAACCAGCATTTCCTCCTTTTTCCCACAGTGTTTTCTACCCTATCAAAGGCGGAAAGCATCACTTGTGCTATACATTTATTTGGTAGTCTGCAAATGCTATCAATTTAGACCAGTCCAAAATTTTGTTGTCTGATAGAGTAACCAGTATTTTCTCCTTTTCCAACACTGTTTTCTACCATTCACAAAACAAATTTCAAAATTTCAATCTCTTTTATTTATCGTCTGCAAAATGCTTTCGATTCTGACAGGCCTAAAATATTGTCGTTTGGTAATGAGTTTTCTCTCTTTCCCTCAGGATTATTAAAACTCTGTTTTACAAAGACTTGAGGCATTTGATCTTTTCTAGTTGTGTTTCTTTTCTATTAATTTTTCTTTAACTTCTAAATATGCCTATTTTTCCTTACATTTTTGGCTTGCATAAAGCATATTTCACATTTTAAAAACAGGATCAAAGCAATCAATTTTACATTTTCATTCAAGTTTTTTGCAGCATTTTTTTTTTGTAATGTCAAAAATAGATCAGAACAACCTGTCAATTTTGAAACCAGTTATGTCAAAACTTTTGATTAGTCTAAAAGGAATCAAATTACTTTACCCATTACACATTGCTGCTCTGCCAAAGCATAAGAATCGAAATCTAAGCAAGGTGGTCAAAGAAAATGTTTTTTTATACTATGTAGATTAACCCTTTACCACACGATCCCGACTTTTAACGACCCTTAGAAGGAAAGCCTTTGAAAACATTGTGGGAAAACGAGAAAATGCTGGTGACCAGCATTTTCTCCTTTTCCCACAATGTTTTGTACCCTTTCCATTTAAAAAATTAATTTTTGATTCACATTTATATTGTCGTCTGCAAATGCTTTCAATTTAGGCTAGTCCAACATTTTGTCATTTGGTAAAGAGTTAAGATCAGACTGCATAAAGCATGGAGTCTGAACACTGAAGAATATTTTCAGATTTTATGGTCATGATACCTTTGAATTAACCCTTTACCAAACAAATTTAAATCCCTGATTTTAACTTTTCGCTTCTTTCCCTAAATGTTTTCAAAATCTTTTTTTTCCTCAGGGTCCTAAAAACCAGTTTTGCTTACAGAAAAAGGCTTTTGAAAACTTTGTGGGAGAAAGAGAAGTGTGAATGCTTTCAATTTTGAAAAATCAAAAATTTAGTTTTAACTCTGTACTAAACAACAAAATTTTAGACTGTTCCAAAGTGAAAGCATTTGCAGATGTCAAAATAAAATTGACCGAAAAACTGAAATTGGTAATGAAGAGGAGAAAAAAATTATTGCTGGTTACCAGCATTTTCTCCTTTTCCCAAAACATTTTCAAAATACTTCTTTCTCAGGGTCGTTAATAGTTGGCATTGTGTGGTAAGGGGCTAAGTGCAAATTGAAAGCATTATCAGACAAAATAATTGTAGCTCACAATTTGAAATTAGCTTTTGGAAGGGTAGAAAACATTGCAGGAAAAGGAGAAAATGCTGGTTACCAGCATTTTCTCCTTTTCCTACTATGTTTTCAAATGTTTATTTCCTTGCAAAGCATTAAAACTCGGGATTGTGTTGTACAGGGTTTTAGCGTAATATTTGGCATGAGAGAAACAAGCCTGTCAAAATGGGCGTGAGTGATTAACGCAAGATTATTACAAATTTTGGATTCAGTCCAGCCCTACTGAACAATAATATTTCTACTAAACAATAATATTTCTACCAAGTCAAATTTTAGAGCTTTAAAATTTTTCTTTTCAACTTGTTCTTACTCTTTACCATACAATCCTGACTCTTTACGACCTTCAGAAAGAAGCCTATAAAAAAAACATTGTGGGAAAAGGAGAAAATGCTGGTAACCAGCATTTTCTCCTTTTCCCACAATGTTTTCTACCCTAATAAGGACAAATTTTGCCATTTGAGCCATCTTTAATTTGTCGTCTGCAAGTTTTCTACCTTTCCCAAATCAAATTTCAAATTTTCAGTCACTTTTATTTTATCGTCTTCAAATGCTTTCAATTAAGACCAGTCTATAACTTTGTCATTTTGTTAAGAGTTAATTTTCATTGAATTTTGGCGTTTTCTGTTTAATCCAGCATTTTTTCAGATTACCATACAATTCTCTTTTACATCTTGCAATGACCTTTTTTTCAAAACACTCTGGTGAAAGGAGAAATTTCTTTCTGGAGCACGGACTTAGAGCGACCAGTGTAAATCAATGGCACAATATAAAACATGCAGTCTGATATTTATCCAAAATTGGTTGCCATGTTGAAATAGTCCTGCAAAATCAGCATTAACTCTTCACAAAACAATCCCTGGTTTTTACAACCCATAAGAAGAAGCCTTCTGAAAACATTGTGGGAAAAGGAGAAAATGCTGGTAACCAGCATTTTCTCCTTTCCCCACAAAATGTTTTCTACTCTTCTAAAGTCAAGTTTCAGTTATAGAGTCATATCTTAATGGTTCTCTGCAAATGCTTAAATTTGAATCTGGTCAAGTTGTAAATTTCATCATTTGGCAGAGTGTTTAATATTTTTATTAAGAAGTCTTAGATTTTGTTTATGCAGAAAAGGGAAAATAAACTTAAGCGTGCTATCATTCATGTACCGGTAGTTTCCAACTTAAGTATTTGCTAAAGGGAATGTCGTTAAAACTTAATAAATGTCAAATTTTCATTTGACATAATTTTCACAGCTCATAGAAATATAACAGTTAATTGAAAAAACATGTTCAACTGTGAGCATCCTAGAAAACTATTTCACTACATAGAAATCATTTAAATCTCTACCAGACGACAAAATTTTAGCCTTGTCCAAACTGAAAGCATTGGAAGATGACAATTTCAATGTGGTTCAAATGGATGGTTGGTTGTATTGGTGTTTAACGCCACTTTAACAGGTAAGGTCATATCATGGCTGTTGGTGATGCGTATGTGTTTCCTGGCTTTCTCACACCGGTACTAACACAACTTTCTTTCCAAAGCCACCGACTAATTTTCTCACATGCGTCAGTAGAGGTGAGAGGTGAAAATACGCCAGAAAGAAAATTTGCCTCAATCTGGTATCAAACTCACAACCTCCAAGTCATGAGTCCGACACCCTCACCACTGAGCCACCATGGCGGGCAATTCAAATGAAGCAATTTTTCTCCAATAGGGTAGAAAACATTGTGGGAAAAGGAGAAAATGCTGGTAAACCACTATGTTTTCAAAAGAAATCTCTCTGAGGATCGTTAACTCTTTACCAAACGACAAATTTCAAAGCAGACGACAAAATAAATGTGACTGAAAAATAGAAATTCGATTTTGGAAGGGTAGAAGACATTGTAGGAAAAGGAGAAAATGCTGGTTACCAGCATTTTCTCCTTTTCCCACAATGTTTTATAAAGGCTTCTACCTTAGGGTCGTCAAAAGTCGTCATTGTGAGGTAAAGGGTTAAATTGGTTAACTCATTTAGCAAAATAAGGGTATAATGCTGACTAAGCAATTAACAGTTCCTTATCAGCAGTCCACATGCTTCAGAGCTACCAGCCTAGGTCAAGCTTATCAGCAATACTCAGGTCTTACATAATATAAACTTTTTAGTTTACTTTGTTAACAGCTCGAGTCAAATTTTGGCTATTTTAAATCTGCAGCCGACATCCTGAAATTGTTCCGATATATTGAGCGATTTCTCAAATTTTTTTCAGAAGGGTAGGAAACATTCTTGGAAAAGGAGACAGTGTATTCAAAAGTCTCTTTCTGTAGGGTTGTTAAAACTTGGATTGTGTAGTATAGGGTTTTAACTCATTACCAAATGACAATATTTTAGGCTTGTCCAAATTTAAAGCATTTGCAGACAACAAAATAAAAGTGACTAAAAATTTGAATTTTGTTTTGTGAAGGGTAGAAAACATTGTGGGAAAAAGAGAAAATGCTGGTTATCAGCATTTTCTCCTTTCTAAAGAAATTTTCACAAGACTTTCTTCTTTGGAATCATTAAAAATTGGGACTGTGTGGTAAAGAGTTCACGAAGCCTTCTGAATAGAATAGGTGGGGAAAGGCGTAACCAGCTGGTAACCTGAGCATTTTCACCTTTTCCCACTATGTTTTCTAGCCTTCCCAAAGCAAATTTCACTTTTTCAGTGAGACTAACATGTCATCTGCAAATGCTTTCAATTTGGACCAGTCTTAAACTTTGTTGTTTGGTAAAGAGTTAAAAAGAAACAATCATTCATTAGGGCAACGAAACTAGAACTGTTTTGTAAATCTAACTCTTTACCAGATGACAAAATTCAAGCCTTGTCCAAATTGAAAGCATTTGCAGACGACAATTTCAACATTACGACACAATCTCTACATGGGAACTAAGCCTTTGGAAAACATTCTGGGAAAAGGAGAAAATGCTGGTAACCAGCATTTTCTCCTTTTCCCACAATGTTTTCTACCCTTCACAAAACAAATTTCAAACTTTCAGTCACTTTTCTTTAGTCATCTGCAAATGCTTTCGATTTGGACAAACCTACAATTTTGTCGTTTGGTAATGAGTTAAATGGTGCAATTAATCTTTGAGAGGGCAGAATACATTGTGGGAAAAGGAGAAAATGCTGGTTACCAGCATTTTCTTCTTTTCCAACAATGTTTTCAAAAGCTTTCTTTCCCAGGGTCATCAAAAGTAGAGATTGAGTGGTATTTCAAGAGTTAAAGAAATGACTATGTCAGAAACAGAAAAATACTTTCAACAAAATGTGGGGCAATGATATGTATTCTGTTCCCCCTGTTAATTAATTCATAATTCATTCAGTCATAATGTGTGAAAGCATCATTAGTGATAAGAAAATGAATTCATCACAAATACCATCTTTTCTCATTTCACTGTCTGCTTACTTCAATCCTTTACCGATCTTATCGCGTTTAAACAACTCTTTAAAAAGAAGTATCATCCTGATAACATTGTGGGGAAAGGAGAAAATGCTGGAACCAGCATTTTCTCCATTTCCAACAATGTTTTCTACCATTCCTGATAAAAATTTCACATTTTCAGTCACCTTTATTTTGTTTTCTACAAAATGCTTTCAATTTGGACCAGTCTGAAATTTTGTCTATTGGTAACGGGTTAAATAGCCTTCTTTACATACATTCATTAACCCTTTACCAAACGACAAAATTGTACGCTGGTCCAAATTCAAAGCATTTGCAGATGACAAAATAAGAGTAGCTAAAAAAATGGAATTTGTTTTCGGAAGGGTAGAAAACATTGCGGGAAAAGGAGAAAATGCTGGTTACACCAGCATTTTCTCCTTTTCTCACAATCTTTTCTACCCGGCTAGAAACAAATTTCAATTTTGAGCTACATTTATTTTGCCATCTGCAAATGCTTTCAATTTGGACCAGCCTAAAATTCTGTTGTCTGGTTAAGGGTTAACAAAGAATTCAGCGAGATTTAGAGCAATATAGCACCAAAATCGGAAAACAATCTTGAACAGACCACAGTAGGTCCCAGTCTGTCTACCAACTTGTCACATTCCACAACTAGATAGATTCAACCAGCACCCAAAAGGTGAGAAAATATTGATTTGTTTTAGTCTCTTATCGCCATGATTGTTGAATCTCAAAAACAAACATGCTGGGAGTTTTTCTGCATCACCCATGATGCCTTAAGATTTATTGTGGCACCACAATCATGAGCAGCAGCACTATATTTTTATTCGGTTTTGAATAGTACCTATGGAGGCAGCCTTATAGTTTACTCTGCTTCAAGTCTTTTCGTCCTTGTGTCATTTCATACCGTGGCTATTTCGTACAATTTTGGTTATTTCGTACTCACCTAATTTCTTTTTATTTTGGTCATTTCATACTCCATTTGATCATTTCGTACCCAGTTTTTAAAATCAATTTGGTAATTTTGAACCTAGTTTTAATACTATTTTTTTGTGTGTTTATTCATTATTTATGTTTATTTTCGCCGAAGAATGGCTATGATTGTGTCTTACCATTATTAGTTCTTTTTTTTTAAGCTTTAATTTGCATTTTAAGGACTGTTTAGGACTTCTCAGTTCATTTCTTTCCAAGTTCTGATCAATTCTAAATGGTGTAATGTGGCATATTATAGAAACAACTGATTTACCGTGCCATTGATGTTATGCATAAATATTTTCTTGTTAAACATTTAATTTGTTCCAAGACTGTTCTGAGGAATGGTTGGTGAGAAGTGACTCAGATTCATCCATGCCCATGGACATTTAACCCTTTTCCACACAATGACGGCTTTCAATGACCCTGAGGAAGAAGCCTTTTGAAAACATGGTGGGAAAAGGAGAAAATGCTGGTTACCAGCATTTTCTTCTTTTCCCACAATGTTTTCTACCCTTCCCAAATCGAATTTCAGTTTTTGATTAACATTTATTGTGTCAATTTGGACTACTCTTAAAATTTGTCGTGTGGGGAAAGAGTTAAATGTAAAACAAAGCCTATATTTTGGGTACTCATTCTGCATTATCTGGACAAGACAAGTTATATAAGTACCCACAATGATGGCTTTGGTGGGAAACTATGGCTGCAGAGTAGACGTTTGGTTGTATTGAGGTTTAACGCCACTTTAACAGCTAAGGTCTTTATCATTGCGTTGGGTGAAGCACATAGAATTATGTTTCCTGGCTTTCTCATACCAGTACTAACACAACTTTCTTTCCAAAGCCACCGACTTCTTTTCTCACATGCTTCAGCAGAGGTGAGAGGCGAAAATATGCCGGAAAGAAAGTTCGCCTCAACCGGGTATCAAACTCACAACCACCAGGTCATGAGTCCAAGGCGCACACCACTGAGCCACCCTGGCGGGGCAACTGCAGAATAAGAATGTCCCCACACACCCCCCACATATCTCCAGCATGGCGAGTTGTGGGCTGGATTGCATTTATTACCACATAAAGTAAATGATAAATTGAACTGCAAACCTAGGTTTCCAGGGCACAACAAGATAAACGAGGAATGGACCTTTTGAAGAAGAAAAAATAGTTATTTCCTCTATCCTTCTTTTAACCCACTACCACACAATCCCTACTTTTGACGACCCTGAGAAAGAAGCCTTTAGAAAACATTGTGGGAAAAGGAGAAAATGCTGGTAACCAGCATTTTCCCTTTTTCCCACAATGTTTTCTACCCTTCACAAAACAAATTTCAAATTTTCAGTCACTTTTATTTTGTTGTCTGCAATTTAACGCTTTCATTTGGACAAACCTAAAATTTTGGCGTTTGGTAATGAGTCAACCTTTAACTGGACAAAATAATTTAAGCTTTTGCAGACAACAGTTTCGATGTGGCTCATTATGGTAAAATTTTCTTAAAATAGGGTAGAAAGTATTGTTGGCAAAGGAGAAAATGCTTATCACCAGCATTCTTTCCTTTTTCCACAATATTCTCAAAAGGCAGGTTTCTTTCACAGGGTCGTTAAAAATTGGCATTGTGAGGCGAAGGGACCTTTTTAAGGTTTCTGAAAACATCGAAAATGCTAAGGAAGAAGGCTCTGAAAACATTGTGGGAACAGGAGAAAATGCTGGTATCTAATAGTATCAATTTATTCAAGACAGAGACGACTTTGAAATTTTGTCTCAAGCAAGTGGATGCCCAAACTCAACCAAACTGCCCCTAGTTTTTTATAATCTGCCCCACTGGTTTTCGAAGTCAGGGTGGATTTCACCCCACTGTTTTTCAGTTTTAAACACATTTCATATCGACTGAGAAACAAGGTCTTACAACCTATACCAATATTTTTTGGTTCTGCTTTCTGGAAACTACACTAGTGCTTGTGCTGAATGTGTGGGCCAGTGAAAATTTTGAAAGTTGTCACTCGCTCCCAGGTATCGAACTTGGGGACCCAACGGTTATTTTTCAGTTTCTACAATAAACACTAGTTGTCTGGTTTAAAATTTGTTCATGAAGTAATGAGTTCAGAAAATGATGGACGAGTACCTGTACATTGTTCAGACAAAAATATTTTAACAAAATAGTTTTTTTTTTGCCTGATTGTTATCAGCCATTTCTAAAGCTGTGAAAACACATAGCTCTTCACACAAAAAGGTAGGAGATAAGAGAAGTATGAGTTTGTTTATTGTGCTACTTTAATGAACTGAACAAAACTTTTTTTAACCTTTTACCACACTTTATTAAGTATTTTTTATATGCCTTATGAAAACATAGTTAATTTTTGTCGAGCCTAAAAATTTGTTGAGTGGTTGTCTTTTGTCTTTTACCCCTTAACTCAGTACCACAAAATCCCAACTTTTAACAACTCCTAGAAAGACGCCTTTTGAAAACACTGTAGGAAAAGGAGAAAATGCTGGTAACCAGCATTTTCTCCTTTTCCCACAATGTTTTCTGGTCTATCATAGTCAACTTCCATCTATTGAGCTATGTTTAAATTGTTGGCTGAAATTGCCTTTAATTTGGACAAGTCCATTTTTTGCTTGTGTGGTAAAGAGTTAACCCTTTACCAGATGACAAAATTTTAGGCCTGTCTGAATTGAATGCAATTGTAGACGACAAGTTCAGTATGGCTAAAATGGTGCAAATGTTTATTGATAGGGTAGAAAACTTTGGAAAAAGAGAAAATGCTGGTTATCAGCATTTTCTCCTTTTGCCACAATATTTTCAAAAAGGCTTCTTTCCAAGGGTCATCAAAAGTTGTCATTGTGTGGGAAGGGTGAACAATAAACAAAAATTTTGGGATCGTCAAATTCGAAGTATTACACTTGGTATACACATGTTAACTTTGAGCCTATCATGTTCTGGTGAGCTAAATACAGAATATGTTTTGAGACGATAAACACTTACCTGCTCAAAATCAATCACGCTTCGAAGAACAAAAGTTCCCATCATTGGGTCCAAGTAAAAGGTATCGTTTGCCCAAGCCGACGTCATAAAGTAGGACACTTCACCGTTCTCCTCTTTATCTGGGTCATGTGCTTGAACCCCTCCGATGGTTGTACCCAAAGCCGTGTCCTCATCGACATCGATGGAATAGAACGATTGTGTGAACTGCGGAGGATTGTCATTCACATCTAGAAGGTTGATTCGAACTTGGCAGGAAGTAGATTGTATTCCGTCTGTGGCGGTTACAGTAAGTGTGTATCTGTCTTGGCTCTCACGGTCTAGGGGACCAGTTGTTATGATGGAACCTGATTGGATAAAAAAAAATTGATCTTACCTTGTACAAAGTAATCTTGAGTCACAGAGCTCTAGATACAGGGAGTTATTTTGATTTCAGAATGGAAAACATTAATTATTCTCGACTAAACCATATGTTGTGTGTACTCATTAGAATCATCTCGATGAGACGATTCTAATGAGTACCCACAACATAGGGTTTGAAAGAAAAATAATGGATTTGAACTTTTTCTTTTTAACTCTTTACCAAACGACGTAAGTTTAGACTAGTCCATTATTGGAAGCGTTAGCAGAGTCAACATGGTTATTTTCACTCAAAATTTATATTTTGTTTCTGGAAAGAAAGAAAATTTTGTGGGAAAAGGAGTAAATGCTGGCTTTTCTCCTTTTCCCACCATGCTTCCAGAAGCCTTCTTTCTCGGGGACGTGAAAACCAGGGATTGTTTGATAAAGGGTTAAATTTGTAGGTAAAGGATAAAATGCAACTCACTGATAATTCCTACTTAAAACCAAAACATCATCTAAATTCAGCAACAAATTTCCCACCATCACTAAAGCTTCACTTTTGTTTCTGTCTAAATTGTTATCTGCTTATGCTTTCAATGCATAGTAAACAAGAGCCGTCAGAGATGGGTTATGCTCCCCAAACAAGTGCTTGTCATAAAATGTATGAAATTGGGGAAAAAAATCCAAAATAAAAAGGGCACATGCTGAAATTTTCCATAAGCAATATAACAATGAAGTTTCATGAAATTTTGAAAAAAACTGAAAAAGATATTAGTAAAAATTGCAATTTTGCATTAAGCCCCCTTATTCCATGACATGGCATGAATTTGAAAAACCAGGAAAAGTACATTGGGCATTACCCTGAGGAGTTCATATATTAAGTTTTATCCAATTTGGTCCAGGGACTGTGGAGAAAGGGTTTCTGACAGACGGACAGACGAAGCTGCGACTATTATGCTTGCCCTTGGCTTGCATTTCGACCAGGCTTAAATTTTGATTTTTCATCAATGGGTTATGTTAACCAACAGGCTTAGTCTGACAATCAGAAGTTGTGTTACTACCACACCTGAAAAATTCTGGTGAAAGATACTTCAAGAACGTTCTATACCCTTTACCAAACTTTCCAGACTTTTGACAAATCTGACAGAGAAGGCTTTTGAAAACATTGTGGGAAATTGAGAAAATGAGACATTTAAGTCTACTCACCGTTCTGATCTATTCGAAGATTTACGTTGCCCTGCGGGTTCAACGTCAGTTTAAGTCCACCAAGAGTATCATCATCGGTAAATGTCAGAGTGATAACTGTAGCATCCATTTGAATGTTTTCTGGCACATCGATGGAGTAGAAATTTTTCGAGAATCTCGGTGGTGTGTCGTTGATATCCGTAACTTGAACACGAGCCTGAAAGTAGACAAAGATAAACTTCAGATATGCGTTATTTTTTCCTCAATATTCAGATCGTTTTGGCTAATCTATTAATATGGGGAAAGTCCATAATTATGTGGTGGACTCTCTTGTTTGCTATAATGTATCCTAGAGATGGATTAACCCATTACCAAACGACAAAATTTTAGACTGGTCCAAATTGAAAGCATTTGCAGAGGACAAAGTAAAAGTAACTGAAAATTTGAAATTTGTTTTGTGAAGGGTACAAAACATTGTGGGAAAAAGAGAAAATGCTGGTTACCAGCATTTTCTCCTTTTCCCACAATGTTTTCTGAAGGCTTCTTTCTCAGGGTCGTCAAAAGTATGGATTGTGTGGTAATGTGTTAAACCCCCTTTTGTCAGAACATGGCCCATTTGTTATCCGCACTTCCAGAGTCGCCCACATCTTTGTATGTCAAAGGGGGGTAACAGGTTAACCCTTTACCAAACGACAAAATTTTGGACCAGGCGAACTTGAAAGAAAGCATTTGCAGACAAGAAAATAAATGTGACTGAAACATGAAAATTATTTTGGGAAGGGTAGAAAACATTGTGGGAAAAGGAGAAAATGCTGGTTACCAGTATTTTCTCCTTTTCCCACAATGTTTTCAGAAAGCCTATCTCTTAGTGTCATAAAAGTCCGGATTGTATGGTAAAAAGTTAAAAGGTTTTATATTCAACAACCACAATACTGCCAGTCTATATATAGCCCGGGCGATTTCTATGGACCTTTATTGTGGGTGTATGGCTGACAATTCCTTATAAAGGTGATCAGTAAATGAGAAATGGTTTCGTACACAATAGAAACTACTTGTAACTAGATCCACTCAGTAACCTTCGCCCTTATTGACACATGTTTGATCCCAATGTATACTAATAAACCTTGACGAAGATGGGTTTTGAAAACATTGTGGAAAAAGGAGGAAATGCTGGCTACCAGCATTTTCTCCTAATTCTACAATATTCTCTACCTTTTCTAGAGCAAATGTTAACTGATTAACCCTTGCCCTTATTGAAATGAAAGAAATTGCAGATGACCAGGATTTTCCCGCTGACCCCTTTTCCTTCAAAATCAAACCCTCAAATCTCCTAAATGACCCCAAAATTTCCATGTTTGCCTTCCTAAATTCAATTGAAAGGGGTCATTTGACCCTTGTTTGACAAAGCTCATTGGGAAACACCTAGATGACACATTAAATGTGATCCAAATAGTTTCAATCGCCTTTGGAATGACAGAAACATTGCGGAAAAAGGTGAAAATGCTGGTTACCAGCATGTTTTCCCATTCCAACAGTATTTTCAAAATCCCTTCCACCTCAAGCTTGTTAAAATGAGGATTTCTGATTTAGAGTTTAACTCATTACTGAATAACAAAATTTTTGGTTTGTCCAAATTTTTTTAGCATTTGCAGAAGACAAAATAAAAGCAACTGAAAATTTGAAATTTGTTTTAAGAAGAGAGGAAAACACTGTGGGAGAAGGAGAAAATGCTGGTTACCAGCATTTTCTCCTTTTCCAACAATGTTATTTACAGGCTTCAGGGATAACAGTATTTTTCAATGAACACATTCTGAAGTATCAGAAATCAAAGTCTCACCAAATAAACTTATCTGAAAATATTCAATTTCTTGACGAAACCCCATAAAACTAATTAAAAACTTTATTCATACCACAAAAATCCAATTTACAATATTATTTCAAGTGACTAATATTTCTATTGGACGGATTTCCCTATACCTCTTGACCAAAACAAAGGGTTTTAGAATTCTACCCGATAAGTAAAATCTATTACAAAATTTCTTGATTCCTGATTTGATTTAATCGGCTGAAACTTCATCTAAACTTATTTATACCAAATGACAATATTTTAGGCTTGTCCAAATCGAAAGCGTTTGCAGACGATAAAATAAAAGTGACCGAAAATTTGAAAATTATTTTGTGAAGAGCAGAAAACATTGTGGGAAAAGGAGAAAATGCTGGTTACCAGCATTTTCTCTGAAGGTTTTCTAAAGGTGTCTTTCTCAGGGTCGTCAAAAATAGGGATTGTGTGGTCATGGGTTAATTTTTTTTTTTAAAAAACCTTTTCTGATTTGTTCTGTCAAACAGAGTTAGTATAATGTAAATGTCTTATTCAATGATGTACCCGTACATTGCAGATCTAAGATCTGCATATAATGTAGTCTGAGCATGAATCTACAGTGTCTATAGAAGCATATGTTTAACTCGTTACCACACGAAAAATTTTTAGTTTCGTCCAAATAGAAAAAAGGATTTGAAGACGTCAAAATAAATGTGATTGAAAATTTGAAATTTGTGTTGTGAAGGGATGAAAACACTGTGGGAAAAGGAGAAAATGCTGGCTACCAGCATTTTCTCCTTTTCTTACAGTGTTTTCAAAAGGTTTCTTTCTCAGGGGCATCAAAAGTAGGGATTGTGTGGTAATGTGTTAACTCTTTACCACGCAATCTCAACTTTTTACAACCTTCAGAAAAAAGCCTTTTGAAAACATTGTGGGAAAAGGAGAAAAAGCTGATTACCAGCATTTTCTCCTTTACCAACACTGTTTTCCAAAGCCTTCTCTTATAGGTTGGTTAAAACTCAGGATTGTGTGGTAATGGATTAAACTATGATTTCAAGCATTTTCTCCTTTACCCACATTGTATTCAAAAGCCTTCTCTTCCTGGGTCAATAAAACTCGAGATTGTGTGGTTAAACTATAACACACCATCTTCCTGAGACTGGATTGTTCATACTTGGGACCATTTAGTACAGAGATGAGTATATATAAAGACTCACACAGCTGGCTCAACAAGTAAAAAAAGTTTGAAATATAATTGCAGCACTTGGTAAATTTTGCCAAACCTATCCCTCCAAAGAAGAATGTACAAGTAATCACCATATTCTTGTCATGAATTTTCACGTTTCTGAAGCATCAGTTGCCAGGGAAAACAAAATCTCTTTTGGTTTCACCCACAAACCACCACAAAAGGTTTTCAAAACAGCGTGTGTAAAGCTTTAATTGTTTCAAATTGCCCAAAATTACAGGTTAAACAAATAAGATAAACAGCTTGAGGTTGTTTGATTTTTCCTGTAACCCTTCAACACAAAATCTCTAGTTTGAACAACCCTGTTGACAAAGGCTTTCGAAGACATTGTGGGGAAAAAGGAGAAAATGCTGGTAACCAGCATTTTCTCCTTTTCCCCCCACAATGTTTTCTCCCATCCTCAGATACCCCGGGTTCCCTATTTGCTACGCTACATCGACCCCTGGGACAATTAGTTGAATTTCCTTCGCTTTACCGCTGGCCGAATGCTGGCTTTTCATTGGTTCCATCATCATTTTGTGATGGGCGAGTGTACTGTACGCTATGACGTTTCGTATCGATTTTCGGCGGCTCGCTTTACCGCTGGCTGAATGCTGGCTTTTCATTGGTTCTATCATCATTTTGTGATGGGCGAGTGTACTGTACGGTACGACGTTTTGTATCAATTTTCGGCGGCTGATTCAAAGTTTTATTAGTCAATTGTCCCAGGGTCGATGTAGCGTAGCAAATAGGGAGACCCTGGGGTATCCGAGGATGGTTTTCTCCCCTTTCAAAGATGAATTTTTACTGTTAATCCCATTTTTTCCTTCGTCTGCAAACTCTTTCAAGTCCAAAAACCTGTTTGTCTTTACTACCCAGAGTTAATTTTTTTCCAATTGTTGATGTTCTTTTGTTCAAGGTACATGTACAACTAAATTGAAGTATTCAATGCTTTGGTCTTCTTGACTTTAGATACCGGTAGTTCAAAAGTAGAGTATTCAATTTTTCTTCAAATAAATCAAGTAGGTCATTCCCATTTAATATTGTTGTAGTATGAAACAAAATTGCCTTGATGCAAACCCATAACGGAACGGAAGATCTAAATGTGCACATTATAAACTTCAAGACAACAAAACATTTTAATATGGATAACTCCATACTTTGTTGTTTGGTGAAAGCTCAAAAGAAAGAAGAGAGAATTATTTGATATTTTAACCCATTACCACTCAATCCCTACTTTTGATGCCCCTGAGAAAGAAGCCTTTTGAAAACACTGCGGGAAAAGGAGAAAATGCTGGTAACCAGCATTTTCTCCTTTTCCCACAGTGTTTTCTACCCTTTCCAGAACAAATTTCTATTTTTCAGTCACCTTTATTTTGTCGTCTGCAAATGCTTTCAATTTGGACCAGTCCAAAATTTTCTCGTGTGGTAATGAGTTAAGTATATTGGGCTACTTTTTTTAGTAGGTAAAAGGGTTTTAAATACCATATTGTTCATTACAACCTACAACCAAATGTATAACAATTGTCCCCAATGGGCCATGGCAGGGTATCATGCCTTGTTTTCCTTGTAAGGCCTGAAAAGGGAAGGACACTTCAATTATTTGAGATATAAGCCATATGCTTGTCCAATGGAATGCAGAAGATATTAATTACAATCCCACAATACCATTATTCTCTGACTTTCTTTAACAAGTTTTTGTACATAATTGATGAAAGGTCTTTCCGTAATTTGTGGGGTGCACTTGTTTCATCTAGAGTACCATCTGTGCAGTAACAGAATAATGTTCCCAAGAGGGAATAGGAACTAAGTTGCAGACAATACTGCACTAATTGTTTTAAGGTCAACCCACCACTTCCCCACCAACTTTGGCCTGTTCCAACAGACAATGTTTGACGAGACTTTCACTCGTTACCAAACAACAAAACTTTAGGTTTGTCCAAACTGAAAGCATTTGCAGACAACAAAAGTGACTGAAAATTTGAAATTTGTTTTGTGAAGGGTAGAAAACATTGTGGGAAAAGGAGAAAATGCTGGCTATCAGCATTCTCTCCTTTTCCAACAATGTTTTCTAAGAACTTCTTTATCAGGGTCGTCAAAAGTAGGGATTGTGTGGTATTCAGCTAAGACTTCAAAATTTATAGTATCTGCATATGACATTCCAAGTTGGAACAGATGAACAAAAGTTATCTGAAAGGTGAAGAAAACATTGTGGGAAATGGAGAAAATGCTGGTAACCAGCATTTTCTCCTTTTCCAATAATGTTTTCAAAAGGCCTCCTCAGGATGGTTCGAACACAGGAGGAATGTACAGTAATGGGCTAAGAGTTGAAGATAACCAAGTTATAGCTACCACATTCATTGTCTTTGTTCATGCAAATTACATGAATCGCCAATTATCCCTTCCATCAAATTTACTTGATCTGTCAATGAAGCATAAACCTGGAAATTCCTTGGAAATGGTAACTTGTTCCTTTCTCTAATGTCTCTGGTTGTCGGATGGTTTTCGACTACTGTATTGGGGTTTTATGATTGAAAATTAAAAGGCTTTAGGAGTATTAAACTTAACTCTTTACCACACAACAAAATTTTAGACTGGTCCAAATTGAAATCATTTGCAGACGACAAAATAAATGTGGCTGAATAATTGAAACTTGGTTTGAGAAGTGTAGAAAACATTGTGGGAAAAGGAGAAAATGCTGGTTACCAGCATTTTCTCCTTTTCCCACAATATTTTCTAAAGGCTTCTTTCTCAGGGGCGTCAAAAGTAGGGATTGTGTGGTAATGGGTTAAGATGATTTTTTTTTTATTTTTGTAAAAATTTTGTCAAAAAATCTGAAGAGCCACCTTTAAGATACAATTTTTCATCGAACAACTAAACTTTGATACTCCTTGTTCAAAACCAGCCTTTTCTCTTTTTCCCACAATGTTTTCTACCCCATCAAAAAACAAAAATCATCATTTGAGCTATATCTAAATTATTAATTTTCTAAATGTTGTGAGTTCGGTCCAGTCCACAATTTCTTGTGTAGTATAAGGTTAAAAGCATCAGATTTGTAAGTCTCAATAATGAGACGCCCCGGTGATCTTTTTCATATTTGGATATTTACTGTACACCGTACCATCTCAAGTCCATCGTAAATTTTCAGGTAGCAAATATAGAGCACTATACCTGCTTTCGGTTTCGTCGCTTTTATCTGTATTGCAGTGAAATGCAATTAAATTTTAGTACTAATCATGACCAAAAACAAATTGTTAAACCATTCATTACATAAAAAGCTTGTAGAAGTCGTTTACATCATGTTTATCTCAGAAAAATCACGGACGAAATTTATCGAGCGTGGCGGCCATTTTGAATGTTTTTGGGAACGTAAACAGCTTGGGTCACTGATGAAATGCATGGTATATTCTCATGATCAGCGTTTGAATTGAAAATATTTGTATTTCAAATGAAAAAATATTGAATATGCAAGCCACAGGTATGTTTAAATCCTAGTTTTGTGCTCTATTTAGGAAATTATAAGAGTTCAAACTTGCGCACAAAATTTGTGCGGAACTTTCAACTGATTTTGTCCAGATTGTCCCTGTACCCAGAGGCGACCAGTCAAAAAGTAATATCGCCTGTGGGGACAGTTATCTGTACTACAGATTTGTGTGGTGCAGGTTTGAGAACCAACCAGATCATGAAAGACTTGTCTGAAGATACCAAATAAATAATTAAACAAGTTATTTAACACGCTTGATCAGACATGCTGATAGGTGTTCTTGACCTGAAGCATGACGAGCGTCGTCAATTAAATAATAAAATAACATTTATTTCCATTGTTAACAGCAGACTATAAACCCTGTAAGACATTGGTCCGCTTGACTTAATAACTTATAATCCATCTGTTCCGAATCATCAAACGCATTGGGTCAGTGGTCGATCAAAATATGGCAGGTTTTTCATGAAATATTCATCCTTATTTGTCTAATCTCAATTTCCCGATACTTTGGAAAAATGACAAAATTTCGAACTTGTCCAAATTGAGAGATTTTTTTTTTTGTGAATGAGTAAAAAACATTCAGAACAAGAAAGGAAATGCTGGTAAACAAATTATATTCTCCTTTCCCACAATGTATTTCATAATCCATCTTGCTTTGTGTACTTTGACCAAACAATCCCTGTTTTTACGACCCTAATATAGAAGCCTTTTGAAAACATTGAGGGAAAAGGAGAAAATGCTGGTAACCAGCATTTTCTCCTTTTCCCACAACATTTTCTACCCTGCTGGAAATAAATTTCGATTTTTGAGTTACGTTTATTTTGCTGTCTGCAAATGCTTTCAAGTTGGACAAGTCTTAAATTTTGCTGTTCGGTAAGGGGTTAAAATTCGGAACTGCTGGGTATTATTCATAAGAAAGAAGATTTTTCAAAAGAAAATAGTGCAAGTAAAAAATAGTTAGTGACATTTTCTCCTTCATCAAAGTAGAGTTCGACATTTCTGAAACATACTTCAGTTGTTGGCTGCAATATGCTATCGATGTGAACCAACGTAAAAATTTGAAAAAAAAAAATTGTTCTCTGGTATTGAGTAGATATGCCTACTTAACCCTTTCCAAAACAATCCCTGGTTTTTACGTGTCTGCAGTAAAAGTCTTTTGAAAACACTGTGGGAAAAGGAGAAATTGCTCGTAACGAGCAATTTCTCCTTTTACCACAGTGTTTTCTAGCCTTTTTGAGAACTTTCTGCCATTTTCTCCAAATCAAAAATTGTCATCTGTAAACTCTTTGAGTTTGGAAGGGTCCAAAATTTGTCGTTTGGGAAAGGGTTAAATACCACCTCCAGATTACCTTTTCTCCTTGTATCAAACCCTTTCAGATAGATCTAACAATGTTGCAAAAGAGAGTAATAACTAATTTCTTTATCAATGCCTAAATGTTTTAAAATTGCATCTACAAGTAGATCCAAATTAATCAAAGTACTGCCATAAGGAGTTGAATGCTTTGGGACATGGTTAACATTCTGACGAAAATCTTGATCGTGTTTTTCCAAATAACACATTTCAATTCAAGCTCTTAATTCACCACATGCTGTTTTAAACCCTGTAAACCATGTGATAAAAACCCTAATATTTGATTTTAATTTGTATTTCATGCAATCTGTGTCATAAAAATGAAACACCCTGGGAGAGTTTCCTGGTCTTTCAAAATCACCTACAAAAATAAATAAATAATGACATACAGTTATTTCATACCTATGACATCTTTGGTATTTTATAGGAAGTTACTTGATATCCTTCTAATGATACTTTTTAAAAGTATTTTGTTCTTACTCATTTTTTTTATTTACTTGTCCAAGTTAACTAAAGCAAACTTGCCTCTACACTTATGTTGAATCTTTTTTAACCTTTACCTCACAATCCCACTTTAAGTTTCAAGTTTTAACATTTCTGAGTTTGTCCTCCGCAGATTCTTTCAATTTGGAAGCTTAATATTCATCATTCGAGAAAGCATTAATTGCTTTGGTCATTTTTTCTTTGTGTCTGTATGTGTCAATGCCATTTCAAATATTTTGAAATCTTCTGTGTCGCCCTATCTCTATCACACATCAGGGGGCAGAGACAGACAAGAATTTACATCCTGTTGCTGATAGGTTTAGAAAAATGTCAAGATGAGGTACATGCTGAGGTGATAAAAATTTTATCTTTTTCCATTCTGTTTCTGTGGGATTCTGTCAGGTTGCACATGTTTAGAGCAATAACATTCAATATAATATACACAAAATCGGAGAAAAGCTGTTTCACATGGTCACTATTTGAATTTCATTTTCCTGTCTGCTCCTGACGGAAAGTAGACACTCCATGAGCAAAGTCAGCTGTTTCAAGCATTCTTTGTTTCTTAAGAATAATTCTATTTACTCCCAAGGTAAACATTTTGTATTTCCAATCATGCCTTGGTACATACATGGATCGATTATCTATCTACCCAGCCATGCATGCAAGTTGTGGTCAACTCGTCCCAACAACAGCAACTTTCTGTGCTGCTATATGTTATTGAACATTGGATTGATCTAAGTTTTGTAACGATACAGCCTTCATTGGAAGCTGTGGTCAAACGGTCTCAACAAAAGGAACTTCGTTATATGTTAGATTTTAGATTGATTCAAGTCAGATTAGCAGTTTCATGAAAATTGCAGTCAACCTGTTTGAATAACAGTAGCTTGTATTGCTCCTATTTCTATGGATAGTAGAATAATAAAACTTTCCAGGAATGGTGATGCCAACCAGTCTTAACAATAGTAACTTTTTTGTTGCCTGCACTTTATCGGCTATTTGACTGATCCAACTAAGATCTAGCCTTCCATGGAAGTTGTCGCAGCCTATCTCAACAACAGTAACCGATTTTCATTGGATGTTTGATTGATCCAAGATTTCGAATGATCTAGCCTTCCCTTAAGTTGTGGTCAACCTGTCTCAACAACAATGACTTTTGTTCCCTGTATTTCATTTGACATTAAAATACGATCCAAGTTTGATCAAGCTTTCCATGAAAGGTGATGTCAACCTGTCTCAACAACAGATATACTTTTATATTACACGTGTTCTTTATACCCATACCAAACCAAAGAAATTGTGGAGGAAGCGTTCAATAATGTATGATGTGTTTATCACAGAGAGAATGCAATTTGGACGGCCTAACTTTATTGAATGACAAAGCACAAAATGTAATATTTATTGTATTAAGATCTAAAGGTGCCACCTAAAAATCTTCACTTACAAAAGAGTATTTTGTGTACTCTTTCCTACACGGGAGTCCATATACCGGTAGATGGTTTTAACCCATTACCAAACGACAAAATTTTTGACTGGTCCAAATTGAAAGCATTTGCAGACGACAAAATAAAAGTGACTCAAAAATAGAAATTTGTTCTGGGAAGAGTAGAAAACACTGTGGGAAAAGGAGAAAATGCTGGTTACCAGCATTTTCTCCTTTTCCCATAGTGTTTTCAAAAGGCTTCTTTCTCAGGGGCGTCAAAAGTAGGGATTGTGTGGTAATGGGTTAACTCTTTACAGAGAAGAGGGCTTGTAATTCTTTACCAAATGGAAAAAGTTTAGACTAGTCCAAAATGAAATGATTCACAGACAACATAATCAAATGTGGCTGAAATGTTATTTGTTTGTGAAAGTAAAGAAAACCTCGTGAGAAAAGAGAAAATACTGCTTCCCAGTATTTTCTCATTTTCCCGCACACCGTATTTAGAAGGCTTTTCCTTCAGCTTTTTATAACTTGGGATAGTGTGGTTAAAGAGTTGTCCAGCATTTGCTCATTTTCAAACAATTTTTTCTAACTTTCAAAGTCAAATCTAATACCATACCAGCCACATCCATTTTGTCTTTTGCTGCTTTCAATTTGGACAAGCCTTAAAGCTTTACTCTTAGAATGACCCACAACAAAAAATAGTCCTGTCAAAATTGATGACAATTTAATGTGGCTCAGGTGTTGGATTTGGTCTTTGATAAAGTAGAAAGGCTTCTGTCTTGGGGTCGGGTTGGTTAATTAACCCATTACCACACAATCCCTACTTTTGACGCCCCTGAGAAAGAAGCCTTTTGAAAACACTGTGGGAAAAGGAGAAAATGCTGGTAACCAGCATTTTCTCCTTTTCCCACAGTGTTTTCTACCCTTCCCAGAGCAAATTTTAATTTTTCAGTCACCTTTATTTTGTCGTCTGCAAATGCTTTCAATTTGGACCAGTCTAATTTTTTCTTGTGTGGTAATGGGTTAAAACTGAGGATTATGCAGTAAAAGATTGAAGATATAATGCTGGCAAAACCCTGCACAAGAAGCTTTCCTTCTGCATATTTTTTCCCACTTCATTTCCAAAACCTGAAACATTACTTGTAAGAAAAGGAATCACCATTGAAAAGTTCAAAGGACTGACAGCAGCCAATCAGAGAAAGTCTTGTGTAGCTTCCTCAGCCAATCAGAGAAAGTCTTGTTTAGCTTCCTCAGCCAATCAGGGAAAATCTTTTCTAGTTTCCCCTTGATCAGCATAAAGCAATCCCATTTGGTGGTCTGTTGACTGCAGACCTTGTGGGCATATCACTGACAGCTATCATTACATGGTTCTAAAGATCAAATGAGGCACATCTATCAATCAATGAAAGCAACCACAAAATGACAGCAGGAGCTGTCGGCTTGTAAATGCTTCCATCTTTATGGAACAGCTCCCTGGCTTTGGGGCACCCTTAACGATTCTTACTCATGTAGGGTCCTACAAAGTATCATAGAGGAAAGCAAAATACATGGTACACCCAACAAGAATCTGCTTAAAACAAGTTACTCTCGAAAAAGCATTTAACCCATTACCACACAATCCCTGCTTTTGATGACCCTAGGAAAGAAGCCTTTAGAAAACATTGTGGGAAAAGGAGAAAATGTTGGTAACCAAAAACAAATTTCAAATTTTCAGTCACTTTCATTTTGTCGCTTGCAAATGCTTTCGATTTGGACATGCCAAAAATTTTGTTGTTTGGTAATGAGTCAAAAGTCAGTTAATGACTTGGAAACTGTTCTTGTTAAATTTTTACCAAACGACAAAAAAGTAAACTTGTAAGCTGAAAGTGTATGAAGATAACAACTTAAATTTGGTTGAAACGATGGAACTTGTGACTGCAAAATTGGAAATCATTGTGGGAAAAGGAGAAAATTATCGTATCCCACTATGTATTCAAAAAGTCTTTTCTACTGGAAGAAATAACAAAATAACATTCAAATCAGTTTCTTTAAAGCATTCACCACATAAAGCTGACTTTTAAAGACCATGGGAAAGAAACCTTTTGAAAACATTGTGGGAAAAGGAGAAAATGCTGGTGACCAGCATTTTCTCTTTTCCCACAATGATTTCTACCTCATCAAAGAATAATTGCATCAAATGAGCCACAGTAAGATTGCCATCTGCAAACGCTTCCAATTTGGACAAGGCTAAACTTTTGTCGTCCGGTAAAGAGGTAAGGTGTGAAGGGTAAGCATCCCATCTGCTAATGAAATCTTGTTCAGGACATGACTTTAGGACTTCTGTAATCAGTCTTAAACCAAGTACCCATTAATCATAAATCACCCCCACCCTGTCATACAGCAAACACTGTGTTGTACAGGTCATCAAACTTTGGTCTGCCTGGAATTCTTGGCAAAAAAAGATTGTCTCGACTCCGGTCTGCCTAGAATTCTTGGCAAAAAGACTTCCTCGACTCAAACTGATATTTAAAAATATAATACCCATGCTCTTGCAAAAGGGGGATTAACTCTTTTCCAAATGACAAAAGTTTAACTTGTAACCACGACAATATTTAGGCTTGTCCAAATTGAAAGCATTTGCAGATGACAAACAAAAGTGACTGAAAAATTGAAATTTGTTTTGTGAATGGTAGAAAACATTGTGGGAAAAGGAGAAAATGCTGATTATCAGCATTTTCTCCTTTTCCTACTGTGTTTTCGAAAGGCTTCTTTCTCAGACGCATCAAAAGTAGGGATTGTGTAGTAATGGGTTAACTCTTTACCAAATGACCAAACTTATAACCACAACAATATTTTAGGTTTGTCCAAAATGAAAGCATTTGCAGACGACAAAATAAAAGTAACTGAAAATTTGAAATTCCTTTTATGAAGCATAGAAAACATTGTGGGGAAAAAAGGAAAATGCTGGTTACCAGCATTTTCTCCTTTTCCCACAGTGTTTTCTAAAGGCTTTTTTCCCAGGGTCGTCAAAAGTAGGGATTGTGTGGTAATGGGTTACTCATGTAATAATGTACATTCAAGATCAGACTTCACATTATGTGCTACCCTATCTTGATCTACACTTTACCAAAAAAACTAGAGCTGTCACTGAATGTGACTTAATATCCCCGCCGGCACTTTGACAGACAGAAGTGTCAAGTTCAAGGGGAGATAATTCCTCAACCAGGAGGAGTTGACACTTGAAAATTGTGTCTTGCAAATCTTCAATATGTGATAAATATATGTGCAAAGTTTCAATACAATTTAAAAAAAAACTTAGGGTGAGTTTGCGACACAAAATTACTTGTATTTTGTAAACAGACGGACACACGGACGGATCATACAGACAGACAGGCTGATTCCAGAATACCCCAAAAACATTCGATTTGCGAGGGTATCATCAACTGCAGTAACTTAACTGAGCTCATTACCTAAAGGGTTACATGATCACAAATGATTTGAATACCCAATAATTAATCAAGCAAAAAATTCCATCATTTCTGTAAAAGTTCAACTCCACTTCACCCCGCTGATTAAAACTGAAATATTTTTCTTTTCTCTTTACCAAACAATTGAGCGAACCATTAAATCTGAGATAGAGAACTTTGGAAAACATGAGGAAAAGGCAGAAAATGCTGGTAAACTGCATAATTTCTGCCTTTACCACAGTGTTTTAGGTAAGTGAAGACAAATACTTAAAGCCACATGCAATTTGGCATTTAGGACATTTTGCAAAAAAAAAATTCTCTGTTCAAAAGAAGGCACAGTTAACGTCAAATTCTTAAATTCCACCATGCCCCTTTCAAGCGAACACAATGAGCAATTTCTCATTTTTCCATATCTATCAAAGACATCTGCAACAAACACGGATGCATGTTTGTACATGAGATAAAAGGGATAATTAATTCAATGAAATTTCTTCAAATGCCACATTCCAATCAAAGTCAGTATGATAATGAGTATTCGTTCACATTGCTCGTAATTCAAACTATTTGAAATGACTCAAAACCTTATCCCTTTACCAAACAATTCCTGGTTTTCACGACCCTGAAAGAGATAAGCCTTCAAAAAACATTGTGGGAAAAGGAGTAAATGCTAGTAACCAGCATTTTCTTCTTTTCTCACAAGGTTTTCCACCCTTCACTAAACAAATTTCAAAATTTCAGTCACTTTTATTTTGTCATCTGCACATGCTTCCAATTTGGACAAGCCTAAAATTTTGTCGTTTGGTAATGAGTTAACCCATTACCACACAATCCCTACTTTTGACGCCCCTGAGAAAGAAGCCTTTTGAAAACACAGTAGGAAAAGGAGAAAATGCTGGTAACCAGCATTTTCTTCTTTTCCCACAGTGTTTTCTACCCTTCCCAGAACAAATTTCAATTTTTCAGTCACCTTTATTTTGTCTTCTGCAAATCCTTTCAATTTGAGCCAGTCTAAAATTTTGTCGTGTGGTAAAGAGTTAAACAACCCACAACTCTCACTATTTGAAATTATTTTTACGTACCATTGCCTAAAATACAAAATTTCTATATTCAAATGCACCCCTTTTACCCAAGGAAGATTCAGTCATAAACTTGAAATAAATAGCACCATGAGCAATTAGCAGAACAAAAGAGTTCAGTATGTGATCAGCTTGGCATGAACGAAAATAACCAAAATAACAAAATTTCCCTAAATTACCTAGCATCTGATACAAGATTTACTTAATCAGTTTCCAGCCATGCAGAAAAATCTTTTGTCAGACTAGTCAGTATAATCAATTTGGACAAAAAAGGGCTGCAGGGCAAATCTCCGCAAAATAGTTCAACACCATTGTCATCTCGCAATCTAGACCCTGTTCTAATCATCCAATTTTCATTGGATTTCAACATGATTACATATTTTCAATATACGAGGGCTTTTCCGAACTTTTTAACCCTTTTCCAACTGACGAATTTTAGACTCTTTCACAATTTCAAAACTTCTGCAGATGACAATGTCAGAAATGAGCTTGAGCTCTCTGTTAGTGTTGAGAAAGTTGTGGAAAAAGAAGAAAATGCTAGTTACAGGCATTTTGTCCTTTTTTAATAATAATTTCCGAAGCTTAATCTTTCCGGGGTCGTGAAAACCCAGGATTGTTGACCACATAATGAAAAGTTATAAAGACCTAGCTGAGAAGAAAAGCTTGATGACAGAAATTTTTTGAATGTGCAGTTTCTAATTTTTGCCAATGTTTTTACATATCTTTTACATTCATTAACTCTTTACCACACAAGAAAATTTTAGACTGGTCCAAATTGAAAGAATTTGCAGACGACAAAATAAAGGTGACTGAGAAATTGAAATTTGTTCTGGGAATTGTAGAAAACACTGTGGGAAAAGGAGAAAATGCTGGTTACCAGCATTTTCTCCTTTTCCCACAGTGTTTTCAAAAGGCTTCTTTCTCAGGAGTGTCAAAAGTAGGGATTGTGTGGTAAAGAGATAATCAAATTTTCACCCTCTCCAAAACCACATATTTTCCATTCTTCCATATTCAATTAAAGCAAAGCTGCTACAAAATGATAGTTAAATTTCTGATATTGTAGAAAACCTTATTTGAAAATAAAGCAAAATGCTGGTTACCAGTGTTTTCTTTGCTCCCAAGATGTTTTCAAACAACATCTAAGGATCATTACAAAGCAGAGATTTTTGCGATAGAGGGGCAAGTGCTAGTTTGTAAAGTAAGGAAAAAACATGTCTTCAATGGAGTAATCTGTCATCCAAATTAGTTGCTTCCAGGCAAATATGAACAGAAACCAAATAGGTGTACCGGCACATGTATTTCTTTTTATTTTTCCTATGTATGATTTTATTAAGAAAGCCTGTGTTGTGAATCAGACAAATCTTTATGTTACAGGTAATTATTTCGACATAAACTTAATCAAAGAAAGGGTTACAGAAGACCCAATGGTCCACTTATAAAAAAGACCTTGTGAAGCTAATTGAAACATCTCTCAGTGGACAGGAAGGTCCAATTAGTGACAAGCTTTCATAGATTTGTCAAGCATTTCAAAGACCTTGAAGAAACCCGATTACGCCCATTCAGGGACCGAATTCAACAGCGGTCAACCATATTTTTTTCTATTTCTGTACATCAAATTAATCAGGGGGATTTTTTTTTCGTTCCTAATGAATTTGAATCTTCTTCAGCCTGAAAAAAAAACCCACTATCTATCTGTTCTGTAATTCCCAAATACATGTTTGCAATCAAATAATCCTGTTCAATAGAAACTTTTTTAGTGTTCTTCTACCTTTTCACCATCCCATATTTTAATAGCAGAAAGTATTCTAAAAATGAAGGGAAAAGTAAGAAATGCTGGTACCCATTGTTTTCTTCTTCTCCAACAATATTTTATACCTTCTCAAAGACAATTTTCATCAAATAAGCATCGTTAGTCTTGCAGTGTTTTCGGTTTGGACCAGTCTAAAATTTTGTCATTGGATCAACAGTTTCAACTCTTTCTGATTTGTCCAAATCAAAAGAAATTATGACAGAAAACAAAGTAACTGTGCCTTGACTGATGTCATCCAAAGGTTAGAAAAAGGTGTTTTCAAAAGGTTTCTTTCTACACAAGTTATTAAAGCACAGTATCATTCAATACAGGGATATCAGAAAACACCATTTTATCCCAAAACATATTTTGCACCAAATCTTTCCACTTTGAATTTCAGCAACCATTTACTTTCTTTTTTGTCCATGAAGATAACTTTAAAAACACAAAGTTATTAAATAATTTTAGGTTTTATGTGGACCTGTTAAATTTCTTCAATACATGGCACAATTTAATGCCTGAGGGGGACCAATAACTTTTGAATGCCTTAAAAGATTGGCAATAAACTTTGTTTACTTTTTCTCACCTAAAATTACAACCCTCTATTGTGTAATGCAGAAATTCAACATTTGTATGTTATGCCATTATGATCAGGATTTAAGGAGAAAATCAGTCTGTGTATTGTTGAGGCTTGTTTGCAGTTCTTTAATCAATGTGTGCATAGACTATAAAGCTTCTGCCAGATCTTGAAAAACTCCTGGGCTACACATAATATTATAAACATACTTGCAAATAGACAACTTAAAGAGCCTTAAAACTCTATTGTATCCGTTCAAAACAAACGTCCCTTAGGTTTTCCTTTCATCAGGGCAGGGAAGATTACCTTTGTTCTTCATCTAAGTTAATCATTTTGTAATTTTTTCAGAACTAACTTACTTCTTTGAACTCAAGAAAACCTGTCAATGACAGCACAAACCATGAGGAATACACTACAGAAAATAAACAGGGTCTGGATTTACCAACCATTCTTAAGAACGTTCTTCATCTTAATCACCAATATTTCCTGACTGTGAAAGTAACAGAAGTTCTGATTGGCTAAACCATTTGGTTTAGCCAATCAGAGGTTCTGTTACTTTCACATTAACAAAATTCTGAAGACTATTAGCTAAGACTGAGAATGTCTTTTAGTATGGTTGGTGAATACAGACCCTGGTCAGTGAAGTCAAAAAGATTTGATGCTGGTTAGCAAGCCATAGCAGCTCAGTTGGTAATGCATAGGGCCAGTGAAACCTTGGGCTCACTGGTTCGAATCCCCAGTTTGGCCATTTCCATTTCTTAGGACTGAGGACAGTAATTGTGATTTTTCTATTGAGCCCCATTAACTCTTTACCACAAAATCCTGACTTTTAAGGACCCTGAGGAAGAAGCCTTTAGAAAACATAGTGGGAAAAGGACAACAAGAACTATGATTTTGTTGATTGGTACATGAGTTAGAAGAGCGAGAATAACAAATCTGATCACCCAAACTTGTAAAGAAGCATGTCCTATTGTATATACGTAAACAATCTTGTACGGAAAAAAAAAAAGATACATTAGCATGTAAAGCAAGACATGAACACCGGTCATTTGACGATAAAACTTGTCACATGACTCTCTTGTAACATCGCTTACCAAAAAAAAATTTGGTGATTATTAGTTTTACATAATTTGACCTGTGTACAGGTTTGACAGCTGTCATAAAAACTAACAATGGTTGCACCTTGAGCGACAGTAGCCAAAGGTGTATTTATTTACGACTGTCATTTCATCTAAACAGATTTTTGTAAGCTGCAATATGCAAATAGTGCGCCTGTCTGTGTGAATTAACATAATGTTACAGATGCTCTACTATGGTCAAGGAGGCAAAAGAACATTATATGGGGAGATAACTTTAGGCCAAAAAATAAAATCAGAAAGTATTTGTACACCACAAATCAAATATGGATCAATCAATCGAATTTGTCATTGAAAAGGCTGAAAACATGTGACAAAGAGAAAATACTGGTGACCAATCCTTTCGTTTGATCCACTTCTGTGTTAAAATTTTTGAGCCACTTATGTACTATAATTTATCTTCTACATCATGCTTATAAGTGTAATGATGCTAAAATTTTGTCATCCAGAAAGGGATAAATTTTTGAATTCCAGTTGTAAGCATGCTTTATGCACAGTATCTGAAATGCTTTCAAAACGAAATGAACTGTACCATTTGTAGGAACGTTTTTTTTCTTATTCTTCAGAATTTTGCCAGTGTGAAAGTAACAGAACTTCTGATTGGCTAAACCAAAAGTTTTAGCCAATCAAAAGTCCTGTTACTTTCACTGTCAGGAAATCTTGAAGAGTAAGACCAAGAATGTTCTCAAGAAAGGTTGGTGAATACGGACCCAGGATATTTTCTAGTTGTCTGGAGGCCAAAAATCAGACAAAGGAAAGTGTTAACAAATGCCAGGCAAATGTGGTCTCAGTAACAAAATATTCTATCTCAATACAACACCTTGCTTATCTCTACAACATTATGGGAAAAACAGTGAGGTTGCATGTAAACAATCCTCTTTGGCCAGGGGATAGGAGGGAGAATAACCAAAATTTTCATGTCTGTCAAAGGTCAACAAACAGTTCAAAAGGATAGAGAGTTTGCATCTGATCTATCCAGTAAACAGTGCAAGGTATTCATTACACATGGACATAGTTCAAATTTATACCAACAAAGCACCAAGTGCCCCTGGGCCTGTCCAATCAAAGAGACATGTACAGAGCTCCAGATAGAGGGAGTGATTTTGATTTCAAATATTGAAAATATTAGTAATTCTCCACTTTAAAACCCTATATTGTAGATACTCATTAAAATTGTCTCATCGAGGCAATTCTAATGAGTACCCACAACATATAGGGTTTGGAAGAGAAATAAAAAATTTAGAATGCCATCACTGCCTCCTATCTTGCAGTGACACTAATAACCCTTCCCAAAGAACCAAGTCCAATAATGGAACATCATGGGAAAAACAGTTATGCTGAAAGTACACAATCTTCTTTGGCCGGGAGGAGGGAAAACAACCAAAACTTCCATGTCTGTCAAAGTTCAGCAATTAGTTCAAAAGGACAGAAAGTTTGCATGGTGACCTATCCAGTAAAGAGTGCAAGGTATATATTACACATGGAAGGTTCAAATTTACACCAACAAAGCACCAAGTGCCCCTGGGCCTGTCCAATCAAAGAGACATGTACAGAGCTCCAGATAGAGGGAGTGATTTCGATTTCAAATATTGAAAATATTAATAATTCTCCACTAAACCCTATATTATAGGTACTCACTAGAATCGTCTTATCAAGAAAATTCTAATGAGTACCTACAAAATAGAGTTTGGAAGAGAAATAAAAAATTTAGAATGTCTTTAAAACCATAGAAAACATTCTGGGAAAAGGAGAAAATGCTGGCTACCAGCACTTCCTTTCCTCATAATGTTTTCAAAAGCCCTGCTCTCCAGTGTTGCAAAAACTCAGGTTTGAGTGGTACAGTGTTATAAAATGGGTCAACACTGCTATGAATTAAAACACATATAAATCATTAAAAACAATCAACGACTACTTATTTATTTAATCAATGTACATGGATTACTAAGTAACAGACAATCAATACATTCCAGGTCTCGATCAATTTAACCCTTTACCGCATGATACCGACTTTTAACGATGCTGAGAAAGAAGCCGCTTTTGAAAACATTGTGGGAAAAGGAGAAAATGCTGGTAACCAGCATTTTTTCCTTTTTCCACAATGTTTTCTACCCTAACTACAACAAACTTCAATTTTTGAGTCACATTAGTTTTGTTCTCTGCAAATTCCTTTAATTTGGACAAGTCTAAAATTTTTGTCATTTGGTAGAGTTAACTAATTTTCATAGACCATGTGGTGAATATATGAAAGCTCAAACTCTGGTAGAGTTTAATATTTGTCATGTGGGAGAAAGTCAACCGGAGCTCTACCAAATGACTTTATTTTAAGCTTGTCCAAATCCAAAGCATTTGCAGATGAAAAAATAAAAGTGACTGAAAATTTGAAATTTGTTTTGTGAAGGGTAGAAAACACTGTGGGAAAAGGAGAAAATGCTGCTTTAACCAGCATTTTCTCCGTTTCCCACAATGTTTTCTAAAGGTTTCTTCCTCGGGGTCGTCAAAAGTAGGGATTGTGTGGTAATGGGTTAACCAATCCTACAATTAGCCAACTATCACCACTCTACATGTATCTGGTTATGCACAAATCAATCTTTCAACAGTTTACTTTATCTTCAGCAAAAATCATACAATACAACAAGAGAACATTTTCAATTACCTGTCACCTTATCTTGATCAACATGTCAGCTTATTCTTTTTTGGGGGCGTTTTAAACTTAAGTCTATATAATTGAATAATATCCTGGTAAAATGATAAATGCTGAAAAACCAGAATAACTGCATTGTCTGGGTATTTCTTGAGAAAACTATGTTTAACAAATAATCTTCTTTCTATTCTGGTTTACCATTCAATAAACCATGATTGTGAGTTATGAGGCACAATAAATAATCCACGAGGGCGATAGCTTAAGTGCTTTTTTCAATGCACCTCATCACTCACAGCATGGTTTATTGAATTATAAACCATGATAGAAGGAAGATTATTTCGATTCTAAAATGACCAATTCTTAATGAAGGTAAGACAAGTTCAAAATTAGAGAAAAAACGCAGATGAAGATTATGTTTCATTGAATAACTCACTCACTTACTTGACAGAATGGCGTCATTCGATATGGAATGACGTCACTCTACATGGAAATTGTGGCAAATTTCAACATGCTTTCGTTGAACAGTGTATATAGATCGGAATTCGCATGTCAGAATTTCAGTTTATCCGTAAGCAAGATTTTAACGATGCAACTAGCTCTATGTTACTGAGATTTTTTCCAACAACACTAGTCTTTGCTGTACTTTGACAACAACAAACAACAAACTGTAACAGCTAAACTGTAAGAATAAAAAAAAAAAATGCAGTAAAAGAATAATATTAGGCTGAAATAATGGACTTTGTTTTTGATAGGTTAAACTCTTTACCAAACAACAAAATTTCAGACTGGTCCAAATTCAAAGCACTTGCAGACGACAAAATAAACACAACTCAAAAATCGAAATTTGTTTCCAGCAGGGCAGAAAACATTGCGAGAAAAGGAGAAAATGCTGGTAACCAGCATTTTCTCTTTTGCCCACAATGTTTTCAAAAGGCTTCTATTTCAGGGTCGAAAAACCAGGGATTTTTGGTTAAAAGGGTTAAACATTGTTGTAAAAGAAGAATATGCTGGTTGTCCCCATTTTCTATTTTCATAGTTTTTCTGAAAGCGAATTTCTGAAAGAGGCCTTCTGAAAATATTGTAGGAAAAGGAGAAAATGCTGGTAACCAGCATTTTCCCCTTTTCCCACAATGTTTTCTTCTCTACCCAAAACAAGTTTCAATTTCTAGATCACATTTATTTTGTTGTCTGCAAATGCTTTGAATTTGGACCAGTCTGAAATTTTGTTGTTTGGTAAAGAGTTAAAAACAATGATACAATCGTGCAGATTTTAATGTGTATAATACTTAATACCAGAGCAACATTTCTAATACTGTTTTTTGCAGTCATGTTGGGGCATTTTAGGTTAATCAACCCGTTGGCTAGTATCTTTTAGACAGCATCAAGACGATGCCACAGTACAAGCAACAACTCCCATGCTGCCATTTGTCAGCCATGAAAAACCAATGTCACACCAACCAATCAGAAACTATAGCCCTAGGAAGTACATACAGACAACCCCATCTCTTTGCATAAGGACTTAATTAAGACATGACAAGCCAGTTTCCTTGCTTCTGGCAGATTAATTCACCTTGAAAATCTCTCAATTAATTCAACCCTTCACTTTTAAGATAACTTTCATTTTCAGTTTTTCTCTTATACGAGTACCCTTTACTATGTTACACTAATACTGCATGGTTGTGGGGGTAGAGCAATGGCTTCATGTGTGATATCGTGTAAGATCCTAATTAAGTTCAATACCTGGGAGTATAGGTGTCAACTTTGGGATTTTTCATTTGCCAACTCATTTGGCTCAAGTACTAAGTGTAGCTCCCAGGAAGCCGAATCAAGAGAGATTAGTATTAATTAAGAACTTGTTTCCCAACTGATGTAAATATAGATAGGTTTAAAACTAATATTGCTGAACAGATCCACCACTTATTCAAAACTTCAAAACCTGTGCACAGAGACCCAGTAGCACCATCGGTGGCATACAGGATTTGGTTTGCATCTCCTGCTTGGTAAAAATCTCCGAGAATTGATGGCAGTCACTGCGACAGGATTCATTTCTCTCTCACTGCTGACCATTCACGGTGTCCATAACTCATAGCCAAACGACAAAATTTTAGACTGGTCCAAATTGAAAGCATTTGCAGACAACAATAAAAATGACTGAAAATTTGAATTTGTTTTCTGACAGGTAGAAAACATTGTGGGCAAAGGTGAAAAATGCTGGTTACCCTGCATTTTCTCCTTTTCCAAAGTGTTTTCCAACATTTTGACTTTATCAAAGTAAAATCAAATCATAAGAACAGCATTTAGTTCATGGTCTAAAAAAGCTTCGAACTTGGACAAGTCTAAAATCTTGTCATCTGCAAAGGGTTTAATGACCCTGTTGTCAAAGATGAAGACATCGACCTGTTTGATTATATGTAAACATTCACCCTAAAGCGCAGATGTACAGCTGTGCACATGATTTTCATTATCTCGAAACATCATCAAATCCCATTCATGAATTTATATTGATTATCAGTTTTCATAAAAATTAGTCAACTTTGGACAAGAGTTTCTATACTTGCAGTACATATTTTGAAAACAGAATGTGTTTCCTACAGGATTTCGGTACAGTCAAGTTTGCAGGTTAGACTGTAATGTAAAAACACATCAAGGTGAACAAACCGCGGTAAAAATATAGAATGGTACACTGACTATAGTAACAATACTGGCAATAATGTTGAAAATGGATGAAAACACTTGAGCCATTGTCACGGAAGATAAGTTGATCATCTCTTAAACCTTTACTGGTTTAAAGATAAAATTACAATTTAGTATTAATTGACCCTGAAATGTAGAACCAACCAACTGGTAACATTTGACCAGCTAGACTGCGGTGTAAGTGCAAGGTCATTGATTTTTACTACAGTTTAATTCAGAACAGCTAGGTCCATCATGGCTCATCAAAAACGGCATTCATCCATAATTAGCTTCTTCGATTACAAACAATTTAACTCTTTACTAGAAGACAAAAATATAGATCCAACCAAATATAAACCATTTGCAGATGACAAGCTAAACACGACTCGGAATTTTCTTTACATCTTTGAAACGGTAGGAAATATTGTGCAAAAAAAGAGTTTAAAAAAGATACCCAGCATTCTTTCCTTTTCCAACGAAGTTTTCAAAGGCCTTCTTCCCATTAGGGTCGTTAAAACTCTGGATTGCATGGTAAGGAGTTCAAACTTGTGGAGCGTAAATCAATTTCGAACTTTATAATCAAGTGGTCATGACTTCCTTTGTCAATGGTATCTTTCTTCCAAGATGTAAACATCTTTGAAATGTCGAGAGACTTAAGAAAACAGTTTAGAGAAAAGAGTCAAAGGTCGTTCAAACAACTGGATTTGTTCAAACATGGTACAAGTCACTGTGGGACCAAGACCTGACTACCAGCATTTTCTCTTGGTTCCACTTTTTCAAGATCTTTCCTCAACTGAGGTTTGTAAGCATGCGATCCTCAGGTACAAAGTTGAAAGCCCTAGTAATTCGACATTCTTTATTTTCCAAAATTTAATTAGAGCTTGGTATTTGAATTTGATCACATGATCGCCAAAGTCCTATACAAAGGTTATGCACACCTTTAATTTGGGGACAAATAAAGTCTAGACCAGGGTCACATGTTTGACCCCAGCCCTTTGAACTGACCATTCAGGTGTGATTAAAGGCTAGTTCAGTCTTGCAACCTCATGCCAGTTTTGTACTCCTCAGGTTGTCTGCCAGGCTGTCAAAACAGCTTTGTTGGCTTCACAAGGCACTGTAGACGGATCAAGATCAGTATGTATATTATGGGTAAACTGTCCAGAGAAAGTGACATTTAACTCTATACCACACAACAATAAACAACAATTCAAATGTGGCTAAAAAGATAAAATTTGTTGCTGATAGAACGAAAAACATTGTGGGAAAAGGTGAAAATATTTTTAATTAGTAACCTGTACATTATGCATCTAAGACACTGATTGGCTTTCATTGATTAATTGATTGATTGATTGACTGTATGGTGTTTAATGCGGAGGATAGCATTCAATGCCACTGGGACATTATTCCAATCCCATCCGGGGGTCACGTATCTGACCCGAGTGTGGTGGACCGTCCAATGAGGATTGATCTGTTCCGTCATTATAAATGACACAATGGGTGATGGGTTATGATTTGCTAGGCAATCCTGACAGAAAATCTATCGCTTAATTAATGGTTCCAAGATGGCCTAATTACCTTCAGTGTAATATTTCAGTCAATCACTTGACCATAATACATTTACGCTTTTCCTCCATGAATTATGAAAAAATAATTTCACTATGATTACAATTGACAGGTTTTGAGAATATTCTAATAAGGATTAGAAATGAGATAAAGTTCAAAATATTGTCACAAAATTTTATCATTTTTTTCAGTTCACTCTTTTAATGTTTTTAATCATTTGGGATAGCCTTAACCCTTTACCAAACAATCCCAAATTTTGACAACAATGAGAAAGAGGCTCTTTTGAAAACATTGTAGGAAAAGAAGAAAATGCTGGCAACCGGCATTTTTTCCTTTTCCCAGAATGCTTTCTACCCTTTCCAAATCAAACTTCAATTTTTGAGTCACATTTATTTTGTCGTCTGCAAATGCTTTCAATTTAGACCAGTCTATGATTTTGTCATTTGGTAAAGAGTTAGGGATAGTCTATTCACTAACTCAGCAGATTTTTCAGAATGATAACAGTTTCTCTCTTTCATGACACTTTCATAAACATGATAATTTTCAAAGACTCATGATAATTTCAAAGTCTCAAAACATTCCAAACTGTAACAAAATATTCAAAAGAACTCATAAACAGTAATTATTCCTTGTTGAACTTTTTCAAAGTTTTCTTGCTTAAAAATATGTCTAATTACTGAAAATGCAAATATAATTTCTCCCGTTGGCTTCTTAATGACATTTTAATAGTGTATGTTTTCAATGCAAGGCAAACATGCATGTTTCTCACCCTCAAAGGATTTTGCACGCCTTTGGTTCTTCTTGTAGAAATTAATATCAAAATCACATTGGGATGAATATATAACAATCTGACCTTGGGTCTATACTGTCCTCTATCTGACTGTTTATAAATGCCCTAAAAAATACAGTATTTGGGCGTTTTTTTCATGCAATCTGATCTTGTCTCTACCAATATTCTGACCAAAAATCAGTCGTAGTGCTCTTTCCGTCAATTAACCCTTTACGATCCTGACTTTTAATGACACTGAGAGAGAAGCCTTTAGAAAACATTGTGAGAAAAGGAGAAAATGCTGGTAACCAGCATTTTCTCCTTTTTCCCACAATGTCTTTTTACCCTTCCCAAAACAAATTTCAATTTCTGAGTCACTTAAATTTTGTTGTCTGCTAATGCTTTCAATTTGGAACAGTCTAAAATTTTGTCCTTTGGTAAAGACTTAACCCACTACCACTCAGTCCCTTCTTTTGACGACCCTGAGAAAGAAGCCTTTAGAAAACATTGTGGGAAAAGGCGAAAATGTTGGTAACCAGCATTTTCTCCTTTTCCCACAATGTTTTCTACCCTTCACAAAAAAAAAATCAAATTCTTGGTTACTTTTATTTTTTGGCAAGATATCAGCTGGGAAAAAAAACCGGATGAACTAATTTCGGCAGGCCAAATGGTTCTTATACAGTGTGACCCGGCTCTGGTATTCAACGAAACATAAACATGAACCCCCACTTTGAAATTAAATGAAAACATACACTGTTTGTTTAATATTACTGAAATGAAAATTGTGTTACAAATATAACCCTGAAAAATATAACCCACCCGCAGTGCAAATCTTGGTCAACACTTTGCTTCGGACATGGATATTAAAATGATGTGTTTGTTTCCTGTTAAATTAAATCGTGCCTTACCATTGATGAAAATAGAAGCTTTTGCAGACGCTACCTATTTCAGATCAGTCTGTGCAGATCCTGCATGGACTGCATGACTGTTCTGGGTCTATATTGTTTTCAGAAGCAGTAAGCCCCCTTTTCACACAGCATGTCAGAAATCCATGGTTTAAACTCTTGACCAAGTGACAAAATTTTAGACTGGTCCAAACTGAAAGCATTTACAGACGACATAATAAATGTGACTCAAAAATTAAAGTTTGTTTTGGGAAGGGTAGAAAACCTTGTGGGAAAAGGAGAAAATGCTGGTTACCAGCATTTTCTCCTGTTCCCACATTGTTTTCAAAAGGCTTCTTTCACAGGGTCGTTAAAAGTCGGGATTGTAAAGGGTTAAGGCATGTTTTCTACTAGTTTTTTTTTCAAGGTAGGTTTTCAGTAACAGTCACTCCTAATTAATCCTTTACCAAAGTTACCAAACAATCACAGATTTTAGCAACCATGAAGAAGGCTTTTGAAAAATTAAGATAATCTGCATTTTCTCATTTTCCCTCAATATTATTTCCCAAGTCAGAGGACTTTGCCTAATATGTACAAAGTTCTGATTTGTCCTCTCCTTTTTCCACAGTTTTTTCAAACATATCTATTTATCACAAACCATAATTCAGGAGCATGTCGCAACCATGTTTTTTAAGTGAATATGTCAAATCACAATACTGAATGATTTACCCACTACCAGACAACAAAATTTTAGCCTTGTCCATATTGAAAGCGTTTGCAGACGACAATTTCCTTGTGGCTCAAATGGTGTAATTCTCTTTGATAGAGTAGAAAATATTGTGGGAAAAGGAGAAAATGCTGGTTACCAGCATTTTTGTCTTTTCCAAAAATGTTTTTAAACAGCTTCTTTTCCAGGTGTGTCAAAAGTCGGCATTGTGTGGGAAAGGGTTAATATAATAAATCCTTTTTTAGAACATATAATAATCTTAGATAAGGCAGTTGAAATGACAGTCAGGAACAGGAGAAAATGCTGGTAACTTGCATTAATTCTCCTTTTTCTCCACAATGTTTCCTACCAAATCGGATCATATCAGCTTATTATACTTAGTACTGATTTGTCCCCCTAGAATACTGAAGCCAAAATTAATTGTACAAGAAAACGTAAAGGTTCCCCAATAGTTCAATGGGGGTGTGGTAACCATACATAACATCTTATCTACACCTATCAACAATTTTCTTGACAGATAGAAATGATTTCCATTTTTCCTGATTGACAAAAAATGCTGTTTTCTTTTCATATATTTCTACAAAGTAATGCATGCCTGATAAAAATAATCTTCAGCAATTCATGATTATCATAACTCTTTCCTTACCAAACAAATACATTAATTATATATACTTTTTCAAAGGCTGATAGGGCTTTTATGAGGAACCAATCCCGTCATGATCTAGGACAAGTTTTTACCAAACGACAAAATTTAGACTGGTCAAAATTCAAAGTGTTAGCAGACGACAAATCTAATGTGACTCGAAAAATGAAATTTGTATAGGGTAAGATGGAAAACATCATGGGAAAGGGAGAAAATGCTGGTTACCAGCATTTTCTCCTTTTCCCACAATGTTTTCAAAAGGCTTCTTTCTCAGAGTTGTGAAAACCAGGGATTGTTTGGTAAAGATGTAAAGTAATTAACAGAGTAAATCAGAGATCAGACCACATGATCTGTGAAGTCTCATCTTAATCAACATTGTCCACTTAAGCTTCATATTTAATTTACAGTAAGGCAAGATTTGACTTTTTACCAAATGACAAATTATTAATCCTTTACCCCATAAGGCATTTCTATTGTATCTCTAACTGACCCTAAATAGCAGAAAGGACGAAGCAGTTTCTAATGTGTATATGACACCTTTTGATAGCATAGAAAACACTGTGACAAAAGGTGAAATTGCTCGTCAAGAGCAATTTCACCTTTTGCCACAATGTTTTCTGAGGCTCCTACAAGCCATCCGTAGAAATGAGTATCTCTAGAGTAAAGGGTTAAACTTGTCCAAATTCAAAGGATGAATTTTGCATGCAACATAATAAACCTGATTCAACCATTGAAATTTGTTTACAGATGGACAGAAAACAATGTGGGAAAAGGAGAAAATCCTGGTTACCATCTTAAACTTACCAACATAGAAAGTATGAGACATAAAGGGAAATTCTGAGCAAAAAGAATGACATCTATGTCCCTGAGGAAGAAGCCTTTTGAAAACACCAGGAAAAGGAGAAAATGTTGGTAACCAGCATTTTCTCCCTTTCCCACAAAGTTTTCTACACTACCAAAGTAAAATTGCACCATTTGAGCCACTTTAAAATTGTCGTCTGCAAATGCTTTCAATTTGGACCAGTCTAAAATTTTGTTGTTTGGTAAAGAGTTAAATAGTAGTAGATGAAAGGTGAAAGGGTTGAAAACATTGATGGAAAAAGTGAAAATGTATGGAAAAGCTGTTGCCACCATGTTTTTATTTTTAAGTCTTTATTTCTTTTTGGTCTAAGAATTCCAGATTGTGTTGTAAACAGAATTCATAAAGAAAACTGATAAAAATACCTAGCATCATAAATGGGAGTGGTTTACACAGGTAGGGTTGGACTCCAGAAATAAAAATTTATGTCCTCTGATTTTATTTTTTCATATCGAAATTCAACACAGGTGCAGTTATGTCTCATTCACCGTCTATTCCATTTTATTTCTCCATGACAATAGTCCATAAAACACCCGTTTTATTGACTACGATTAAAAATCCAGTGTATACATTCAGACTTGGGTTACCCAAGTTCTCGTCACGGCTTAGGCTTTTTTATTCGAGTGTTTTTCCTATCCATTTACATCCATAGTATTTTGAGATCAAAAGGTACCGATCATATTTCCCATTTATGACGAATTCCACCAGTTTGAATTTTACAAGGGCTATAAAAACTGTGGCTTATGAATAGGAGGGCATTCGAGATCCTAAATGTATATATTGTTATGTAAAAACTACACTGACCTCACTGTTCGTAACTCTACATTATCCCATTACCAAACAACAAAATTTTGGGCTAGTCCAAATCGAAAGCATTTGCAGATGACAAAATAATAGTGACTGAAAATTTGAAATTTATTTTGCATAGGGTAGAAAACATTGTGGGAAAAGGAGAAAATGCTGGTTACCAGCATTTTCTCCTTTCCCCACAATGTTTTCTAAAACCGTCTTTCTCAGAGTCTTCAAAAGTAGGGATTGTGTGGTAATGGGTTAAACAACAAAATCTTGGATACATTATTGTTTAAAATCTTTACCACACAATTCCGACTTTTAACAACCTTGAATAAGAAGCCTTTTGAAAACCTTGTAGGAAAAGGAGAAAATGCTGGTGACCAGCATTTTCTCCTTTTCCCACAATATTTTCTACTCTTCCCAAAACAATTTGTAATTTTTAAGCCATATTTATTTTGTTGTCTGCAAAATTAATGCTTTCAATTTGGACCAGTCTAAAACTTTGTCATTTGGTAAGCATTTAATCCCCTAATTTTAATGACCCCGTAAAATAAGACATTGGAAAACACTATGGGAAAAGGAGGAAATGCTGGTAACCAGCACAACAAATTTTGAATCCTTCCAAAGTTGACAGTTAAACTAATGGATTTTAAGGTATAAGGGATAAAATTGAGCACTTGGTAACATCATTTTGAAACCATACTCAACAATGAATAAGCAGAAAAGTTAAATGAATAAGACAGAAAAGCATTAGGAGGCAGATAAGGCAAAAAAATACAGTACCGTTTTGTACCAAACGACGAAACTTAAGACTTGTACGAATTAAAAGCAACTGCAGACGACAAAATAAATGTGACTCTACTATGGAAAGTTGCATTTTGAAAGGGTAGAAATCATTGTGGAGAAAAGGAGAAAATGCTGGTAACCAGCATTTTCTCCTTTTTCCACAATGTTTTCCTAAGGCTTCTTTCTGAAGGTTGTTAAAAGTAAGAATAGTGTGGTAGAGGGTTAATCCTCTGCCACACAATCACAAGGTTTGATAACCCTGAAAAAGAAGGCATTTTGAAACATTGTGGGAAAAGGAAAAACAACAGTAACTAGTATTATCCCCTTTTTCTACTATGTTTTCTATCCTATTAACCCATTACCATACAATCCCTATTTTGACGAACCCTGAGAAAGAAGCCTTTAGAAAACATTGTGGGAAAAGGAGAAAATGCTGGAAAACAGCATTTTCTCCTTTTCCAACAATGTTTTCTAACCCTTCAGAAAACAAATTTCAAATCTTCTGTCACTTTTATTTTGTCGTCTGCAATTTCTTTCGATTTTGACAAACTTAAAATATTGTCGTTTGGTAACCCTGGAAAAGAAGGCATTTTGTGAAGAAACATTGTGGGAAAAGGAAAAAACACCAGTAACCAGCACTATTTCCTTTTTTTTTAAGTTTTCTATCCTATCAAGAAAACTATACTTATAATTTGAGATCCATTTTTTATCATCTTTCAAATTGGACAAGTCCAAAATTTTGTCAGCAGGTACAGAGTGAAATGAAAACTAATATTTTTCAAAAGATCTGTGAAAAGCAGCTTCACAGTCTGAATACCCCATCAATTCAGCTTGTCCATTTATCAAAATAAACTATCAAAAATTTCAACAAACTGTCAATTTTTGTCATTCCAAGACTGTGACTAATCTATCGGTCCAAAAAATTTACAATACTTGTACGATGAGGTCTATCTCAGTTTCATTGCATTTAACTCTTTACCAAATGACAAATTTTTGGACTGGACCAAATTCAAAGCATCTGCAGACAACAAATTAAATCTTGTAAATAGGATGATTTTCTACTTTGATAGGGTAGAAAATATTGTGGGAAAAGGAGAAAATGCCGGTTACCAACATTTTCTCCTTTTCCAACAATGTTTTCAATAGGCTTCTTTCCTCGTGTCGTTAAAAGTCGGGACTGTGTGGTAAAGAGTTAAACTCTTTCGGTCTGTACCGACGATAAAATTTTGGACTCAATCATTTTAACTCTTTACCACAGAATCCCGACTTCTAACAACCCTGAGAAAGAAGCCTTTTGAAAACATTGTGGGAAAAGGAGAAAATGCTGGTAACCAGCATTTCCTCCTTTTCCCACGATGTTTTCTACCCTTCCCGAACCAAATTTCAATTTTTTAGTCTCATTTATTTTGTCGTCTGCAAATGCTTTCAATTTGGACTAGTCTAAAATTTTGTTGTTTGGTAAAAATTTGAAGACGTACACTACAACACAAAGGTAGCTCAAAATGATGAAATCCAGTCTAAAATTTTGTAGTTTGGTAAAAATTTGAAGAAGTTGTACACTACAACACAAAGGTAGCTCAAATGATGAAATCCATATCAAAACAGGGTACAAATCATTGCTGGTTTCCAGCATGTTCTTCTTTTCACACATTGTTTCTACCATTTCTATGACAAATCTCATCAAATATTTCATATTTTCTTTTTTTATTTACAACTACTTTCACTAACTCATTACCAAACAACAATATTTAGGCTTGTCCAAATCGAAAGCATTAATTTGCGGACGTCAAAATAAAAGTGACTGAAAATTGAAATTTGTTTTGAGATGGGTAGAAAACATTGTAGGAGAAGGAAAAAATGCTGGTTACCAGCATTTCCTCCTCTTTCCACTATGTTTACTAATGGCTTCTTTCTCCGGGTGTGGTAATGGGTTAAACTTGTCTACGATGTTCTTGTCTGATAAAGAGTTCACTTTTTTCCAAACAACAAAATTTCAGACAGGTCCAAATTGAGAGCACTTGCATACCACAAAATAAACATAACTCCAAATCTGAAATTTGTTTCCAGCAGGGTAGAAAACATTGTGGAAAAAGGAGAAAATGCTGGTTACCAGCATTTTCTCCTTTTCCCACAATGTTTTCAAAAGGCTTCTATCTCAGAATCGTAAAACCAGGGATTGTTTGGGAAAGGGTTAACGGTTAGTCACACAAACATCTAAATGATTATGATAGATAAACTTGGTCTTGAGACAGCAATGTGTGGTGATGTACAATTTGTACATTTTTCAAAGGAAAGTCATTTTCATCTTGTCAAAAAACAGGTGAAAATATTTTGCAGTTCCCTATAATAACTTCCTAAACTACTGGAGATAAACTACTGTACATTTTCCAGAATTGTGAATGGATTTAATACCCCCATTCCACTAGACGGCGATCCACGGCGCTCTCACGGAGCGCCGTAGATCGCCATGCAGAGCGCCAAGAACGCCAAGAACGCTAACAGATCTTTAGCTGATCGCCAAGATCGCCAAGATCGCCACCAGTCTACTCCCTTGCACAAAGATCCGTGGCGCTCTGGTCAGAACGCCGTCACATCGCTACGGAATCGCTTAAATCGCTATCGAAACGCAACTTGAACGTAAACATCGTAAATGGAGCGCTATCGGATCGCCCAAGAGCGCAGATGTTCCTCCAGTATGCCGGTCATTGCGCTCCTATGTGATCCGATAGCGACCGTTAGAGATGTAGTGGCGCTCCGTTGCGATCAAGTGGCGATATTACAGCGCTCCGATACGATCAAGTGGCGATATGATAGCGCTCCGTTACGATCAAGTGGCGATTTGTTAGCGCTCCGTTACGATCAAGTGGCGATATGATGGCGCTCCGATCGCGCCTTTGGAGGACTATATTAAAGAGCGTCTGTCTCTCAGTAGTGCAGTGGTAAAACGCCGGACTTTCAATCCTGAGGCCCGAGGTTCGGTACCAAGTCCAACCAGGACCTTTCTGAGACACTTTGCGTTTCCCACTCAACTAGAGGTGAATTGGTTTGGAACCCAGAGGTAGCCTCGCGTGTGTCGGTGCTTTACACTGGGCACGTTGAGGAACCAAGGAGGTCTATTCGAAGAAGAGCTCTGGGCTAGTACCCGGATTTCCTTGTACCATATTCTTTTTCTCTAATGGTCCATACCATATATGCCTCGATCACAGAGGGACCTTAATCCTACGAAGTCATCACAATATCATCATTTCACATTTGGAAACCACCTGGTGTAGGTACAATAAATCCTTTAGTCAAGTACAGTATGCCACCCAGGGGAAGGAGCGAAAGGGGGTCAAAGCCTCAGGTCGCTAACGGAGCGACATCAGGTCGTATAAGGTCGCAGCTCCTAGTGAAGCTACGATATTGACTATGTACAGTTAAATCGCGATCGGATCTCAATGGTCGTTACTAGATCGCCATCGGAGCGTCATCTGGTTGTTATCTGAGCGGGAGTGTCCTCATAATCACCAATCCGACAGCGATCTGAGGCTATCTACGGCGCTCTGTATGAGCGCACAGAGCGCCGTAGAGCGCAGCCTAGTGGAATGGGGGTATAAACTTTTTATCAAACGGACAAAATTTTAGACTTGCCTGAAATGACAGCAAATTTTGCAGACAACAAAATAAAGGTTACCCAAAAATAGAAATTTGTTTTGGGAAGGATAGAAAACATTGTGGGGAAAGGAGAAGATGCTTGGTAAAGGGTTAATACTTTATCGAACAGATCGAGTGTTTCTATGTTAGAAATTCATTTTTAAAAGCCACATTTAATTTCCCTGCTTTTCACATCCCTGAGAAAGAAACCTTCTGAAAACATTGCAAGTAAAAAAAATGTTGGTAACCAGCATTTTCTCCTTTTCCCACAATATTTTCTTCCCTTCCCAAAACGAATTTCAATTTTTTAGTCTCATTAATTTTGTCGTCTGCAAACGCTTCCAATTTGAACAATTCTTAAACTTTTTACCACCCAATACCAACTTATAACGACCCTGAGAAAGACGCCTTCTGAAAACATTGTAGGAAAAGGAGAAAATGCTGGCTTCAGGTTAAATTTGGTCTATCACAAAATATTGTTGTTTCGTACAGGGTAAATTTGATTGCATAGTGAACTTCAAGTCACCTGTAAGATCATGATCAGTCATACAAATTTGACAGCAACTGTCAATAAATGACCTCAGAATGTAACTTTCACCGATATATCGGACAAGAAAATGTCTGAATCATTATCTCCTGCATATTACATTTTTGTCTTAAAGAAGCCATTGTTCATAAAAAAAATTGTAGCAAAAGGAGAAACTGTCAAAATAATGTTGTTTCTCTCATTTCCACGTTACTATCAAAAGCGTCTCTACACATTTGACCCTCTACCAACTCTACCAAACAATCCCAAGTCAATATAAAATGCCTCAGAAAAAAAGCCTTTGAAAACAAGAAGAATACACTCTAGTAAAAAAAACTTGCCAGTAAAAAATGTAGCCCAAGTTTGAAATAAATACTCTCAGTTATAACAGCGATATGAGAAAATGGTTTTTTTTTGCATGAAAATGCAGACGAAAGTTAAGCCAATGACAGTACCTTGGGGTTTTCTTTGAAAACAGCCAAGGCAATAACAGTGTGCTTATACAGGTTGAACAATGATGTCACATTGTGTAAAACATGATTTAGATAATTACCAGTACCTGCTTAAAAATTAACACAGAAATTACAATGCAAAAATATGCGCCAAAATTCCTCATTTCTATCACAGAAACTCACATAACCATGAACTTAAAGGTATCAACTTTCCATATTCAGAATAAACTCTGGAGGACAATTCACACTATTTGAAATCAATTTCAACCTAATCTTTCCTTTGTTTTCATCCCCTATGTCAAAAAGTCATGTCTGAAAGGAATTTCTAAACTAACCCACAAATTCAATGTATTTATTTTAACATCTTTGCACAAATACAGAACACTTTTGGCAACATTATGTCTTCAAAAGTTTGCAAACCTAGTTTTGACAGCAATTGTTCCAGTTTTCATCATTTTTACAGGGAATCCCATGTCTCTGTGACAACAGACAAGGATGAGGCATTGAAAGATCACATAAATCTGTCGGGAATATTGACAATTGTGGCGTTTTTCAGATTTGGCAAGAAAATATACAATCCAACTCAAGTAGCCCCATAAAAGTTTGGCTTATCACCACTTTTCCACCCTGTATTTCATGAAGCTTAAGTATTGGACCCAATAGCCCATTACCACAAAATCCCTACTTTTGACGCCCCTGAGAAAGAAGCCTTCAGAAAACAATGTGGGAAAAGGAGAAAATGCTGGTAACCAGCATTTTCTCCTTTTCCAACAGTGTTTTCTACCCTTCCCAGAACAAATTTCAATTTTTCAGTCACATTTATTTTGTCGTCTGCAAATGCTTTCAATTTGGACTAGTCTAAAATTTTCTCGTGTAGTAAAGAGTTAAATATTGGACCCAATAGACAAGTAGGATGGACCCTTTAACCCTTTACTCCATAGATACTCATTTCTACACATTGCTTGAAGGAGCCTTTGGAAAACACTGTGGCAAAAGGTGAAATTGCTCGTGCCGAGCAATTTCACCTTTTGTCACAATGTTTTCTATGCTATCAAAAGGTGTCATTTACACATAAGAAACAACTTCATCCTTGCTGTTATTTAGGGTCAATGAGAGATGCCATAGAAATGCCTTATGGGGTAAAGGGTTAAGATTCCCTTAATTCTTCACCAAAGAAAAAAATTTTGGACTACACCGAAATGGAAGCATTTGCAGACGACAAAATAAATGTGACTGAAAAATTGAAATTTGGTTTGGGAAGGGTAGAAAACATTGTAAGAAAAGATGAAAATGCTGGTTACCAGCATTTTCTCCTTTTCCCACAATGTTTTCAAAAAGCTTCTTTCTCAGGGTAGTTAAAAGTCGGGATTGTATAGTAAAGAGTTAAATGGGAAATTTCAGTACCATAGTTAATTTTAACCTTCAGCCTCAAATTTACATTTTCAATATTGACCAGTCTAAAAACGGCACCTTCAATTTATAATATCATTCTGTACTTGCTTTCAATATGCACATTTAGTCTATATATTTGTATGGTCAAGAATTTAACACACTCTAGAAAGGTGAATCCAGTAATTGAAATCGATAAAATGTTCAAACAAGCTGTTGAAGAAATATATGACAGACAGGTATCAAATTCTAATGACTTGCGGTCAGTTACAATGACCAGAAGATCCCATTTTAATTCATACACCATCTGCTGCAATAATAAGTTCAAACCCTTTTTTTACTCTCAGAAAGCAAATCTTTGGCCTTATCCCGGCCTATACCACACAATCCCAATTTTTAACGACCCTGGTGAAGACAGCTTGGCAAAACATAATGTGGAAAAAGGAGAAAATGCTCAGGTATTAACCTTTTACCCCATAAGGCATTTCTATGGTATCTCTAATTGACCCTAAATAACAGCAAGGATGAAGCCATTTCTTATGTGTATATGACACCTTTTGATAGTGTAGAAAACATTGTGGCTAAAGGTGAAATTGCTCGTGACGAGCAATTTCACCTTTTGCCACCATGTTTTCCAAAGGTTCCTACAAGCAATGCGTAGAAATGAGTATCTATGGAGTAAAGGGTTAACCAGCATTTTCTCCTTTTTCCCACATTTTTTTCTACCCTTGCCAAATCAAATTTCCATTTTGAGCCACTGTAATTTTGTCCTCTGCAAATGCTTTCAATCTTTACTAGTTTACTTTTTTTTCTTTTTGCTAAACAGTGAGTTTTAAGTCTTTACAGCACAATCTGGACTTTTCACGAACCCATGGAATAATCCTTTTGAAAACAAAGTCAAAAGGAACAAATGCTGATAACCAGCATTTTCTTAATTTCCAACAATGTTGTCTACTCTTCTAAAGTAAAGTTTCAATTTTTGAGTAACATTTACTTTGTTATCTGCAACTGCTTTCAATTTGGACCAGTCTAAAATTTTGTCGTTTGGTAAAGAGTTAAGGCCTGTGAGGTAGACCATTTTGTATTCATGATAATGAATTAATTCAACATTTAATGCTTTAGAAATAAATAAAGCCCAGATTCGGGTCACCATGGGTACCTTTTCTCTTTGAGAAATGAACCATCGATGAGTATGATAATGAAATATTAATTAAGTGGAGCCGATTCAATGAAAACATCTGTTTCCGCCTTTCTTTGGACCTACAATAGAATAAACCAACCTGCTTCCCCAACCATGTTATAAGTTTGCATTTCCGTGACTAATAATGTACTGGTCAAGCTTTTGTTCGGGGATAATAAAAAAGAAGCCACAACTTATTTCAAAAGATAATCCTCTTTTTACAACTTTTTTTTACTTCATCATTATGATCATGGGAAAAAATTCATTCATTGCTTTTTTGTTAATTTTTGTTCATTGCTTTTTGTTAACTTTTTACTAAACAACAAATTTATACAGTGGTCCAAATTGATAGCATTAGCAGACCACAAAATAAACATGACTGAAAAATTGAAATTTGATTTGGGAAGGGTAGAAAACATTGTAGAAAACATTGTGGGAAAAGGAGAAAATGCTGGTTACCAGCATTTTCTCCTTTTCCCACAATGTTTTCAAAAGGCTTCTACCTCAGGGTCGTCAAAAATCGTCATTGTGTGGTAAAGGGTTGATTCTTATCAGACTACAAAACTTTAGAGTTTGCACAAAATGGAAGCACTAGCATTTTCTCTTTTTCTCACAATATTTTCAACAGCCCTTTTCGATGGGATAATAAAAAAAAAAATTAAACTTGTCTGATTTGAAAGCGTTTTGCAGACAAAAATTAAATTGTGAATAAAAAGACAAGAATCTTCCACCAAAAAAACTTGTCTGGTTTGAAAGCATGTTGCAGACAATAATCGAATTGTCATAAAAGATAAATAACATTCTTCAAATACAATTTATGACAATTCAAATTGTCATAAAAGATAAATAACATTCTTCGATCAAACATAGAAAAGTTATATCGAAACGACATTTTCTTCTTTTTCCACTAAATTTTCAAAAGCCTTTTTCCCAAGGGTCACGAAAATACATGGACTGTTTTGTAAAAGAATAATCCAGTTTTCCACTCATAATTTTCCTCCATTACCGAAAATCTGGGGACAAAAAATTACAGCACAATAATATTTGCATTCTATAAAACCTTATCCTGCTGTATAACCAAAAGTAAATTTTTCTATTTGATATTAACCCTTTACTCCATAGATACTCCTCGTGACGAACAATTTCATCTTTTGTCACAATGTTTTCTATGCTATCAAAAGAAACATAAGAAACAGCTTCATCCTTGCTGTTACATAGGGTCATTTAGAGATACCATGGAAATGCCTTATGGGGTAAAGAGTTAATAACCCATCAATATTGCTGCTTCAATGTCATGTTTCAAGGAATAATATCTCCTTATCGGACAGTGTAGATCAAAGATCAGACTGCAGGTTCTGTGCAGTCTGATCTTGATATACACTGTCCGCAAAAGGTCACCCAGTCTTGCTTTGCAGCCAAAGGGTTAATATATTGCCTGAATCAAATTGAAAACAGATGCAAGATCCAAAGCCTGGCAGTCTACGATAAAAGCAATCATTACAGAGATAGGTAATTTATCTTACGTACATTGTCATATTTTGGAAGGAACCATAGCATTATTTTCCTATAAATTTACATATTGCAGTCTCCTGAAACTTACTTGCAGGAGGCAACTAAAAAATGTCCTTTTAACCCATTACCAAATGACAATATTTCAGACTGGTCCAAATTGAAAGCATTTGCAGGTAACAAAATAAAAGTGACTGAAAATTAAAAATTTGTTTTGTGAAGGGTAGAAAACATAGTGGGAAATACCGTAGAGAAAATGCTGCTTACCAGCATTTTCTCCTTTTTCCACAATGTTTTCTAAAGGTTTCTTTCTCAGGGTCGTCAAAATTAGTGATAATGTGTGGTAAATGGGTTCAGACATTGTGGCTAGAGGAGATATTGTTTGAATGAGCAATTTCTACTTTTGTTAAAATGTTTTAAAAGCAACTTGTTCTTTGCAATACTGATTATTAAGTTGTCAAAATTACATTTGCAAAGGGTTTCTCATCCTTTGCCCATTTAACAACACTAAAAGACAATTCGTTTGAAAACATTGTGAGAAAAGGAGAACATACTGAATACCAGTATTTTCTCCTTTTCTCACCATGTTTTATCACCCTTCAAAGACAAATTCCATTATTTCTCCCACAATCAATGTGTCGTCTACAAATGCTTTCAATCTGGATCAGTCTAAAATTTGGTTGTTTGGTGAAGGATTAACCCTCAACCACACTGTGACAACTTTTAATGACCCTGAGGATTCAGAGCGGCATTTTGAAAACTTTGTGGGAAAAGGAGAAAATGCTGGTAATCAGCATTTTCTCCTTTTCTCACAAAGTTTTCTACTCTATAAACTCTTTACCAAACGACAAACTTTTGGATTGGTCCAAATTGAAAGCTCTTGCAGACGAAAAATTAAACATATCTCAAAAATTGAAATTTGTTTCCAACAAGGTAGAAAACATTGTGGGAAAAAGAAAAAATGTTGGAAAAGTACCAGCCTTTTCTCACAATGTTTTCGAAAGGCTTCAATCGAGAGGTCGTAAAAACCAGGGATTGTTTGGTAAATGGTTAAAGAAAAAATTGAGCCACTGCAAAATTTCATCTACAAAATTTAAATGCTTTCGATATGGACAGGTCTAAAATTCTGCTGTGTGGTAAAGGATTAAATAGGCATGCTGGGATTTCTGAGGTAAATTTGAAAGTAACATCAAAGTATCAAAGGTACAGTGACCCCAAGTGCATCCATTCAAACTAAATCATAAGCTGGATTTAAGGACTAACACCCCTAAATCTAGTTATACTTTCTTTCTGTACTATCAGACCATGCACTGAGGGATGACCGCGCAAAATAATATGAACTTGATTGTCAAATACTGTTGATCTCGCTATGCACATGTGTCACATATTTAGCAATCAATTGACCCTTGAAAGTCAATCATGTCAGAGCAATCGATTGTAAATATGTGGTAGACTGTGATTGGAATAGACAGAATCAATTCAATACTTAAGAACAATATCTTTAGATGTGTGAAAGTAGTCCTGGTCAGCAAATAATGATGATGATGTAGAAATCTGCATCTGTTTTTCTTATGAGAATTACCAATCTATTTGACTTTTGACTTCCTAAGACACCATACAAATTGTTCAACTCTATACCTTTTGAAAACTTGATTTGAAAAAGGAGAAAATGCTGGTAACCAGCATTTTCTCCTTTCCCACATTGTTTTCTATCCTACTGGAAACAAATTTAAATTTCTGAGTTATGGGCCTTTATCAGATAAATGGAAAAAATAACCTCCATCACACTTAAATTTTCTAAACCTTATTTTGGCATTTTTTTTGCTTTATACTGGTAAAATATTCACTAAAGTTTCATAAATTGGCAAAAAAAAGATAGTTTGTGATTTTTTATAAAAGTTATGAACGATTAATTATGGCCTATCAAATGTGATGGAAGTTACCTTGTCAATATATTATGTGCATTATATGACATTGTAAGTTTTGCTATTTGTATACATACGCTTTTAATTAAATAGTTAAAGAAGTGGTATTTCTTTTAAACAAATATTTGGCTAAGGAGGGATTCTTATCTCTCCTTTTTGAGACTTATCTTAAAGTGACGGATGTTACTAATTTTTCCAATGCATTTTACATTTTCACCAAGTCAGCTTTGTGGAAAGGGCATTGATTATGAAGTTAGTAAAAGTGAAATTTCTACTGTTTAAAGTTGACTGCCTTATAGTATGCAATAGTTGTAATACATTTCATAATTTAACCTTTTATAGATATAAATGTGTTTGGATGTTACACTTGACAGATTGACTAATGAAGAAAGGTGACGTATGTCACACCTGACTTGATATTCCATCCATATCCATTTGTCTTGTCCTTTTTAATATTTCAAGAGACTGATGGACTTTGAGTCTGCCATGTACAAAAAATTAAATAGCTGAAGAGTAATAGCCTTAGGCCTTATGGTTTAAGACAAGAAGATTTTCGAACAAATTCAATATTTTTCATTTCTGTTACCATGTCAACCAGAGTTTTTCAAGGATTTTTTTTCCTAAAATTTTTAATAGGCCTATGGTAGGAACATTTCTATGAAGTTTCATCAAAATTGGATGGGTAGTTTCAGAGAAGACGATATTTAAAACAAAACATTGAAGTATACGCTGAAAAGGGCACGGACAGAGGGATACATGACAGACATCAGGCCATGACATAAGCCTGCTGGCCTATGCTCAGTGTACAGGTCTGAAATACTGGAACAAGTGAAACTTTAGGTAGAAACTCTGTTATTGCTGGAAATTTCTTCTGTTCAGTAATTTGGTCAACCTATCACATCAGGTAGAACCTGAAGATGATAAGTTAACAAACCCTTGTACTGGGGCAAACATACTTGATACAATGGTGCTGTATGCTGCTTTCAACATTTTAAGCCATATGACAACACCTCACATAATTAGTGCATTTCATGGGTTGCAATGCTACAAGGCTGGGGCTCTGAAGTGTCTTGTCAAATGACATTCCCAAGAAAAACCCAGTGGATCCAGGTATCAAGTCCTACACTTTACCACTGAGACACACAGGACCCCTCATACTCTGATACAGGGATAAAACATACCAGATCCTTTTTACTGAAAACAAAATATGAATCAAAATTAAGATTTAACAGTATGATAGACTGTATGAATTTATGAACAGTATCAAAGTTGTCTGGTATGTCTTACTTTTTAGTAAAAGACAAGGCAAGATAAACATGGAATACATTAATTTATTTTCTGCTACAAGTTCCAGAGTACAAAACAAAAATATGAGCTTTGGAAACTTTGGTATCCACTTCATTCTACAAGTTTTCATCAGCTGAAAAGATAAAAAGGAAATTTATGGAATTAAAGACAACATAAACAGCCATTTGAAGTCATTTGTGTGGTGCTATGAATATTTTTTTCTCCCAGATGACAAAATAGCAGCACTTTGCTTATAACTACTTCAAAACATAGCTTGTAGATCTACAGGTGACTTAGAATTGCCTTGTCAAAGCACTATCAACAAGTAATTCAAAGATAAGAGAAATGAACATCAGTAACTACTTCTTATGAATGGGAAAAGGAGAAAATATCAGTAAGTAGTATTTTCTCCATTTCCAACACTGATTTTTTCCCTATCAAAGACAGCAATCATAATTTCTGCAGTGTTGTTGTAATGTCTGCAAAGGCTCTTAATTTGGCTGTTTGGCAAAGAGTTAACTCCTGATTAATGAAGATTTGGATTGGTCTAAATTGACGACAAAATTAATGTGACTTTAAAGTAACAAAATTGTAGACTGGTCCAAATTGGAAGCATTTGTAGACAACAAACTAAACATAAATTATACAAAAAATTGTTTGGTGAAGGCGTGAAAACATTATGGGAAAAGGAGAAAAGGCTGGGTACCTCTTCCCACCATGTTTTTAAAGGACTTCTATCTCCGGGTCCTAAAAACCAAGGATTGCTTGTTATAGTGTTAAAATTGAAAAGTTCTCATGAAAAGGTTAGAAAATATTAAGGGAAACTGAGAAAAAGCTGGTTACCAGTATTTTCTCTGCTTTCCACAATGTTTTTAAAGGGCTTCTTTTCTCTAGGCCAAAAAAATATGGTTTTGTTTGGTAATATTATGTCCCCCTTTCAAGTAATTCTTCAAAAAAAAAATGGAGTTAAATGGGGGCCACGGGTGTAATTCAGACAAAATCCTACTCTTGTCAGAATGTTACCTGATGGCTTGACTGAAGAAGTATGTGATGTCACCTTGCTGTACTCTGAAAAGTTTCCGAGATGAGGCTCCCTCATTTGAACATATGCTGATGTCTTCATTCTTCTTTGAAGAGAACTTTATAATGGCTACTTGATCGCTAAAATTAGATAAAATTCAACTCTGAATTTGTGATGCTGTGCACAATTTGAGTTGTAGGCAGCCTTATTAATGAAAAAAAAAAGTACTTAGATTAGCCTGAATGTTATATCTTGTGTCCAAGCAGATTATATACATGCATCCTTTGTTGTGAGAAGGCCAGGTTATAACCAGTACTGCATGCAGGTGCCACAATGCTTCGCTGTGGTTTTTTGATTTCAGTAGAATTTCTGAGTCAACAAAAAAACTTTGATGGTTATTGTACAGGCCTAGTTTCTGATAATTAACAGCTTGTCAAAGTTTAAAGGTAAATATATAATGTCAGAAGAGAGATCTATATATTGCAAACTGTCAGAGATGTTGCATGAATCTAAGATCAATTTCAAAGTCAACTGTTACTTCCATACAAACAGAATAATGTCAGAATGTAACAGGCATTTCAAAAATTTTGCAGGTGGGGAATGATTCAGGCAGATATCAATTAGAGCAACGTCGGGTATTGTCGACCGTCGGCAGTTATCGTCAATTCTTTATTGTGTCCTTTAATTCCATGAAAGATGAACAAATTTCATTTTTATGATGTAAAATATGACATCAATATTTTATCTAATCACAGTGCCGGAAGTAAACAGTACTCTGTAAGTCCCAAAGAACCAGTAAAGTTTTACAGTAATAAAATTTCCCAACGTTAACGTCTACGATAAGGAAGGTGGTGGTTTTTGTCAGCGTGAAGGGCGTACTGAAACGAGCTCTATTGCTTGAATTCAAACTTAAATACAAGTTTCAGATATAAAATAGTGTTTGCATCACAAAATTGAGCGTGTTTTGCTCACCATAAAGCAGTTTATTCACGTGTCGATGATTGGCGATGCTAATTTGTGTGATCGGCAATTATCGACAGATTAAGACATGAATGAAAGAAATAAGACTTAATATGTTTTATGTAACCACAATTCCTTTTTATTTTTCGGGTTACAGTTATGTCCAGACAAATGTTGGCTTGAAAACTTCAAAACGAGGTCAATACTCGTCAAATAACTTGTCATAGGCCATAGAAATGGTGCGCAGTGGTGCATTGTCTAGACATCTTAGTCCATGATATTACCAATGTGTACCTGTTCGGCCTTCTTTTGCGGTTGCACCTATGTTACGCGTCAAGTTTTGCTTTAATTGCTTTATATAAGATCTAATTCGGCGACGAGTAATGAATAAAACCCATCATGATGAGTTAAAAGAGGATTTTGATGTTAAATTCTTGAAAATTAGATACAGTGTCGATAATACACGAAGCCTGTCGATATTACCCGACATACCCTTACGTAATGTTGGCGTTGTTTGCTACAATACGCAACTTTACACAATTATATTATACATGTAGATCAGTAGAGTATCCGCAAAATAAACCACTGATAACTTCAATTTGTATTTAAAGCGGCTGTTATCGACACCACACTTTCCGATCTCTTAAAGTGTCGATAATACCCGCCGTTGCTCTAATTCGATTCATCCAAACAACTTACTTAAAAAGTGAATAAAAGGAATTATTATCATTGACAGAACAACTATTTTGTTGCTAAAACCAACTGATATCTGTTCGGCAGTTATCTCTGACATACCAGGGCAACACAATCGAGTCAAATCTAACGCTGCATCAGACGCCGTCCGGTCAAAATGTAACCGCTGATCGAACTTGTCTAAAATGTGTTACCTCTTCTCAAAATTCGAGACTTAGTTGAACAATGTTATCAAAAGAATAGGCATAAGAAACCATTGGATATAAAGCGACAACAAGAACATAATATTTTGAATATGTGACGGAGGTAACAAGGGGAAAAGACGTTGACCGACAGACCACTTACCTGGTTGTCATCGACGAGAAAGCTTGATCACAAAAATTGATGACGTAGTCCTCTAAGTAGTATTGATACATGTTCGTTCAGCGCTAAATTTACTCGAGTAAGCTTTTGCATTACGTGATAAGACGATTTGATTGGAGGTTACGAAGTTGACCGACAGATACCGTAGTTGTAAAAAATCGGTCTTATTTTGAAGAAAGAAAGCCCTTTCAATCAGTAAATGCTGTTAATCGGCAGTTTAACAACTGCTTTTGAAACAGATATAATAAATCTGTCCAGATTTGAGACGAGTTCGTTGTCTCGGATCACACAAAAAAATCGCGTTTTTGACCGACAGCGTAACCGGCGTATAACGTTTTTTGGTTACTGAATTTTATTTAATTAATTACATAAAAATGTCAAATAAACACAGAATAATCCAGAAAAATCATTCTAGTTTGAAAATATTATGAACACGCTACCGAGAATTTCAACAGGACGCCACCTCGATCGGCTTTGACATATCATACCCAACACATCGTTTTTGGGGAGCCGAAAAATGATGACTTTTTTAATCAAAAATCACATTTTGTAATAATGACCAATACTTTTAATTCTATATTATCTTTAATATCTCTCTATCATGGGAACTACATCAATATGCACTAAATTTTAATTATTTTCTGTCAGAATTGTATTTCTTGGGGAAAAAAGTGATGGAAGTTATTTTTTCCATTTATCTGATAAAGACCCTTATGTTAACTCTTTCACAAAAAATCCCTGGTTTTCAGGACTCTGAAAAAAAAAAGCCTTTTGAAAACATGATGGGAAAAAGAGAAAATGATGGTAACCAGCATTTTCTCCTTTTCCCACAATGTTTTCAACCCTGCTGAAAACAAATTCCAATTTATGAGTTGCGTTTATTTTGTCATCTGCAAGAGCTTTCAATTTGTAGCTGTCTAAAATTTTGTCGCTTGGTAAAAAGTTAATTTTGATGTCTGCAATAATTTAGTGCTTTCAATTTGGACCAGTCTAAAAAAATTTCATTTGGTGAAGAGTTAAGGGTAACCCTAGGACAAATTTTATTTTTGGGTGGCCATTATATACAAACAACATGATGTAGTCTTTGTGGTGAGATCCAAGGGGTTAATAGGTTTTATATCAAACCTTAAATGCCCACATTAAAATTTTGTCTGTCACGTAATACCCACCAAATTCAACTCTTTACCAAACAATCTTTGGTTTTCAATACCCTGTGGAAAAGGCCTTTTGAATACATTGTGGAAAAAGGAGAAAATGCTGGTTACCAGCATTTTCTCCTTTTCCCACAATGTTTTCTACCATTCCCAAAACAAACTACACGTTTTGAGTCACGTTAATTTTGTCGTCTGCAAAGGCTTTCAATTTGGACAAGTCAAAACTTTCGTCGTTTGGTAAAGAGTTATAAGACCATTAGATGATGCCCTTTGAAAACTTTGGCAGAAATTGTCAGTAACCATGGCAGCATTTTCACTATTTTCCACAATTTTCTGTACCCTTTCTAAAACAAATTTCAGAATTTCAGCTGTTTAACCCATTACCACACAATCCCTACTTTTGACGACCCTGAGAAAGAAGTCTTCAGAAGACATTGTGGAAAAAGGAGAAAATGCTGGTTACCAGCGTTTTCTCCTTTTCCAACACTGTTTTCTTCTCTTCACAAACTAAATTTCAAATTTTCAGTCACTTTTATTTTGTCGTCTGCAAGTGCTTTCAATTTGAACATGTCCAAAATTTTGTTGTTTGGTAATGAGTTGAAATAACTGTTCTCTTCAAAAGCTTTCAAATTTAAAGATTCTAAAATTCTGTTGTACTTATTGTAAAGTCTTTCACCCATTACCACACAATGATGACTTTTAACGCCCAAGGGGAAGAGGCCTTTTGACAAAAAAATTATGTGGGAAAAGGAGAAAATGCTGGTAACCAGCAGTTTCTCCTTTTCCCCTGCAATATTTTCAAAAGCCGTCTTCTTGAAGGATGTGAAATTTTGGACAGGCTTGCAAAAGATAGGGCTGTTAATATCTATCGGGACACGCTCACAAATTTCAAAATTTTGCTTTATTGAATTAAATAGTCAGTTGCGGTCATGTATGATTTATCACCGTGGCCATTTCCTTTTTGTTCAATCTAACCGACCGTAACACTGAATTTGTCAACACCTTCTGACAAGTCAACAGTGGGAAAGTTTAACCCTTCACCAGACGACAAAATTTTAGCCTAATGTCCAAATTGACAGCATTTGCAGATGACAATTTCAATGTGGCTCAAATGGTGTAATTTCTCTTTGATAGAATAGAAAACATTGTGGGAAAACAGAAATAGAAAACATTTGATAGAAAACATTTGATAGAATAGAAAACATTGTGGGAAAAGAAGAAAATGCTGGTTACCAGCATTTTCTTCTTTTCCCACAGTTTTCAAAAAGCTTCTTTTTCAGGAGTTTCAAATGTCAGCATTGTGTGGTAAAGGATTAAACCCATAACCCTCTACGACACGACACGACAAAAAATTAACCTCATCTATATTAAAACTTTTGAAAAGGACAAAGAATGAATTGGCTTAAATGAAAGAATACTTATTGTTTGAAAGGTAAAAATCATTGAGGAAAAAGGAAAACGCCAGTAACTAAATTTGTATCATTTAATTCGAAAGCCGTATTCGTCAGTGTCATTTAACCGATTTATACCACACAATCCCAAGTGTAATAGAAGGCTTTTGAAAACATTGTGGAAAAAGGAGAAAATGTTGGTAACCAGCATTATATGATTTCTACCCATCCCAAATCAAATTTCAATTTTTGATTTACATTCATTTTGTCGTCTGCAAATGCTTTCAATTTGGACTTGTCCAAAATTTTGTCATTTGAGTAACCCATTACCACACCCTTCCAGAACAAATTTCAATTTTTCAGTCACCTTTATTTTGTCGTCTGCAAATGTTTTCAATTTGGACTAGTCCAAAATTTTGTCCTTTGGTAAAGACTTAAAAGTCTATAAATTATGCCCATCATTTGGCCATTATTTTACCATTCTTACAAGTTTGAAAACATACAAAAACTAGCAACTGGTAGTACATATTAGAATTTACAGGTTCTGCCATTGTTTTTGCTTTACAATACATGTTTTATTATGGTGGCCATTGTTTTTTAACTCTTTACCACACAATCCCGAGTTTTAACGACCCTGAGAAAGAAGCCTTTTGAACACATTGTGGGAAAAGGAGAAAATGCTGGTAACCAGCATTTTCTCCTTTTCCCACAATGTTTTCTACCCTTCTCACCCTAAAATCCTATTTTTGAGCCATACTTATGTAGTCGTCTGCAAATGCTTTCAATTTAGACTGGTCTACAATTATGTCGTTTGGTGAAGAGTTAAAACACTGGGGCATTATTTATTACCTATTTCCTGCCAGTCATAAAGTTGACAAGTTTGATTCAAAATTTTTAACACATGACCTATTTTTCAGGACAAAGATACTATTATGACCAAGATATCAAACATTGACAATGTATGAAATTGGTGAAAAAGGGTGAACTAAAATATGATGACAATGTCAATCTGTCCTGAATGTCAGTGACGGTAACTACAAGGCTGAGGTGACAAAACCTTGCAGGCATGTGGCCCATTTCATTAGCAATTTCAAATATTGCTCAAATTCTAAATTCCAAGCCCAACAATCTGATTGCAATGGACTGGTTAATTCTGTAATTTTGAATTAGGACTGAATTACAGAATGAATCTGGAATGCCCCGTCAGACCTGCAAGGTCCGTTACGATTCACCAACCATTCTTCAGAACATTCTCTTTGTCAATGTGAAAGTAACAGAACTTCTGATTGGCTTAACCGAATGGTTAAGCCAATCAGAAGTTCTCTTACTTTCACAGTTAGATTATCTTCAAGAGTAAGACAAAGAATATTCTTAAGAATGGTTGAATACGGACCCTGAAAGTTGTCCTAGTTTATTCAGTCCATAGCTAACCTGATCTTCAAAGCCTACTAGGCCAGGATAACTATACAACAGTAACTATAATAGTTGTCACATTATGCCTCAAGTTTTAACATTGCTTTAACTCTTTACCACACAATCCCGACTTTTAACGACCCTGAGAAAGAAAGCATGTGAAAACATTGTGGGAAAAGGAGAAAATGCTGGTTACCAGCATTTTCTCCTTTTCCCACAATGTTTTCTACCCTTTTCAAGTTAAATTTTAATTTTTGATTCACATTTCGTCGGTGTACTTCCAAAAACCTCGTAACTACAGCTTGTTACAAGCTGTAGTTATGAGGTTTTGGAAGTACACCGACGATTTATTTTGTCATCTGCAACTGCTTTCAATTTGGACCAGTCTAGAATTTTGTCGTTTGGCAAAGAGTTAACTTTGAAAATTTATATCTAACGTAAAGAGTTAAATGGTTTACTCATACCAGACTAGAAATTTGATTTTCCATATTTGCACAGATACTTAACATAAAATGAGGGAGCAATCATTATTTGATTGTGACCATATTTACATACTGCTCAAATAGTCTCTCTTGATACATAGTAACTCTTAAAATGCCTAACCCAAATTTAGTAGCTTATTTAACCCTTGACCAAACAATCCCTGGTTTTGACGACCCAAAAGAAAAAGCCTGCTGAAAACATTGTGGTCATTCACGAAACAAATTTCAAATTTTCAGTCACTTTTATTTTGTCGTCTGCAAATGCTTTCGATTTGGACAAGCCTATAATAATGTCTTTTGGTAATGAGGTAATTCAGATGTGTCTCAAATGCTGGGATACGTCTTGAATGATAATAAGGTATTGTGGCAAAAGGAGAAAATGCTGTTTACCTGTATTTTCTCTTTTTCCTGCAATGTTTTCAAAAGCCGTATTGCTAATTTAAGAGTCATTAAAACTTGAGGATTATTTGGCAAAGGGCTAAAACGTCAAATTCAGTGTCTATTTGTCTATAATGTTTGACAAAGGTCTCGGTAAACAAAAGGTAACAATTTGTCACAGTCTTGTTAAGCTTCCTATTTGAGGTTTCCAATGTTTGTTTTGGACTTGATATGGAAATTTCATACTGTATGTTTTTATTGGACAAGTGGGTGAAAATGATTCTGAACAAGTGGCTGAAAAATGATTCTGAACAGGTGGGTGAAAATGATTCCGGACAAGTGGGTGAAAATGATTCCGAACAGGTGGGTGAAAATGATTCTGAACAAGTGGGTGAAAACAATTCGGCTTCCATAATTATACGCTGCAGAAAGCTAGGATTTGACTTAATTTTTTGGAAGAAAAAAACAAAAATATGAAAATACAAAAATAATGGTAACTACGATTCCTAAACAGTGGATTTGAACCTGAGACTTTAAAAACCACAGAGTAGTGAGTGACTCTACCCACTTTCAGCAATCAAAGCAGCTTACTATCTATCTGTATCATGTTTGAAATGTATGTATGATACTTCAATATTAACCCATTACCACACAATCCCCTATTTTTGACAACCCCGAAAAAGAAGCCCTCAGAAAACATTGTGGGAAAAGGAGAAAATGCTGGTAACCAGCATTTTCTTCTTTTCCCATGTTTTCTACTCTTCACAACAAATTTCAAATTTTCAGTCACTTTTATCTTTTCATCTGCAATTGCTTTCGATTTGGACAAGCCTAAAATATTGTCGTTTGGAAATAAGTTAAGCCGTTACGGCATTACCACACAGCAAGATTTTATATCTATCCAAACTGAAAGCATTTGCAAATGACAATTTCAAACTGGCTCAAACGGTGCAATTTTGCTTTGATAAAGTAAAAAACTTTGTGGGAAAAGGAGAAAATGCTGGTTATCAGCATTTTCTCCTTTTCCCACAATGTTTTCAAAAAGCTAGCTTCTTTTATAGGGGTGTTAAAAGTCAGGATTGTGTGGTAAAGGGTTAAAAGATTAAAGCTAAATTTGGAGGTCAATCAACACCATCTGATCCTAAATACAATTTGTTGTCCAGAACTCCATTCGGACATTACATGTAAATTATGTTATATTTTGTACTATATGAAGGTGGATTCAATAGGGTTTCTAACAAATGCTGGTTACGAACTTATGATCATTATTGCTTGAAACCCTCTAAGAGGAATCATCTCTTGTTTAAAAATTGTTGTCACTTAACCCATTACCACACATTCCCTACTTTTGACGACCCTAAGAGAGCGGCCCTTAGAAAACATTATGGGAATAGGAGAAAATGCTGGTAACCAGCATTTTCTCCTTTTCCCACAATGTTTTCTACCCTTTTCACTTTTTTTGTTGTCTGCAAATGCTTTCGATTTGCACAAACCTAAAATTTTATGATTAATATTTTAAACTTCAAAACTGTAAGCCCCCAAAAATGCCAGTTTTCCACAAGACAAAGGGTCGGTGTTATTTCCGTGGTTACATCTTTCTGTATGGGTGAACAAGAAAGGGGCCAGGATTCTGTACTAATTCACATGATCTGAAACATTGATACAGGCCCTAAAACTGAAACCCTATCTACCCGGGCCATGTCTAATGACCACATAGCTGGAGATACAATTTCAGATTGAATCGCCCATGCACAATAGTTTGCGTGCTGCAACCCGGGGTAAAAAATGACAAAACCTCAGCAAACCCAGTTGATGAAATAAATGGACTTGGCCAAAGATGACGACTTTCTCACCATTATCTCTATATACACTTTCTGATGGCCCTGTGGGACGAATCAAAAGCAGAGTTAAACCCATTACAACACAATCTGCACTTTTGATGACCCTGAGAAAGAAGCCTTTAGAAAACATTGTGGGAAAAGGAGAAAATGCTGGTAACCAGCATTTTCTCCTTTTCCCACAGTGTTTTCTATCCTTCACAAAACAAATTTAAAATTTTCAATCACTTCTATTTTGTCATCAGAAAACGCTTTCGATTTGGACAGATCTAAAATTTTGTCCTTTGGTAATTAGTTAACTCTTTACCAAACAACAAAGTTTTAGACTGGTCCAAATTGAAAGCATTTGCAGACTAAACTAAATAAATGTGACTAAGGAGTCAAAATTTGTTTTAGGAAGGGAAGAAAACATTGTGGTAAAAGGAGAAAATGCTGGTTACCATGTGTTTTCTACCCTTACATATCCAAAAAAAAAAATTATTTGACATGAAATTAGTTTGATGTCTGCAAAATGTAGTTTTTATGTCACTTGATAAAGACTTCGGATGTCTGCAAATGCTATCAATTTGAAAAAATCTAAATTTTTGTCATTCGGTAAAGACTTCAAATTCATGACCACTATGAGAATTTATGGGGAATATCAACGAGAGGTGGTCATTTGATAGGTGGTATCTCTTTCAACCTCCTGATACGGGACAAAACAGGAACAAAAGGTACAAAAGGACTGAATGTAACCCATCCTTGTGCCACATAAAGACAAGAGGAGCCATCTATACCATTTCTCTTTATCTGTTTCTATCTGTTACTTAACTCTTTAGCAAAATTAATAGAATGGTCCAAATTGAAAGGATTTGCAGACGACAATTTTGAAGTGGCTCAAATGGTGCAATTTTGCTTTGATAGGGTTGGAAACATTGTTGGAAAAGGAGAAAATGCTGGTAACCAGCATTTTCTCCTTTTCCCACAATGTTTTCCAAAGGCTTCTTCCTCAAGGGTGTTAAAATTCGTCATTGTATGTTAAAGGGTTATATGCACAGGCAAGGTTTTCTTGGGTTCACTCCCTAATTTTATAAAACAAAACTTTACACCTACAAGCTTTTCAACCTTTCTCTAGGTAAAGCCTACTTCTCTGCCACAACATTCAATACTCAATGGGGTAGGGGAAGCTATCATGTCCCTTCCGGAGAGAATGGCAATTATTTAAAAGCCTTCGATATAACAAAGCCAAAACTCACACCTACAACCTTATCTCTAGTTAAGCCTCGACAGACTCTAATTGCCATCACAATCAACAAAAGGGCAATCAAGTCCCTCAGCAAGACAACCAAAGAAAGTGTGAAAACACCCAACTGAAAAAATCAAAAGGTGGACCCCATTTACTTAAAAAATTTTAGGTTCAAACCTTTCCTTTGAAAGAATGTACTAATTAGAGTGCTGTGTCACAAAGAAACTATTTCCACCTCTCTGGATGACCCTTCACAAAAGCCATTCTATGTTTTGAAGACCCTCAGGAACATTATGCTTTAGAAAGCGTTGTGGGAAAAGGAGAAAATGCTGGTAACCAGCATTTTCTCCTTTTCCCACAGTGCTTTGTTCTTCACTAGACACAGAGCCCATCAGTCCAGCCACAATTAAATTGTCTACAAAATGCTTTCATTTAAGGGGGATTGAAACTTTTGATCTAAGGTAAACAGTACTCTTCTGCACAATAAAACTTCAGATTTGTAAAAGTAAAAATGAAGTTGCAGTCAAGAAATAAAATTTACTGGGACTCCAATGTGGAGAATTTTTTTCAAAAAGAAAAGATAACATCAAGGGAAAATGAGAAAATATTAGAAAACACCACTCTCTCCTTTTTCCACAATGTTTTCAAAAGCTTCCCGCCTCAATATTGCCAAAAATTTAGAGTTTGGACTGTGTGGTGAAGAGTAGTTAATCTGTAAAACTATTCCACTTTTCTTCCTCACAAACTGGAGAGTGTCTCGAACAAAAGGATTTGTCCCCATTCAATTCACAAAATAGCAGGTAAGCGGATTAGCCAGGAGTATTATCCACACTGCCCCAAAACCTTTTTCTTTTCCTTCCTGACCAAGGGCTTCTTTCATCATATATCAAACTTTTCATTCCCAGGACAGCCCAAGGATACTCGGACAACGACTGATTGTATTGAGTTTAATGCTGTTTTCAACATTCTTTCAGTTATATCGCAGTGACCAATACCACGCTTTCCTGGTAGTTCCCAAACCAAAATGCAACTTCGCCACGAGCTCGCCACGAGCTTACGATAAGCACACAATAGCCAAAGCGATCTTATTTACTTCGCAATACTGTTAATGTTACTTCGTGCGAGCACGCAACTAATTTAAGCACACATGCTTAAGGCCAATAAGAGCGCGTGTGTGCACTTGATTATTAGAAACAAGCACGCAGCAGCGATCTTAAAGGCAAATAACTGTGCACTTAATTCATCTAGCTCCATTTAGTTTTTTTCAAGCGTGCACATGCATGCAAACGCACACACTCTTATTGGCCTTTAGCATGTGTGCTTAAATTAAATCAATTAAATCAAATTAAACAGATCACGGTCTTTAATATAAGGAATTCAATAGAGATTACTCATTACTAAAGTTTTCACTTAATACCATAGTATGAACCCATAAAAGCCATGCTTGTCATCTGATCAAAACTCTTTGAAGGAACTTATAAACGATCAACCAAGAATCAATCTTGTGAAATGTGGTGAAAATCCATTCAGCTGTTCCTGAGTAGAATAATTTCAAAGTTTTTTGCCATACGTGAAAATAAGCTCTGTCCAGTTTTCATCCGATCAAAATTTCTTGTAAGAATCTGATAAAAATTCATCCAAGGATTATTCTATTGAAATTCGGTTGAAACCCATCATGCAGTTTCTAAGGAAATTAGTTCCCCTATTAAAAGCAATATTTTCTATCCAATCGAAAGTCTTTGAAGGAATCTGATAAAAGGATCAACCCTGTGAAATTTGGTTAAAACGCATCAAGCAATTTTAGAGAAGAAGATTTTAAAAGTTTATACCATATATGGAAACAAGCTCCACTCATAAAAACCATGTTTTTCATTGTATCAAAATTCTTTGATAAAGATCTACTTATAACAGTGTATGAATCAGAACAAAGTCTATCTTCTCCCATTACCAGTCAATTTAATGCCTTGTTTTTGTAGCTCAAATTGTTTCAAAAAACAATATTAATTGTAATACCAAAGAAACATTAATTTAACCCTTTCTGTCCAGTCATATTATACACTGATAGACAATAACCATTAATAATTTGATTCGAGTTGACTTGTGTACGAATTAACTTGGGTACGAGTTAACCGAAATTAGTACGAGTTGACTAAGGTACGAGTTTACTTGGGTACGATTTAACTAAAGGCAGTGACTAGAGATACGGTACCGTACCTCTAGCCTATATCGAAGAAATGGCTAGAGATACGGTACCGTACCTCTAGCCCCGGAGTCTAAAGATACGGTACCATACCTTTAGTCATTCTTATGATATAGGCTAGAGGTACGGTATTTTGTAGATACATGTAAGAAATTATAAATTTACTTCAGTTTTGATTATTATCGTTATTAGTATGTATTTGTAGTAATTGATCGGCATCAAAGGACAGAAACTCATCAAGTTGTGCACAGTGTGCGAATGTGCACTGATGAGCGAAAATAATAATTGCGTTGATTATTAGGTGAACTTGATTACTTAACCCAGGGATTCTATATAACATATGTATTATCCCTGCTTAACTCTTTCTCAAAAGACAAATTTTACACTCAAAGAATTTGTAAACAATTTAAATTTTTATGAAAAATGGTGGAAAATGGTCATCCAAAAGGGTAGAAAACACTGTTGGAAAATGAGAAATTAGCATTTTTCAAAGGACTTGTACTGCATGTAAGAAAGCAGTCAGTGGCTTAGAAAGAATATTGTGCCGAGTACTGGTTATAAAAACTCGAGGAAAGCATGAATAGGTGCACTGGCCGATGCAAAAGTACTGAAATACTGTTGAAAACGGCGTTAAACACCATTCATTCAATCAAATTCCTAAATTTATTTACAACAATGTGCAGGCCTAGCCCCATAGCTCAGTCAGTATAGCGTTCCGGAACTGAGAACAGGAGATCGCCGTTCGATCCACGGCTCGGCCAATTAACTCTCCGAGGATTGAGGACAGTCATTGCAACAGGATTCATTTCTCTCTCACTGCTGTCCAATGTTTCAACGATAGTTATGTGGGAAAGCAGCAAGTGGCTTAGAAAGAATATTGTGTGGAGAACTGGTTAAAAGAACCCATTGTTCACATTATTTTGTGGCCGTAATGTTTGCCCTAAATAGTTATGTATAATTTATGCCGTAAAATTCTGCTTCTACTATACATAAGCAAAGCCCACATCAAATTTCAGTTCGAATCGTGCTTACCAGACCCGAACCTAAACACGCAACTCTATCCACCGCTCCCAACCCAAGATAAAATAACTTAATAAGTATAAATGGATGGTAGACAGACAGACAGACAGACAGATAGATAACCTTTGTTCTCTCACTCCTGTCCCTCTGGCTTTGAAATTCTTGCCACCATGAATACAGTACAGCGATATCCCGTAATACTTTATCCTTTCTTTTATTTTTGTTTGTACGCGCGGCTGGGCTTTTTGTATAGTCCTAGAATCCCTCTTGTAAAACTGCACACTTTCTGCATCTTGATAGCACTCTAAATTGCGCTTTTAAATGTTTGAAAATCTTCAAATTTCTTCCCGACGTGAATACTATGAGCCATTTTCACCGTATGAGACAAAATTGGCTTGAAAGTGCTTTCAGAAAATTTTCCGTGATTGAGTAATAGATTAATTATCAATTTCCGTGATTGATTAATTATGTCGTTTTCCATAATCAATTAAAGAACAACAAAAGTTAAAATAATGTAAGATCCGCTTATATCTTAAGCAATTAAATTCACCTAACTAATCAGCGCAATTATTATTTTCGCGCATCGATGCAAACTCGCACACAGCAACGAGTTTAATTCTGTCCTTTGATGCCGATCAATTACTACAAATACATACTAATAACGATAATAATCAAAACTGAATTAAATTCATAATTTCTTACATGTATCTACAAAATACCGTACCTCTAGCCTATATCATAAGAATGACTAAAGATACGGTACCGTATCTTTAGACTCCGGGGCTAGAGGTACGGTACCGTATCTCTAGCCATTTCTTTGATATAGGCTAGAGGTACGGTACCGTATCTCTAGCCACTGCCTTAACTAAAAAGCGACATACAGCCGTGACAATAGTTCGCTGGCATTCTTTTAAAAAATAAAGTGTTACTTAAAAGTTCTAATGCAACGTGACAGAAAATCCGAATGGGTTTCATCCGAAATAATATTCACTCGTCATTTGATAAGGTAGCAGAGAACTTATTTACTTTCACTTTCATTTACTTTCACTTCCCGTAGACTGATTTACCTCCAGACTGTTCCCGTACAAGTATATTTGCCGTTATGACTGGTACAATCGGATATGGTACCAGTCAATAAAATGCCCGGATTTCCTAAGTTCTCGCGAGATTTGCGACCACATGTAGTCGTTGGCGAAGCGGCGCGGATTTGAAATTTCAGAGGATGGAAGATTCGACGCATTTTCTCGTACAGAGGGAAGATAGGTATCTGAGCATAATAGAAAGCCAAGCGATGTCATTTCACTGAAGCTACCCGTTACAGAATACAGAGAAGGAGATTTAATCGAGGCAATTTTTGACAAAAGAAAATACGAAGCAGTCATCAGCGAAATCCACTGTAAGTTTAGCGATTTCCGAAAATAAATAAAAAACACACACACATTGATATGGCCTTGTAAGTAAAGTATGCATATTCGTAAGGACTTGTTAATCACCCTGAAATACTTTACAAACTAATGTTCCTCAAAATAGTGAGACCATAATTATTCGAATAACACGAAGGTGTACTGTACCCCACCCACTTCCAATGAATGCCGTTACTAGCTGGCAACCAATACTCGCCAAGTACCACTCCTCACCAACTATCGTTCTTTATGGTTTGCACATAAATTATTTTGAAAATAGAAGAAAACAGTTTTGAATATTTTTAAAATATTTTTTGCTCTACTGGCTGAAAGCCAGCAGAGCTCATGTCATGGCGGTGTTTCCATCGTCCGTCCGTCTGTTAGTCTTTTTCTTGTTTACGCAATAAAGTCTTCATTTGTTGTCAGATTTTTGTGAAACTTGCACAGTTTGTTTATCTCATCAATAGCTTCAACCATATTGATTTTGACAAAAATCAAACAAACAATATGGGAAAAGTAGCCATTTCAAGTTGAAAAATTTCCAATTCTTGTTTACGTGATAAAGTCTTCATTTGTCGTCAGAATTTTCGTGAAACTTGCAGTTTGTTTATCTCATCAGTAACTTTTACCCTATCGATTTTGAAAAAAAAAAATCTGACAAACAGTATGGGAAAAGTAGCCATTCCAAGTTTCAAATTTACATTTCTTGTTTACGCAATAAAGTCTTCATTTTAGGTCAGATCTTCCTGAAACTTGCAGAGTTTGTTTATCTTACCAATAGCTTCAACCTTGCTGATTTTGAAAAAAATTCCAACAAAGAGTATTGGAAAAGTAGCCATTTCAAGTTCGAAACTTTCATTTGTTTACATGATAAATTCTTCATTTTTGGTCAGATTTCCGTGAAACTTGCACAGTTTGTTTATCTCATCAATAGCTTTAACCCTATCGATTTTGAAAAAAATCTGACAAACAGTATGGGAAAAGTAGTCTTCAAATTGAACAATTTCATTGCCTGTTTACATGATAAAGTATTTATTTGTGATCAGATTTTATGAATTTTTCAGCCTGTTTATCCCATCAATAGCTTTTTAACCCTGTTGAGTTTGAAAAAATTCAACCAACAGTAATGGAAACATAGCCATTTTGAGTTGAAAATGTCATTTTTTTTTGTCTATTTGCGTAATGAATTCCTATGTATGCTTTATTTAAAAGCAAACTCTCTGCCAGTAGAGCATATTCACGGCCTTCTAGTTTTGTCAAAAATATTGATTTTGACAGTTTGGTCACCCACTGATGATAATTTGATATTTATTTTTAGAACTGATGTTACAAATGAAGGATTATTTGAAAAAAATTAAATGCTCTAGATTTTCATTGACCCATTATACCACACAATCCCTACTTTTGATGTCCCTGAGAAAGAAGCCTTTTGAAAACAATATGGCAAAAGGAGAAAGTGCTGGTAACCAGCATTTTCTCCTTTTCCCACAGTGTCTTCTACCCTGCTCGCACGGGTTCAAATCCCACTTGCACCGCTTACCACATGGGTGTGTCCTTGGGCAAGACATGAGCCCCAGCCTTGTACTAGAGACACCCAGAAAGTACATGAATAAGTGAACCTTGCCGTGATATGACTGAAATACTTTTAAAAGCGGCGTTAAACCCCATACAAACAAGCAATCAAAACCAATTCATTGCCGGATTCCTGTAATGCCACAGCCTAGATGCAACACTGTATAAAATGTGCTTCCTTGCTTTCTACTATCGGTACTTTCAAAGCAACTGGCTTTTACAGAAGACAAAATGACACAAGGACACAAGTGATTATTGACCTTTGTAACATGTTGGAGTGAATTTTAGACGAGCTTGGATTCTGTGTACTTCTTTGGATATCCTAAACTCAGGCACAGTTGACATTTTATTACCCTTTTGTTTTGTGGCTCAAGTGACATTAGCCAAATGCAGGCATCATGTAAAACCCTCAATCACATAGTCCTGTGTTTCTATGACTTTGCAAGGTAGCATGAAAACATTGTGGATAAGTAGAAATTACCCAGTATGAGTATTTTTTCCTTTTACCAGAATGTTTTCTACCTTTTCAGAGCACTACAGCTCATCTTTTTGATGCAAAAGTGTCATCTGCAGATGCTTTCAATTTAGGACATTCTAAAATTTGTGGGTTTTTTTTTTTTGAAAAATTTTTGACGTCTAAGATAGTAAAATTCTCACTAATATTAAAATTTTCACTTTCAGCTGATAAGAAATACCTTATGACACAATCAAAGCTGCCACCGAAATACACCTTTGCATCAGTGAAAAGTCAGAAAGAAAAAGGTTAGTGATTTATTTTAGGTGTCCCAAATCTTATTAAAGACTTGGGAAATTTATCTTACAATCCCTTTGCCACCCTGTTGCGGGGAGTTATAGTATGGGGGTTGTTCATGTGTCCAACCATGTTTACATGGGTGGCTCCATTTGTCACTCTCGACTTGTGGCCTCTGGCTTATACAGGACACATATTTCAGCCAATCTTGTTCAAACTTTGCATGTAGGTAGCCCTTGGTAGGACAAATGCTATTGATTTTAAGGTTTTCAGTTTAAGGACACCAGGTAAAAATGTTGATTTAAGTTTGTCTATCTTTCAATGCATAGCTCATTGCTTTTATTGCCATGGGATGCCCTGCTTTAACCTATTACCAGAGAAACCAGACAAGAAAATTCTAGACTTGTCCAAAATCAATAAAGTTGCAGACGACATTTATAGTTCATGAAATTTTAAAAATGTTTGTCATTTGGGGTAGAAAACATTTTGGATAAATCATGATGAAGAAATTGCTTGTAACAAGCAATTACTTCATTTTCCACAATGCTTTCCAAACCTTTTTTCTTGAGGGATGTAATATAGCAAGATTGTATGGGAATGGGTTAAGGAGCTCTTGTGTATTACATAGAGGATTATTTGTTTGTGTTGATGTAAAGATTGATTTAGAGTCTAATCTGTATTTAGCAACTTTTGATGTGGACTGGTCAGTTAACTCATTACCAAATGACAATATTTTAACTTTGTCCAAATTGAAAGCATTTGCAGAAAACAAAATAAAAGTGACTGAAAATTTGAATTTTGTATTGTGAAGGGTAGAAAACATTGTGGGAAAAGGAGAAAATGCTGGTTACCAGCATTTTCTCCTTTACCCACATTGTTTTCTAAAGACTTACATGTAAAAAGTAGAAAATCATGTTACTATTTTATATTATTTTAGGTACTCAACATGTACATACATAACGAAATGTTGGTTAATTTAGAAAATGACGGTTATCAGTCATGAGCAATTTCTCCTGTCCCCCAATGTTTTCTAAAGTTATCTATTACAGACTGGTAAAGGGATATAGAAACAAGGGAAAGTGAATAATTGAGCTCTTGGGATGGTTTGATGGAAATACTGTTGAAACATAAACTTAGTTTAAATAACATCATAATTTTATGTTACTTTCTACAGGCCAATGGACAGAGAAAAACCTTGTTGAGTCCTTGTTTTGAAGTGTACATCGCACCAGGAAAGTTATCAGCAGCAATGCGATCATGGGGGACAACCCAAGAAAGTTGACATTTGCCTTTTTGTCCACATTATTTACACCCAAATAACTGGCACATGGTAAAGCAAAAGGACAAAGAAAGACTCACAACGCAAAAGAAGAATCCAGAGCACTATCATCAACTGTACTATCAGCCATAAAAGAATTTGTTCTCAATAAATTTAAAAACAGTAGTGGTGAAGCTTGCCTGACAGAAAAAGCATTTACGGAAATTATCAATGCAAAGTGTGGCACAGCAAGCCGATTATTGAAGAAGTGATCAGTAAGCTCAGCTGTTTTCGTAGAAAACCCGACGTTTTGTCATAGCCTTGGCGTCATAAGAGTTGTCGTCATTATGAGCAATTTCTTCTTTTCCCACGGAGTTTTCATTATCTATTATTAGATTAACCTTCCAAGAATGCCATTTTTCATACAAGTCTTAACCTGAATGAATTAAAAAAAAAACATTTCGCAATTATATTCAAATTAAAAGACTTGTTTGCCACATTTATACCAATTTTTAACCAGGATGACGAATTTCAAAAGCAGGTAATACAGACTAAGATCAGACTGCATATTTGTGCAGGCTGATCTTAGTATACATTGACTGCCAAAGCTCTATACAAAATAGGAATATTCCGGGATCAGCATGAAGAGGGTTAATAAAACAGTCTGACTTGTCATGTGTTTAAAGCGGCTATTTAACAGATTTGCGTGAAAATATCATAAAGCAAAAACATTCTGCTTTTTGAATAGCTTTTGATGTTATTTTCATGACTATTGTTCTTTTCTTTGTCTTAACCCATTACCACACAATCCCTACTTTTGACGCCCCTGAGAGAGAAGCCTTTAGAAAACAATATGGGAAAAGGAGAAAATGCTGGTAACCAGCATTTTCTCCTTTTTCCCACAATGTTTTCTACCCTTCACAAAACAAATTTCAAATTTTCAGTCACTTGTATTTTGTCGTCTGCAAATGCTTTCGATTTGGACAAACCTAAAATTTTGTTGTTTGGTAATGAGTTAAATGAACTATAATCATTGTTAAAATGTAATTTAACTTGGTATCCTCCTAATGTGCTACTTTTAATCATTTAAATTCATCGCACAAAGTCATAATTCATCGGATAATGTCGTTACTGATTGAAATGCTAGGAGCAGCCAATGACATAATAAATACATCATGGAAACAACAAAACAGGCAATGTTCAGTGAAATCAAAAGGTAATGACTTCAAGGGATGAATTACTCTTCCATTCCGATTGTACCTCGTTGTCTGTAAAAATATGAATTTGGCTTTATGAATGCCTAATTTTTTGCTATTTTTCTAATGGTTTTTCAGTGTATGAACAGTCATTTTCATTTCAAAACCTGGTTAATCCCCTGATTTCAGACATTTGATAAAGTTAAGTTAGAAAGTTGGAAATTGAGAACAAAAAAAAAAATCATCCATAATCTGTTACATAGCCACTTTAATGCCGAACAATACAATCATTAAATGTAATAGATTACAGTACAGAGTTATGTAAATTTTGTATCCTAAGAAAACATGTTCAGATTACTGTTCAATCATTCCCACTCAAAACATCTGGGCCCGTATTCACCAACCATTCTCAAGAACGTTCTTGGTCTTATTCTTCAAGATTTCCTGACTGTGAAAGTAACAGAACGTCTGATTGGCTAAACCATCCGGTTTAGCCAATCAGACGTTCTGTTACTTTCACATTGGCAAAATTCTGAAGAATAAGCCTAAGAATATTCTCAAGAATGGTTGGTGAATACGGGCCCTGGACTGTCTACAAATTGAAAGCATCTACAGATGAGAATCTTAAAATTTGCATCAATGACTTACTGTACTTCTGATAATGTAAAAAATATTGTAGAAAATTGAGAAATTACTCATTATGAGTAATTTCTCCAATTCCTACAATGTTTTCATAAGTTTTCCATCTCGTGATTGTTAATGCAATGGATTGAGTGGAAAGGGTTCCCAAACGACAAATTTTAGACTCTTCCAAACTCAAAGAGTTTTAAGACAACAATTTCAAATTTGATGAAAATGGCAGAAAGCTCTACAAATGGGTAGAAAACACTGTGGGAAAAAGGAGAAATTGCTCGTTACAAGCAATCAATTTCTCCTTTTCCCACAGTGTTTCCAAAAGACTTGTACTGCAGATACGTAAAAAGAAAGCTTGTTTGGGAAAGCGTTAAGGATGTAAAAGTCTGGCTTTGCAAGTCCTGAGCATATTACCATAATTCCACCCTTTATGGTTACTGAATTAATCACCTTTATTTTTTGCCCCCAACAGGGAGGTCAAGTAGTAAATTCAGAATCTGTTTGTCAGTCTGTCCAAATTTTATTTACGTTTGATTCCTCTGACATTCCTTGATCAAATGCAGTTTTATTCTTACAATCGCTCCCCAGATCAATGATTCAGGACCATCAGGGTCCTCTTGTTAACTGTTCACCAGTCAACAAGTAACTCTGTATGAGTCTGCAGCAAACATCTTTAGTACACAATATGGGAAAGGGATAAATTGCTGATGAAAGGCCTGTGCAGTGAATTTTGTTTATAATGTTATGGCAGAAAAAGATATATCGCTTTTAACGAAATTCATTTCATAGACCTGATGAAGTGTTTTGGTAAGAATATGCATTGGTTATAACTATTTTCCCATAAAATGATACATTTTCTTTAGTCCCCTGAGTATGGCTAGAACTGGAGTTTACTGTATAACATTTGTATAGGAAACGTTGGAAAGGTAGAAATCATTAAGAAATTCCATCATTTCTTAAAATCCCGTTCAATTGGAGTCCAAAAGCAGTCTGACTAAATTGTAATGGGTTAAATAAGGTACCTTAAACATTTCCATGAGGGTTATTCTGTATGTTCTTTTCAGCTCACCTGGTTCAAAATACCAGATGACCTTATGTGATTGCCTTTTGTACGTTATTTTCATGTGCATATTCAACCTTCCCTGTGCAATCCCTGTTTTTTACGTCCCTGTGATTAAAAAAACATTGTGGGAAAAGAAGAAATTGCTTGTTACAAGCAATTTCTTCATTTCCCTCAAATTTTCTACCCTATAGCATGGTAATTTTTCAAATTTCACTCAATTTAAATTGTCGTCTCAACCTCTTTCAAATTAGACAAGTTTAAGATTTTGCTGTATTGGAAGGGGCTAAGAAAAGTTCCAGATTTTACTTTGTTTCATTACAAATGTACGCATGTGCGAGCTTGCGCATGATCACCAACTGGAGATCGCGCCCAAGTACACTAGCATAAACATGCCTGCAAGCTCGCGCGAACTTGCAAGCTCGCGCGAGTTTGCACGTCCTTACAAACGCTGATCATACCACTATTCCAAATAAGCACACGATTACGAGCACGCAAGCGCACATTTGCGTACTTGTTACTTCGCCTCGGTTCCAAATGCAAGCTTGCATCTTCGCGGTGAGCTTATAAGTACGCAAATACGCGATTTAGCACGCGAGTGCAAGCACGCAAGCAAACGCTTGCGTACTTGTTACTTCGCTTTGGTGAGCTTATAAGTACGCAAATATGCGATTTAGCACGCGAGTGCAAGCACGCAAGCAAACGCTTGCGTACTTGTTACTTCGCCTTGGTGTGCTTATAAGTACGCAACTACACCAAGTAAGCACGTGAGTGTTGGCATCAAGCATACGTTAGCGTACTTGTAACTTCGCCTCGGTTCCAAATGCAAAGTCGCGCGAAGTTGATCTGCGATCTTCATACGCAGTTCATACGAAGTCCAAACGAGCTCGCCATTTTGGTTTGGGTTTGTTTTTACCAGTAGTCCAAACAATATTCTCTCCAAGGCACTGGCTGGTTTCCTACATAGTTACTGTTAAAACAATAGTTATCAGCGAGAAAGAATGAATCCCGTCGCAGTGATTGTCATCAGTCTTCTGAAAGAATCTGCCGAACCGGAGATCGAAAAACCGAACTCCTGTTCAAAGTGATACTCAGACAAAATGTGACTAACCGTTGTGTAGGGGGTTCGAGTTCAGCCTTTTATATGAAAGGTGTCAGATTCACATCCCTTGATGAGGTCGACCTCAGGAATCATACCAGTACCAACATAACCATGGTTTAAACCACCCAGAGGAAAAGGCCTTCTGAAAACATTGTGGGAAAAGGAGAAAATGCTGCTTACAATGTTTTCTAGTAGTCCCTTTCTTTAGTTTAGATTTTCAATATTTGAGTCACGTTTGTTAATTTAGACCAGTCCACAATTTTGTCATTTTGTAAAGATTTAATCCATGGGAAGGGTCACCTTCAGTTCTTTCAGTCTTTTCAAATTCACATGGCTCTTTCTAGTTTCTAAATCTTAATTACACCATTCCTTTCAGCTCCTACTTGAAACTCTATCTTTAATATTAGTCTAAGAATTTACTTACAAAATAATCTATCACACAAAAATGGAGTTTTAATTGAAATAAAAATTTTCAAGTAAATCAGATCTTTTGAATCCAAAATTTTAGCAAGTCATGTTACGAATTAGAGGAAAAAAGTATCTGAACTCAATATTTCATGTAACATATCGTCGGTGTACTTCCAAAACCTCGTAACTACAGCTTGTTACAAGCTGTAGTTACGAGGTTTTGAAAGTACACCGACGATATTCTCTACTGAACCATTACACTGTACCAGTGTTTCCATAATGGCCGTGTGCGAGGGAAGCCAGTGGCTTGCAAAGTATACATAATTGAAATCCCTATTGTACATGTAAGTAAATGGGGTCCACCTTCTGATTCTTTCTGTTGGGTATTTTCACACCTCCTTTTGGTTGTCTTGCTGGGGGACTTGGTTGTCCTCTTTCGATTGTGATGGCCATCAGGGTTGGAAGCTCAGCTTGAGACAAGGCTGTAGGTGTGATTTTTGGCTATGTGATATCAAATGCAACCAACTCTTTACCAAACGACAAAATTTTAGACTGGTCCAAATTGAAAGCATTAATTTGCAGACAACAAAATAAAAGTGACTGAAAATTTGAAAATTCTTTTGTGTAGGGAAGAAAACATTGTCGGCAAAGGAGAAAATGCTGGTTACCAGCATTTTCTCCTTTTCCAACAATGTTTTCTAAAGGCTTCTTTCTCAGGATCGTCAAAAGTAGGGATTGTGCAGTAATGGGTTAACTCTTTACCAAACAACAAAGTTTCACATTAGTCCAAATTGAAAGCAACTGCAGATGAGAAAATAAACACAAAGTCACAAATTGAAATTCCTTTCCAGTAGGGTAGAAAACATTGTGGTAAAAGGAGAAAATGCTGGTTACCAGCATTTTCTCCTTTACCCACAATGTTTTCAAAAGGGTTTTACCTCAGGGTCGTAAAAATCACAAATTGTTTGGTAAGAGTTAAATGATTGCAAATCCCTCCTAAAGGCCATGATTGTCCCAGCATTTTCTCCTTTTCCCACAGTGTTTTCTATCCCAACAAGCACAAACTTAAAACGTTTCAAAAAATTTGGCTTACCTTCTGAAAACACTTTCAATTTAGAGAAGTGTCAAATTTTTGTTATAATGGTAAACAATTAAAGTAAAGAGGAAAAAAGTGCAAAATTAATGAAGTAAAAACAGCCAATAAAATAGATAAAAATCTGACAAGAGTATATCACACAGCCAAAATGTATTCAAAACTAAAATCTGTCACTGATGCATGCATTTCTCAATTTTCAATTAAAGGGGAAAAAAATATTAATGTCTCAACTATTTCATTGCTGTAGAAATTGATGACGGAAAAAAAAAACCCCGAATAATTGTACGAAAAAGTCGTAGCCCATAAACACACATATATGAACTTAAAATGACAGTTTTTAAAATCTTTATGAGTGAAAACCCAGGAGTATTAACTTGCAAATAAACACACATATATCAACTTAAAATGACAGTTTTTAAAATCTTTACAAGTGGAAAACCAGGAGCAATCACTTCCAACTATCAACTCTATATTCTCATAATGCTTTTAAAATACAATGTAATACATATTTTTTTGTCTTTTTATCATAATGATTGATCCTACATTCACTTTCAGTAGTTTTTGGTGGGCCTGAAGGAAGACTGCACAGTAATCTGTTCATGATCAGACTTCATAATTTTTCAGTCTGATCTCGGTCTGCACGGTCATTGGAACTGTCAAAGGTTGTCCATTACTGTTTGTTTTAACTGCCTGTACAGTTATACATGTGACAAAGACTGAAAAAAAATGATCTTGGCTGAAAATCTCACAATCAATGGAGAAATTTTAAAAAAAGTACCATTTTTTTTATTATTTCTTATCACAAATTCTCACTTGAAAGAACCTTTAAATCTAAATACCACACAATCCCGACTTTTTACGACCGAGAAAGAAGCCTTTTGAAAACATTGTGGGAAAAGGAGAAAATGCTGGCAGCATTTTCTCCTTTTCCCACAATGTTTTCTACCCTTCCAAAATCAAATTTTAATTTTTGATTCAGATTTATTTTGTCATCTGCAAATTATTTCAACTTGGACTAGTTTGGTAATCAGCATTTTCTCCTTTTCCCACAATGTTTTCTACCCTTCCAAAATCAAATTTCAATTTTTGATTCACATTTATTTTGTCGTCTGCAAATGCTTTCAACTTGGACTAGTCCAAACTTTTGTCGTTTAGCAAAGAGTTAACTTCAGCACTTTGGTAAAGTGGAAAACTAAAACTATGGGTGATTATTTAAGTGTTCTATTTTTGGGGCGAAAAATTGGGTTTAAATTGGGCTCACAGTCTGGGCCTGATGGAGGATGGTACAGAGAACGATTATATCAATTTTATGACAATAATTTACAAACTTTCATCAAAATGGCTGTCAAAAAATAATGCTTTGGCTGTTTTATTTCTTGATAAAAGGTAGAAAATTGTTTAGAAAATACATATTAAGTTGATGCTGTAAATTTTGTGAACTCCTATCGATTCTACAAAATTTAAGACTGGTGAAAACTTAAAGCATTTGCAGAAAACAATAAAAGGCATCACTAAAATGATGGAATTAGTCTTTGGAAGATAGGAAGTATTTAAGTTAACCCTTAACCAGACAACCAAATTTAAGCCTTTTCCAAATTGAAAGCATTTGCAGAATGACAATTTCAGTGTGGCTCAAATGGTGCAATTTTTCTTTGATTAAGTAGAAAACATTGTGGGAAAAGAAGATGCTGGTTACCAGCATTTTCTTCTTTTCCCACAATGTGGTCAAAAGGCTTTTAAAAGGCTTCTCTTCCAGGAGCGTCAGAAGTTGGCATTGTGTGGTAAAGGGTTAAGAGAAAATATAAAGATGAAAATCTTTTCAACTGTGCCTGATTTGATGTCAGTGTAGGACAAAATCTTTAAAATGATTGTACAAAAGAAATCATTTTAAAACCATGGGGGTTTTGTCCACTTTTCAGTTAAGGGTATGGGGGTTTTGTCCTAGGGAGGGTTTGTCCATGGGGGTTTTGTCCTAGAGGGGTTTATGTCCTAGGGTTTTTTTGTCCGTACCCCAATTTGACACCTGCATAATAATGCAAAATCAACAAGTCAGATAACTAAACATTAATTATTTTGATGTAAGATTTCTATAATGAATTTCAACAAACATCTCAGCTAGGCAGTAATTCTTTGTCAATTATAGCTACTTTCCACTGTTCACAAGCCTAAGTCAGAATATGTCTTTTTTTCTTTAAAATCATTGACTAAAATTATATGTAATTGAGGATTGTTGAAATACTCTTATAGTCATGGTATTTTTCAAAATGTTGAAAATCAAAAGTCACATAAGTAATTTGCTATTACATAAAGATTTCGTCGAAAAAAGATTCATATCTACAAAAGTCCAACAATGACTTAATTTTGATTTAGTATGTGAAAAAAAAAAATATAGCTGAAAAAAAAAATGGACAATTTTATCAAAACTGATCGAATTTCAATGCAAAAAATCTTATCAAAATAAAATTTCAATTATGTGCACTTAATATTCAATTTACAACTGGAAAAAAAGAAAGCTCCCTGTTGCTTAACCCATTACCACACTATCCCTATTTTTGACGCCCTGAGAAAGAAGACTTTTGAAAACACTGTGGGAAAAGGAGAAAATGCTGGTAACCAGCATTTTCTCCTTTTCCCACAGTGTTTTCTACCCTTCCCAGAACAAATTTCTATTTTTCAGTCACCTTTATGTTGTCTGCAAATGCTTTCAATTTGGACCAGTCTAAAATTTTCTTGTGTGGTAAAGAGTTAATGTATTCTCCTTTCCACATGATCATAGTCAACATTTCACGTGTTCCACGAATTTTGATGCTTCTGCAGACGGAATAAATCAAAATTGAAATGCCGTATAAAGCAAGATCGAACCACAGAGTAAATCAAGATTAGAATACTCCAAAGTGGTTTAGTATCAGCACAGAGAATGTAACTGTTAACTCCTAGACTTGTCCAAACTGAAAGCATTTACCAAAGTTGAATGTCAAAATAAATGTAACTCAAAAATTGAAATTTGTTTCCAGCAGGGTTACAGAAAACATTGTGGGAGAAGGAGAAAATGCTGGTTACCAGCATTTTCTCCTTTTTCCACAATGTTTTCAAAAGCCCCTTCACTTTGTAAAGGGTTTAGCATTCATTCCATAGTCTAAGAGTTTCTTGTGATACAGCGAAAGTTAATTTTTATCGCTATAAAAACCAAGGTTTCCGATTATTTATGACTAAAATATATGCTATCTCTGACTTATTGCATTTATTTCCATTTTTGAAAACACGTAATCTAAACGACAACTTACTGTAAGTGAATGGGTTTGATAATTCAAGAAAATATTCAGAAACTTCATATCTTAATTGTGCAAACGATCTAACAAACCATTTTCGATCACCCTTCACCATACCGTTCAATGTTGGAATGACCGGAAGAACTGAGCTTTTGAAAGCATCTCCTTTTTCAACAATATATTGCTTCCAAGCCTTTCAAACCCACGCCCCTGTCATTTTCTGTAACATGTACAGTAAATTGTCATCTGCCAATACTTGGAATTTGGACAAGTCTAAAATTCTTTCATCTCATGATCTGGTTAACCCATTACCAAACAATTCCTACTTTTGATGCCCCTGGGAAAGAAGCTTTTAGAAAACACTGTGGGAAAAGGAGAAAATGCTGATAATCAGCATTTTCTCATTTTCCCACAAATTGGGCAACAATAAAATGCACATGATAAGAAATGGACATTATCTTGAATCTAAAAGAAGCCCACACATTTATTACAATTGATTTTTATATTCTCGATTTTGTGAGGTTCAACAATCGTCGAACAATCATGTGGCACTTTCAAAAACTTAAATGGATTTATTCAGATGTCACATTTACAGATTTTTATCCACTCTTTTTTAAAAACCTCTGCAAAAATATGGTGTATGACAGATTGTAATTAAAATGCTGGGACAAAAATGTGTGTGTCAGAGGGACTGATGATATGATAAATTCTCATTTCTCTTCAAAACCCTATGGTGTCGGTACACATTAGAATCGTCTCATTGAGACTTAGGATGAGTCTCAAATGATGCTGTTTGGTAAAGATTTAACCTTTTATCAGATGACAAAATTTCAGAATATTCATATTTTGAGCACTTGCAGACAACAAATTAACAGCAGCTTGAATGATAAGATTTGTCTTTGAAAAGGTAGAAAACATTATGGGTAAAGTATAAAATGCTTGCAAAAATCATTTTCTTCCTTTTTGACAATGATTTCAGCCTTTCTCCCAAAGGTCAATAAAACATCGCACTGTTAACCCATTATCACACAATCCCTACTTTTGACGCCCCTGAGAAAGAAGCCTTTTGAAAACATTGTGGGAAAAGGAGAAAATGCTGGTAACCAGCATTTTCTTCTTTTCCCACAATGTTTTCTTCCCTTCAGAAAACAAATTTCAAATTTATAGTCACTTTTATTTTGTCGTCTGCAAATGCTTTCAATTTGGACAAACCTAAAATTTTGTCATTTGGTAATGAGTTGAAGGATTAGTGGTAAGAAATCTGTTATCAGAATAGAGGAAAAATCTTAAATAAATCTATATAAAGGAACACAATAAAAACTGGCTTAATCATTCCATTTGATAAAACTTTCATCCTGAACTCACAAACTTATGTAAGCTAATGCTATACAACTGTAGCGATGGTCTTAACTTTTATAGATATGGTTCATTTTGTCACCGAACTATTTATAAACCCGTTATCAATTTTTTAAATTTAGTTCAAATGATCACTCAGCGACGAGAAGAATTAAGAAAAATCCCTCGGTTGACAGAGGTGTTTCCCTCCAAGCCATGTTGAAACCCTTCTTTTATCAGTGTACACAAAAATTTAACCCTTTACTCCATAGATACTCATTTCTACACATTGCTTATAGGAGCCTTTGGAAAACATTGTGGCAAAAGGTGAAATTGCTCATGACGAGCAATTACACCTTTTGTCACAATGTTTTCTATGCTATCAAAAGGTGTCATATACACATAAGAAACTGATTCATCCTCGCTGTTATTTAGGGTCAATTAGAGATACCATAAAAATACTTTATGGGGCTCAGGGTTAATGAAAACAAAACGACAAAGAGCACCCGTAACAGTTCAAAGCAACATCCTCATAAAATACATGTTGGGGCAATCAGCGTAAATTTGGATTGATGCTTACACATATCTGAAAACAATGCAGTAAAAAGAGATACTTTTCTTCACGAGCACTTCTCCAGCATTTTCTCCTTTTCCCATAATGTTCTCTACCCTGCTGGAAACAAAGTCAGTTTTTGAGTTAGGCTAATTTTGTTGTCTGCGAGTGCTTTCAATGTGGAGTTTGGACCAGTCTAAAATTTTGTTGTTTAACCTTTTACCACACAATGACGACTTTTAACGACCCTGAGGAAGAAGCCTTTTGAAAACTTTGTGGGAAAAGGAGAAAATGATGGTTACCAGCATTTTCTCCTTTTCCCACAAAGTTTTCTACTCTATCAAAGATAAAACTGCATCATTTGATCCACTACGAAATTATCCTCTATAAATGCTTTCGAATTGGGAAGGTCTAAAATTCTGCTATGTGGTAAAGGGTTAATCAATGGCTAAAAAGTTTGTTTACTTGTCTACTAGGAAAAGCATTTGCAGCGGGCTTTTAACAATGTATCTCAAATACTGTAATGAGATTTAATATCAAAATGGCAAAGAGAAATGTGGAAAATGCAGAAAATGCTTGATACCTCAGTTTTCTTCTTTTCCCACAATATTTAGCTTTCTACCATTTATAGTTTTTATCCTTATCTTGCTAAATAACTAAACTGATTTTTTTTTTTTTAAATTCCAAAAACTGAAATATTACTTTTTCAAAGGCATGTTTTGGGGAATGATACCCACTTAGCGGACACTGTGTAGATCCCGAGATCTGAGACCGCATGTTCTGCCCTGTCCTGGACCCGTATTCACCAACCATTCTTGAGAATATTCTTAGTCTTATCCTCCAAGGTTTTCTACATTTGTGAGTAACACAACTTCTTATTGGCTAAACCGAATAAGTTGTGTTACTTACAAATGTAGAAAATTCTGGAGAATAAGACAAAGAACGTTCCTAAACTTAATTTTTTTTCAATTCCAAAAACAGAAATATTGCTTTTTCAAAGGCATGTTTTGGGGAATGATACCTGCATAGCGGACAGTGTACATCCAAGATCAGGCTGCATATTCTGTGCATTGAGATCTTAATCTACACTGTATGTAAAAGGTCAGCAAGTCATGCTTAGCAGTCTATGGGTGAACTGTTTGCCAAAACATTTTAAAGGGCCAAAGGGAAAAGTTGGTATTGCTATATTTATCAGTCTACTGATTCCAATGAAAGCTGATTCTGTGCAGTCTGATCTTGATCTACGCTGTACATAAAAGATCAACAAGTTGCGCTAATCAGCCTAAGGGTGAACTGTTTGCCAAATCATGGTACTAGGGCCAAAGGGAAAAGTTGGTATCGCTGTATTTATCAGTCTATTGATTCTAATGAAAGTTGGCCAAAGGTTCTTATCTGTGGATACCCAAACATTTCATTCTAACTGTAGTTATGATTTCTGTTTAACTCTTTACCAAACGACAAAATTTTAGACTGGTCCAAATTGAAAGCATTTGCAGACGACAAAATAAAGCTGACTGAAAAATTGAAATTTGTTCTAGGAATGGTAGAAAACACTGTGGGAAAAGGAGAAAATGCTGGTTACCAGCATTTTCTCCTTTTTCCACAGTGTTTTCAAAAGGCTTCTTTCTCAGGGGCGTCAAAAGTAGGGATTGTGTGGTAATGGGTTAAGTTGTACTCGGTCACACTAAGAGCAAAGGATGATAGTGTTGCTCCAATCTGACAGCATTCCTGCCGTTCCGACCAAACTTTATATGGCCAGTGTTAGGTTTATCTTAACATGTCCATTAGAGGCCTACAGGTTTCTAAAACCTAACCCAATTCTTGACTCTTAACCCATTACCACACAATCCCAACTTGACGACCCTGGGAAAAAAGACTTAAAAAAATCGTGTGAAAAGGAGAAAATGCTGGTAACCAGCATTTTCTCCTTTTCCCACAATATTTTCTTCCCCTTCCAAAACAAAAATCATCATTTCAATTACATTTCATTTGTTGTCTAAATTTGGACCAGTCTAAATTTTTGTCGTTTGATAAAGAGTTGAAAATAAATAGCTTTTCAAGTTGAAAAAGGGGGCATAACTGTATCATAACATTTTGAAGATTTCCTGCCCATGTGGTATGGGCTCCCAGTTCATAATGTAATAGTCAACAAAGTTGACCAAACAGCCCAAATTTGAAGCAAATATCCTCAGTAATGAATATTAATGAATACTAACGATAGGGATCCTATAAAGTGGCTTTTTTTTTCACAATCAGGCAGCCCACAACAGGGTCATGACACTAGCCCAGTGTCTTCTTGGAAAACAGCCGATCTAAAATTGATTCATTTGTGTGGTAATTTAAACTCATATCAAGTACATGATTGTATTTGATCCAAAATAGACTGCAAAAAAATGCAGTTTTATCTTGATCTAAATTCTCTATAAAATCAATTAAACTTAAATATGCAAGCTCTTAATAACATTCTCACATCATAATCATTTCCTCAAAATTGAAAATTTAATGTCATTATTTTTGATGGGGTAACACAAACCATCTTTTTATTAAACTAAAAGGAGTATGGAATGTGGTTGAAAAAAGCAGTAACTTAACTTACTTTGTATAATTATCCCTTTACTCCATAGATACTCATTTTGACGTATCAACAACAGACAGCTTTTGAAAACATTGTGGGAAAAGAAGAAATTGCTCGCAAGGAGCAATTTCTTCTTTTCCCACAATGTTTTCCACTCAATCACATATTTGTATCCTCATTTGTCCATATTTTTGACATCATATCCTTATTTGCTGCTGAAATGGAAGAGCCTGAAAGTGGCATATCAGGTAACGGGATAAACTTGTACATGTATTAAAAGATAACCATCTTAATGCTTAAACTCTTTACCAAACGACAAATTTATAGACTGGTACAAATTGAAAGCATTTGCAGACTACAAAATAGATGTGACTATAAAATCAAAATTTGATATGGGACAGGTAGAAAATACTGTGGCAAAAAGAGAAAATGTTCTCCTTTTCCCAAATATGGTTTTCAAAAGGCTTCTACCTCAGGGTCTTCAAAGTCGTCATTGTGTGATAAAGAGCCAACACACAATCCAGACTTTCAATGATCCTGAGAAAAAGAGCTTTTTAAATCAATGTGGAAAAAGCAGAAAATGCTGGTAACCTTTTCCCAGTGTTTTCTATTCTTTCTCCTACAATGTTCAATTTTTCAGTCTCAAGACCAAGAATTATACTTAACTCTTTACCATTTGATAAAATTTTGGACTTGTCCAATTTGAAAGCATTTGCAGACGACAAAATAAATGTGAATTAAAAATTGAAAATAGATTTGGAAAGGGTAGAAAACATTGTGGGAAAAGGAGAAAATGCTGGTTACCAGCATTTTCTCCTTTTCCCACAATGTTTTCTATAGGCTTCTTTCTCAGGGACGTCAAAAGTAGGGATTGTGAGGTAATGGGTTAAGGATGGTTGGTGAATACAGACCCTGGTTTCCAGCTAGTTCTCCTTTTCTGACAATGCTTCGAAAAGGCCTTCTCCTTCAGGCTGGTTATAATAATTTATACAATTCAGTGAAAAGGTTACCAAATTTAAACCTTCACCAAACAATCCCTGTTTTTTACGACCCCAAGATAAAAGCCTTCTGCAAGCAGCAATTTTTTTCTTTTCTCACAATGTTTTCTACAGTACCCTGTTAGAAAAAAAAATTCAATTTTTGAGTTACATTTATTTTGTCGTCTGCAAGTGCATTCAATTTGAACAAGTCTAAAATTTTGTTGTTTGGTAATTAAAAAATATGAATTTTTCCTTCTTTAGGCAGCAGTTTTTTTCTAAATGCTGTGGAAAAATGCCGTCAACTTGGACAAAAGTTTGTCGTTTTGTAAAGAGTTAAGACTTTTCAAAAGACATGAGATAAAATTTCTCCTATTAGCAGGATTTCGATATTTTATAATTCTACTTCTTTGAAAAACCTGAAACGTCTAGACATTGTGAAGAAAAACACAAAATAATCGTTCTATACCATCAGAAGGTTTTGTGTCCCGATACATTGACTGCACATTTAACCCATTACCAGACGACAATATTTTAGACTTGTCCAAATTGAAAGCATTTGCAGACGACAAATTAAAAGTGACTGAAAATTTGAAATTTGTTTTGTGAAGGGTAGAAAACATTGTGGGAAAAGGAGAAAATGCTGGTTACCAGCATTTTCTCCTTTTCCCACAATGTTTTCTAAAGGTGTCTTTCTCAGAGGCGTCAAAAGTAGGGATTGTGTGGTAATGGGTTAACTCTTTACCAAATGACAAAATTTTGGACTTGTCCAAATTGAAAGCATTTGCAGACAACAAAATAAATGTGACACTCAAAAATTGAAAATTGATTTAAAAAGGGTAGAAAACATTGTGGGAAAAGGAGAAAATGCTGGTTACCAGCATTTTCTCTTTTTCCCGCAATGTTTTTAAAGGCTATCTTTATCAGGGTTGTCAAAAGTCGGGATTGTGTGGTAAAGAGTTAACTCTTTACCAGACAATAGAATTTAAGACTAGTCCATATTGAAAGCAACCGCCATTGACATAATTAAAAAATAGCTCAAAAAAACATTTTTTTTTTCCTCAGAAAGGTCATAGAAAACATGGTGGGTAAAGGAGAATTATACTGTTTACCAGCATTTTCTCCTTTTCCCGCAAAATTTTCGAAGGGCTGCTTTCTCATGGCAATTAAAAATCAGGATTGTGTCACGAAAAACTAACAGAAAATGGGACCTGTATTCGGTACATGTATAAGATTTCAATGCTCTAATTGCACCTTAGTCCAAAATTACTCATCAAGCCTTTTTTTTTTACCAGTTCTGAGGTAGGAAGTTTTCTTAAAACATGATGAGAGATGGAGAAAATACTCTAAAACAAGTATTTTCCCCTATCGCCATAATGCTTTTTAAACTTTTCAAAATTCCTAGTTAACTCTTTACCAAATGACAAAGTTTTGGACTTGCCGAAATTGAACGCATCTGCAGACAACGAAATAAATGTGACTCAAAAATTGAAATTTGTATTGGGAAGGGTAGAAAACATTGTGGAAAAAGGAGAAAATGCTGGTTACCAGCATTTTCTCCTTTTCCTACAATGTTTTCAAAAGGCTTCTTCTTCAGGGTCGTTAAAAGTCCGGATTGTGTGGTAAAGAGTTAAGAAGTATACTCTGTGAAAAGGATGCTAAATGCACCTGCAAAAAAGTATACGGCTGTTGGTGAGAGGTATGGTGAGGGGTTTTACTTTACCAAAGACAATCCTAAAATGGGTTTCTGAAAACATTGTGGAATAAGAAGAAAATGGTGGTTTACAACCAGTATTTCCTCCTTTTCTCACGATGATATATTTTTAGTTAAAGAATACTAGCAAATCATAAGTAGAACCGAAATTGTCATCAGCCAACACTTTCGATTTCAGAAAGCCACTTTACCACACAATGACGACTTTTACCGACCCTGGCCAAGAAGCCTTTTGAAAACATTTTGGGAAAAGGAGAAAATGCTGGTTACGAGCATTTTCTCCATTTCCCGAAATGTTTTCTACTCCATCCATAAATGATTGCACTGTTTGAGCGACACTAAAATTGTCGTCTGCAAATGCTTTTAATTTTAACAAGGCATAAATTTTGTCGTCTGGTAAAGAGTTAGAGTTAAATAAATTACATAGACATCAAAAGGTTTCAGACTAATAAATTCATTATTTTATGACCGTCAGGTCATTGTAACAGAAGACAATAAACATGTAATCTTCTACTTGCATAATTTTTATAGACATTATCTGTCACACTGTTTGCCTTATTTAGACAATAACAGCTAACACTTTACCAGAAAACAAAACTTTAATTCTTTACCAAAGGGTAACATTTTAGACTAGTCCAAACTGAAGGTACATGTATTTCCAGAAGAGAATTTACATGTAAACAAAATGAAATGATTCTGTCTTTGAAAGGATGCAAAACATTGTAGGTGCAGGTGAAATTGCTGGTTATCAGCATTTCCTTCTTTACCCACAATGTTTTCAAAGGGCTTTTTTTCTCCAAGGATCATTAAAACCAGGAACTGTTTGGTTAAATGATTAACTTGATCAAATTGATAGGAACTGCAGACAACCAATTAAACTGTGCCTAGAATTATAATTTTCTATCCTTGAAAAGGTTAGCTCATAATCTAAATGCAAGATACAATTGTAGTTGGCCATTTTGAAAATTTAAATTGCCCCTATTCAGAGTGTAAAAAATAATTCAACTGACCAATAAATGCAAATGCTTTCAATCAGGTTTTTGGACAGTCCAATTTGAAAGGACTTGCAAAATATATGGCACAAATGACAAGATTTGTATCAGATAGTGTAAAAAACAATTTGGGAAAAGGAGAAAATGCTGGTTACCAGCATTTTCTCCCTTTTCCCACAATGTTTTCAGAAGGCCATCTTCTCAGGATCATTAAAACTTGGGATTATGTCATAATGTGGTAAAGGGTTAATTAAAAAGAAAAAGCAAAATACCCTACCTTAGTTACTGAAGTCCTTGGTGTATTTCCATCTGCATCTATAGCATAAATTTCGACGTCAAAGTCAAATCCATTTTCTTCTCGATCTAGCACTGCTGCGGTTGAAAGAGCTCCGGTCGTTTTATCCACTTTAAAATATCTCCCTGCTTCCAATCCTGTAGCCGCATGGGTTATGTTCGTCACATAATATTCCACTTTAGAATTTGAACGCGAAACTGCACTAACACTCAATATACTGGTTCCCTCAACACTATTTTCTGACACAAAACCACTGTATGGCGTAAACCTAAACACTGGACCTTGGGAATCTTCGGTAATTATTATGTTTAGATTGAACTGAGATGTCTTTTGACTTTGTCCGTAATCACTGACCTGAACGGTTAAAGAATATCTTACAGGAGTTTCTGGTAATGCTTGAGCTAGGTAGAGCCTACCTGATTGACTTTCAAGACCAAACGTGGAAACGCTCTGTATTAACTGCAGTGAAAGTTGCCCATTTTCACCATCATCAGGATCTGTGGCCTTAATTGTAGCTATAAATTCATTTCTTGGTGTAGAGCGTGGCACTGGTATTGTATCAAATGAAACGACAGCAGGGCTGTTGTCATTCTCATCTTCTACATGTATGATAACTTCCGTTTCACTAGATAGTCTTTGGCTTACATCGTCTGCTTGGTCAGTGGCAACAACCATTAATCTGTACAGTGAGGCTTCTTCCCTATCTACTTGTTTGTCCAGGTAGATCAATCCCGTGTTTTTAACAATTTTGAAATGATCCCCTGGGGGATCTTGATAAGTTAGTGAGTACTGTACTTCTCCATTTTTACCAGAATCTATGTCTATAGCACGCACTGTTGATACCTGAATGTTACTTGAATGTTCAGAAATGTGAAAACTCAAAGGTGTATTCTGAAACTGTGGATAATTATCATTAACATCTTCAATTGTAATACTAAATCTGATGTAATATGGAAGCTTAGGTACACCATTGTCAGTTGCAGTAACATTAAGTCTATAACTTTGTTTGGACTCATAATCTAATTTCTTCATCAGGTAAATTTTTCCAGTATGTCTGTCAATACCAAATGTTCCATCATCGTCAACACCAGACATGGAGTATGTAATTTCTCCATTCACACCAAGATCTATGTCGGTGGCAGGAAAATGGGCAACCATGGTTCCAAGCTCTGTGTCTTCCTTGACACTGATATCCAGGTGAGTTTGTGGAAAGAGTGGGTGGTTGTCATTGATATCTCCTACAGTTATTTTCACCAGAGTGGTTGCACTATGTCTTACAACTGCACCTGTATCTGTTGCTTCGATCCGGAGCTCGTAATGATCTTGAGTCTCTCTGTCCAGTGTTCTCTGCAGCATGATCTGGCCAGTTGTTGGCCCTATAACAAAGTTATTATCCTCATTCCCATCTATTATTCTGTATGTTACAATTGAATTAATACCATAGTCTGGATCATCAGCTTTAACAACAGTTATGTTGGAAAAAACTGCTGCATTTTCAAAGACTGTAACTTTGTACACTGGTTGTCTAAAAACAGGTGGATTGTCATTCTCATCCAGAACCTGTACTCTGACAGTAGCAACATTCTCCTGGCGGAAGAGTCCATTATCTTTAGCCAAAACATCAAATGTTACCATATAATCAGTTTCTGCTAGCAATTCCCGGTCAAACATTTGACTTGAAGTGATTTCTCCTGTCTGAGGATCAATTGTAAAACCATCAACATGACCTTTAAAGTAATACAGAAGCTCTGCATTTCTGCCCATGTCATCATCTGAGGCTTTCACATAACCTATAAACATGCCAGTGGGTTTGTTTTCTGGTACAGAAAAAATATATGAAGCATTTAAGAAGATAGGTTTGTTATCATTGTAGTCACTTACATGTACTGTTATATTGCACTCTGAGCTTCTTGGTGGCTGACCTTTATCTGTTGCTCTTACTGTTAGTTTATACAGATCTTTCATCTCTCTATCAAGTTCTTTGGCAATAAATAAGTAGCCATCTGGAAATATTCCAAACCTACTGTCCTCATTTCCCATGGTAATATTAAAAACCAGTGCAGCATTTTCTCCTGTATCCTCATCAGTGGCTTCAACATTAAAAAACTTGCTGTTTACTGCTTGTGATTCAATAAGGGAGAGCTCATATGTTGTGTGTGGGAATTTGGGCGAGTGATCGTTGACATCCTTAATTGTTAGTCTCAAAACTTGAGTAGTTGTAAATGGTTGGGTCCCAGAATCCATAGCTCTTACTGTCAAGTCTACACTGTTAGTGCCAAGCAGTTTGATTGGCTTATTAAGAATTAGAACTCCTGTATCAGATTGCAAGCTGAAGATACTACTATAATCATTTAGTAGTGAATACACAATTCTTGAATTTGGCCCTGTTTCATCTGGGTCTGTTGCACTAACTCTGTATATATGGTGACCAACAGGTCGGTTTTCCAGTAAATCAAGCTCAATAATTGGATAAGAGAAGGAGGGAGAGTTGTCATTACTATCTGTGACTTTAACATTCACTTGAGTTGAAACAAACATCTCTCCTGCAGTGGCAACAACTTCAAGAACAAACAATGGATAAAGCTCCCTGTCTATGAACTTAGCTCTTGTAATTCTACCATTATTACTATCCAATGAGAAAACACCTTCAGGATCCCCAGCTGCAATGGTATACTGAATTGAAGTGCCTGGAGAATCACTAGTAGCTTCCACTGTACCAACAAGCTGACCAATGTAGAGGGCATTTGAAATCCCTGGATCTTCTGCAATTTGAAAGTTGTAATCATCGACAGTGAAATAAGGTGGTCGGTCTGTCACTGACAATACGGATACAGTAACAGTGGCTAGTTGTGATCTTCTTCCAGGCTGATCAGATGCCAAAACTGTCAACAAGTAAGTCCTCCCAGCATTTTTCTGTAAAACTGTTGTTGTTGTAATGATACCAGTTTCTGCATCAATAGCGAACTTGTCAAAGTCTGAAGATGAAAATGAGTATGTAATCTTGCCATTATTTCCAGCATCTTTGTCAGTGGCTGTAACTTGAATAACTTCATAACCTGTGCTCTGACCTTCAATTACTCTTGCATAATACATTATGGGATAAAACACTGGTGCATTATCATTGACATCAGTTACTGAAAGATTGATTGTTGCAGTTGAAGACTTTGCTGGTGTTCCCTGATCCTTGGCAATTACATGTATCATATAATTGGAAACCTCTTCACGGTCTAGCAGCTTCCTAGTTGTGACCTCACCAGTATTAGAATCAATGAAAAACTTATCCGGATAATCCAGAAGGACATGTGGATGAAACTCATATGTTATAGTCCCATTTGCACCTGAATCATTATCCATTGCCGACGCAGTTACCACTGGTGCTACACTTTCTAAATTTTCCTGAAGAGAAACATTGTATACTTCTGATGGTAAAAACATTGGAGCCATGTCATTTTCATCCCATATCGATATCTCTAGTTCTGCGTAATCATAAAAGGGATTCAATGCACCATCATGGACTGATATATTCATTTTAAAAGAATTCTCTAATTCATATTGAAGCTCTTTCTGTGTTGTGACCAGTCCTGTGCTAGGATTGATATGAAACCACCCTAAATCATTCCCTGTTACAATTTTGTATGTTAACTTTGCATTGATACCAGTATCTTTATCTATTGCTAGCATACTAGCAACAAAGCTGTGAACAGGAGTGATTTCACTAATTGCTAATTTAACCTTCTTGTTTACAAAGACGGGCGCATGATCATTGATATCATTCACATATATCACCAGTGATGCTGTTGATGTTCTGGGTGGGTTTCCGCTGTCTGTGGCTTCCAGGGTAAGATTGTACACATGGTGTCTCTCTCTGTCTAAGACTCCGTCACCATTCACCCGCACCAGAAATAACCCAGGAACTGGAGAAGATTCAAATAGAAAATGCCTCAACTCATTTCCAGAAATTATTTTGACAATAATACTTCCAACGCCTCCTGAGTCCTCATCACTTGCCTGAACACCGGCAACTATTTCCTTATCATGGGCATCCTCATTGACACTGGAATATTCTGTATTTCCACTCGGTATATATTTAATTTCCAATTTGGGATCATGATTATTGACATCTACCACAGTGATATATACAAATGCTCTCCCAGGAAGACTTGGTACCCCGCCGTCTGTAGCCTCCACTGTGAGGAGGCACAGCCCCTTGTTGCAGATTAATGGTGGCTGTTTCTTGGTGTAGATAGATCCTGTATTGAGTTCTATTTCAAACTGATTTGCCTCTGTATTATTGTCCACTATTCTATACGTAACATCTTGATTTACACCAGAGTCCCTGTCTGATGCTATAACTTGTATTACAAATGTGCCAACAGGGTCAGTCTCATTGACCTTTGCATTAAAGGTGCTTGGGTCAAACACAGGCGGGTTGTCATTTTCATCAATAATTGTAATATTAAGGGTTGTTGTACCCAATTTTGGTTCCTCTCCTTGATCTTGTGCCGAAATAATTAATATATAGGAGCTGTTTGCTTCATGATCAAGTTTGCCTGTTGTCTGGACAAGTAATACTTCTCCCCGAACTTCTGGATCAAAGACAAGTTGAAAAGGTCCGTCACCAGAAATTATCTTGTATTCTGTGACATTAGCATTTTGTCCTACATCATCATCCTCCGCAACATCTATGATCTCCCATGCTCCAATATAAGCATTTTCACGGAATGAGACAGGTACCATGTCACGAGGAAATTTTGGGCTGTTATCATTCTCATCCTTTATTTTTATTGAAACTTCAACTGTAGTGATTGCTCCAGAGGTTGATTCAGCCAAAACCAAAATATCGAACTGATCATTAGGCAAATCTATTGCTTCTCTGTCAATGATAATTTTCGTTGTGATGCGACCAGTATTGCTATCTAAATTAAAATAATTCCTGGCATTTGAATCTTCACTAAAGGCATAGGTATAAAATGACTGAGCAGTTATACGTCCCACTTCTGTACCTGCTGGCTGATTTTCCAACACCGTAAATCGTTGTTGATCGATCGTTGGGCCGGGCCCCTGGCCCTGTGCAAATTTGAATAAAAATTGTATAAAAAGTAGAAATAATACATTCAAGTAAGTTCTTTTCTTATCTTCTCCATTTCTCGAACTCCCTTGCATCGATCTTGCCATTCCAAATCTCATTCCTCCCGTCAGCCGACTTCGCTGCTTCTAAAACTTACAGGTGTACTGACCGTCTGCACACCTGTACACCGGCAAACTTCAAAGAACTGTATCAATTTGACTCATTTTCGTTTCTATGTCCAAAGACTGGCTTATCTGAACACAGATACACTATTTAACTACTGTTATAACAGAAGCTCCGCGACATGTAGATTTTCTGTAAACACAAATCCTTACTTCGAGTCACTCTGTAAACAATTTACCTGTGTACCGCGAGCTATTATTTTGGTCAATGGAAACAAAATCCTTCAAAATTCACCTTTTTAAATCCAAGTTTTCTCCCCAGTAACAAATAACAATTTTCGATATTCAGTCAAAACTTTCCATTTGAAATTAAAATAAGAAAACTGGGAATAGAATGAAAATAAAATAACATCCCGAAGTTCACAGTCTATTCACGTTGGATCATATGTTTCCAATGCCTGTATCTGACGTCATTAATCCCGCCCTATCGATGTGATTGACAGGTATGAAGACTTCAAAGAATACCGCCTCTTTCAATTCAGGGGTCGTCTCAAAACACAACTTGATTTCCTGTGATCTACGAAATACTGCAGCAAAAATATTCTGTATCAGAGAATAATCATTAGGTTTATGATACCAAGCTAGAATCAGAGACTTGTTAAGTGTCAAATACAGCCCTGACGTAAATTCATCAATACCGATCGATGTTTTTTTCTTTATTCGTGAAAATTTAATGGACTTGTACATTTATTTCCCTTGGTACCTCGAACTATTCCTTTAGTAGTTACTTCCCTTGCTATTAAAGTTTACGGTGTCACCCCATATTTTGCACAAACAACTTAACCCTTTCCCAAACAATCCCTACTTTTGACGCCCCTGAGAAAGATGCCTTTTGAAAACACTGTGGGAAAAGGAGAAAATGCTGGTAACCAGCATTTTCTCCTTTTCCCACAGTATTTTCTACCCTTCCCAGAACAAATTTCAATTTTTCAGTCACCTTTATTTTGTCGTCTGCAAATGCTTTCAATTCGGACCAGTCTAAAACTTTCTAGTGTGGTAAATGGTTAAAGTACCAGATACAAGAACTCAAATTTCATTCATTTGACTTTAAAAAAAAAAAAATTTCCAGTCTAGAAAATTTTGGACTTGCTTATCCTTTACTACGATAATTCACAATACATTTTGGATTTGAAAATAAACTTTATAGAAGCCCGAAGTTGTTACTGGCTAGTTATCCAAAAGAATTTCGTCAGCTTCAGAATTATTTTCTTTTTTGATTTAGACAAAAGGGTAGAAAACATTGTGGGAATTAAAGAATTTCTGTTCAATTCTTTTCACTAATTATAAAATTAAATGCAAAAACATTCTTTTTTTAAACCTAAACCACACAAGACCATTTTAGACTCCATATTCAATTTATTTACAGATAAACAATTCAAATAAGCCATGCTCTGTGAAAAAGGGGTCTTAACCCATTACCACACAATCCCTACTTTTGACGACCTTGAGAAAGAAGCCTTTAGAAAACATCGTGGGAAAAGGAGAAAATGCTGGTCACCAGCATTTTCTCCTTTTCCGACATTGTTTTTTACACTTCACAAAATAAATTTCAAATTTTCAGTCATTTTTATTTTGTCGTCTGCAAATGCTTTCAATTTGGACAAACCTAAAATTTTGTTGTTTGGTAATGAGTTAATGCATCTGCAAAACGTTCCAACCCAGGTCAGCCTGCGCAGTCTGGGCCAGTCTAAAATTTTGTCATTTGGTAAAGAGTTAACTCTTTACCACTCAACAAAATTTTAGACTGGTTCAAATTGAAAGCATTTGCAGACGACAAATTAAAGGTGACTGAAAAATTGAAATTTGTTCTGGGAAGGGTAGAAAACACTGCGGGAAAAGGAGAAAATGCTGGTTACCAGCATTTTCTCCTTTTCCTACAGTGTTTTCAAAAGGCTTCTTTCCCAGAGGCGTCAAAAGTAGGGATTGTGGGGCAAAGACCATAATTTGGACTACCTTCAATTTGTTGTCTGGAAATGCTTTCAATTATGAACAGTCCAAAACTATCATTTTGAAACTCTTCACCAAACAACAAACTTTTGGGTCCACATTGAAAGTATAAATTTTGCAGAGGACAAAAGTAACACAACCCTACTAACCTACTGCTTCATGTCTTTCTGGTACCAGTACTGGAACAACCGTCTTTTAACCCATTACCACACAATCCCTACTTTTGACGCCCCCTGAGAAAGAAGCCTTTTGAAAACACTGTAGGAAAAGGAGAAAATGCTGGTAACCAGCATTTTCTCCTTTTCCCACAGTGTTTTCTACCCATCTCAGATCAAATTTCAATTTTTCAGTCACCTTTATTTTGTCGTCTGCAAATGCTTTCAATTTGAACCAGTCTAAAATTTTGTCCTGTGGTAAAGAGTTAATTGATTACCAAACGATAATATTTTAGGCTTGTCCAAATCGAAAGCATTTGCAGACGACAAAATAAAAGTGACTGAAAATTTGAAATTTGTTTTGTGAAGGGTAGAAAACACTGTGGGAATTTTTTTCCTGTAGGAATGAGTTAAGTGTACTATCTTGAAAACAATGGAGTTTATGCAATAAAAAAGTCAATGAACCAAACTGATGATTTTGGATCTATTGGTCTTTCTAGAACATTCTTGGGATGATAAAAATAACACAAAGAACAACTTTCTCACAGTTTAATGTGTAAAGCCACAAATGATTGGTTATCATAGCAACAATACCAGCAAGACATAAATAGAAGCACAAATAATTTTTTTGGTGAACAAAGAACAAAAAAGAAATCATAAATAAATTAACAATTAACTCTTTACAAAACGACAAAATTCTAGACAGGTCCGAATTGAAACCACTTGCAGACTACAAAATAAGCGTAACTAAAAAATTGAAATTTGTTTCCAGCAGGGTAGAAAATAAAAGTGACTGAGAATTTGAAATTTGCGTTGTGAAGGGTAGAAAGCATTGTGGGAAAAGGAGAAAATGCTGGTTACCAGCATTTTCTCCTTTTCCCTGAATGTTTTTTAAAAGGTTTCTATCTCAGGGACGTAAAAAACAGGGATTGTTTGGTATTGGGTTAAAAATTCAAATCTTAATACTAAATACTTGTCTATGAATTTTCCCTTTACGCCATAGATACTCATTTCTACGCATTGCTGTAAGGAGCCTTTGGAAAACATTGTGGCAAAAGGTGAAATTGCTCGTGACGTGCAATTTCACCTTTTATCACAATGTTTTCTATGCTATCAAAAGGTGTCATATACACATAAGAAACGGCTTCATCTTTGCTGCTATTTAGGGTCAATTAGAGATACCATAGAAATGCCCTATGGGGTAAAGCGTTAAGCAAACCAATAGATTGCACATCATCTGTAACAAATACATGTACAGACAAAAGCACGAAGAAAATATTTTTCTACAATATTTCGCTAAGTGCAAAATTGGGCCATATGGCCTCTTTAGGTATTTTTAGATTTCCTGCCAAGGTTTAACTCTTCACCACACGAGAAAATTTTAGACTGGTCCAAATTGAAAGCATTTGCAGACGCCAAATAAAGATGATCCAAAAATAGAAATTTGTTCTGGTAAGGGTAGAAAACACTGTGGGAAAAGGAGAAAATGCTGGTTACCAGCATTTTCTCCTTTTCCCACAGTAATTTCAAAAGGCTTCTTTCTCAGGGGCATCAAAAGTAGGGATTGTGATGTAATGGGTTAAAGACGTGTTGGATCGTAACATGATTAATACTACTCATCAATCATAAAAACTCATACTCAACTCAACATGATGGCACCATTTCTAGTGTAGTAAAAATAGACAAAGTTACTGATTGATTGACTGAATTTTGTGTTTATTTATCATTGGCAGCGGTTGCCTGTATGGGCGACATCCCCCGAAGGCTGTTAGTATTGTTACGAAGGATAGTGCAGGTACAGGACAAAACGCATCTTCACTCTTTGCCACACAATCCCTACTTTTAACAACCCTGAGAAAGAAGCCTGTGGAAAACATTGTGGGAAAAGGAGAAAATGCTGGTAACCAGCATTTTCTTCTTTTCCCACAATGTTTTCTACCTTTCCAAAACCAAATTTCAATTTTTCAGCCACATTTATTTTGTTGACTGCAAATGCTTTCAATTTTGACAGGTCCAAAAATTTTCTTGTGTGGTAAAGAGTTAAGTTACGCCTGGTTCTTTAACATGCTCGGTGTATAGCACCGTCATATGGGATCTCAGTTTAACATCTCATCCGAAAGACTATTAATAATTTTAGATGGTCAGCTGTAGGGATTGAACTCACACCCTCAGGTGACTCGAAACACCACATTCATGAGTCCTACGCTCAACTGATTGAGCTATGTGGGCTGGTCAGAGTTATTAATTGCAAAATGACCATACGTTTATACATTGTATGTCCAAAATTGAACCTTTGCATTAAATATAATCATAAAATTTATATGGCTGCGAAGAAAAAAATATCTAGTTACATTTCTTATATCATTAAAAGAAACAGCATAAAATTAAAAAGCCCCCTTTAACCCTATCACACAATCCCTACTTTAGACGACCCTGAAAAAGAAGGCTTTAGAAAACATTGTGGAAAAAGGAGAAAATGCTGGTAACCAGCATTTTCTCCTTTTCCAACAATGTTTTCTAACATTCACAAAACAAATTTCAAATTTTCAGTCACTTTTATTTTGTCTTCTGCAAATGCTTTCAATTTGGGCAAGCCTAAAATATTGTCATTTGGTAATGAGTTAACTCTTTACAATAAAATAACTAATTGTTGGACTGGACCTAATTCAAAGCATCTGCAGACAATAAATCAAATCTTCGTAATATGATGATTTCTGATTATTGACAGGGTAGAAAATATTATGGGAAAAAGGAGAAAATGCTGGTTATCGGCATTTTCTCCTGTTCCCACAATGTTTATAAAAGGCTTCTTTCTCAGTCACGAAAACCAGGCAACAATATATAAAAGCAGATCAATAAAGTACTACTGGACATTTTTTTGACAACAATTTACTACATACACACAAAAACATTCTAATGCTGACCGCAATAATAAAGTATCTTACATTCAACTCTTAACCCTTTACCACACAGCAAAATTTAAAACTCATCCATATTGAAAGAATTCACAGACAATGATTCAAATGTATTTCAAAGGAGTTTTGTCCTTGAATAGGATAGAAAAGATTGTGGGAAAAGGAGAAAATGCTGGTTACCAGCATTTTCTCCTTTTCTCACAATATTTTCAAAAGCCTTTCAAAAGCATTTGCAGGGTCGTCAAAACTCGGTATTGTGAGGTAAAGGGTTAACCTTTTACTACACGTCAAGATTTTAGACCTGTCCGAATTGAAAGCATTTGCTGATGACAGTTTCAATATGGCTCATATAAAATGATTTTACTTTGAAAGGGAAGAAAACATTAAGGGAAAAGGAGAAAATGTTGGCTACCAGCATTTTCTCCTTTTCCCGAAATATTTTCAAAAGCCTTCATTTTCTGGGTCATCAAAACTTGGTATCGTATGGTAAAGGGGTTAACTCTTTACTGCACAACAAATTTTAGACTGGTCCAAATTGAAAGCATTTACTGCTGTCAGTTCCATATGAAATGATTTTTCTTTGATATGACTGAAAACATTGTGGGAAAAGGAGAAAATGCTGGTAACCAGCATTTTCTCCTTTTCCCACAATGTTTTCAAAAGCCTTTCATATTAAGGGTTATCAAAACTTGGTATTGTGTGGTAAAGGGTTAACCAAATAATCTAATGCTTCTACTATTCTGAGGAAGACGGCTACAGAAAATATTATTGGAAAAAGAGAAAAATGGCAGTGACCAGCATTTTCTTCTTTTCCCACGAAATTTTTTCACCTTCCGTAAGACAGTCCCATCCTTTGTTCCACACTGAGTGTGGCACATGGAGATGCTACTTTCTTTTTTAAACACTGTTTTTTCAACCCGCCCAAAAGACAATCCCATTATCTGGGTCCGTATTCACCAACCATTCTCAAGAACATTCTCAGTCTTATTCTCTAAGTTTTTCCAAACTTTAAAGTGACACAAGTTCTGATTGGCTAAACTGAATGGTTTAGCCAATCAGAAGTTGTGTTACTTTCAAAAGTTAGTTTTTCCAAACTTTAAAGTGACACAAGTTTTGATTGGCTAAACCATTTGGTTTTGCCAAATGGCTTAGCCAATCAGAAGTTGTGTTACTTTCAAAGTTATAAAATTATGATGAACAAGACTGAGAATATTCTTGAGAATGGTTGGTGAATACGGGCCCTGACCTGCATTAGATGCGTCATCTGCAAATGCAATCTTTTCTCTATGCACTATTTTTTCTACGCACCATTCTGATGAACCCACATTTGATATGCCATTCACTCAGTAAACATGCTATTTTCTCCTTTAAACACTGTATTTACTACCCTTTACCAGACGACAAAATTTCAGCCTTGTCCAAATTGAAAGCATTTGCAGACAACAATTTCACTGTGGCTCAAGTGGTGCAAGTTTTTTAACAGGGTAGAAAACAATGTAGGAAAAAGAGAAAATGCTATTTACCAGCATTTTCTCCTTTTCCACAATGTTTTCAAAAGGCTTCTTTCTTAGGGGTGTTAAAAGTCTATCCCCTCATCTGACCTGCACTAATTTTGATGTGTCATCTGCAAATGCTGGTTACCAGCATTTTCTACTTTTCCCACAATGTTTTCCAATTGTTTTCCAAAGGCTTTTTTCACACAGTCATGAAAACCATAGAGTGTTTGGTAAAGAGTTAATTCGAAGTAAATACATGTGTACATGTATCTTCAGTAACAACAGAGTTATTACAAAATGTTAATGTTTTGGCATAATGACACAGATGACGCCAGGGCTACGACACAAACTTTTTTTCTTCGAAAACAGCCAAGCTAAAAATGACTACAATGCTGTCAAACCCTTAAAGAAACAATCATCAGACTTAAACCTTTCCCAAACAAGCCCTTGTTTTTACATGTCTGCAGTGCAAGGCTTTTGAAAACACTGTGGGAAAAGGAGAAATTGCTCGTAACAAGCAATTTCTCCTTTTCCCACACTGTTTTCTGCCCGTTCGGATAATTTTCTGCCATTGTTATGAAAGTTAAAATTGTTGTCTGCAATCTCTTTCAGTTTGGAAGAGTCTAAAATTTGTTGGTTGGTAAAGGTTAACTGTTTCAAACCTCCCCCAATGACAAATTCTAGACTCGTTCAATTTCAAAACACCTGGGCCCAGTTTTACTAAGGTAGTTGTGAACAAAATTTGCGTTAGTTTTACGTAACTGTAGTATAGTGGCATTAACCTGCTACAAGATACGAGATAATTTTCATAGTTATTGTAGAAAACTATTGCGATATATCAAAATAAATCCTGAATATGTTATCTTTACATTTTATCTAGATAAAGTTTCCTGGAAATTTTGATTTAATGCAGTAGTTTTCTAAGATAATCTTGTATCTCGTTGCAGATTGACCCATTACCACACAATCCCTACTTCTGATGACCCTGAGAAAGAAGCCTTTAGAAAACATTTTGGAAAAAGGAGAAAATGCTGGTCACCAGCATTTTCTCCTTTTCCCAATATTTTTTCTACTCTTCACAAAAGAAATTTCAAATTTTCAGTTATTTACTATAGTTACTTAAAAATCATGTGAATTTTGTTCGTATCTTTAGTAAAACAGGGCCCCGGAGATGACAAAGTAAAAATCAGTCACAACAGAGCTTAAGTTCTCTGATAGGGTAGAAATCAATGTGGAAAAAGGAGAAAATGCTGATTACCAGCAGTTCCTCCTTTTTAAACAATTTTTCAAAAGCCGTTTTTCCCAGGATTATGACGTAGACATAGACATACTTTATCATGTATACATATACATGTATCTTGTAATATAATAAATGATTTCATCATATCTGTGGTTGAGTACAACAACAACTCCACAGAAAATAACAAAAGCCACTTTCTACCGTTTTACCATTATGAAAACTTTGAATTGTTTGGTAAATAGTTAACCATGAAGGGCTAACCAAGAAATCTTTTAGAAACATATCAAAGGCAATTTCAAGAATATGAGATTCAAAATTTTTGACTCTTCAAAATTGCAGTTCAAGCTACAGGATTAGAAATTAAATCATTACTTTAGACATGTCCAAATTGAAAGCATTTGGGATGGCACATTAATTGTAGCTCATGACAGGATATAAAATGAGAGAAAATACTGATTTACAGTATGTTCTCCTTTTCCCACAATGTTTTCAAATGCCTTGTCTCTCATGGTCATTAACTCATTACCAAAAGATATTTTAGGCTTGTCCAAATCGAAAGCATTTGTAGATGACAAAATAAAAGTTACTGAAAATTTGAATTTTTTTTTTTTTTTTGTGAAGAGTAGAAAACATTGTGGGAAAAGGAGAAAATGCTGGTCACCAGCATTTTCTTCTTTTCCCAAAATGTTTTCTAAAGGCTATTTTCTTTGGGTGGTCAAAAGTAGGGATTGTGTGGTAATGGGTTCAACTATGGATTGTGTAATAAAGAGTTAAAATATAGAAAACATTCCTGGAAAAAGGAAAGATACTGGTTACCAGCATTTTCTCCTTTCTTTTTGCCACAATGTTTCTATAGCCCTTTTCCCTAGAATCATTCATGACTGTTTGGTGAAGCAAATTATATCCTATCAGTTTCAAACCCTAATCAGAAATTTCCGATTATTTTATCCCCTTTACCATACAAACCCAATTTAACAACCCTCAGAAACAAGACTTACAAATGAAAACACTGTGGGGGAAAAAAGCAAAATGCATACCCAGCATTTTCTCACGATGTTATTAAACTGTATAAAGGGCAATTTCCACATTTTAGCCACTCTAATCTGAGGTGAAATACTTTCATTTTAAAAATCTAAAACTTTATGTGTGGTAAAGAGTTAACCCATTACAACAAAATCCCTACTTTTGATGACCCTGAAAAAGAAGCCTTTAGAAAACATCGTTGGAAAAGAAGAAAATGCTGGTAACCAGCATTTCCTCCTTTCACACCATCTTTTCTACCCTTTACAAAACCAATTTCAAATTTTATTCACTTCTATTTTGTCGTCAGCAAATGCTTTCGATTTGGACAAGCAAAACATTTTGTTGTTTGGTAATGATTTAAACGATGAAATTTGTCTTTGATGGAGAATGAAACATTGTGGGAAAAGGAGAAAATGCTGGTTACCAGCATTTTCTCCTTTTCCCACAATGTTTTCAAAAGGTTTTTCCGACAGGTTTGTTAAAACTCGTGATTATTTGGTAAAGAGTTAAACATTATGTCTGCTGCTGGTCGACTGCACCCTCTTCCGATAAATCTGACACACTCAATTCCTCGCAGTATATGAACTTCTCTCCATAATAGTTGAGGACTTGAAGATCAGGTTTACTTCGTACAACATCGTATATCAGTGAGTCCACGATCTGTAATGATTCAGTGAAATGATAAAACACACTAAGTACGTCCAGAATCTATCAGTTGATGAATCTTTGAATAAAAAATATCAAATGAGTCGCAAAACAAATTCGAGCTGTCACTGAATGTGACTTAACATATTAGACCTGTAATAGAAAACAACTATTTCCACTGGAATATTATCCTACAAAATTTGCTAAGATTAAAAATGAGTATTATTGTACTACTTTCACTGAGCCATTTTTTCCTTTTTGTCCTTCCTAGAATTATCATTTATAAATCTAAAACCACTATATTCTCATTTCAAAGGGATATGATACTCCCTTTTCTAGAAAGTTTCTGAAACAAACAAAAGAATAAAAAAATAATTTAAAGACAGACATGAAAGGAACTTCTGGCTATTGTGTAAAATTATTATATCTATGTAAATCTGTTTTTATCAACAGTCAAGAAATTTTATGCCATGCTGGGGTAAAAGTATTACGAGTCTACTAACTTAACTCTTTGCCACATAAGCAAATACCGGTAATAGACTTGTCCAAATTGAATGCATTTGCAGCCAACAATTGAAACATAGCTCCGATGATGGAATTTGTCATTGATAGAGAAGGAAACATTGTGGGAAAAGGTAAAAATGCTAATTACTAGCATTTTCTCCGTTTTCCACAACGTTAAAAAAGGCTTCTTTCTAGAGGTCGTTAAAAGTCGGGATCATGTGGTAATGAGTTAACTCTTTACCACAAAATCCCAACTGTTAACGACCCTTTAAAAGAAGCCTTTTGAAAACATTGTGGGAAAAGAAGAAATTGCTGGTAACCAAAAACAAATCTCAATTCTTCAGTCACCTTTGTTATGTTGTTTGCAAATGCCTTCAGATTGGACCAGTCTAAAATTTTGTTGCTTGGCAAAGAGTTTACCGCCGCCAGCGCTTGGACAGAAAAAAAGTCTCAAGTTCAAGGAGAAATAATTCTTCAACCAGGAAGAACTGACACTTGAAAATTGCAAATCTTCAATATATGATCAATCTATATGCAAAGTTTCAATACATTTGAAGGAAAACTGTAGGAGGAGTTTGCGACACAAAATTACTAGTATTTCATACACAGATGGACACACAGATGGACATAAGGACGAACACTGGAAGGACAGACAGGCTGATTTCAGTACAGCCCAGAAAACATTTGTTTTGCGGAAGGTATGATAAGGAAAGAAGTCAAGCTTTTAGAATACTTTTTAGTACTTATCTGAAAAAGTTTAATTCTAAATTTTCTCCTTATCTTTTTCAGGCTATCTGATTTACATACGAATTTTGTTGTCTGCAAGTGCTTTCAAATGGGATCCATCAAAATTTTTGTCGTTTGGAAAAGAGTTAACTGAATGGTAAAAAAGAAACTGAACAAAGATACCTTATTGCACTGTTGTAGATCTAGGTACCGAAGAAGCACCATCTCATCTGGTACCCGAGCCAAACACTCTCCAGTTATTTTATCAATGCCAAGTAGATCTAACACCCGAAGGTTACTGCAAAAGGAAACATCCTTAACTTTTTATCAAACACGAAAATTTTAGACTGGTCAAAATTAACCCATCACCACACAATCCCAGCATGGTAACCAGCATTTTCTCCTTATCCCACAATATTTTCTACCCTTCACAAAACAAATTTCAAATTTCCAGTCACTTTTATTTTGTCGTCTGCAAATGCTTTCAATTTGGACTAGCCTAAAATATTGTCGCTTAGTAATAAGTATATGGCATTAAATCTTTACCAAATGACAAATTTTTGGACTGGACAAAATTCAAAGCATCTGCAGACAAGCAAATTAAACCTTGGTAATATGATGATTTCTGATAGGATAGAAAATATTGTGGTAAGAGGAGAAAATGCTAGTTACCAGCATTTTCTTCTTTTACCACAATGTTTTCTATAAGCTTTTTTCTCAGGGTCATTAAAAGTCGGGATTGTGTGGTAAAGACATAACACGCAACAAATAAAATGATATATGAACTCAAATGATGGAAATTGTATCACAAAAGGTAGTAAACATTTCGGGCAAAGGAGACAATGTATGTCTATATTCCTCTGTTCCCAGCATTTTCGCCTTTTTCCCAGAATTGTTTTAGACAAAAGCTTCACAAAGCTGCACATATATGCCGAAAGGGGCTTGCCAGTATGTTGCCGCATAAAAAAAATTTTTTTTTTTTCAGAAATTTTGTTGTTTGGTAAAAAGTCAATATGAAACTAGAGCTATCAATAAATGTTATTATACCCCGCACCAGGTCCTTGTCACAAAATACACATGTAGGTTTTTTGTTCCAGAATGCTGAATAGTTTAGTACAAGAGAAAGAGTTGAAAAAAGTTCAAAAAGAGATAATTCCACACAAAAAAATCACAGCAGGGCCAGGAAAATTGCACATGCACAACTTCATATATATATAGGAACACTGTGTGTAAATTTGAGTTCAGTACCTTAAGCCATTACCACACAATCCCTACTTTTGACGCCCCTGAGAAAGAAGCCTTTAGAAATCATTGTGGGAAACGGAGAAAATGCTGGTAACCAGCATTTTCTCGCTTTCCCACAATGTTTTCTACCCTTCACAAATAAATTTCAAATTTTTAGTCACTTTTATTTTGTCGTCTGCAAATGCTTGGAATTTGGACCAGTCTAAAATGTTGTCATTTGGTAATGGGTCAAAAGGTGTTGGGATATTGCTCCAGACAAATTTGTGTCTACGGACAGACCGACTGATGGACAAACAGCCATGGCAATTCCAGTATACCCCCCCTCCACTTTGTTGTGGGAGTATAATCAGTATGACTTGTGGTGTCCATGCTTGTGATGTAGAGCATTAGCCCCTTAATGATAAGGCCCTAAATTGAATCCCTGTGAGCTGCTATCAACTTTGGCACTGCATTTGGCCCACACATTCGGCATGAGTGCTGGTGGAGTATCTTAGAAGCAGAATCAAGAGAGATTACACTAAGATACAAGAACTTCTCAATTGATGTACAATAAATATGTTTTAACTCTTTACCAAACGACAACATTTTGGACAAGTCCAAATTGGAAGCATTCGCAGACGAAGAAATAAATGTGATTCAAAAATTGAAATTTGGTTTTGGAAGAGTAGAAAACATTGTGGAAAAAGGCAAAAATGTTGGTTTCCAGTATTTTCTCCTTTTCCTACAATGTTTTCAAAACTTTTCTTTCTCAGGGTCGTTAAAAGTCGGGAATGCTTGGTAAAGAGTTAAAATAAGTTAGTAAAACTACCTGCAATGGTCCACAATTGAAATCAGACCAGTCTCGGTTATAAACCAGCACCAGCTTAGAGCCAGCTCCTGCAAGTTTTTACCACACCTATAAATACAAAAGAGAAAAAGAAGTTTGTTTCTGAATAAAACGACAAGAGCTTTGCAAAAGGGGCTTGTCGGTGAGATGGGTTAAAATCTAGAACACCTGCAGATATTCAAATTTTATAAGTCAAATGCACAACTACACATCATAGAGATTCATTGTGGTAAGTTTGAACTAATTCCAATGAAAACTGTAGGAGAAGTTGCGCACACAAGAAATTGCTAACGGAAGGGCGGACGGACAGACAGATAGACCAGCGAGCGGGGCCATAATATAATACGACACTTGGGCATATAAAAAAAATGCTTTACCAAATAATACTATATTTTATGAACCTTGAAATAAAAGGTTTTGAAACATTGTGGGTGAAAAGATGCAATGCTGATTACCAGCAAATTGTACGAATTGTAGGCTAAAGCTGATGCTGCAGGTTGCTTGTTTGTCAGTTATCTATTTAACCCTTTACCAAACAATCCCGGGTTTTTACGACCCATAGATAAAAGCCTTTTGAAAACGTGGGAAAAGGAGGAAATGCTGGAAACCAGCATTTTCTCCTTTTTCCGCAATGTTTTCTAGATTGTGACATTCTCTACATTAAGACAAACCCCATCATGAGAGCCATTCTTCACCGACGACAAAATAAACATGACTGCAAAATTGAAATTTGATTTGGGAAGGGTAGAAAACATTGTGGGAAAAGGAGAAAATGCTGGTTACCAGCATTTTCTCCTTTTTCCGCAATATTTTCAATAGGCTTCTATAATCTCAGGGTCGTAAAAGCCCGTGACTGGTAAAGGGTTAACTTTATTGTGTTGTATTGTAAAACCATATTATGTACATTCAGTGCCTGATTAAAACAATTTTGTTGAAATGATATTCTCCGCTAAAAAAATAAAATGTAACTTAAAATCGCTCCCAGTCGGCCATTTTGCATCGAATCAAAACATAAACAAAACGTGTCTCGGCAGAATGGGCTACTGTACACATGTATAAAGTTTCACAAAATTCCATCATATGGTATTGGAGATATTCACTGGGGCGCACACACAGAAGGACGGACAATGGTAAAACTATATCACACCATTTTGGGCGGGGGATAATAATATTACTAATTAACATTCATGAATGCAAGATCCTGTTTGTAGTACAGGAAAACAAATGGGAAGAAATAAATATAGAAAACTCAACTTACGACTTCACCATTTCAAGAACTACAGCATCATTGATTTCCGAACACTCCGACAGATTCAGGGAATGTAGTTTACTCAGATGTGCTTCCTTGAAGAATGTGATCAGCCCAGTCTGGGAGAAATCTGTACCTTTCCTTAGCCGCAACACCTCCAAATTCTTCAAGTCCTGTAAAGTAACATAAATTTCTATTTACCCAATTTCACGGTTCAGAGGTTGCTAACTTTTTACCAGACAATGATGAATTTTGACGACCCTGAGGTAGAAGCCTTTTGAAAACATAGTGGGAAAAGGAGAAAATGCTGGTAACCAGCATTTTCTCCTTTTCCCACAATGTTTACTATCCTGCTGGAAACAAATGTCAATTTTTGAGTATGTTTTTGAGTATGTATTTTGTTGTCTGCAAGTTTTGTCTGCTTTTACAACCCTGAGACAGAAGCCTTTTGAAAATACACTGTATTGTGTGAAAAGGAGAAAATACTGGTAACCAGCATTTTCTCCTTTTCCCACCATGTTTTCTACTCTTCAGGAATCTAATTTGAATTTCTTAGTCACATTTATTTTGTTGTCTGCAAATACTTTCAATTTGGTCTAGTCCAAAAATTTGTCGTTTGCTAAAGAGGTAAATGATTAAACTTTTACAACACAGCTACATTTTAGACCCATCTATATTTAACTCTTTACCACACTACAAAATTTTAGACTGCTCCAAATTCAAAGCATTTGCAGACGACAAAATAAATGTGACATAAAAATTGAAATCTGTTTTGGAAAGGGTAGAAAACATTGTGGGAAAAGGAGAAAATGCTGGTTACCAGCATTTTCTCCTCTTCCCACAGTGTTTTCAAAAGGCTTTTTCTTCAAGGGCATCAAAACTTGGGATTGTGTGGTAAAGAGTTAAGAATGGTTCTAATGATGGTGTTTGTCTTAACCCATTACAAAACAATAATATTTTAGACTGGTCCAACTTGAAAGCACTTGCAGATGACAAAACAAAAGTTACTCAAAAATTGAAATTTGTTTCAGGAAGTGAAGAAAACATTGTGGGTAAAGGAGAAATAGCTGGTTTTCAGCATTTTCTCCTTTTCCCACAATGTTTTCAAAAGGCTTCTTTCTTAGGGTAGTTAAAAGTTGATAGTGTTTGGTAAAGGGTTAAATTGGCATAAAACATTGTGGTAAAAACGTTAAAAAGCTGGTTATGACCATTTTCTCCTTTTACCAGCAATGTTTTCAAGAGTCTATTTCCTGCATCCATATGAAAAGGCTTTGTTTAGTAAAGGATAAAACTCCATGCTTCATCTTACCTTTAAATACATCAGCCCTTTGTCTGTGACACATTCGCAGAAGGACATGCTAAACAGTCGGAGGTGGGAACATCGAGACAGGTATTTCAACGACTCATCGGAGATCTCGGCTCCATCTAGTTCTACTTCCTGTAGCCAATCCTGGTGCTTATGTACCATCGTAACTACAACACTTGGATAAAACAATAACAACAAATATTTAACCCTTTACCCCATAAGGCATTTCTATGGTATCTCTAATTGACCCTAAATAACAGCAAAGATGAAGTCATTTCTTAAGTGCATATGACACCTTTTGATAGCATAGAAAACATTGTGACAAAAGGTGAAATTGCTCGTCACGAGCAATTTCACCTTTTGTCACAATGTTTTCCAAAGGCTCCTACTAGCAATGCATTGAAATGAGTATCTATGGAGTAAAGGGTTAAGACAATGTCAGTTTTCATATGACAATGATACAAATGACAGCTATGTCAGTAAGCAGATTTTCTCCTAATTCTTCACAAAATGACAAAATTACATAGATAGCCTTTTCATGCAAGAATCAAATTAATGTGACTTAGCTCTTTACCAAACGACAAATTTTTGGACTGGGCGAAATTCAATGCATTTACAGACAACAAATTAATTCTTGTTAATATGATGATTTTAGACTTTGATAGGGTAGAACATACTATGCGAAGAGGAGAAAATGCTGGTTACCAGCATTTACTCTTTTTCCCCACAATATTTTCTATGGGCTTCTTTCTCAGGGTTGTTAAAAGTCAGGACTGTGTTGCAAAGAGTTAAGTCTTAACCAAACGACAAAATTTCAGACTTGTCCAAACTGGAAGCATTTCTAGATGACAAAATAGATATGACTCATAAATCGAAATTTGTCATTGGATGAGTAAAAAATATTGTGGGAAAAGGAGAAAATGGTGGTTACCAGCATTTTCTCCTTTTCCCAAAGTGTTTTCTAGCCTATCAAAAAAAAAAAATCATTTTATATGAGCCACACTGAAACTGTCATTAATCAGCGAATGGGTGATTTTCAAAAAAATGAAGTTTTTTTTCTTATTCAAGCTCAGCTGGATAATTTCATACTTTTCAAGTTTAGTTTTAGCCTAAATTATGTGTTATATTGGCATAAAACATGATGCAAAGTTTCATGAAAATTGAAGCATTCATTCCGAAGTAATGCCGCAAAACATACCCAAATTTGTCCCAAGTGCAACAGTTTTAGCGTGACATTTGAAATGTTTCGTCATTTTCAAATTCTTTCCAAAAGGCATATGTTCCAGTATATCCAAAAATAAACCTTGGGGGTTAAATACTATTATGTAACTCAGAGTTTACAATATAATTTATGTGTTTTTTGTACTGTTTACCTGTTCTTGGATGGCAACCTATGACCACACCCCTAATAAAAAAACTTGAATGAAAATAACTTGCTTTGAATTTTCATAGATAATATTTCTCACATTATTAGCACCAGATGCATTGCATGTTGTTAATTACAAAGTATAATGTTGTTGGGTTAATTATCAGCTGTTATGAAGCTAGAGCTTTTACTAACTTTACAGAAATTAGCTTCTCTAATCTGTTACCCAGGTTTGTCCCAAGTGCAACATTTTGTAGTTTTGTTTCCACCATATATCATACACTGTATAATATGTTATTTTGATTTATTTTTCGGAGCAGCAAGTCAGGGCAAAGCCATTTGAAGCAATCTTTTGCATGCAGTAATGCATGGGTTTCCAACAGGTGCCCAAAACTGATGTCCCAAGTGCAACGCAGTTTTCCATATTTAATCAGTGCACTATAATTGTCCAACAATACACCTTAACTCCTATGTTACGATTTGTCATTTTTATTAAAGCATATATCTTAACAATTAATGCCTTTTTAATACTGCGATTAGCCATTTTTGCATAAATATTTGAAAAAATATTAGTTTTTTTGCTAATTGAAATGTTCAGAAGAGTGTTTTACAGAATGTGAACTTTTTAAGGCAATTATGTTTTCCTGCATTTATTAATTATTGAAAGCAAATGCTAAAACTTTCAAAACTTGAGCTTAAACTGTCTACTTGTAGACATAAACAGTCATTTTCCAACCAACCTTAAAATGTTGCACTTGGGACACAACAATCAAAAAATGAATATTGTAAATGCAAGAGCTATTTTTTTTCAGAAACTGAATTATATATACAACACATATGGTAAGACTTGTTATAAAACTACCATTAAAGGGAAGTCTGGGCCACCTACTGGGGAAAATTCATCATCTAGGACAAGTTCTCCAGCAGCTTTTACCGATTAATTAAGATAGCATAAAATAACTGGAATAAAAAACAGAGGTATTGATCATAACCTGTATATTGTACAATCTGTTCTCTTCTATTGTTCGCACATCACGAAATCAGGTTTTGTCTTGGCATAGATCATTATCATATTATTTTTCTGGTACTAAAATTCCGCTAGTAAAATTGTTGTACTTGGGACATAGTAATTTTTTATGTGTGCAATATGCAAAACTTTACTTTTAATAATTAAAACTTGGAGAATTCAGATTTTAATTGAACATTATTTTTTGTTAGAAAGCAATAAACGACAAGAAGAAACAATGATCTTAACATCAAATTATTTTGAAACCTTGGGAAAAAAATACATTTTTTTCTATAGTGCTAAAACCTATACAACATTCATTTTGTTTTGAATTAACATTTATCAACTTAAATTTTTATGTTTAACGTCACTGATTGTGGTTATAAATCATCTCATTATATGAAATTGTAATAAATCCTTTCGTGGTAGAAGAGAAAGCATGGGGCTGATTTTGTCCCAAGTGCAACGTTTTGCATACATATGTACATCTGATAAAAAACTTCACTGAAAACCACCTTACCTTAGCTCAAAATGATTAAAACTTCTTAGTCTCAATTTATTTTGTAGAAAAACACTAGCTTACTTTCAGTATGGTCTCCTATAGCATCAATACTCTTATCATTACAGAAAATGCTTAATGTTTGTTAAAGGAAATTTGGTATTTTTGTAATTTTTTGTGTTCAAACTTCTTGATGTTTCTTAGTTCTGTGAAATAAAAATGGCATAGCAAGTGCTAAAATAAGCAATATCTTGACACATTATTAGAAATTCACAAAAAAAGACTGTTTTTGTCCCAAGTGCAACAACATTTTCGAGAAACAGACCATTTTTATAGGCCCACTTCTACATGAAATAATGTTTTGATTGAAAAGAAATTTATAGGATGTTTCAAGAATGCCTTGAAGTTGATCAGAAGAAAACTTATGGATAAATTGTTGAATAATTCAGGTGAATAGAAGAACTTTTGTAGGTAGAGAAAGCAATTTCAGTGACAAATTTACCAAAAAAAGGCAAAAAAAATTTTTTTCATAGAAACTATTCAAACCAATGGCATAGAGTCGTGTCTGAATATACGTCTTGTCAAACAAAACCAAAATATTAATTTAGAAATGTCTGAAATAAGTGTAATACTACTTATATGGTCTATACCATGTTTTAAAAATAAACAACAAATATTTTCTGAAACATACAAATTATATAACTTTGGTTTTTTTCATAAATTGTTGAATGTTAATTCCTGACACTTTCACATCTTATGAAGAAACTGACATGGAAATTATTCAGCTCAATTGCCATTTAAATTTTGACCTCTATGTCACACTTTGACTTCATTTTTTTGAAAATCACCCGAATGCTTTCAATTTCAGACAGGTCTAAAATTTTGTCATGTGGTAAAGGGTTAACTCATTACCAAACGACAAAATTTTAGACTGGTTCAAATTGAAAGCATTTGCAGACGACAAAATAAACGTGACTAAAAAATTAAAATTTGTTTTGGGAAGGGTAGAAAACACTGTGGGGAAAAGGAGAAAATGCTGGTTACCAGCATTTTCTCCTTTTCCTACAGTGTTTTCAAAAGGCTTCTTTTGCAGGGGCGTCAAAAGTAGGGATTGTGTGGTAATGGGTCAATTGAGGAAAAATCCCTTCAGTCTCTTTTTCGCTTACACCATATTCATTTATTACATATTTACTGATGCTAACACAATTGACCAATATCTGAACTATTATACACGCTATAAAGTTTTATCTCCATTTTTTTTTTCTCAGTGGCTATGGAGATTTTTAGATACATATAAAATGGTATTTGTCTTTGGAAGGCTGGAAAAATTGTGCAGTAAAGAGTCAAAAGGTCAAATTAAATCATTACCAAACGACAAAATTTTAGACTTGTCCAAATTAGGAGCATTTGCAGACGACAAAATAAAAGTGACTGAAAATGTGAAATTTGTTTTGTGAAGGGTTGAAAACATTGTGGGAAAAGGAGAAAATGCTGGTTACCAACATTTTCTCCTTTTCCCACAATGTTTTCTAAAGACTTTTTTCTCAGGGGCGTCAAAAGTAGGGATTGTGTGGTCATGGGTAAATGGTTTTTTTTTGGCAATGGGTAAAATTCAATCAGACTTACCTATCAGTCGTCCAAGAAATTCCATCCAAATTTATACTGACAAGTTTGGCTAAATTGTTACAAAGGAACTTTAAACTAGAATCCGGAAGCGAACAGTGCGAGAAATTCATGTGAGTTAATTTATCAGCTTTTGTCAGCAGTCGAATGCACTTGCTATCAATTTTATCACATCCTTCGACATTAATCTTTGTTAATTTTGGACAATTTTTGACAATACACTGTATCATATCACAGTTCAACGAATCACAGAAGCCAAGATTTATGTCCCGAATCCCTGGACAGAATTCTGTTATGATGGCTAATTCCGCCATGGTAATGTTAGCTCGTCCACGAATGACTAATTTCTGTAAGAACGGTGCCCTGCGCACAACCCATAGAAGATCCAGACTTTCTAAATGTTTAAAATGGGTAAAGTCTATGCATTTCCATAAGGACTGGTCCCTCGATAACTGACGCCACTGACGGCATACAGGCGCTACATGCTTGCATAGCTCGTATGTTGAAAGGTATGAGAATATATAAACTATCAACTCAGCAGGAAGGAATTCAAAATAGTTCAACGTATCAACTGATTCATTTATGGATTTTTTCATCAGCAATAAGGAGAGGGCATCTTCACAAGAAGAGGAAGTCAAATTGGCATTCATAAGATCAAACTTGTCAACCATGCTTGCATCTAAACTCTGAATCAAGAACTTGTAGTCCTGCGAGGTTTGCAAGTGTCCACTATCATTGTTTAAAACAGTTTTCCTATCATATTCTCCATTTTCCTGTCGCTGTTCAACATTAATATCAAAAATTTGATCCTCTGCCTGTGATTCAGCAAGCTTAACAACTTCGAAATTATTTCTAAACTCGTAGGTATTGTTTTCTAAATGATTCACTGCACCAAAACTTTCTGACTCTGCAGAGCATTCACCATTTGTAATTTCAGAGCTATTATCTGCGAAGTCGCTAGAAGTAGCAGTTCCTTCATTAGAAGTCCTTACCATTCCCGAATCTTCCTCAGATCCTGCTAAAGGCATATGTTGTTCTCCTAAATGACTTGTCTTACTGTCATGTTTGTCTAAAAATGGAACAATTTCTAGTTCATCTTCTATATCCTCCTGTTGTGGATGAAATCTTGATGTTTCAGCAGGACGTTTACTATTGGATACTTTTTCTGTTTCATGGGAGCCAACAAAGTTCTCCATGCCTCATCTTATTTTTGACTGGCAAAATCTACAACAAATAAAACAAAAAGGGCATGACTTTGCCCGTTAAAGTATAGATAAGTTATTAACTTGGATGATCAGCATTGCAAGAAAATGGATAAAATGTTGCTTCTTATCTGATAGTTTTTCTTCCTAAAGCTTTATTTCCTCGAGGTTTTTTAAAACACAAAGTTACATAAGGGTAATTAACTCTTTACAACACAATTGAATTGAAACAACCCTGTGAAAGATGCCTTTTGAAAACATTGTGGGAAAAGGAGAAAATGCTGGTATAAACCAGCATTTTCTCCCATTTCCTTATTGTTTTCAACCCTTCACAAAACAAAGTTCATTTTTCAGTCATCTTTCTTTTGTTGTCTGCAAATGCTTTCAATTTGGACCAGTCTAAAACTCATTGTTCGGTAAAGAGTTAAATTAACCCATTACCACACAATCCCTACTTTTGACGCCCCTTTTGACAGAAGCTTTTAGAAAACATTGTGGGAAAAGGAGAAAATGCTGGTAACCAGCATTTTCTCCTTTTCCCACTATGTTTTCTATCATTTACAAAACAAATTTCAAATTTTTAATCACTTTTATTTTGTCGCCTACAAATGCTTTCGATTTGGACAAGCCAAAAATTTTGTCGTTTGGTAATGAGTTAAATCAACCTTTCATCAAAGGACAAAATCTGACCATGGCCCAAACTGAAATTATTTGTACAACTTCTGATACAGCAAATGCAACATAGTGTTATCTGTCTGTGAAAAAATACAAAATGTTGTGGTAACCAGCATTTTCCCCTTTTCAATGCTTTGTAGGAGTGACAATTTCATAATTTGTTCTAAATATATATGTAATTTACAAATGCTTTCAATGTTCAAGTCCAAAATTTTGTTGTGGCAGAGTTAACACTTTAACAGGCAGCTAAAGTGTAGACTAGCCAAAACTGTAAGCATTGGCAGACAAAAATTTCAATGTAGCACAAATAATAGTATAGATCTATGTATCTGACAAAAAATAGAATTCTCAGAAAAGGAGTAAAAATACCAAGTTGCTAGAGGTCTATTCCTTTCCTCCATTCCCCTTAATTCTTTATCAAACGACAAAAATTTAGACTTGTCCAAATGGAAAGAAGTTGCAGACGACAAATCAAATGTGAATGAAATGATTTTTGTTTTGAATGGGAAAGAAAACATTGTGGGAAAAGGAGAAAATGCTGGTAACCTGCATTTTCTCACAATGTTTCAAAGGGCTTTTATCTCAGAATCGTAAAAACCAGGGATAGTTTGGTAAAGGGTTTAATGAAAAAAAAGAGCTTCGAGATGACCAGGTGTCGAATGAACTACTCAATGTTTGCACTGGTAGATTTTCGCATGGATCATCACTGTTGGTCAGAAGCAATAATGTCAGCATTCACTTCATTTATTATACATTTCCGCGGTAAGTTTTTAAAGCAAAATCATCTTTCTTTGAGTTCTTTTTGTTTTTTGTTGAAGTGGAAATCTTGATTACCTCTAGACGCTTGAACTTGGCTTCAGAAGCGCTTGCCTGAATTTGGGGGCAGTCAACAGTTTCTCTATATTCAATGTGCAGTGAATAGTGTCGTGTTTTTTTTTTTTTGACAGGTCCGAATAGGTAGAACGTAGGATACCAAGTCTTGGACCAGGGTAGAATGGATTTTTATGAACACACTTCTGCCTTTCTGTCATTCTGTTATTTTTTTCAATAAGATTTTTGCGTTTTTTGTTACCGATTCATTTTGATTACGGACTTAAACCTGAAAATAAGCAGGGATGTTTGGCGGCAGTCCGCCCCTCCCCCGTAGCAATCTCGAAAGAACTTAGGGTACCAGTCCCTTGGACAACCTGAGATTGCGGATAATCCGATTTGAGCCCCACGTCTGGCCATCTAAAACTATTAATAGTTCTTTAAATGAGACCTTAAATCAAGGTCTCTTTTGACGGTGCTATACACTGAGCACGTTATTTCAAGAACCATCTAGGTGCGTTCAACATAGCGAGCGCTTCGAGCGCTCTCTCGAAAGCGCTTTTGTTCTGAACGCGGGTGCCCGCTGCGGCGCTCGATAGTGCTCGCGTGCACACTTGATAGGAGTTTCGCTTGTATTTCCAAGATGGCATCCAATAGCAGAAGTGTTAACCAAATGAGAGAGTCTAATGAGAATCTAAACAATGAGGCGACTGGACAAAATTACATCATGCACGTCCCTCTAAATGTTTACTAAAGATGTTCTGAAGACAATTTCAATATTTTATACTTTTTTTTTTCTTTTTCTTATGAACACGGGGAATTAACAGATCTGTGATCGAAACAAAGAGATTCACCATACCGCTGTTTTCTTTGTTTATGCTCTTTTATCATTAGATAGTTTACTGAATTTTACAGATAACTCTGTAATGATGGCCAGTCCTATGTTCCAGAAAGATCTTTATAGACGCCATTTTGAAAAAAAAAAACGAGCTCTAGCTTGCGTTCAATTAAGGAGGTGCATTCTCGCCAGGCGCTCTGTGAAGCGCCCGCGATGTTGAACACGCCTCATGTGTAACTTAGGATCGGCTTCACCCTGTATCAGAGGCGTGTTCAACATTGCGGGCGTTTTACCAAGCGCCTGGCGAGAATGCACCTCGTTAATTGAACGCAAGCGAGCGCTCGCTTATTTTTTCAAAATGGCGTCTAAAAATATCTTTCTGGGACATAAGATTGGCCATCATTACAAAGCTATCTGTAAAATTCTGTAAACTGTCTAATGATAAAAAAGCATAAACAAAGAAAACAGCGTATGTTGAACTCTTTGTTCCGATCACAGATCTGTTAATTATCCGTGTTCATTAAAAGAAAAAAAAAAAAAAACGAAAATATTAAACTTTTCTTCAGAACATATAAAAAAAAAACATCTAAAGGGACGTGCATGGTGTAATTTTGTCCAATTGCCTTATTGTTTAGATTCCCATTAGACTCTGTCATTTGGATAACACTTCTGCTATTGGATGCCATCTTGGAAATACAAATGAAACTCCTATCAAGTGTGCACGCGGGCGCTATCGAGCGCCGCAGCGGGCGCTCGCGTTCAGAACGAAAGCGCTTGAGAGCGCTCCAAGCGCTGGCTCTGTTGAACGCATCTCTGCGCTGACAATACCAACACATTGATTCTACGCAGTAGGGGAAACTTTTCAAGGCATAAATGTTGAAAAATGAACGATGGTGAATCAACATTTATATGGGATTATATAATAGTTTGACAACAACTTGACATGTAAATAAACAAGGGCGCCTTTCCTAACATGTCAGTTTTGCACATTTTGGGTTCGAAAAGGACATGTACATTTTGAGAAAACCAGATACGTTACCATACACATACCCTTTTCACACTATATCAGTATGGTATACAATGTTTTTATCGCAAATGCTATACGCGAACCTGACAGTGAGATACTGTAGTGCCGTTTAGGACAATTTGATAATGGCTAAGCAGAACAGACCCGTCATACAAGGATGGGAACTAAATCACTGCAACTGACATCTAGAAAAATCTATTATAACCAAAAGTATTTTTCTAAATGGTGTCAAGGAAAGCCATGATGTGCGGCACTTTTGTTCCTTTCGTGACAACATTTACTTATCCTTTCCACAAAAATGAAGTGTTTTATCAAAATATACATGTACAACACTTTTAAATTGACATGTAAATTGACTGAGTAACGTATCTGGTCAGAAAATCATAGATATCTGGTAAGTATTGCATGTTTGAGCTATCTACTATCATACATATGCATGTACTTTTACTATAATGTAAAGCGTATCAAAAACAGTAAAATATGGAGTAACTGAGATGGTTGCTTTACTGAAAATTAAAAAAAAAAAAAAAAAAACAGTAAATTAAAACAGTTTGAACTGGATTTTATGGCCAGACCCCCCTTTTCCTGTGTTATTTTAACTATGCAAGGCAAAATTGAATGCTGGTAAACTTTAAAACACTTTATAACAGTCTTTATATTGTAACTACAACGAATAGCATTTTCGAACTAACACAGTGGGCCTTTTGAATTTCCGACCTTGTTTTTCCCATTCCCTGCAAACATCATGGAAGGGTGTTAGTCAAATGTATTAGCCATTATACAATATGCATTTGTAGAAGTGTTATACATGTAGTATGCTTAACCATTAGGCATGAAAGCTAATCACATGCTTGGTGCAATGCAGTTGTAACTAGATCTGTATATAATATGGAGATCTCGTCACAAATGTACTGCATGAACCTGCCGAATTACTGCGGCATACATGTACATTTAGACATGCATGCCATAATTTGTAATTACCAATCATACACCACAATACTATTTCATGCCGATGTAATATAAAGTGTGCTTGACAAACGTGTGAAAGGGTCCATGGAGCAGTTTAGCACTGTGGTTTACACTGTTTGCATACAGCTTTTGGAAAAATGAGATTATACAACGGGATCAGATACGTTACCATTCGTGACCAGATACGTTACCATTGTTTCTACAGGAAAGTATACAGACTGATATGTGAAAAATATTATTGAATTTGTATTTTCTGACAAGCTAAATATAACCGTTTACTAAAGTCAACAGAAAACTTGACTAAATGCATCAATGATTGGTAAAACGGACAAAATTACAGCATACCTTTTATGTAAAGGTTGATTACACTTGATTATACTTGATTACATGACCAAAAAAAATGGCGAGAACATTGGATTCATTTCCAGGAGAGAAAATGAGGCATATGTCGTAGTTTGAGTACAATGACGTTAATAAAAAAGTGCAAAAAGCGGTCCTAACATCAGAGTTAAAATGTCACAGTAACGTATCTGGTTGGGTCACGTATCTGGTTCCAAAAACGGTTTTCAGTGCATATTTTCTTAATATTGAACATCAGTCAACCCAATTTCAATTAAAAGTTACACTTTTCAGGCTAAATTATAAGGCATACGTTTAAGTTGTTACATTGATTTCATATCGTCCAAAATAAGAACTAATGTTGGTAACGTATCTGTTTATTTTTAGCGTAACATGTCAGCACAGAGGATTCATGACCATGGGGAATTTTTGTTATAGATCCAGCTTATCCAGATTTTATATGTTGATACAAGCACATATAATTGTTTAAAATTACTGACATATTACTTCCCCATTCCATCCGTATCGATCTTTTTTCCTTGCACCTTTTGGCTGTAACGTATCTGGTCTGATTTTGGCGACATCCACTTTGTGAAAATGGCCAAGGCATCCGACCACTGTCGGTGAAATTTTATTCTTCTTATATTTATACAATGTTTGTAGAAACGAAACAATGTGTAAATTGGGTTGCCATATGTGAAAATGAAATAATGTGCATACTCGATACAGCAATGGTGCGCTGGCGACAGGTAAAATCACCAGGGATAGGGGTATATTAGGTGATACAGCTTGGGTATTATGTTGTTTCCAATAATTTTTAAGGTTTTATGTGATGACTTGAATGTTGTCTTATTTGGAAAATATGTTTAAACATGATTTTACCCTACCACCTTTATGCATTTGGCTGGCGACATCGTATTTGTAAATATTGCCCCTACTGCGTAGAATCAATGAACAGCCTTTAGGGAGTTTTGCCCATATGGACAAACGGTGGAGAAGACAATATTAAAACTCCCCATATGGATAACATCATAATGCAATTTTATTCATATATTATTTTTGGGGGATTTTTGTTTTTGAAGATCATAGAAAATCCTTTCTCTTTAGAAAGAAATATAAGAACAATTATATTGTGGCATATTTCTGCCGCGAGATACGAAATATTGCTGTTGCGATAATTCAACTCTTTACCAAACGAGAAAATTTTAGACTGGTCCAAATTGAAAGCATTTGCAGACGACAAAATAAAGGTGACTGAAAAATTGAAATTTGTTCTGGGAAGGGTAGAAAACACTATGGGAAAAAGGAGAAAATGCTGGTTACCAGCATTTTCTCCTTTTCCCACAGTGTTTTCAAAAGGCTTCTTTCTCAGGGGCGTCAAAAGTAACTCTGATTGTGTGGTAATGGGTTAATAGAACTATCGCAAAAAAACAGTTTTGAAAAAATACTATCTAGATAATAAAGAATTCACGATAAAAATATCGTGATTCCCGGTACCATCAACAGAGAAAGATATTCGCCCTTTGTGTGGAAAAAGTTTACCCTTTTTTTGCTGAATAGGTTAAATAAAACTTTCAAAGTGATAGTTAACCCCCGAATAATGTCTTTTTTTTTCTCGGTATATATAATCTTACCGGACAGTGTAGATCCAAGATTAAAATGCACGATCTGGGCAGTCTATTTTTGATGTATAATGCCCGCAAAAGGTCGGTAAATCTTGCGCGGTAACTTGAAGGTTAAAATAGGTAGTCTAAGCTTTTTACAAGGGAAGTAATTCAAAATGTATTTTAATTGTTGCGCTGGTACTTATTTCCCTTGTTATAAAAAAATCTGAGGATGACGTCAGTTTGAGATGGTTGGAATAGTTGGAGCGGTCTCGTAAAAGCTTCTCTCTCAAGGACATAATAGTGTTATCTCCTTTTCCCACATGATGATTTCTCCAAGGTTCGTTGATAGTCAAGTTTGTTTTTTTAAGTAGTAAAAAGCAACAACCTTGTTTCCATAAAAAATGAGAAACCGTTCAGGGTGGAGGTACATGTGTATACAGTATAGTGATCTAAGGTGTATAATCAAGTGTCTGTCGCTCTGTGAATCAATCAAGCAATCAAGCAATCAAGCAAGCAAGCAAGCAAACAAGCCAGTCGGTCGGTCGGTCGGTCAGTCAGTCAGTCAGTCAGTCAGTCAGTCAGTCCATCCATCCATCCATCAATCAATCAATCAATCAATCAATCAATCAATCAACCAGGCAAGCAAACAAGCCAGTCGGTCGGTCGGTCACTCAGTCAGTCAGTCAGTCAGTCAGTCCATCAATCAAGCAAGCACGCAAGCGAACAAGCTTGTCGTTCAGTCCAACAGTCAAGCAATCAACCAATTAACCAATTAAACAAGTCAACCAATCAATCAAGCAAGTCGATAATTCGAGAAAATCAATCAATCAATCAATCAATCAATCAATCAATTAATCGATCGATCATTCAGTCAATCAATCAATCAATCAATCAATCAATTAATCAATCAATCGATCGATCGATCGATCATTCAGTCATACAATCAATCGATCAATCAATCAATCAATCAACCAACTCATCAACCAATCAATCAATCAATCAATCAATTACCTATACGATCAAAGGTAAACAAGAATGATCAACGTGAAGTCCGGTTTATTAAAAATTCTGTAACAAAAATAAAGAAAACATTGCCGCAATAAGAAGAAATTGTTTATGAAGAGCAAATTTTCCTTTTTCCGCTTCTTTTTCATATTTTTAATGAGTTTGCAGGAATAAAGCAATTTATCTCAGCTTTCAAAAGGAACGTTTGAACATTCCCACTTCCACTTCGGTTCCTTTGGCAAATATACGTAAAGTGAGCCCCATTAACCTTTTACCACACAGTCCCGACTTTTAACACCCCTGGGAAAGAAACCTTTTGAAAACATCGTGGGAAAATGAGAAAATGTTGGTAACCAGCATTTTCTCCTTTTTCCCACAATGTTTTCTCCCCTGTCAAAGAAAAATTGCACCATTTGAGCCACACTGAAATTGTCGTCTGCAAGTGCTTTCAAATTGGAAAAGGCTAAAATTTTTGTCGTTTGGTAAAAAGTTAACCCTTTACCAAACAATCCCTGTTTTTTACGATCCAGAGGAAGAAGCATTCTGAAAACATTGTGGGAAAAGGAGAAAATGCTGGTAACAAGCATTTTCTCCGTTTCCCACAATGTTTTATACTCTTCTAAAATTAAGTTTAAATTTTCAAGTCATGTTTATTTTGTCGTCTACAAATGCTTTCAATTTGGAAAAGTCTAGAATTTTTGTCGTCTGATAAAACGACAAATTTTAGACTCTTCCAAACTGAAAGAGTTTGCAGACGACAATTTCAAATTTGACTAAAATGGAAAATAATTCTTCAAACCGGTAGAAAACAATGTGGCAAAAGGAGAAATTGCTCGTTACGAACAATTTCTCCTTTTCCCACAGTGTTTTCAAAAGGCTTATACTGCAGACACGTGAAAACCAGGATTGTTTGGGAAAGGGTTATAGGATAGACCCCCCCCCCCCCCCCCCCCCCCCATTAGCGATAAAAAATCGATATTCCCATCTTTTCTTGTTATACATATTCTTCATAGGACTGGTCCCTGGACACCGCTACTTTTCGCTTTTCCATTCTATTAGGTATTTGCCATTAGACATAAATTTACCCCAAACAAGATAATGATGTCTCCCCCATGTAAGAAAGGAAGGGAGGAGAAAGCGAGAATCTGATTTCAAAGAGGCTTGCCAAGTTTCATTTAACGTTTTATTAGACGATAGTGCATTGTTAGACTAGAAGTAGATTCAGTTTGCAGTCGACAAATTGAGGGCCATTCTTCAGTTATTTCCCTGGATTCTTCTTCAGAACTACATTGGTCCTGATATGGGAATTACTCGGATTTTATCCTTGATTTTCTTGCACTGAACAGCTATTTTCCAGAGACAAGATTTCAAGTAAATCTAGTTAGATTGTTTTAAAAATCTATATTTTACAGATTTCCTGGTGATTAAGAACAGATTTTGAGCTGAATTACATGTGGACATTAAACAGACTTCATAAATCATTGTTATAATTATCGCAACATCCCCAAGGGAACCAAGGATAAAAGCAAAGGAATACAGGTGAAAGGACTATGTGTTATTTGGTCACCTTCAGTCTTTATCCGTGGCAAGGGAGATAATTTAAGTGACAGGAATGCCCCACACATCTTCACATATCGTCGGTTTGCTTCCAAAACTTCGTAACTACAGCTTGTAACAAGCTGTAGTTACGAGGTTTAGAAGCAAACCGACGATATACCGCACTTCATATATAGAGAAATTCCAAGGAAACTTGGTAATGTTGATTCGGACATTGAATGTTCGTTTCTTATAAAGCCAAAGAGCTATTGCCATGCGTATGAATAGTACCAATTTTTGAAATAAGCTCGACGATAACAATTTGTTGCTCTATATTGTACGGCTTGACACCGTACAATATAAACTCGCAATCGGTAAAGTTCCATATATAAACCTATTTTTTTTTCCCTTGGAGGCCATTTGGACATTACGTTTCAAAGAAGCGATCAAAGGACCCAAAGCCCTGAAAAGCGGAAAAGCTATGACGCATGCGCAAAGTGACGTCTCGGATAAGACTGCACAGTCCACGCAGGTTAACCCGAAAGAACACTGTCTGTTTTGATGCAATTGTCTGTTTTAACCCATTACCAAACGACAATATTTTAGACTGGTCCAAATTGAAAGCACTTGCAGACGACAAAATAAAAGTGACTGAAAATTTGAAATTTGTTTTGTAAAGGGTAGAAAACATTGTGGGAAAAGGAGAAAATGCTGGTTTCCAGCATTTTCTCCTTTTCCCACAATGTTTTCTAAAGGCTTCTTTCTCAGGGGCGTCAAAAGTAGAGATTGTGTGGTAATGGGTTAAGGTATAGATAGCATATATTTCGTTCAGATCAAACAGATAACAGACCAGCTACTCAAAACCGTGAAAGTGAGCGCGCATGCGTCGATATGCATTATGTTATTGGTTCCGGTCAGGTCGATCGTTGTACGAAATCCATTAAAAATCCAACTACTTGTTTCGTTTCGAAAGACTGGCAAAGTTTCGAAACTTGTGAATGTCACTCAACTATCAAGTCACTAGAATTTACAATTTTTCGGTATTCCCAAAAATTAACAGTTTGATAGCAACAGTTTCGCCTGACATGATTAAGTGACATAGTTGTCGGATATCAGTTAATTCGGACGAAAGCATCGGGAAACTTTCCAAAGCGACGATTGATTTGTGTCCCTCATTTAGGAGATTGGTTTCTTCTGTAAATGGTATTCATATACTGCTGTGTATCTGCTAAATTGCTTGTCAACATGTCAATTTCTAATATTGTCGGTGTGCTTCCAAAACCTCGTAACTACAGCTTGTTACAAGCTGTAGTTACGAGGTTTTGGAAGCACACCGACGATATCCTGGTTCGAAGTTACTGATTAACGCTATAACCGACGAGTAAATGTTTTGCTTGACCAAGTTAGAGGCATTCGCAGACGAAAAATAAATGGTAACTTAAACAATGGAATTTTTCTTTGAGACAGTTTAAAGGTGGTCCTTCAGATTTTGGGACGAAAATTTTACACACAAAAAAAAAAACCTATCCTTTTACTCCCGAAGCATTTCAATTTTCATTTATGAACCCCAGTAGCCGAAAACCATCAGACAACAAGAGAAATTAGAGATTTACTACGGCCCAGATCGACACCGACGGGAAACATGTTCTATCTTCTATCTTTATATGGGTAACTCGCTCATTTACATACCGACGCAGCTTAAAACATAGCGTTCGAAGATGACATTATGGGAAAAAATTAAATGTTTGTTATCTAATAAAATTAAGCGTCATTAGTCACGTGCCAGTCACTTGAAACACCCACAATGTTTTTTTTTTTTATTTATGGCGCGAAATCTAAAAATACCTTAAGAGGTCACGTAGCCTTTTAAGGGGACACCATGAAATAATTGTTTTTACAATTCTTTGACTTTTAATCATTGATGATTTGTATTCTTTTTTCTAAATATAAATTACAGTTATATATATATTTTGTAATTTGGTGAGGTGTGAAAAATCTAAATACACACCTTTAAAATATTGTTGGAAAAGGAGAAAATGCTGGTTACCAGAATTTTCTCCTTTTCCAATAATGTTTTAAAAGTCTTTCTCCCAAAGCCGAGACCCGGTGGCTCAGTCGATAGATTACAGGACATGAGACAAGGAGTCGTTGGTTCGATTCCCGGCTCGGTCAATGTCCATCTGAGGATTGTCACTGATACAGTCGCTGCGAAAGGGTTCATTCCTCTCCCACAATAGACCATTATTTCGACGATGGTTATGTGGGAAAGCAGCCAATGCCTTGGAAAGAATATCGGGTGAGGTAGTGGTAAAAGAAACTCCTGGAAAGCATAGGTAGGCGCACTGACAGCCGCGATATAACTTAACTCTTTATCACACGACAAAATTTTAGACTGGTTCAAATTGAAAGGAATTTCAGACGACAAAATAAAAGTGACTGAAAAATTGAAATTTGTTCTGGGAAGGGTAGAAAACACTGTGGGAAAAGGAGAAAATGCTGGTTACCAGCATTTTCTCCTTTTCCTACAGTGTTTTCAATAGGCTTCTTTCTTAACCCTTTACCCCATAAGGCATTTCTGTGGTATCTCTAATTGACCCTAAATAACAGCAATGATGAAGCCCTTTCTTATGTGTACATGACACCTTTTGATAGAGTAGAAAACATTGTGGCAAAAGATGAAATTGCTCGTTACGAGCAATTTCACCTTTTGCCACAATGTTTTCCAAAGTCTCCTTCAAGCAATGCGTAGAAATGAGTATCTATGGAGTAAAGTGTTAAGGGCGTCAAACGTAGGGATTGTGTGTTAATGGGTTAAACAATATTGGTTAAAATGTACGGCAGACGATTTTGAGAAATTCCTTGTAAATTACAATGGATTTAGGTTTGATACTATTATCTCCCGCTAGATGGCAGTCTACAAATACCCATCTATCTAATTTGGGTATTCTGGGTACAGCACCGGACTACTTTGAATTTCAAACTAAACGTTTACTCAATAAAACGCTACATGGTGCGATTCATTCAGCTATGATAAGCAGTTTAGAGAAATCTGGAGCTACGAGTAAAACAGGCCTGATTTCTCCCAACGTATTGATAAATGCCATTTTCTTCATTACTACTTCATAGCGCGTATTACTACAATCCCCCAAATATTGGGGAGAGTGATGCGTCATATAAGACAGGTCGAATCTTCGAAGAATATGACATTCAGCTATGATCAGCAGTTTAGAGAAATCTGGAGCTAAATCAGGCCTGTTTTCTCCTCAAACGTATTGATAAAAGCCATTTTCTCCATTGCTACTTCATAGCGCGTATTACTACAATCCCCCAAATTTTGGGAGAGTGATGCGCCATTTAGAGAAATCTGCAGCTAAAACAGGTCTGATTTCTCCTGAAACGTATTGATAAAAGCCATTTTCTCCTTTGCTACTTCATAGCGCGTATTACTACAATCTCCCAAAATATCGGGGAGAGTGATGCGTCATACAAGACAGGTCGAATCTTCGAAGAATATGACATGCGCAGATATGCGCAGACAACACATATCCATGAGATATATTTTGTCTAATAACCGACACAGTCATGGAGAAGAATGATCCTTGAGGATGCAGAAAATTTACCAATAGCAAAAAGTTTCGACACAGGTCAGCCTGCGCGGACTGCGCAGGCTGACCTGGGTCGATACTTTTTGCTAATGCTTTAAACCCCCTTTTCACACAACACAGCTCAAATCTATATCTCTGCAATGATCGCCGGATCGCGTGATTTAACCATATTAGACATTCAGTCTATATACGAGATTTCTGGGACAAAATGGAACTTTTAATTTCTCAACCGGCCTTAGATCTCGTATCAATTTATCGAGTACTGAACTCGCTTGTCTTGAATAAGGTTGCGTTCTTGCTTATTCAGCGTCTGTGAACAAAATTTCTGGACACGTCTTTGTGTTTTTATAGCATTGAACGAAATTCTCAACATTTTTTAAGGTCCAAGGCCCCTTACTCTCATGTTAACCCATTACCAAACGACAAAATTTTAGATTGGTTCAAATTGAAAGCACTTGCAGACGACAAAATAAACGTAATTTAAGAACTGAAATTTGCTTCCAGCAGGGTAGAAAACATTGTGGGAAAAAGAGAAAATGCTGATTACCATCATTTTCTCCTTTTCCTACAATAATTTCAAAAGGCTTCTATCTCAGAGTCATAAAAACAAGGGATAGTTTGGTAAAGGGTTAAATGACGAAAGATGCCGGGACTTGCCTTATAGCCCTTACAAAAACCACGACGTTACACGATATTTACCGATGAGTTACGGAGTTAACGGCCCCTTACTATCATATTAAAGGATGGAAGTTGCCGAGGTTGGCCGAATAGCCTTTAAGAAAACGTCGACGTTACACGATATTTACCGATGAGTTACGGAGTTAACGGCCCCTTGCTATCATATTAAAAGACGGAAGCCGCCAAGATTTGCCATATATCCCTTACAAAAACGTCGACGTTACACGATATTTACCGCTGAGTTGGTGAGTCTACTGTCCCTTACTATTATATTAAAAGACGGAAGCCGCCAAGATTGGCCGAATTGCCATTACGAAAACGTCGACGTTACACGATATTTACCTATGAGTTCGTGAGTCCACAGGCCCTAACTTTCATATTAAAAGACGGAAACTGTCGAGATTTATGAAAACGTCGAAGTTACACGATATTTACCGATGACTTAGGGAGTTTACGGCCCCTAATTCTCATATTAAAAAAAGGCAGTTACCGAGATTAGCCTTTACAGAAACGTTCATGTCTACCCATGAGTTAGGGAGTATACGGCTCATTACTCTCATATCAAAAGAAGGAAGCTGTCGAGATTGGCCGATTAGTAATTACGCACCTAAGATTCGACTTACTGCGTATTCGAACAATCGATATTTCAAAGTATATCAACAGTCAGAAGGTTGAGGTATAAAACTACATCTTACAGCGAACTTTGGAAGCTATAAATAAGACGGGGGTTTTGGGCGAACGACAATTTTGTATGAGCGGTATTTATTCCTTTGTGGTATCAAGTTACGAACTATTTTCCTCTATATTACGGGGCAAAATTGGGTTTAAACCCTTAGGCTACCACGCACAGCTCACTAACCTTTTGCGGACAGTGTAGATCAAGATCAGACTGCACATACGTGCAGTCTGATCTTGAATCTGCACTGCCCGATACGGAGATATTTTCATCCAGATAAAAGTTGTGAACTGGTAATAATGTGGTTGATACTATCAGCTTGAAAATTTCATTTAACCCTTTACCAAACAATCCCTGGTTTTTACGACCCTGAGATAGTATCAGTCTTTTGAAAACATTATGGGAAAAGGAGAAAATGCTGGCAACCAGCATTTTCTCCTTTTCCCATAATGTTTTCTACCCCTCACAAAACAAATTTCAAATTTTTATTTTGTCGTCTGCAAATGCTTTCGATTTGGACAAACCTAAAATTTTGTCGTTTGGTAATGAGTTAACATATTGAGCAGGTTGATCCTTGACTGTACAATACCGAGTTTTAACCTTCACTGGGAAAAAAAGACGTTTGGAAACATTGTGTGAAAAGGTGAAAATGCTGGTAACAGTAACATTTTCTCCTTTTGTCACAATGTTTTCCAACCTATCAAGAACCATTGCCATCATTTCAACCATATTTCAGTTTTCTCCTTTTCCCATGCACAATGTTTTATAAATGCTTCTTTCTGAGGGTCGTCAAAAGTAGGGATTGTGTAGTAATGGGCTAAGAGGGTCTGTGTGAAGGGAGAACACTTTTTCATACATGGCTTCGTCTCGATTTAAATAATACAATACCTGACAACTACGTCAGAGAGATATCTCTTTGGCACAGTGGTAATGGTATTGGTCTTTTAAACCTCGAAAAACGAGGATATTTACCCGTCATAGGTTCGAATCCAGGCAGATACAGGTTGTATTTTTTCGGTATGCATTTGTTGCGCGCTTTCTGTTGTCTGCGCATGTCAGATTCGACTGTCTTATATGACGTATCACTAGCCCCGAAAGCGGGCTGACTGTAACATTACGCTCTATAAAGTAGCAATGTTGAAAATAGCTTTTATCAATACGTTTCAGGAGAAATGAGATCTGCTTTAGCTCCAGATTTCTCTAAACTGCTGATCATAGCTGAGTGAATTGCAAGAGGAAGCGTTTTATTGAGTAAACCTTTATTTTAGTTTTAAATTCAAAGTAACGGTTGTCGCGTAGGAAAGTGGTTCGGTTCTGTTCCCAGGATGCCCATATTAGATAGATGAGTATTTATAGAATGCCATCTAGCGGGAGTTAATGGCGAGCTTTCATGTTTGTAAGACAGCGTCTAAGTTCAGTTGAATAATTTAGGGTACAAAATAACACGAGCACCATCCATGAATACGATCGTGGGTCATAAATAAACACCTTGCGTATTTTACAGCATGGTTTTGTAAATTGATAACCCATTATTTAGAGGGGCAAGATTGGTACACGAATTGCTTATAAACCTTTTAATCCGAGCCTCGGTACTTCAGTCGGTAGCGGACAGGACTTGAGAACATAGGGTGGGGGTCGTGAGTCCGATCCCTGGCTCAGCCAATTTCCTTCCGAGGATTGATGACAGTCATTGCGACAGGATCCATTCCTCTGCAACCGCTGACCATTGGTTCGATGGTGGTTTTGTGGGAAAGCAGCCAGTGGCTTGGAAAGTAAATTGTGCGGAGTACTGGTGAAAGAGGCTCCAGGAAAGCATTAATAGGTGCACTGGCCGCTGAGATATAACTGAAATAATGTTGAAAACGGCATAAAACGCCATACAATCAACTACAATCATACTTTAAACACTTTACGACTCAATACCGTGTTTTGACGAATCTAAGGAGACAGTTTTTGAAAACATCGTGGAAAAAGGAGAAAATGCTGGTAACAGCATTTTCTCCTTTTCCCACAATGTTTTCTACAACATCAAAGAACTCAAGCTCATTAGAACCAATTTGAAATGTGTTACCTGTTGTTAATTTTAATTTCAATTTGGAAGAATCTAAAGTTTTATTATATGGGTAAGACTTATTGGAGATTCAGTAGATTATTTTTTTGGAGGTTTTAAAACATTCATTTGTCGTTTTAAAAGCTGCTTTCAACCGTATTTCAGTTATGCCACGGCAATCAGTGAACCTATCCACGAATACAATCGTGGGTCATAAATAAAGACCTGGAGTATTTTACTGCATGCTTTTGTAAATTGATAACCCATTATTTAGAGGGGCAAGGTAGGTACACTGATGTTTTATTGGAGAATTTGCAGTTGTTATGTGAGGACAAACACGTTTTTTTCTAGCCCCGACAAAACTGACCTTTCCCCTGTCTGCCCAAAACCATAGGCACTCGGTTTCCATGTGTTTTACTTTTGTACCTTACCTTCTCTTCTATTTCTGCATATCATAATTACTAGACGGTTTTGCAGCAGCCATGTTTTAAGGTAACGGAAGTCTCTGATCAAGTTTTGATTTACGCTGGTTCCCGAATTGTCATTAACATACTGGCCAATACGGGTACCATGATAATGTAAACAAGACGTACTATTTTAAGCGTAGAACAATTCTGGTACCCGTTTTGGCCAGCGCCTTAGAGATGAATCGGGAGCCAGTGTAAATGAAAACCTGATCAAGGACTTCCGTTGCTTCAAAACAAGGCCGCTGCGAAACCTGCTAGTATGCAAGATGATAGATGTACAGAAATAAATGTTAAGTTGTGAAAGTCATGGAAACCGAGTGCCCAAAACACCATATTTCCCAACGCAAGGCGGCCCAGTCCTGGTAGCATACAGTCTTTCACCCTAAAGCAAACAATCCCTGGTTTTTTTACGACACAGAAGAAGAAGGCTCACGAAAACATTGTGGGAAAAGGAGAAAATGCTGGTAACCAGCATTTTCTCCTTTTCCCACAATGTTTTCTTGTCATATACAGTCAAGTTTCTATTTTTCAATCGCGTTTATTTTGTAGTCTGCAAATGCTTTCAATTTGTAAAAGTCGTTTGGGTAAAGAATTAATAAACGGGGGTCGCTAGTTGGAGAAAAAAATAATTCTTAGAATCATGATTCATAACTCACTCACAGCTGATCAATGTTTTGGTGATAATTATATGGTGAAAGTAGCCAGTTAGCTTTGGAAGAATCTTGTTTGAATTTGTCCAGAAAAGTTCAGTTGGATAGGTTCACTTACCGCTATAATATAACTTAAAAAATGTTGAAAATGGCTTCAAAAACCAAACAGTCGAAATCTAAACCCAATCGGAAAGGCCACGTAGAAGTGACCTTCCCTCCATTTGTGCAAGTCAATCCATTTCCGGTTCAATGTCCTACAGATCAGAGCGGAAGCCTGTCCCCACCTACATACCTAGTTCAATGTCCCATAACGTCCTTGCTTCCGACCAATAATCCCCTCCCCAAGCCCAGTTCAATGCCCGGGGGCCATCCCAGTCTTTCCCAAGCAAAATGCTCCTTCACTCAGTTAATCGTCCCTAAAACCATCTGTGGCTCTCGACTGATACACCCTTGTGCCAAGTTCAACGCCCAGAGCGATCTCTCTTCAGGCCGTTTGTATCCCCTCAAACGCACCTTCATCCGGTTCGACGCTTCAATCACCAAAGAAAGCGCACACAATCCGGTGTTATCACGTCCCTCTAGAGAAAGATTTAAAAAAAAAAATATTATGGGAAAAGGAGACAGACATAGTAACCAGCATTTCCTCTTTCTTCTGAAGCAATATTTTTTCTACCCTTTTAACCCTTTACTCCATAGATACTCATTTCTACACATTGCTTGTAGGCGCTTTTGGAAAATATTGTGGCAAAAGGTGAAATTGCTCATCACGAGCAATTTCACCTTTTGCCACAATATTTTCTTCACTATCAAAAGGTGTTATATGCACATAAGAAACAGCTTCATCCTTGCTGTTATTTAGGGTCAATTAGAGATACCGTAGAAATGCCTTATGGGGTAAAGGGTTACAGTCGAATATCCTCGTTTCAGCCTTGTTGGAATTGCTTTTAGTCCTTTGGCTGCTAGGCACGAGTCACTGACTTTTTGCAGACAATGTTGATCAAGATCAGACTTCACAGAAAGTGAAGTCTGATTATGGATCTACACTGTCCGATTTGGAAATATTATTCCCCCAAGACATAACTTTGAAATCGCAATATTTGGGTTTTTTTTGTACAATCGAATTGAAAATTTTACGTTCTACGTTCAATACGTTCAACTGCGGCCGTCTATGGTCATTCTCCACTACGGACAACTACGAAAGGTATGAACATAGCTTTTACCAAATGACAGAATTTTTGACAATTCCAAATTGAAAGCATTTGCAAACGACGAAATTAATGTGAATCAAAAATTGTAAAAGGTTACCAGCATTTTCTCCTATTCCCACAATACAATGTTTCCAAAGGCTTTCTTTCCCTGGGTCGTTAAAAGTCGGGATTGTGTGGTAAAGAGTTAACAGTGTAGCCTATCGTAACCCAAAACTAGTCCCCGTGCCGTGATGTTTGTAGTTGCTCTTCGAATCATTATAGTCTAATGAGTCACTGATCTTTTTTAATCCCTGAAGGGGAGGGGATGGGGGTGGGGGAGCGGGCGCAGGAAATATCAAATGCAAAGCATGAAAGGAAACCATGCATCTAAGCAATTACTTGCATTGAAAATATTACCCAAATGTTGTCTACCTTATTCCGAAGCAATAAATATTTACAAAACCGAGATAAAAGTAACTTTTTGACAGCGAAACTAATCCCTCCCTCACGCTAAATCCCCTTCAAGATGGAGAAAACGAATTTGTCAAAATATGTTTTATTAACAAAACCAATATGTTACGTCCAACACATGTATAACTCGGGAGAATAAATAATCGTAGAAATGTTGAAAAATCTGTTTAGATTATCGCGCACCTTGCTCCAACGAGCGCGTGCAGTAGAGTAAATATTGATAAAAGTTTGACATACGGCGTGTTTTATCGGTCTGCGGCAATCATCGCCTCGATGCAATGTTTATTTTCAACAAGTAAAAAACCTTATCATAATTATTATCAGTGTTTGGAAGCTTATCACTTTCTTCCAAGATGCCAGATTGCCCGGTGATCTACAGGTTTTGTTTGATCTAGGACACAGGTTTGAATCTGTCAAATACGTTATTGGATCCATTGCGATTCAGGTTTTTGGTGCGTAAGTTCTTGTTGCATACAGAAGAGTTTGTTTCTTTCCACTTGCCGCATTGTTTAACTCTTTACCAAACAACAACATCTTTTGGCTTGTCCAAATCGAAAGCGTTTGCAGAAGACACACACAAAAAAAAATGAAAATTTGAAATTTGTCACACAGTATGTGAAGGGTAGAAAACATTGTGTGAAAAGGAGAAAATGCTGGTAAACCAGCATTTTCTCCTTTTCCCACTATGTTTTCTCAAGGCTTCTTTCTCAGGGTCGTAAAAAGTAGGGATTGTGTGGTAATGGTGGTAATGGGTTAACTCTTTACCATACAGCATAATTTTAGACTGGTCCAAACTGAAAACATTTTTAGACGACAAAATTGATGTGGCTCATAAATTGAAATTTGTCCCTGGGAAGGATGGAAAACATTGTGGGAAAAAGGAGAAAATGCTGGTTACCAGCAAAAAAAACCCCACACATACAAATAGGGTAAAAAAACACAAACAGGCTGTGCCCGTAAAGACTGATTGGGATATTGTAGGAAGCAGAAAGAAAAGAAGATTAAAAAAAAACACACACACAAATAGGCAGTGCCAGTAATAGACTGAATTGAGATATTGTAGGAAGCAGAAAGAAAGACAGAAAGGAAGAAAGAAAGAAAGAAAGAAAGAAAGAAAGAAAGAAAGAAAGAAAAAAAGAAAGGAAGAAAGAAAGAAAGAAAGAAAGAAAGAAAGAAAAAGAAGAAGGAAAGAAAGAAAGAAAGGAAGAAAGAAAGAAAGAAAGAAAGAAAGAAAGAGAGAAAGAAAGAAAAAGAAGAAGGAAAGAATGAAAGAAAGAAAGAAAAAGAAGAAAGAAAGAAAGAAAAAGAAGAAGGAAAGAAAGAAAGAAAGAAAGAAAGAAAGAAAAAGAAGAAGGAAAGAAAGAAAGAAAGAAAGAAAGAAAGGAAGAAAAAAAGAAAGAAAGAAAGAAAGAAAGAAAGAAAGAAAAAGAAGAAGGAAAGAAAGAAAGAAAGGAAGAAAGAAAGAAAGATAGAAAGAAAGATAGAAAGAAAAAGAAGAAGGAAAAAAGAAAGAAAGAAAAAGAAGAAGGAAAGAAAGAAAGAAAGAAAGAAAGAAAGAAAGAAGAAAGAAAGAAAGAAGAAGGAAAGAAAGAAAGAAAGAAAAAGAAGAAGGAAAAAAGAAAAAAAAAAAAAAAAAAAAAAAAGGAAAGAAAGAAAGAAAGAAAGAAAGAAAGAAACCAACCAACCAACCAACCAACCAACCAATCAACTAACCAACCAAATAATAAACAAACAACTAACAAACAAACAAAACCTACACTTGATAATGAGATATAAGGAATTCGCCTCATACAAACTACAAGATCTACAGAAATAGTCAATAAATGCCTATATAACCCAATATCTTCTATCAGAAAATCAGATAACTAGATTATGGGACGTTAACCCATAAAGCCATAAATAAATGAAATAAACATTTATAGTCAGGAAAAAAACACCTAGTTTTCTTTTTCATTCAAGTCCGTATTTTTGTCTAAATAATTTTACAAAATAATGGACAGTGTAGATTTAAGATCAGACTGCACATCTGTGCAGTCTGATCTTGAACTACACTGTCCATTATAGATGTATCATTTGAACTTAAAGCTCTAAGGATCAATGTTTCGTCCATTGTAGAAAAGAAATGAATTATTACTCTAGGGACGTGCATTAATAGAACGATTAATACAATAAGTTCAGTCTTGAAATCGCCAGCTCTGAACATGTGACTCGACATAATACCGCAAGCCCATCTGCGTTGGTAGTTACGTTTATTTTTTTCCATTTTGAAATTTAAATACATGTATTACCTCTGAAAGGAGACAGTGGTCAAATTTTCTTTGATTTAGTTACGCACCTTGTTTTACTATTTACAGTATAGAGAGAGTAGCCACTGTGCTATTTATAGTAACGGTGTCCGATAATGTAAATTTTACTGATAGACCAGTAGAATTTCAGAGACCTATGATAAGACTTAGCCATTTACTACAATAATAGTAATAGTTTTAGTTATGAGTCGTCAACAGCCAGGAATTAAAAGACAACTGCTGGAAACATTGTAGAAAAATGAAGCAATTACTTTTACAAATACGGTAGGCTAAAGGTGGAAACAGTGGTTCCCACAAAAGTTATTCAAGACGACATTTACAGTGAAACAGTTAACGCATTACCACACAATCCCTGCTTTTGACGACCATGAGAGAGACACCTTCAAAAAACGTTGTGGGAAAAGGTGAAAATGCTGGTAAACCAGCATTTTCTCCTTTTCCCACAATTTTTTCTACTCTTCACAAAACAAATTTCAATTTTTCAGTCACATTTATTTTGTCGTCTGCAAATGCTTTGGATTTGGACAAGCCTAAAATATTGTCGTTTGGTTATGAGTTAAATACAAATCCACCATAACTCTTAAAGATTTTTAATCTAATCAGCTTGACTAAACCACCGGAGGGAGTGGATCCAAGATCAGAGTGCACGTTCTGTGCAGTCTGATCTTGATCTATTTCGTCCACGAAAACCCATGTTTTTTTGACAATGGCGCCGAAAGTAGTTCGGCTATCAGTGTAAAGTATAAAAGATTAGGAAGAAACCTTTCTGAGACTCAAATTTCCATGAAATAATGACATTGTGATTGACTTGTCTGTGATAAATTGTTGTCCAATTATCTCATTGTAGACCATTATTTACGTAGGGTCTTTTTTGTTCGTCTAGTAGGCAAGCAGAAACGATATTTTGTGGATCTGTTTGGACGAGAAAGCAGCAACATAGAGCAATGAGACAAGTCTTGGAAATACGACGCCGTTTGAAAACGCCAAGCTCGGCAAGCAGGTAGGCAGAAAATATATTGCACGTATCTGTTTGGGCGAGAAAGCAGCAACATAGAGCAAATAGACAAGCCTTGTAAATACATCGCCCTTTGAAAACGCCAAGGTCGGGCACCATTCGGCAAACCTCGGATGATCCGGAGATCAAGTCCTAGGGCATTCGGCATACCTCGGGTGATGGTAGCCATCAAAACCCTCGGCTGTGTCTGGCAGCTTGATTTGCACCTGTTGTCTGCTTATGTCATATTCTTCGAAGATTCGACCTGTCTTATATGACGCATCACTCTCCCCAAAATTGGGAGGGGGAAATTGTAGTTATACGCGCTATTAAAAAGTGGCAATGGAGAAAATGGCTTTTATCAATACGTTTGAGGAAAAATCAGGCGTGTTTTAGCTCCAGATTTCTCTAACCTGCTGATCATAGCTGAATGAATCGCACCAGGTAGCGTTTTATTGAGTAAACGTTTATTTTGCTTTGAAATTCAAAGTAACGGTTGTCGCGTTGAAAAAGTAGTCCGCTTCTCTACCCAGAATGCCCAAATTAGATAGATGTGTATTGTATAATGCCATCTAGCGGGAGATAATGGCATTCGGCATACCTCGGGTGACGGTAGCCATCGAATCCCTCGGCCGTATTTGGCAGCTTGATACATACAAATTTAACCCCGTTACCATACAACTAAAAATTATATTGGTCCAAATTGAAACAAGTCGCAAATGACATTTGAAAGTATCTTTAGCCTTTAATTATGTTTGATTTGGGTTTGTTTTTCAAGGTGTGCAAGCAATCACATCATTATAATTAGCAAAATAATACCTTTGATTGATATATCAATGAATTTTCCATTGTATGATTTCATTTACAATTTATTATGTTTAATAATATATAATTTACAGTAAAAACTATTGATTATATACATTTACACATTTTTTGTCATAAAGCACAATTTTAAGGGAAAAAAACTTATCAAATCCATTTAAGTTATATAAAACATTATTTTTTACAACCTCTACAAGTGTTTAAAGCAGTAAATTTTATTCAACTTTAAAATGATTTTAAAAATGTTCAATTAAACAAAAAGTAATTATAAGCATGTTTTTAAAACCATGGGGGTTTTGTCCACTTTTCAGTTAAGGCTATGGGGTTTTTGTCCTAATGAAGTTTTGTCCATGGGGCTTTTATCCTAGGGGGTGGGGGTTTGTCCGGGGAGGGGGTTGTCAGTGTAGGACAACCCCCAGTACAAAATCCCCATGAACAAAAGCTCCTAGGATAAAACGCCCATAGGATAAAAGCCCCCTAGGACAAAACCCCATCTTGTATGAATATAATTGATTTCATTTCTGCTTAGTACAATTTTCTCCTTTTCCTACAATGTTTTCCAAAAACCTTATCCATTAACACCGTTGAACCTCAGAACTGAGTGTAAAAGAATTTTACCACACAATTCCGACTTTAAACGACCCTTAGAAAGAAAGCCTTTCGAAAACATTGTAGGAAAAAGGAGAAAATGCTGGTAACCAGCATTTTCTCTTTTTCCCTCAACCTTTTCTACCTTTTCCAAATCAAGTTTCATATTTCGATTCACATTTATTCTGTCGTCTGCAAATGCTTTCAATTTGGACCAGTCTAAAATTTTGTCGTTTGGTAAAAAAAACAGCGTTTATTGGGGAGAAAACTAACTTTTGTTGTCTGCGGTATGTATGTAACACCAAGACAAGATGATTGATCTCAAGTCTGTCCGACATACAGGCATTTTTCTTTCTCTATGATTCCACACATCTTTAATATCTCTGGGAGATAAAGACCCGTATGTATCATCTATATTTTACGTTGATCTTATCTCGACTTTGAGACAAAACAAATGGTTTTTCTTTTTTTCGTTGATTTCTGTTTTTGTTTGTTTCATTTCATATATAATTGAATTTAATATTTTGCTGTTCTTTTGACTTGAACCACTAGGTTCCTTGTCAATTACATGGGAGTCACGATCTATGAAAAGGGGGCTTAATGCATCTGCAAATAGTTTCGGCCCAGGTCAGCCTGCGCAATCCGCGCAGGCTGACCTGGGCCGAAACTTTTTGCTCCTAGTCTTCCATTTTCTGCGTGTTAAAGGACCATTGAACCTCATGAATCAATCAGTTGTTACTTGTTAGACAAAACAAATTTTATGAATCCATATTTGCATAACTGGCTTGAAATCGTCTGCAAATGCTTTGAATCTAGACCAGTCACATGCCGTGGGTTTACTTCCAAAACCTCGTAACTACAGCTGTGTAACAAGCTGTAGTTACGAGATTTTGGAAGTAAACCAACGATACATATTTTCGTTTTGTAATTACAGAGTTCCAGATAAGAGGGAATGATGGTATTCTAAAACCATTATTTCTCTTTGAAATCCTATGTTGTGGGTACTCATTAGAATTGTCTCGATGCGACAATTCTAATGAGTACCCACAACATAGGGTTCGGTGAAGAATTATTAATATCTTTCAATTTTGATATCAAAATCACTCCCTCTATTTGGAGCTCTGATATAGACATAATTATTTTCCAATTAATCGCGTGTTTTAACGGTCCTGAAGACTATAAAACAATGTGAGAAAAGGAGAAAATGTTGGTTATCCCTTTCAAAGACAATTTCTACCATTTAAGACGCCTTTAACTCTTTACCACACGAGAAAATTTTAGACTGATCCAAATTGAAAGCATTTACAGACGACAAAATAAAGGTGACTAAAGAATAGAAATTTGTTCTGGGAAGGGTAGAAAACACTGTGGGAAAAGGAGAAAATGCTGGTTACCAGCATTTTCTCCTTTTCCCATAGTGTTTTCAAAAGGCTTCTTTCTCAGGGGCATCATTAGTAGGGATTGTGTGGTAATGGGTTAATTAGTCGTCTGCGAATGCTTTCAATTTGGACCAGTCACAAATTTTGTCGTTTGGTAATAGTTAACGTGTGTTTTACATCTTTCATCAGTATGTAGATGATCTTTCAACATAACAGCAGAGGGACCTCAATATTTACCTTTTACCAGACGACAAAATTTTAGCCTAGTCTAAATTTGGCGCATTTGCAGACGACAATTTCAATGTTGCTGAAATGGGACTGTCTTTCTTTAATAGGGTAGAAAGCATTTTGGGAAAAGGAGAAAATGCTGGTTACCAGCATTTTCTCCTTTTCTCAAAATGTTTTCAAAAGACTTCTTTTCCAGGGTCGTTAAAAGTCTGCATTGTGTGGTGAAGGGTAAATCCTTTACCACACAATCCCGAGTTTTAAAGATCCTACTATAGAAAGCTTTTGAAAACATTGTGGGAAAAGAAGAAAGTGTTCATAAAAAACGATTTCTCCTTTTCCTACAGTGTTATTTGACCTTTTAAAGATGGCTCCAAAAATTGTAGTCACGTTTAATTAATTTTGTTGTCTGAAAATGCTTTCAAATCTAGAAAAGTCTAAAATTTTGTCATCTGGTAAGGAATTAAATCTTAATCTTTTAACCCTTTACCACACAATCCCGACTGTTGAAGAACCTGAAGAAGAAAACTTTTGAAAAACATTGTGGGAAAAGAAGAAAATGCTGGCTTTCTACTATTCCCAAAACAAATTTCGATTCTTGATTCAAATTTATTTTGTAGTCTGCAAATGCTTTCAAAATGGTCTGGTCTAAAATTTTGTCGTTTGGTAAAAAGTTAACGGATAACAAAATTTGCAGACTGATTGTATGGTTGTAACGCCGTTTTCAACAGTGTTTAAACCATTATCACCCAATTCCTGCTTTTGACGACCCTGAGAAAGAAGCCTTTAGAAAACATTGTGGGAAAAGAAGAAAATGCTGAAAAGCAACATTTTCTCCTTTTCCCACAATGTTTTCTACTCTTCACTAAACAAATTTTAAATTTTCAGTCTTTATTACCATTTCGTCTGCAAATGCTTTCGATTTTGACAAGCCTAAAATTTTGTCGTTTGGTAATGAGTTAAGTTTCTTTACCGTTTGCAGTGCACCTATCCGTACCTTTCTGTAGCTTATTTTTTTAAATCCACACAACAGTTTCCTTGACAAATACCACTTCAACGTTCTCAACGCTTTGATTTATAACGGTATTCCGCACACTATTCTTCCCAAGCCTCTAGCTGTTTTGTCACATAACCATTGTTGAATCGATGATCAGTGATGGTGGAGGATTGAATCCTGTTGCAATGACAACCATTAATCAAGAAATTGGTCGAACTGCGGGTTTCTAATCTGCGACTCGCTGGTCTATTGAAGGTCATGTATGCAGCCGAATGCACAATCGGAGCTCGGATGGCGACCTTGCGAAAGAAGGCATCTAAAATCATTGTAGTGAAAATGAGAAAAATGCAGCGGAAGACGCTTTTTTATGTGTGAAATTACATGAACATTCAAGACATATGCTATTTGCTAGAATGCAATTTTCACCTTTGAACCATATGTTGGTATTTCCTTTAATAAAGCTAGTAGAATATTAGATGGCATCAAGACAAATGGTAAGCAGATCATGTGAAACGAACTCTAAACTACGAAATTTAGATTTCTGCATATTGAAGTTTGCATTGCTTCCAGTTTTCGTTTAGGTTAAACACATTTATTTTACATCGATTGAGAAACACGTTCTAACAACTTATACTAATCTCACTCGATTCTGCTTCCTGGGAACTACGCCAGTATTTGCGTCAAGTGTGTGGACCGATGAAACATCCCGAAGTTGACATCCGCTTCCGAGTATCGAACTTAGGTCCTTATGGTTACGAGGCCGAATCTCTATCTAAACCATGGACGCTACACCAGTCCGTGGTATCAGTTTTATATTTCCTTTTCATAAACCGACGTTACTGGGTCATTTGGATTTGATACATAAACCTATATAAAGATGAATTAGATTATGCAATTCAATGTATTGTCAACACTTTAACCCATTACCAAATCGACAAAATTTTAGACTAGTCTATATTGAAAGCATGTGCAGACGACAAAATAAGTGTGACCCAATAATTGAAATTTAGTTTGAAAAGGGTAGAAAACATTGTGGAAAAAGGAGAAAATGCTGGTAACCAGTATTTTCTCCTTTTTCCACAATGTTTTCAAAAGGTTTCTACCTCAGGGTTGTAAAGACCACGGATTGTTTGTTAAAGGGTTAATATGTGCCTATTTGATACCCAAATACACGAGCCAAGCTCTAGGAAAAGGGACTTTCATGTATTTCTGTGGGATATATGATACCAATCAAGTCATCACACAATCATGGTTCTATAAGACCCATTTCGTCGGACAACCGATTGAATCCATAGGTAGAAAGATCCTTTGATATTCAGAAAATTCGACCTGGATCGATACTTTTATGCAGAAGCATTAAGCTCCCTTTTCACAGAGCATACTTGATGTGAAAACGTTATGGGAAAAGCAGAAAAGTGTCTGTACAAGCACAGGCCTTTGAATTTCCATTGATTCGTCATAGAAAAATAAAATTTTCCTTTGTCGATCAATGAACACTTATGAAAGCATATTGGTGCATCGTCTGTATGTATTACGGAATAGTGATTTTTTTTCAACATTGTTAATGTAAATAGCACAGTGGCAAGCCTCTTTGCTGTATAGAATAAAGAAGGATTCACCAATGTGCTATTTATAGTAACGGTGTCATAATAATGAAAAACTCTTTAATCCCGTGATAGACCATTGAAAAATTCTTTATCCCGTGATAGACGAATGGAATTTAAGAGGTCCAAGGTACAAGCAACTTCTCCATCGACAGAAATGCCATAAAAAGTGTTTTTCTGTGAGACGAAAAGATAATATTTTAGAATAAAACTACTGTAGCAAGCAGTGTAAGATGATATTCTTCCTCAATATCAACTTCCAATTTACAATCATTTACATGTATATAAAATTTCTCTTTGAAGGATTCCCGCTCCCCTGGGTAATTATTTTCTTTCTACTCTGACAGTCTTCAAGCAATAAATTCTATATTACCAGATTTGTTTCGCTCTTTGCCTAATATAGATAGATTTCTGCGTCAGTTCATTGAAAAATCACCGAAAAATATTTCGATAAAATCCAAATACTACTTTGACTTGGCAGTTCTGTTTGTGATGCAATTTTCTAATGAGTATCGAAAGCTATCAAGTACAGGTACATATTCAAGATTTCTCTAGTATTATTTCTTCTATAAATTTCCAGAGCTTAGAATGATTCAAGAAAACGTATATTGAACAAAAGATTAAATTTTCACCCTGTGTACAGCCGTAGTTATATCACTGTTTATCTCCATAAATAGATTTTGTTTAACTGAAAGATCTTCTTGGGCAATTATATGTATGAAAACATTAAGAAGGAGCGTAGAATGTGGATCAAGATCAGACTGCACGTATGTGCAGTCTGATCTTGTCCACAATCTACGATAAAGAAATCCAAATTGGCGCGTAGCAGGAAGAAAAAACAAAATGGCGTATCTTACAATAAAGGAATAAATATTCTAAAAGATAAATTACCTCCCTTTCTGGGATTCAGTAATTAATTACGCCGTGCAATAAGAAACGTTTGGAGAGATTTAGATCTCGTCTGAGGCCCGTTGTCTAAATATTGAATTTCTTTGTGACGAAGTGGATCATGGGGCGAAACAATTTATGTGTCTGAGAAGTGTTTACATACGGGTTCCTGTTTTAACCGCGCATTTCCGTTGTCTGCGCACGTCATAATCTTCGAAGATTTGACTTGTCTTTTATGACGCATCACTCCCCCCATTTTTGAGGGGATGTAGTAATGCGCGCTATAAAGTAGCAATGGAAAAAATGGCTTTTATCAATAGGTTCAAGGAGAGATCAGGGTCTGTATTCACCAACCATTCTTAAGAAGATTCTTGGTCTTATTCTTCAGAATTTTGTCAGTATGAAAGTAACAGAACTTCTGATTGGCTAAACCATTTGGTTCAGGGTCTGTATTCACCAACCATTCTTAAGAACATTCTTGGTCTTATTCTTCAGAATTTCGTCAGTGTGAAAGTAACAGGGCTTCTGATTGGCTAAACCATTTGGCTTAGCCAATCAGAAGTTCTGTTACTTTCACGGTCATGAAATCTTGAAGAATAAGACCGAGACCGTTCTTAAGAATGGTTGGTGAATACAGACCTAGGCCTGTTTTAGGTTAAGATTTTTCTAAACTGCCAATCATAGCTGAATGAATCTCACCAGGTACCGTTTTATTGAGTAAACGTTTATATGTATTTCAGTTTGAAATTCAAAGTAACGGTTGTCGCGTAGGAAAGTAGTCCGGTTCTGTACCCAGAATGCCCAAATCAAATAGGCGTGTATAAGTACAGTGCCATCTAGCGGAGGATAATGGCGTATTTACGGTCGAAAACGAGGATGCCGCAGACGACTTTGAAAGTATTTTCATACAGTAAGGACTTTTATGGTAAACTAATGTTTAGAATATGAAAATATTGCGGCAAAAGTAGGTTAGTTAATCTCTTTAAAGCATAACATCAACCAAGCCATGACTTGAAAATGGATACATGAATACTTTTTGTCAATAAGCAAGTGAATTATGGGATAGAATGGCTCTTGGGCATGCAGAAAATTTACCAAACACAAAATGTTTTGACGTATTTCAGTCTGTGCGGACTGCCCACACATTTGGTGCGAGTACTGGTGTAGTTCCCAGGAAGCAGAATCGAGAGAGATTAGTATAAGTTGTTAGAACTTGTTTCTCAATCGATGTAAAAATAAATATGTTTAAACTAAACTGAATGCACTTGCAGACAACAAAATACACGTAACTCAAAAATTGAAATCTGTGTCCGGCAGGGTAGAAAACATTGTGGGAAAAAGGAGAAAATGCTGGTTACCAGCATTTTCTCCTTTTCCCACAATGTTTTCAAAGGCTTCTATCACAGGGTCGTAAAGCAACAGGTGTTGTTTGGTAAAGGGTTAAACCCTTCTTCACAGAGCGAAGCTCATCTTCAGTTATTGTTCTTGATCGAAGACAAGTTATTCAAAATCCTTTTTTCAAGCTATTCCCATACCATACATCAAAACCATACATTTAACAAATAATCCGAGCGTGAACGACAATGAAAAAACTTTTGAAATTACTGTAGGAATTTTTATTTGGATGGTATGCCCTTAAAAGACTACGTAGCCTCTTAAGGTATTCTTAGATTTCGGACCAGAAATAATGATAACAATAAAAAAAGCATTGTGGGAATGTCAAGTGACTGGCTCGTGACTAACGACGCTTAAATTCCATAACATAAGAAACATGTAATTATTTTCCACAATGTTTTCTTCGGACGCTTTTTTTTAAAGCTTCGTCTGTGTATTTCTGATATATAAATGAGCGAGTTGCTCATGTAAAAATAGACCGTGTTTCCCGTCAGTGTCGACCTGGGCCGTAGTAAATCTCTAATTTCTCTTGTTGGAGGATGATTTTCGACTACTGGGGGTTTTATGAAGGAAAATTGAAAAGCTTTGGGATTATAAGGATGATTTTTTTGTATTTTTGTAATATTTTCGTCCAAAAACCTGAAGGACCACCTTTAAACATAAGTTTCACAACAAACTTCAGAGTCACCGCATCAACACAGCAAAGAAATTTTCTCTCTAGAACGTCTGCTTGATGAAGCTATCGGGGGGCTGTGAATAATTGGACAAATTGGTGCTAATATACCCTTTGGACACTGGTTATTGCTGACCGCCCACACCAACTTCAGAGCGACAGGCTATCTTCGCCTTCAAAAACACAATTTAATCTATAATATTCAGTTTTGATCATTGATTATTGTACTGCTTGGGATTGTACGCGTATGAAATCTGGGGTTTTTGATAAAGTAATCAATTAGAAGCTAATGACAAATACACGTGTATATAACGCAAGCTTACGTTATCCTCATAAACAAAGGAAATTAAATGTTCAGGTCAATAGTAAAAATCCAAGATTTTGCTATTTCAAAAGTATTTTTTGGGGAAAAGATATTTTCTTTTCGGACAGTGTGGATCTAAGATCAGACTGCACGTTCTATGCAGAGTCTGATCCTGATCTACACGGTCCGCAAATGGTCCTTGAGCCGGGCTTGGCAGTCTAAGCGTTAAATTGATACTAATCTGATAAAGCAACGGTCAAGAAAAGTCCGCGGGTGTGATTAGATTTTGAATTTCTCTCGCGTTTCTCGCTTGCAAATTTGCAATTTGGCCCCTGTCGCTGATTGCAGGGAATATGATATATGTCGAACTTTTTTTCAGGAATTTCCACCGATTGACAAATCTGAAAGCGAGACTAAATGTAATGTTGAAACCGAAACTACGAATGTGCCATGAATCAAGATTGTGATTTTGTAAATCAGATAATTTTTTTTATTATGTAATCTTACTTTCGCAGGACACATCCTGCAAATTTGATATCGTCGGTTTACTTCCAAAACCTCGTAACTACAGCTTGTTACAAGCTGTAGTTACGAGGTTTTGGAAGTAAACCGACGATATGAACCATACTCTGGAAAAAAGGGGGTTTAATGCTTGTCTGTGATGTCTTATACCAAGCAAATCATCACAGTTTGTCAAAAAATCCATTTAGTTCTGCAACAGACTGCATCTGGAGGCAGAATAGTCCTTTGACATGCATTAATGATGTCCATGGTCGCGAGATAGTATGACGGCCTCCTGGGAGCGGCCGTCAGCTTTGGGATTTTTCACTGGCCAACACATTCGATTCAAGTACTGGTGAAGTTTCCAGGAAGCTGAACCGAGAGATAAGTATGAGTTGTAAGAACTTGTTTCTCAATCGACGTGAAATAAATATGTTTAAACTGAAACTTTGACATGCAAGAAATTGACAATTAGCAAAAAGATTTCGACCCAGGTCAGACTGCGTAGTCTGCAGAGGCTGCTTTTTGCAAATGCTTTGATCCCCCGTTTTACAGAGGATCACACCCATATTGCCCTCAGATTCTAATGTAGCCTCCACCTTCCAAACCCAGTATACCTTAACACTCAGGCACTTTGGACCCCTGAATAGGATAGAGCAGAAACTTTTTCAGCACTCTTAGGCCACATTCAAGTGATGGAACAACTTTTACAAATCAAAGCATTTTAAACTCTGAAGTGGTATTTGTCAATGAACCCATTGTGTGGAATTAATAGTTTGTAAGAAAAAGAGACATATTGGTCAAATATTGGCTTAAAAGTCAACCCAGTAAGCCAATGAATACCTTTTCGGTTGATGGGAGAGTACTCATGACAAAGTTTGCATTATGGTGTATTAGTGATCTGCCTCAGGTCATTAGACGGAATTATGAGTAACGCCCCCTGACAGTAGAATGCATGATGGATAGAGAGAAAAACCATGTGAATATACCGAATACAATTAAGTTTTTTACCTTAAAAGTATAATATTGAAATTTCTTTAGCCGTTAACATTTAATTCCCAACATTACAATCAATTTTTTTCGATCTATAGATATTCATGCACAATCAAATGGAGTAGCGCACATTCAGAGGATGAACAAGCCATGAGATGAACTGGTTTTGGAACGAAAAAGCCCAAGGTCAGTAGGAAAATTTTGTATCATTGCGCCAATAAAAGGCTTTGAGCGAGTGACACTATTTTCAACCATAAATAGGTATTGCAACGATCGATAGCTTCACCCAATGTGTTTTCACGTGGCATCCCAAACTACATACATGTATCCGAGTGCTACTGAAGTACTCACTTGCCTGAGAAAAATTGACGGTTTAATTGGGTCTATTTCCTTCGGCTTTGCACAAAACACGATACATGGTTCTCATAGTGGTATTGTCTTCGACAAATACCACAAAAGTTCGATCTCTGTTGGGCGTACGAAACATCTTTTGTTTAAGATCACGAACAAATTACTAACAAAACTACTAACAATGAATTGTAAGGTATGATGGGAGATGGCCATGATTATCATCATACTAGTTGATGTGGCTGATAAAAGTATAAAAAAAAAAACTAACTTTTTCAGCACTCAGGGAAGATATGAGATGTGATGTGACTGAAATACCGCTAGAAAATCAGCGTAAATCACCATTCAACCTGACAAATAGATAACGGTGCTTTGCAAAAGATGAAGAATCATCCCAACGTGAAGCTAATTACTAGTATCGCTTTGGTCATTTTGTCTGAATGGTATGTTTCACATGGAATGCACGAAGCCGACTAAAGCGTGAAGCCCATAATAAATTCTTTTACCTTTGTGGTCAGTGCAGATAAAGATCAAACTGCACACAACGTGCAGTCAGATCTGTGATCAACAATGTCCGCTTTGCCAAGCCACTTTGAACAAAAGCAACCGCAATAATGCATTTTATTGTAGTTTTTATCCCAGATATCAACTGTGTATTTTGGGTTTAGCTGGCGCTAGTAGGGAAAACGTGGTCAAAATCATTTATTATGATAAGGATAAATGTTTTAAACGTAAAACTCGGCATGCGTGATACGGAATGAGTAATGCCCGCCGTCCAGAACAATTTGTATCATTTATAATTGGGCTACATCTGGACGAGGGTGTGAAACTTCGTGTAAAATAAACGCTTGACATTAAATTAGATTTCGTTTCTAAATTTCTTTTTTCTGTAAGAAAGTGTCAAAACTTGAAGCACCTTTCGAAACTATTGTTGCTTTAACTCTTTATCACATAGTCCCGACTTTTGACGACCCTGAGAATAAAGCCTTTTGAAAATATTGTGGGAAAAGGAGAAAATGCTGGTAACCCCAGTTTATCTGTAAAAACCAACCAATAATTCAACTTACGCTGGAATGATTTAACCCTTTTGAAAACAGAACGGCTTTATGAGCTTTTTGTAGACTGCGTCGATAAGATCCAAGATCAAACATCACGGAATGTCCGTAAACTATGCTGTCCGTAAATTAAATATGACACAAACAACCGTGAAAATGTAACTTCCGGTTCCTGTTAAACTCGTTCCAAGACGACAGACTTTTACACTTGTCCAAATTAAAATCACGTGTATAATTATGACAAAGTACATGACTCAATTAGGGCCCGTATTCACCGACCATTCTTAAGAATATTCTTTGTCTTATTCTCCAGGATTTTCTACATTTGTCAGTAACACAACTTCTGATTGGCTAAACCATTCGGTTTAGCCAATCAGAAGTTGTGTTACTTACAAATTTGGAAAACCTTTGAGAATAAGACCAATAAGCATGTTTGAAAGCAGCCAGTGGCTTGGAAAGAAATAAAACTCCAGAAAATTGTGCATAAAAGAACTCCAGGAACATTCTCTCTGGGAACTGCGAAAAGTGTCAGACCTGGTCAGACTCCTCGAATTTGAGCGTTTGAATGGTTTTTAACGCCGTTTTCAACATTATTTCTGGTATTTCGCGGCGGCCAGTGCACGTATCGATGCTTTCCTGGAGTTTCTGTCACCATTACTTCGCACATATTTCTTCTACAACCACTTGCTACTTCCAAATATAGCCAATCGTAATTGTCGAAACAATTATCAGCATTGAGAGAGGAATGCGTCCTGTATCAATGACTCTTATCGCATTATCTCCCGCTAGGTGGCATTCTACAAATACACATCCATCTAATTTGGGCATTCTGAGGACAGAACCGGACTACTTTCCTACGCGACAACCGTTACTTTGAATTTGAAACTAAAATAAACGTATCAATAAAACGCTGCCTGGTGCGATTCATTCAGCTATGATTAACATTTTAGAGAAATCTGCAGCTGAAACAGTCCTGATTTCTCCTCAAACGTATTGATAAAAGCCATTTTCTCCATTGCTACTCTACAGCGCGTATTACTACAATCAACTACAACTATGGGGAGAGTGATGCAGCATATCAGACAGGTCGAATCTTCGAAGAATATGACATGCGCAGACAACTTGACACAATACTTATAAAAGCGAAACCCTAAATGTTCATTCAAACTTTTAACTTCGTTTTTGCAGTACCAAGTTTATTCAACTGCACCAAGTCTAACTAAATTATCATTATTATACTAGATATCGTTTTCCCGCCCATAAACGGCTTTTTGAAAAACAACAATATCTTGAAGATTGCCCCCAAGCTTTTCTTGACAGGTTTGGAAGAAAATGATTAACTAAGAGGTGTCAGGCCGATATAGAAGTGTAAGTTAATGTTGCCTGTAGGCATAGTACAAATTATCCCGCTCATGATTGCCTCAGCCTTTTTCCCTCCGTGTGTATTTTCTCCAACATTTTTACTTGTCTTAATTTGAGTGGTTCTCCACCCATCACTTTTTTATGATGAACGAACATTATGGTAGCAGTACACGGTTGTCGGCTAAACTCGTCTCGGTCCGCCGTATGCCGACCTGAACTCCCTCAAACAAAGGTCTATTTAGTCAGCCTGAAATTATAAGGAGCACTTAAATGCAACAGCACAATCCTAATTCTTTAGATTTTATCAATAAATCATGTTCAACTTGTGAAATATTGATATCAATGATCAATATAAGCAAGTGACATGGTGGGAAAAAAACTGAAAAAAATTGCCATTTTAGCCTATATTCCAAAATTCACAAAATCCAAACCCAGGAAGCTAGCCTGAAAATGCTAAGCTGAATTGAAACTCCAAACAACACATAATCTGGGGATGAAATCCAAAATAGCACATAACCATGCCGTTTTTCCGCAATCTTTCGTGCCCTGACCCTACCCTTGTTTTCTCCGCTAAAAACAGCCGCTTGCTCCATGACCCCTCACTTTCGCATTTGGGGTCAAAACTATAGAACAAAGAAGGAAAGGTCATGACCCCCTGTTTCACATACAAAACAATGCTTCTTTTCCTTAATCTAACACAATTCATGGGTGTAATAACTACTCTTCTTATCAAAATTGCATTAAAAACCTACCTTACTCACTTATTTCTATTTTTGACCCTGGCCAATTCGAAGCAAACTGTTTACTTGTGCCTTAAGGCAGAAATGATTTTTTTCAAATATGCCAAAAAACACTTTAAACAGTCTTAACAAGTAACTTGCCTTGTTACTGACTGATATAAACCAGCAGAATGAGACTCAGTTACACAGAACTCATTTCAAATGGATTCTTAACCCTTATGCAAATCAGAATATTTTACCCCATTTTTCTGGCAATTTGAGTTCAAAGACAAGTCTTAGGAGAACAACTTGAATTTCACTTTCACAACCTCAGGCAAGATTCTATTGTCTTTCTGGACATTAATCTTACCTCAGGTACTTGTACAGTTGCAAAACCACTGGTTCTTCCCTGTCTTGGGTTCCATTTCTGTTTAAAACTGTCACTTCTCTTAACGTACCATGCCAAACTGCCTGTTTGTTACATTAAAAAAGTTCTAATAATTAGAATTTTAGAAACTGCTTCAACAAGTTTAAGACATGAGCAACTTGCAAAACATATAAGAAACAAATATAACACAAAAACAGAACCCTTTTATATGACAAGTGATCAACATTGAGGCATAATTTGTTTGGACACAAATGTACATATATTTGTCACTACAAAGCTGAATCAGGCTTTTCTTGACAAAGTATGTAAGTCGATAAACCAGCAGTTTCGAACTTTTACCGTCAACCGAGACTAGGTATACGACAAAGCCACATATACCGGTCAGGCCGGTCCTAACTACACATTTGTCATGGCCCAGAGACTCGTGGGATAGAACGTTTCGGTCCATGACGACTCTTTTCGGACACAATAGAGAACTGAAGAATGCACTGACCATGTAGGTATGTAGATCTGTTCCCCCAATATCAGAAATGGTCTAAATCTACCAGAATTGCCTAAGTCATACTGATTTCAATCAAAGCAGCTCTGGAAAAGTACAAAAATAGGGAAATCAGGCAACATGACGTCAAGCGCCAAATTCGCCAAATTTGCATTTTTCCGAATTTCGAATTACCTCCCTTCTTTGAATCAATATCAGCCAAAATTCACAATCCTAGGATCAACTTGGATACTATTTTCAGTCTGGAAATTGATGGAATTACTAGACTAAATGCAATTTGAGGTCAAAATACAAACTTTTATAAACTGCCACTTACCTTAAGGTAGCAGTACACGGTTGTCGGCTAAACTCGTCTCGGTCCGCCGTATGCCGACCTGAACTCCCTCAAACAAAGGTCTATTTAGTCAGCCTGAAATTATAAGGAGCACTTAAATGCAACAGCACAATCCTAATTCTTTAGATTTTATCAATAAATCATGTTCAACTTGTGAAAAATTGATATCAATGATCAATATAAGCAAGTGACATGGTGGGAAAAAAACTGAAAAAAATTGCCATTTTAGCCTATATTCCAAAATTCACAAAATCCAAACCCAGGAAGCTAGCCTGAAAATGCTAAGCTGAATTGAAACTCCAAACAACACATAATCTGGGGATGAAATCCAAAATAGCACATTACCATGCCGTTTTTCCGCAATCTTTCGTGCCCTGACCCTACCCTTGTTTTCTCCGCTAAAAACAGCCGCTTGCTCCATGACCCCTCACTTTCGCATTTGGGGTCAAAACTATAGAACAAAGAAGGAAAGGTCATGACCCCCTGTTTCACATACAAAACAATGCTTCTTTTCCTTAATCTAACACAATTCATGGGTGTAATAACTACTCTTCTTATCAAAATTGCATTAAAAACCTACCTTACTCACTTATTTCTATTTTTGACCCTGGCCAATTCGAAGCAAACTGTTTACTTGTGCCTATATAGCATACTATACATATCGCCAGTTTACTTCAAAAACCTCGTAACTACAGCTTGTTTCAAGCTGTAGTTACGAGGTTTTTGAAGTAAACCGACGATATGATACAAGTAAATAGTCAATCATTGTAACCCAACATCCTAAAAAAATGTGCAACGGACGTGTTGTGTCGTCCTGATTAGAGTCTCGAAACATAGCATACTGTGTGATACCATTGATTGCTATTTTTTCATACTGTGTGATACCATTGATTGCTATTTTTTTCATACTGTGTGATTCCATTGAATGCTAAAATTTTCGTAGTGTGTGATGCCATTGAATGCTAAAGTTTTTGTACTGTTTGATACCATTGATTGCTTCATTTTTCATAATGTGATGCCATTGAATGCTAAAATTTTCATACTGTGTGATACCATTAATTGCTTCATTTTTCCTACGGTGTGATGCCATTGAATGCTAAAATGTTCATACTGTGTGATACCATTGATTGCTCATTTTTTTCATACTACAGGCACGTAGGAAGCAATTCAAGATGGGGGGGGGGGAGGGCTTACTCGTATTTTTTGGAACATTTTGCGTCGATTGAAACTCTCCGCGACAAAGGGTAATTTCAATTACCATGATTGTCAAAATTATTGAGGGGGCTTAGCCCCCCCCTGTTCCTACGGGCCTATTATGTGATACCATTGAATGCTAAAATTTTCGTACGGTGTGATACCATTGATTGCTCAATCTTTCGTACTGTGTGATGCCATTGAATGCTCAATCTTTCGTACTGTGTGATGCCATTGATTGCTTCATTTTTCATACTCTGTGATGCCATTGAATGCTTAAGTTTTCGTACTGTGTGATACTATCGCGGGAGTTGCTCAAGTTTTCGTACTGTGTGATGCCATTGAATGCTCAATTTTTCGTCCTTTGTGATCAATTTTTCGTACCCTGTGATACCATTGATCGCTCAATATTTCGTACTATGTGAACCATAGAAAGCCCAATTTTTCGTACGGTGTGATACCATTGATCACCCAATTTTTCGTACGGCGTGATCCGTTTGATCGCCCAATTTTTCGTTCGGCGTGACACCATTTATCGCCCAATTTTTCGTACGGCGTGATACCATAGAAAACCCAATTTTTCGTACGGCGTGATACCATAGAAAGCCCAATTTTTCGTTCGGCGTGATACCATTAATCGCCCAATTTTTCGTACGGCGTGATACCATTGATCGCCCAATTTTTCTTACGGTGTGATCCGTTAGATCGCCCAATTTTTCGTACGGCGTGAAACCATTAATCGCCCAATTTTTCGTACGGCGTGATACCAGTAATCGCCCAATTTTTCGTACGGCGTGATACCGAAAGATTGAAAGTCTGGTTATTAGTACGTTATAGTTACGACCTTCAGATGAAAAGAAACCAGTGAAACTGTTAAAGTCAGACTTCCTACGGGTCAAGTCAAAATCGAAGAGTGCAAATCAGTGTCACTGCTTGGCTGTTGAGAAGGTCAAGTCAGAATCCGAACCTGTGCCACTGTTAACATTAGAGCTAAATATCTCCTCGGACGGTGTGAATCCAAGATCTCTCAGCTGTTGTTTTAATACGAAAAATATGGGTCTACTTTGATTGCAAAATACATTAATATTTTCGTTTATTGGCAAGGCTAGAGTCAACCACTTGTCTTGATTAAATACCATGACAGAATCTGGTTATATAGTTGTAACCTTTTGCCAAACGAGAAAAGTGTTACACCCATAAGGGGCCACAGACTTGATGTTCACAAAGTCTTCTGCTCTGCTATCTGAGCTGTTGGGCCCACTGGCGAGCTTAAAAGGGCAAAAGCCATGTATTGTATCTTTATCTTAATCCGTTTGTATACCCCTTTACCAAACATTCTCGTGTTTTTACTATTTTTGGGGAAAAGCCTTTATGAGACAAGGAGAAATTACATGCAGGTTACAAGCATTTTCTTCTTTTCCATGATATTTTCTACACTGTTAAAGACATTTTCCACCATTTGGGGTCACTTTCAATTTGCCGTCTGTAAATGCTGTTGAAGACGACAAAATGAATATGACCCAAATACATGTAATAGGATTTGCTTTTGATAGAGTAAAACATTGTTTGAAATATTTTCAAAAACCTCCTTCATTGCAGTCATCAAAACACGTCATTGTTTAGTACAGGGTTTAACTCTTCACCAAACGACAAAAATTTAGACTGGTCCAAATTGAAAGCACTTACAGACGTCAACATAAAAGTGACTGAAAAGCTGAAATTTGTATTAGGAAGGCTAGGAAACATCGTGGGAAAAGGAGAAAATGCTGGTTAACTGCAATTTCTCCTTTTCCCACAATGTTTTCAAAATGCTTCTTTGTCAGGGTCGTCAAAAGCCAGTGTAATGCAGAGAAATGACCCTCCCCAAGAAAATGACCCGGGTAGAAGACCCCAGAAGTCATTTCACTACGTAGAGGAATGACCCGGGTCACTATTCTACGTAGAGAAATGACTCTCTGGGGTCATTCTCTATGTAGAATAATGACGCAGGTCATTCCTCTACTAAGAGAAATGACCCATGGGTCATTTTATTGGGAAGGTTCATTTCCCTGCATTACACCGGCACAATGTGGTAAAGGGTTTAACTAAAAGGTTGAGTTTCGTTACTTTTGGTACTTTGAATACGTAAGCCATTGATAGTGCGATAGTGACACCGTTTATAAGATGACTGCTATAATTAAACACCTTACAAAATGTAATTTGTATGGGGACACGTCATCCTTAATGTGAAGTTAATGGCACGTCTTTCCAAATAATTATTACATTAGATGACAGAAGCGATTCTGAAGAAATCTAAGTGGAGTTTTACCCTTGGAATGATGACGACGAAAACTTGACAAACTTTATTACAGAGCTCCAGATAAGAGGGAGTGATGGTATTTTAAATCCGTTATTTCTCTTCCAAACCCTATATTTTGGGTACTCATTAGAATCGTCTCATCGAGACGATTTTAATGAGTACCCACAACATAGGTTTTAGTGGAGAATAATTAATATTTTCAAATTTGAAATCAAAATCACTCGCTTTATCTGGAGCTCTGATTTATATATATATATACATCTATACTCCTTCTGAGGCAGTTTTTACTCATTTTTTAACCAATGTTATCCCTTTTTAATGCACTTTAATCATTCTTCTATCTTCGGAGCGATAATTAAATTTGCAAGTACCTATAACATAGGATTTAGTGAAAAATAGTTAATATTTACATGTTTTGAAATCAAAATCCTTCCCTTTATCTGAGCTCTGTAATTATAGATACATATATACTGTTTCTGAGGCAGTTTTCAGTCATTTTTGTGGTATTTCTCGAAGACAATACCCCTATGAGTTTTATATTGAATTTTGAAGACCGTGTATTGTATTTTGTGCAAAGCCGAAGGAAGTAAACCCAATTAAACTCAATTTTTCTCAAGCAAATGAGTTTTTCGGTAGCACTAAGATATGTTATTGGAAGCGGCATGTTAAAATGTATCTGATGAGGCCATCGATCTTGGAAATATTAATTTTTGATTGAAAATAGCTTTGCTCCCTCAAAGCCTACTATTGGCGCAATGATACAAAATATGTCTACCGATCGCTTGGTCCTGGGCTTTTTCGTTCCTAAACCTGTTCGTCCCATGGCTTCTTCATCCTATCATTGCGCGCTACTCCATTTGATTGGGCATGAATATTTATAGATCGAAATAAATTGATTGTAATGTTCGGAATTAAATGTTAACGGCGAAAGATATTTCAAAATCATAGTTTTCAAGTACAGACTTTATTCTATTAGATATTTGTTCATGGCTTTTCTCTCTATGCATCATGCATCCTACTGGACGTTACTCCTAACTCCTAATGAACATAGGGAGACCACTAATACACAAATAATCCAAACTGTGTAAAGGGTACTCTCCCTACAACCGAAAAGTATTTATTTGCTTATTAGTTTGACTTTTAAGCCAATTTTTGAACAATATGTCTCTTTTTCTTTCAAATTGTTAATTCCACTCAATGGGTTCCCTGACAAATACCACTTCAGCGTTCTCAATGCTTTGATTTAAAACCATTTCATTCTTAATTCATGCGCTATAACCATTGTTCTATCTTCGGAAGCGATAATTAAAATTTGAAAGTGCCTATGGCTTCGAGAGAGGGCGTATTTAATACACATTTGATTTTTGAGTTTGTGTTGCATTCGTAAGATATTTATAAGATATCATACGTGCATAATGTATCTCTCGCTTGCTTAGGGCGAATATTGCGAAACGTTATATTAAAAGCCTTTACCAAACGAAATAGTTTTAGACTTGTCCAAATTGAGAGCACATGCAGACGACAAAATAAACATGATTCATATAATGAAACTTGGCTACAGAGGAGTAGAAAACATTGTGGGAAAAGGAGAAAATGCTGGTTACCAGCATTTTCTCCTTTTCCCACAATGTTTTCCAAAGGCTTCTATCTCAGGGCCTTAAAAACAGGGATTGTTTGGTAAAGGGTTAAGCGATATTTATCTTTGGCTGAGAGTTGAGTTAGGCTAAATGTTTTTGCATTTACCGGGTTTTTAACGACCCCTTAAAACAAAAAAGGTCTCCTTTTTCTCAAAATGTTTTTATCCCCTCTAAGACATATATGTTTGATAGAAACAAAGTGTAGAGCCGTGGGTTTGTCAATAAGAGTACAGCAGAGAGTAAAGAAACGAAAAAGTGAATTTCGCTCCATTTTCGAAATTCCGAAAAAAAAACAAGTGTGACACCTTATAAATCTACACCGAACAAAATAACAAGTCGGTTTCTTTACAAAAGAAGCCAGGAGAGGTCAGCATCAATGTTTTCAAATAGTTATTGGCTTTTGATTTCAATATATTTTGGAACATGTAAACAAACAAGTACAAAAGCCGCCGCGTGCCTTTACATGGCGGTTGTTGTGTTATTTGTCGAAGACAATACCACTATGAGTTCAGTATTGAATTTTGCTGAGCATGTTTCGTATTTTGTGCAAAACCGAAGGAAATAAATCCAATTAAACTCATTTTTTTCAGTCAAATGGATTTTCGGTAGCGACCAGATACATTATTTGAAAAGGCATATTAAAATACGCTAGATTAGGCCATCGATCGTAAAAATACTAAATTTGATAGAAAATAGCTTCAATCCCTTATAGTCCTCTGTTGGCGCAATGATACAAAATTTGTCTACCGATCGTTTGGTCCTTGGCTTTCTCGTTCGAAACCAGTTCGTCCCATGGCTTGTTCATCCCATGATTGCGCGCTACTATATTTTATTAGGCATGGATATTTATAGATCGAAATAATCTATTGTAACATTTGGAATTGATTAATTCTACACAATGGCTTCCTTGACAAATACTACTTCAGCGTTTTGAACGCTTTGATTGACCTTCTTGCCGCGTTTTCAATTCACATTATCTTGTCTAGTGGTCTTCTTTCTATTTCTTAACGAAGTCCTTCTTATTTCTTCTTCTGCTTGGATTTATTTGTTTTATAAAAAGTTACAATTATTTGAGAAGCCATTTGCAGTCATGGCAAACAGATAGAACAAATCTTTTCTGAAATTCGTCATATAAAAATAAACCACCTCTATTTTTTTATTTCGCTTTATTTACAAAATCATGACGAAACAGACTGAGTATAAGAACAATTTCGCAAGAAAAATGGACTTAGATTGCAGTCTGCCCTCCCATTACCACTCATTCCCTACTTGTGAAGACCCCAAGAAAGAAGCCTCAAGAAAACATTGTGGGAAAAGGAGAAAATGCTGGTAACCAGCAGTTTCTCTTTTTCCCACAATGTTTTCTACCCTTCTTCACACAACAAATTTCAAAATTTCAGTCACTTTTATTTGGTCGTCTGCAAATGCTTTCGATTTGGACGAACCTAAAATTTCGTCATTTGGTAATGAGTTTAACTCACCACTATTGGAGAGGCCTCCAGTGCAAGCCGAATCTCTTGCTACTGCAGTAACTCTGGAGTGCACGGTATCTTCGAATTTCTATTTATAACTTACCAGAGGACACAAACTTTTGAAAACGGAAAGGGTTATTTGGAAAAGGGTTAAAATAGTGTATTTTTATTGAATCAGGTGTCCAGAAATAAAATTGGACTTGGCAAGATATGTGGCGATATATTCGTAACAACAGTTTTTAAACGAAGCGTGATATTGCGTTAGCCGTCTGTCTGTAGTGAGGTCAGTTTTTAAACTACATTGGGTTTGTTTTGAAATCGAGATGTTTTTTTTTTTAACTTTATTTCTGTTCTCTACATAATATACAAAACATCATTTTCTACAAATATTACAATTGATTACAATTGTTTACATTTAGTCAATTATGTTAATACCTAGTAGAAATAAAGTTGAAATAAAATTGAAAGTATAGAGACATTCAGAACCACACGTAGTTTCCAATTTTGTTTTTGTGGTATTTGTCGAAGACAATACCACTATGAGTTCAAGATTGAATTTTGATAACCATGTAACTTACTTTGTGCAAAGCCGAAGGAAAGAAACCCAGTTAAACTCATTCTTTCTCAGGCAAATGAGTTTTTCGGCGGCACACAGATATGCAATTTGAAATGGCATTTTAAAATACATTGGGCGAGTTATATTTATTTATGAATGAAACTAGCTTCTCTCGGTCATACCCTTCTATTGGCGCAATGATACAAATTTGCCGATTGACCCTGGGCTTTTTCGTTCCAATACCAATTCGTTCCTTGGCTTGTTCGTCCTATGATTGCGTGCTACTCCATTTGACTACTCGTGAATATTTATAGATCGAAGTAATTGATTGTAATGTTGGAAATTAAATGTAAAAGGCTAAAGATATTTCAAAATTATAGTTTTAAGGTACATGAGTACTCTCCCTTCAACCGAAAAGGTATTCATTAAGCCAATATATGAACAACATGTCTCGTTTTCTTTCAAACTATTGATTCCACGCAATGGGTTTCCTTGACAAATACCACTTCAGCGTTCTCAACGCTTTGATTTAATGAAGGTTCCTTTTTTTCTGTCAGCTCACGGATTTTATAGTTTGACTTTTTAACTGGCGACATTGATATACATGTAATCTAAACCTTAAAGGGCCTTTCAAAACTATACTTGGTTTTTTTTTTCGACAAATTTAGATCAGGATCAGCCTAATACTACTACTGTGGTTTTGGAATTAGGATGATAGAGATACAGAACCTTCAAACAAGTTAAGTAAGGCTTTCTGTGCAGAAAGAAAAGAGCGGTGTTAAAAAAGTCTTCTTTCTGTTAGGGGTCGTTAGAACTTGGGATCGTCTGGTTAGAGATTAAGGCTCGTGCAAAACGACAAAATAGTTGTTACTCAAATGACAGAGTTTATTTGTGAAAAAGGTTGAAAACGTTATGAGGAAAAAAGGAGAAAATGCTTGTTAACAGCATTTTTTTCTTTTTCCCTCACAATGTTTTCAAAAGTGTTTTTTTCCCTCACAGGGGTCGTTAGAACTTGAAATTGTCTGGTAAAAGGTTAATGCTCGTACAAAATCACAGATAATACAATGATAAATCACCGCTGTCTCGGAAAAAGAATTTCCGCGTCCGTAATTATCCTCCAGGAAAAACCTCGCTATCGTTACACGTCAGTTAGAACAAACAGTAGTGTAGGTACTGTTGTTACTGTACACATAATTCCAAAGCTATAGATTTTATGTGGTTGAAACAAGCAATATCCTTTAACCCTTTGCCACACAATACCCAGTTTTAACAACCTTAAGAAAAATTCTGTTAATTGATTGACTGATTAATTGATTGATTATAGGGTTAATTCACGTTTTTGGGGTCGTTAACATTCGCAGAGGCCTGAAAAATGCTTTAACGCCCGAGTGCGAAGCACGAAGGTGTTAAAGTATTTTGAGGACCTCTGTGAATGGTGGGATATAGCCGGTTTAGAGTACATTTCACGGGTGTTTTTTCTTTGTTAAGATCTCGATTAAACTGTGATCCAGTGCAAAATTTTGTTTGTGGTGTGCTAATTTCATCAAAGACAAGCCCTGAAAAGGATCTAACATGGTTCAAGTTCCAACAGTTTGATGGTCGGAGTCTAGGGAAGATATGACTACAACGTTGTTTTACAAGGTAGGCCCGGATCTAGGATATTGATACTACAAAGCCGGGCGTTAACGGCGCGTGAATTTACTGATTAATACACGTTTTCTCCCGTTAACGCCCGGTTTTTTTACCCGTTTAAACATGCTTATGACGGCCCGAAAAGGCACATTTTTTGCATTAATGATTGATTATATGTTGTTTTATGGCATAAGGCCCCTTTCATTTTTGAAAGACGGAAATTGCCGAGATTGACCGAAAAGCCTTTACGAAAACGTCGATGTCACACGATATTTACCGATGAGTTTGTGAGTCTACGGCCTTTTACTCTCATATCAAAAGACGGAAACTGCCGAGATTGGCCGAATAGCCTTTATTAAAACGTCGATGTCTACCGATGAGTTAGGAGTCGAAATCTTTTATCCGCTATCAATATTAATTCAGGCATTCAACCGCGACAGTTCACATATTCATGTATTTCCTGGGTTTTTTTCCGATACTAGGCCAGGGCCCGGAAATGTCTAACCAATGGACACTCCCACGAAAAAAAAAACAGTAGATCTAGAGAGGCACGAGCCTGTGGCCTCCAGGTCACGAGTCCTGCACTTTACCATCGAACCAAGCATGATCCCAAGAAGCCATGTGAAAACACCGTCGAATAAGATGAGTTTTTTTTCAGCGATCAGAACTTTGAAATGGCAATACGTGTATTTGGGTCTATACCATCCACTGCCAATTTTACTCTTATCTACTTAGACTTTTACTAAACAATTTCCTCAAGCCCTGTACAAATGAAACAGGACAAGAATATGAATACTGGTTTAAGTATTGGCAAAAAGCATCTGGAATAGTTTAACCAATCTGTTTGATACATTTTTGATAATTGACATAATAATAGATTGTGAGTATGTCGATTAGGCCAATACAAGATTGCTTCCGGGTCGTTACACATCTAGAGCAAGCCGAGCCCCTGTGGCCCCATCGGTAGAGTACAGGACTTGAAAACAGGGGGTCGTGAGTTCGATTCCAGGCTCGGCCAATTTCTTTCCGAGGATTGATGATAGTCATTGCGACAGGATTAATTCCTCTCTCACCGCTGACCATTGTTACGGCAACGGTTATGTGGGAAAGCAGCCAATGGCTTTGAAAGGATATTGTGCGGAGAACTGGTAATAAAAACTACAGGAAAGCATGGGTAGGTGCCTTGGCGGCCGCAATATAACTGAAACAGTGTTGAACACGGCGTTAAACACCATACAATCAATCAATCATTCAATCAACATCTAAAGGAAAGGTCAAGGTTACTAGACAAGTGTGCAGCTCTTATACGTTTCTTTGATATACATGTAAATTTTCTCCATCAAACTTTGTATCACTTTAGATCACATGCCTCTTCATAAGATGCAAACACTCCTTGGACGAATAGGGTAATTTTGGAGAGAGTAAAAACAAAAGCGATCCACCCTCTAAATTAACCAGACTTGGGGTCAATAGTATCCCATGCCAGGCAAAACTAATTTCTGTTTTTGCTTTTAAAACGAGGATGTGGACGTTTATTCATATCGTCGGTTTACTTCAAAAACTTCGTAACTACAGCTTGGAACAAGCTGTAGTTACGAGGTTTTTGAAATAAACCGACGATATGTAAAGCAATAGAGTAATTCTTCTATGATCTCACAGTAAATCAAGACATCATTTTATCTGGGATGTCGAGCGCGTGAGCTGATAATGTCCCTTGTCTTTGACTTGTTTATGGTACATTCTATATGGCCTATTGACCTTAACAAGGCCACGACTTTCCAGGACTGCAAACTACTGTCTGCGCATGTGTCATATTCTTCGAAGATTCGACCTGTCTGCTATGACGCATCACTCCCCCCATTTTGGGGGGGTATTGTAGTAATACGCGCTATAAAGAAGCAATGGAGAAAATTGCTTAAATCAATACGTTCGAGGAGAAATCAGGCCCATTTTAGCTCCAGATTTCTCTAGACTGCTGATCATAGCTGAATGAATCGCACCAGGTAGCGTTTTAATTTGTAAACGATTATTTTAGTTTGAAATTCAAAGTAACAGTTGTCGCGTAGAAAACTAGTCCGGTTCTGTACCCAGAATGCCCAAATTAGATAGATGTGTATTGAAAGAATGCCATCTACCGGGATATAATGGATTCAAATAGATGCATTCTCCTTCTCCAATATTATGACTCAGTTCAAATATACGGTAAGGTTTTGAAGTTCAAATTGATAGCCTGTCTTAGCCAATGAAATCGTTAGACTTAGGTTTTACAATAGTGACCTATACGTTAAACAATTGTAATAAATAAACAGATATTTCTACAAATGAATTTTAAGGCTTGCCTTCTGGGTCCGTATTCACCAACACTTGTCAAGAACATTCTTAGTCTTATTCTTCAGAATTTTGTCATTGTGAAAGTAATAGAGTTTCTGATTGGCTAGACCATTTGGTTTAGCCATTCAGAAGCTCTGTTACTTTCATAGTCAGGAAATCTTGCAGAATAAGACAAAGAATGTTCTTAAGAATGGTTGGTGAATATGCATCCTGATTCAATAAGACACCCTGTCTCAGTCAACCGGACAGGCTTGTAATCAAATTGACGGTTAGTTTCGTATTTAGAACGGTAAGCCTACTTTTTGCCTTTGTAACAGTATAACATAAATGACTTCTCACATATCAAAAGAATATACTAAATGCATCTGCAAACAACCAGTATCGATTCTTGTCAGACTGCGCAGTCCTGCGCAGTCTGACAAGAATTGATACTGTTTGTTATTTGTAATTTATTTGTTCATGCTGTCACGAGCCGAGCGTAACGAGAAAGAAAACCAGCAACAAGCCATTAACAATTAACAATATTTATTAAGGAAGTAGACCCGTAATACTTCTAGTGCAATATGGAATAAGATTTTTAGATAGTTGATAAATACGAATTTATACAGATATAATACTTTTGCATATTCTTAACCGACCAGAAATTTCTTTGATATCTATCTTGAAATGATTTGTTGATGTTTTTGTAAGTTCCAAAAAAAAAAAAGGGGGAGGTAATTATTATCTTTCTTTGTAATGAGAATGTACTTGTTTTAGATTTATATATAATAATTCTTAGAAAGAAAAAAAAAAAAAAAAAGGCTCAGTTAAAGTAGTATAGTAATACCCATTTTTTATCATAGCAAATTTTTTTGGATGCTATTATAGTGGAAACAGATGCTTTTAGTACGGGTCCACTACGTTAATGAACTAATACAAAAGAGTACAATAAGAGTTAAGTTTGAATGAAATTTGACAACTTTTAATCTTAGAAACAAGAAATAGAATAAGTCCCTCAAAATTAAGAATATAAGGTTTAGATTACAAAAGAATGAAATTTCTGGTTCCTAAAATCTAAATGAACAATAGTTTAATTCGCAAGTAGATATGAGCAACCTGTTTAAAATGATAAAGTAAAGCGCGAGTAATTTAAGGTAAATGACGTCATATTTCCATCCGGTCAAGAAGCACGAGCAATTTACCTAGGCAACAAGAACATGAAAATCGGTATTTTCACTGGTCGCACCCGTGTAATATCAAAAAGTGTTTTCACTGCTTTTTCTCGATATCCTACCGGTAAGCATGAAATAAACCTCGATTTTATAGAGAATGGCTTATATTTGTGTTCAATTATATGATTACAGTGCGTTATTTATGTCAGACAGAGTTTTTGTGCTCAATTATGTTATTATTCGTTGTTATTTATGTCGCACGCTAAATACGAGAAACATTTGTTTTTTTTTTCCTTGGAAATAATCCAGATATTTTCTAGGAATATAACAGATTAAATGCTGTACCACACAATGTATTGATTTAACGCGACCCTTGGACAGAAAGCATTTGAAAACCTTGTGGAAAAAGGAGAAGTAGCTGGTAGCCAACTCTTTCTTCCTTTTCCCACAATGTTTTGCACTGTTTCACTTACAGTTTCCTTCATTATTTACCCATATCTAATTCTTTACCAATATTTCCTGTATTCACTAACTATATAATGAAGTTATTACTACGTTTATGGGGAAAGGAGAAATTAGTTTTAACTTCATTTCATTTTGTCCCTACCTTATCCTTTAAGAACAGTTTCCTGTTTACACTACCCATACTATAAACTTTTTTAACACGTTTGTGGGAAAAGGAGAAATTGGTGGTAACTATCATTTTCAACTTTCCCCACATTTCACCCATTACCACACAATTCTTACTTTTTACGACCTTGAGAAAGAAGCCTTTAGAAAACATTGTGGGAAAAGGAGAAAATGCTGGTAACCAGCGTTTTCTCCTTTTCCCACAGTGTTTTCTACTCTTCACAAAATAAATTTCAAATTTTCAGTCACTTTTATTTTGTCGTCTGCAAATGCTTTCGATTTGGACAAACCTAAAATTTTATCGTTTGGTAAAGAGTTTATCTACCCTTTCTTCGACAAATCCCGTTATTACAGCCATAAGTATTTTGACGCCTGCAAATCCTTTCAAATCGGATAGGCCTAAAACTGTGTCGTTTGATATAGAGTTAATGAATATGAATGAGCTATTTGTTAAAAAATACTTTGGCAGTCTGGTTAGTTTCATGAAGCTGTTTGTGACATTTACACACCCAAAGGTACAGGTATTTGGATTTCTACATTGGGATCTCGTTAGAGTATGTTATACCAATATCAAAGGATTTACAGCGAAAAAGATAATGAAATTCATCACCCGCTTCATTTAAAGAACACATTCTGCACTTTCCTTCACTTTTTTCTATACCTTACCAAAAATCCCGTTCTGACGGAAATGATTACTATATTCGCAATACAAATAGAGATGATAATTACCTCCCTTTACAGGAAATTAACAAAAGTATCAACAAATAATTTCAAAATAGACATCAAGTCAATTTCTTGTTGAAAATAATTATGTAAAATTATTATATCGGTATGAATTAACTACTAACAAGACATTGCATTCAATGTTTCACCAGAAGCGTTAGACGTCTAAGACCTTAAATCCCCATCACCCCATACTTCACAACCATATCATGAAAAGGTAACTACCATGGTATCAAAAAGCTTTAGTTACCATCCAACAGATATGTTTAAGTTACCTTTTTTGGAGGGGAAAGACTAAACATTGATTCTTAGTTCGTTGGATGGCTCTTATTTGCAGTGACAAAAGACATGCCACTGCACAAAACTGCATCTAAGTGCTTAAAATCACAGACAATTTCAATTGTATGATATACCTATACTCAAATAACGTTTGTTAGAGTCAACAGTCGTTATGTACTCTTAAAAAGAAGTTTGGAGCTTTCATCTTTCTCAGCATTAAGAAGAAAAGGCTCAAAGCTTCAATTAGTTCCTCTTCTGTTTGGCAAAAATGGCTGTATTGTAGGCATTTATCGTAACTAGTTCGACAAAAATACACAAAAATCATCTGAAACATCGGGCGCCCCATTATCTATCTAGTGACGTTTTAAATCATTCAGAGAAAATAAAATAGCCCAGGGATAGATTTTCTCCTTGTCTTAGACCCCTACAGCTTTGGCGAAAAGTATTTTCTACCATGTATTGTTAAACGACTCTTTATAGTTTCAAACTTACTCTTTAGAACATAAAAGAAATTTCCATATGTGTTGTATTTCAGAAGTTTACACCAAAGACTTGCTCGCCAAACGGAATCAGCTTTTGAAATCAATAAATTTATGCATAAAATAGCTTATGTTTTCTTCTTTTTGAATATTCTAACAGTATATGAAGAATTAAAGATGTTATCAGTTCTAGATTGCTCTTTACAGAAACCGGCCCGATTTTAAGACTTGTCAATAGAAATGAAACTACTCTTTGACCAAGTCTGGGATAAAATCAAGTCTTAACCCTTTCCCAAACAATTCCTGGTTTTCACGACCCCGAGAAAGAAGCCTTTTGAAAACATTGTGGGAAAAGGAGAAAATGCTGGTAACCAGCATTTTCTCCTTTTCCCACAATGTTTTTTTCTATCCTGCTGGAAACAAATTTCAATTTTTGAGTTACGTTTATTTTGATGTCTACCAGTGCTTTCAATTTGGTTCTGTCTAAAATTCTTTTGTTTATTAAATAGTTAAAGCGAGATTAAATTACTTGACATAAACTGGCAAAAAGGATATTTTTATAATGCTTAAATATTTATTGATATCATAGCCTATAACCTTGGCTTTGTCGTTTTTCAGTTGGTCAATGTGTACTTTAATTTCCTCTTCTGTGATTTCATTATCAATGTCATTTTGAACATCAAAGTGGGGATGATCAGTAGTTGGGGGCTCATCATCTTCATCAAAAAATCTTAGAAATCGTGCACGTTGGAAGGATCTTTTTTTTAATGGGTTTTTTTTTTTTCTCTTTTTTTTTTCAAACTATAAATATCCTCGGTAGCGATAATTAAGAAAAGGTTTCTGAAAGTATCATTTTGTATGTGATATTTTTTCATTAACAGAATTGACTTTTTCCATATCTATATTTTCGGTAAAAATAGCAGAACGTTCTGGTTTTAATTATTTGATATCAGTATATTCTTCTTTCTTAAAGTTTGAAAATCAAACGCTATTGCACAGAAGACAGCTAAAAGATAAACGGTATAAAATTTTCTATATTATATTTCAAGTGTCTATTTTTAGAAATGTTATGGGTAAAGAAATGACGTGATTTAAGCTGGGGGAATTATTTCTCCGTCACAGTGAATATTTTCCTCCTGCCGAAAATCTGGTTAAATGACTTGAGATCACTAGTTTTAAAAGAGGCATTCGTTGACAAAATAAGCAGAGGAAATATATAAATTTATTTCATCAGCTTGTGGTAAATATGGGGAAACATTTGCCTCAAAAGGGAAAGGTCCGCGAAAATAACTCGTGCCTTACGACACTCGTTATTTCCGCATACCTTTCCCTTTTTCGTCAAATATATCCCCATATTAACCACAAGCTGATGAAATAAACACTATATCTTGAAGTTTGTGATCGGGGAAAACCATTTTGCTGAGGAGATCACATAACCAACAGCAGAACTTTCTTTACATATATTTCACTTTGCCACAGTAAACATTTTGTAAATTACAACAAATGAAAGCAGTCCAAAGTGTTTAAAAACGTTGTGATATAAGATAATATCTAATCAAAATGTCAAGGCCCTTTTGTTGTTTATTATTTATGTGGGACGCATTCAGATTATTTACTCGTATTAATTCCAAGGCCGGTATACACACGGCTAAATGCTCTTTAGTCGCCTGTAAGATTGCACAAACGGTGCTGTGTGATCGAATATGTTTAATCGTCCTTTAACCCTTTAACCCATAAGGCATTTCTATGGTATCTGTAATTGACCCTAAATAACAGCAAGGATGAAGCCGTTTTTTCATGGGTATATGACACCTTTTGATAGCATAGAAAACATTGTGACAAAAGGTGAAATTGCTCGTCACGAGCAATTTCACCTTTTGCCACAATGTTTTCCGAAGGCTCCTACAAGAAATGCGTAGAAATGAGTGTTTATGGAGTAAAGGGTTAATGCGTTGTCTGCGCATGTAATACTTTTCGAAGATTCGAACTGTCTTTTGACGCATCACTCTCCCCGATATTGGGGAGATTGTAGTAATACGCGCTATAAAGTAGCAATCGACTACTTTGGTTTTATGAAAGAAAATTATAAGGCTTTGGGAGTATATGGATGATCTGAATCTGAGGGGCCACCTTTAAAGGTGGCCCGTCAGACCATGGGACGAAATTTTTACAAAAATACAAAAAGTTCATCCTTATACTCCCAAGGCCTTCTAATTTTCATTCATAAAGCCTCAGTAGTCGAAAACCATCCGACAACAAGACAAATTAGAGATTTACTACGGCCCGGGTCGACATCGACGGGAACTTCGGTCTATTTTTAGATGAACAACTTGCCCATTTACATACCGGAAATACACAAATGACGCTTCAAACATAGCGTCCGAAGAAGAAATTATGAAAAATAATTACATGTTTGTTATGGAATTTAAGCGTCATTAGTCACGTGCCAGTTACTTTACATTCCCACAATGCTTTTTTTTTTTGACGCGAAATCTAAAAATACCTTAAGAGGCTACGAAACCTTTTAAGGGAATACCATCGGGAAAAAAATGGGTAATCTTATAATTATTAATTATTGATGATTCATATTGTTTTTTTTTTTTCATATAAATTTCAATGATATAAAAATATATTTTCAATTTGCTGTGATGTGAAAATTCTAAATACCCACCTTTAACCGCATGATTTAGTCGATTGTTAAATAATACGAATTTTATTGATCTCTATTAAATATGTTAATGAGTTGATTGTTTTCGTGCATCACGCAAATGCAATTAACCCCCTTTTTGCCAGAGAACGACTTGCATAAATGAGCTGTGCTCTGGAAAAAAGGGGCTTGTTGAATCTCAGTGATCCCTGATACCAAGTAAATCATGCATAATCTGACCTGCAACATTCGAAAATGGGGCATTCGAACATTTGCTGGAAATTGTCGTCTCAGACCGTCCTGCGCTGTCCGCGTAGGCTAATCCGAAACGTCACTTTCCGTTTTTTATGTAATTTTCTGTTTAATGCAAGTGTGTTAAAATCTATTATTATACTGCAAAGAAATTTCTGGTGATCTGATTGGTTAACATGCTGGGAACATAATGTATTATGTACCCTAGCAAAACCACATAAAGCCAGTTTCCCTTTTGAGTGCCCCGTAAACATCACTACACTTGCAACACAACATCCAAAATGGCGTCAGTCGATCACCAGACTGCATTCGGAACACCTCGGCCAATCTTTCGATCCAGCCTCGGATGTATGCCGATGGAATGATATGTTAAAAAACTTGACATGCATCGCCGGAAGCGGTTATTCGACAGATACTCCCCACTACATAGTTCTCGGGATGTTCTATATGACGTCATCTAGTAACCATTTCGAATGACAACAAATCCTGTAGAATGACGGTAGCAGCATAAATGGCTGAATTAAGGACTTGCATTGATTACGCACTTGAAAAAATGGGCTGGATCGAAAGATTGGCCGAGATTTTCCGAATTTTTGCGCGACAATGACGTCATTGTATTTCTTGTTATGGGGGTGTTGTTGTTCCTTCCGGAAGTAGTCTGTCGGCATACATCCGAGGCTTGATTCGTAGAATTGACCGAGGTGTTCCGAATGCACCAGACTGCACGTTTATGCACCAAACTGCACGTGTTAGTGACGTCAGTTTCCTGTGACATCAGTTTTCATTGAATTGGGGCACACCGAAGGGAATTTCTATTTCGTCAGCATACTCGATTCGTGAGATTATAAAACAGGAAAATTTCGCATAACGCGCTTTTAAAAGGGTACAACTTTGCAGTATAATAAATTCGTTGTACGGTCAGGTGGCAGGGGACTTGGAAACTTGTTCACGGCTGTGTCGAGTCATGTCGCCCCGAGCCAAAGGCCGTACAATTAATAATGTAGTCGCACAGTGCCGTCTAGGATTAGGCTCCGCGGACTGCGCAGGCTGATCCGAGACGACACTTTTACGAAAATGTCTAAATGCCCCTTTTTCGATTGTTTGCTAGCCGATCATAATCATAGATCTGTAAAAACCATTTTTGTCTAAAAATTGACCCAATCATAAGGTAGACTGGGCCTTTGAGAAACAGAAAATTGATTATGAACGAAAAGTTTCGGCTCAGGTCAGCCTGCGCGGACTGCGCAGGCTGACCTGGGTCGATACTTTTCGCAAATGCATTATTAAGCCCCCTTTTTCACAGACCATATAAATTATATAAATTCTATTTTAGACTAGGCGTGTTTCTGTCTTTCATTTCATCTATATACTTTATTAAAATGATTTATGGTGAATTAATAAGCAATTTAAGTCAAAATCAATTAACATAAATAAATGAATAATTAAATGAATTAATTAATAGCTTATGCAATAATCATTTTTTTCCCTCGCCATAATTTACATATTTTGTGCCTCTTTGCCGGAAATGAACCGGTGACAGCTATCAGATTTCACATGGAGAAAGACGCGGGAAAAGTATTATCGTCAGTTTACTTCGAAAACCTCGTAACTAAAGCTTGTTACAGGCTGTAGTTACGAGATTTTCGAAGTAAACCTATTCTCACTATCAAACGACAAAATTTTTGAATGGTCAAATTGGAAACCATTTGCAGACGAAAAAATTGAATGTTGCACACAAATTATTGAATTTGTTTCTGAAGGCGAAGAAAAAATTGTTGAAAAAGGAGGAAGTGATAGTTACCAGCATTTATTTCACTTTTCCCACATTATTCCCAAAGTCCTTGAGGTTGGTGGGGGGGGGGGGGTTTCGTTTCGTTAGAGCTCAGGATTGTGTGGTAAAGGGTTAACCCTTTACCAAACAATCCCTGGTTTAATCAACCTGAGATAGAAGCCTTTGGAAAACATTGTGGTAAAAGGAGAAAATGCTGGTAACCAGCATTTTCTCCTTTTCCCACAATGTTTTCTATCACTCTGGAAACAAATTTCAATGTTTGAGTTACGTTTATTTTGTCGTCTGCAAGTGCTTTCAGTTTGGACCATTCTAAAATTTTGTCGTTTGGTAAAGGGTTAAACCATTACCAGACGACAAAAACAGGCTTTGTCGAAATTCAAAGCATTTGCAGACGACAGAATTTAACTTGTTTAAAAAAAAAGTAGTTTCTAAGTCTGAGACTAGAAAACATTGCGGGAAGAAGGAGAAATTTGAAAGCGTTTCAGACGGCGCCCAATTAAAGTTGTTCAAAGGTGAAGTTTCTATATCTGAAGTTAGAAAACATTGCTGTAAAAAGGAGAAAATTTTGCTTACTAGCATTTTCTTCTTTTTTGATAAACCCTTTACCAAACAAACCCTGGTTTTTACGAGCCCGAGAAAGAAGCCTTTTGAAAACATTGTGGAAAAAGGAGAAAATGCTGGTAACCAGCATTTTTTCCTTTTCCCACAATATTTTCTGCCCTTCGCAAAACAAATTTCAAATTATAAGACACGTTTATTTTGTCGTCTGCAAATGCTTTGAATTTAGAGGAGTATAAAATTTTGTCGTTTGGTAGAGAGTTTAACATTATAAATAAATAATTTATTTATTTTATTCTTCAGTATTATAACTATACAAGTTGAATAAAACAAAAGGAAATACAATCATATGATAAATATACTGCAGAAAAGAATAAGAACGGAAGCTAAGCTTATAAAGTTCTTTTCCAAATTACAGTTTAAGGTTATTACAAGAACATATCCTTAGTAACAAAGAAAGTTAATATAAGGAAAAAGTTGCTTAAAAATACTGAAAATTCGTAGGGTGTGGAATGTTTCTTCCTTTTAACCCATTACCACACAATCCCTACTTTTGTCGCCCCTGAGAAAGAAGCCTCTAGAAAACATTGTGGGAAAAGGAGAAAATGCTGGTAACCAGCATTTTCTCCTCTTCCCACAATATTTTCTACCCTTCACAAAACAAATTTCAAATTTTCAGTCACTTTTATTTTGTCGTCTGCATATGCTTTCAATTTGGAGCAGTCTAAAATATTGTCGTTTGGTAATGGGTTAAAGAATATTAAAGAATGTTATCAAAAGCTTTCTTCCACAAGTTCGATGAAAAATTAAGATCGTTTGGTAAAACTGCGAAAAGACAAAACTATTTCAAAGGTAAGAAAATGTTTTTTGGAAAAGGAGACGAAGCTGTTTACCAGCATTTACTCCATTTCGCATAATGTTTTTTCAACAGCCTTTCTTCTTCCTCATCGTTTGGCTAAGGGTTCGGGAAACTATGACATGACAAAAATTAGTCATCATTTTTTGAGTAAAACCACCTGTATACGTCTCTTTTCATCTTACGATTTCGCTCATTACCAAACGACGAAATTTTAGGCTTGTCCAAATCGAAAACTCTTCGGTAAATATCGTGTGACATCGAGGTTTTCGTAAAGCTATTCGGTCAATCTCGGCAGCTTCCGTTTTTTGATATGAGAGTAAGAGGCTGTAGACTCACTTACTGATCGGTAAATATCGTGTAACATCGACGTTTTTCGTAAATGCTATTCGACCAATCTCAGCAGCTTCCGTCTTTTAATACGCAAGTTAGGTATGTCCAAATCGAAAGCATTTGCAGACGACAAAATAAAAGTGACTGAAAATTTGAAATTTGTTTTGTGAAGGGTAGAAAATATTTTGAGAAAAGGAGAAAATGCTGGTTACCAGCATTTTCTCCTTTTCCCAAAATGTTTTCTAAAAGTTTCTTGTTCTCAGGGTCGTCAAAAGTAGCGATTGTGTGGTAAAGGGTTAAAAATGGAAATATGGCAATGACAGAGTAAAAGAGGGCATTGAGGGAAAAGGAGAAATACTTGTTATCAGATTTTATCTCCTTTTCCCACAATATTTAACCCTTTCGATGCTAAATAAATTAAGATTAACCCTAACCACATAATCCCTATTTTAACGACCCTGAGAAAGAAGCCATGAGAAAACATTGTGGGAAAAGGAGAAAATGCTGGTAACCAGAATTTTTTCCTTATCGCCACAATGTGTTCTACCCTTCACAAAACAAATTTCAAATTTTCAGTCACTTTTATTTTGTCGTCTGCAAATGCTTTCGATTTGGACATAACTAACTCGCGTATTAAAAGACGGAAGCTGTTGAGATTGGCCGAATAGCCTTTACGAAAAACGTCGATGTTACACGATATTTACCGAGCAGTAAGTGAGTCTACAGCCTCTAACTCTCATATTAAAAGACGAGAGCTGCCGAGATTGGCCGAATAGCTTTACGAAAAAGTCGATGTCACACGATATTTACCGAAGAGTTAGGGGTCGTGTATCTGAAATGAGATTTCCAAGCTTACAATAATGCACAAGTAACGTTGAAGGTGACGCTTTCATGGGTACTTTGCATGATCTTGTAAGAGTTAAAAAATTGTGAAAAAAAGATGAGAATTTTACTTTCTTATATTGAAGAATTGGAAGTATGCCTTGTATCGTATTATTTAACCCTTTACTCCATAGATACTCATTTCTACACATTGCTTCTAAGAGCCTTTGGAAAAAATTGTGGCAAAAGGTGAAATTGCTCGTGACGAGCAATTTCACCTTTTGTCACATTGTTTTCTATGCCATCAAAAGGTGTCATTTACACATAAGAACTGGCTTCATCCTGGCTGTTATTCAGGGTCAATTAGAGATACCATAGAAATGCCTTATGGGGTAAAGGGTTAAGTTTCCTTACAATGACAATATGTCCTTGGTTGTTAACAGTTGTTTTGATGTGGTAAGTCAATCGTTTTCACTGATTTTGATGTATTATAAAATATCTATATCTAGTACACGATGTCTGTTAAGTAGGGACCATACAGCTTGCAACACGCAAAAGGGGACATTCGGACATTTGCGTAAAGTGTCGTCTCGGATCTGCCTACGCTGTCCACGCAGGCTAATCCGAAACGACACTTTACGACAATATTAGATTTTTTTTGCTATGGTCGACTTGCGCAAAGCAGGAAATTGCATAAAAACGGAAAATGTCGCGGACATGCGCAGGCTAATCCGAAACGACATTTTTACGCAAATGTTCGAATGCCCCTTTTCGCGTGTTGAAAGCCATACCAGGAAAACCTACTCGTACGTACGAGGGTAGTTCATAAAGTTCTCGGCCCCACCCAGAAATATGGTGAGAATCTGGTTTTGTTTCACATAATGGCAAAGCTGAACACCACATATTATAAGTGTAAGTGTACCTAAAGTTTCAGACTTCTAGTGTCTTTTGTATGCAGATGACACGCTTTTCACTCGGTAAGAAAGCTGCGTGCTGGAGTTCTGTTGCTCCAGGACAATGCTTCTGTTCACACAGCACAAGTGGCAGTCACAGAAGAGGAAAGATGCGGCTTTGAACTGTTGCCCCATGCACCTTACTCTCCAGATTTGGCACCATCAGACTTCTACCTATTCCCCAAACTGAAATCCCACTTGCAGGGCCGCCGTTTTGAGAGTGACAATGATGTGATATGTGCTGTTGCTCCGGGCTCAGACTGCAGACTTCTTCCGAGAGGGGATCGCAGAGCTTGAACATCGGTGGTCAAAGTGCATTGAAGTTCAGGGGAGACTATGTTGAAAATTAATATAGAAACGACCTGTCTTTGAGGATGTTTTCTTGTTGAGGCCGAGAACTTTTCGAACTACCCTCACATGTGTGCTATGAACCTTCATTAGAGCAATGCGCAGTTTTGCTGTGCTAAAATTACAGATTATTTTGTCCCAAAACAATACCTTCAAAATCAGACCAAGAATGCAATTAAATGACGTTGGTTAAGATCATCAGCCCATTTTGTGGTTAAAAACAATTGTCAAGTTTTCACCTGTATTCGTGTCAGTTCTAGATTCATAATGAGAGTATATATTTCTCCAGGAAAATTAAAAAGACATGTACATCTATAGATCTACTTGTTTTCAGCAAGTTTTTAGCAACTTTTTAACCCATTTCATCTTTACTTTATGAATCTTTATTATGACCAGGGCCCGTATTCACTAACCATTCTTAAGAATATTCTTGGTCTTATTCTTCAAGATTTTCTGACTGTGAAAGTAACCTCTGATTGGCTAAACCGAATGGTTTAGCCAATCAGAAGTTCTGTTATTTTCACATTGATGAAATTCTGAAGAATAAGACTAAGAATGTTCTTAAGAATGGTTGGTGAATACGGACCCTGGTCTCCAGACAGGAGGGAGTGATGGTATTCTAAAGTCATTTATTTCTCTCCAAAACCCTATGTTGTGGGAAATGTTAACGACCACAATATTTCCAAATCGTAGTTTTTAGGTACAAACTTGATTTTATTCGATGTATTCACATGTTTCTTTTTTCTCTCTTTATCCGTCATGCATACTACTGTCAATGGTAACTTCAGACTACTCCTAATGATCAAAGGGAGACCACCAATACACAAATAATTCTAATCTTGTCATGAGCACTCTCCCTTCAACCAAAAAAAAAAAACCCATTTATTTGCTTAGTAGGTTGTCTTTTAAGGCAATATTTCTCCTTTTCTTTCGAACTTTCAATTCCACACAATGGCTTCCTTGACAAATACCACTTCAGCGTTCTCAACGCTTTGATTTGTTTCAAGGATGGCTTTTATGCTGTCGACAGGAGAAAGACAAAAAACTGTCGTTTGCCTGCGGTGATATATTGAGAGTATGACCAATTAACTCTTTACCAGACGACAAAATTTTCCAGTTTTCTAAACTGAAAAGCACTTGCAGAGGAAACAATTAACTCCGTTCTAATTTTGGGATTTGTCTTTGATTTGGAAAAAACATTGTGGATAGAGGAGAAAATGCTGGTAATCAGCATTTTCTCCTTTTCTAACGATGTTTTCAGAGGCGCTCTTTATTCAGGGTCGCTAAAACGCACTGTCGAGTAGCAAAGTGTTAACATCCGGTCCAGCGCAAAATGACGTCTCGGTCCGTATTCACCGACCGTTTTTAATCAAATTAGTCTAATTCTATTTTTAGAAAACGATACATTTTCTGCGTTACGACCATTAAATGGCAACAATGACCAAAATGAGACTAACCAGACAGATACAGTGGAAGCGACTATCTGGTGCTACTAAAGACCCAGTAGCGACCGAACAGTGCAAGTGTTACAATATAATCAAGCCATGCTATGGAAAAAGTGGATTCGGTGTGTATCCATGGTGCATTTTATCAAGCACGTCATCACATAACTATAGATCCTTATACCTTTAACAAACGACAAAATTTTAGACTTGCATCTGCAGACGACAAAATAGAAGTAATTTAACCCTTTACCCTATAAGGCATTTCTATGGTATCTCTAATTGACTCTAAACTAGGATGAAGCTGTTTCTTATATGTATATGACACCTTTTGATAGCATAGAAAACATTGTGGCAAAAAGTAAAAGTGCTTGTCATGAGCAATTTCACCTTTTGCCACAATGTTTTCCAAAAGTTCCTACAAGCAATGCGTAGAAATGAGTATCTATGAAGTAGAGGGTTAAAAAGTGAAATTTGTTTCCGGGAGGATAGAAAACATTGTGGGAAAAGGAGAAAATGGTGGTCACCAGCATTTTCTCCTTTTCTCACAATGTTTTCTACCCTCCCAGAATCAAAAGTCGATTTTTGATTCACATTTATTTTGTCTTATGCAAATGTTTTCAAAATTTTGTCGTTTGGTTAAGAGTTAAAAAACAGACGGCGTAAATTGCCAGTAAATATGGACGGGTTCTCAGAATAAACAGGTCTATATTGCTGACTACAGGGCCCTTAGAATAAACATTTTTACATTTCTGACCAATCACAAATTGTTATTCATTCATTTGTTATCAGTACCAAAAACTAGGTCAAATGCCAGCACATTCATGCAGCTGCGCCGAAAATACATGTTAAAAGGTAGAGAGAACTATTAACTTGTTTACAATTTTATTTTTGTCGGCCATGACCAGACAGGTGAAATACAGAGAAATGACCCTCCCAACAAAAATGACCCATGGGTCATTTCTCTACGTAGAGGAATGACCCGGGTCATTATTCTACGTAGAGAATGATCCCAGAGGGTTATTTCTCTTCGTAGAATAATGACCCGGGTCATTCCTCTACACAGTGAAATGACCCATAGGTCATTCCTCTACATAGTGAAATGACCACTGGGTCATTTTGTAGGGGATGGTCATTTCTCTGCATAAAACCGGCCACACAGATGACGACTGTCTTGTGTAAACTCACTACCAAACGACAATATTTTAGGCTTGTCCAAATCGAAAGCATTTGCAGACGACAGTATAAAAGTGACTGAATATTTGAAATAAGTTTTGTGAAAGATAGAAAACATTGCGGGAAAAGGAGAAAATGCTGGTTACCAGCATTTTCTCCTTTTCGCACAATGTTTTCTGGAAGCTTCTTTCTCAGGGTCGTCAAAAGTAAGGATTGTGTGGTAAAGGGTTAACCCGTTTCCTCCTAAATAAGACATCAGCTTAGAGTTAAAAACCCGAATAATTTTATTTCAAACTTATTTATTGGAGAAAAAAAAAAATATCCCCTTATCGGACAGTGTAGATCCAAGATCAGACTGCACGTTCTGTGCAGTCTGATCTTGATCTACACTGTCCGCAAAACGTCCTTGAATCTCCCTGAGCAACCAGATAGGTAACAAAAAAAATTGGGGTTACTTAGTAAAGAGTTAATGAAGAATGAATTAATTTCCCAATGGAGTTTAGTATGGTATGCTTACTTTATTATACCAATAAAACAATGTAAACTAGACCACGAACAGTCAGTAGTTATGAAATTCCAATTAATATTGGAAAACGGCACGAAATATAACCACAAATTCACCCTTTGCTCATCAGAGAAATAGCAGGGAAAATATTTTTTGATATTACACGAGTGGGACCAGTAAAAATACCGATATTTGTGTTCTTGTTGCCTAGGTAAATTGCGCGTGCCTCACAACTAGGAAGAAATATGACGTCATTTACCTTATATTTCTCGCGCTTGACGTAGTATTGTAATGCGTTGCTATGCGGAGGGGGTACGCCACGGGGAATAACGGGGAATAACGGAAAAGAACTGTCCGACTCTGGGCACTCAAAGTCTTTGCGGATGGTGTAGATCGAGATCAGACTGCATATACGTGCGTTCTGATCTTATACCGGTATCTTAGATATATGCTGTCTGGTTATGTTTTCCCCTCTTAAAAGGACTTTAAAATCCTAATATTGTGTTTTTAGTATGGAATTTGAATATTCAATAAATTTATTGACGCATTTCAGAGTTTAGGAGAATTATTATTGGGTTTTGCAGATCTTGGTTTTCTAACAGGAATTCACCAACCATTTTTAAGAACGCTGTCTGTCTTATTCTCGAGAATTTTCTACATTTGAAAATAACTCAACTTCTGATTGGCTAAAACAAATGGTTTAGCCAATCAGAAGTTGTGTTATTTTCGAAATAAATAAAGAATCGTTAAGGAAGATTTCTCTGCGAAGGATTAATTTTGTAACAGGGGCTCAAGGAAAGCGTGGATAGGTGCACTAGCTATCCTGATATAAATGAAGTAAATACGAAAACTATGTAAAACACAATACAATCAATCAATCAACCAATCGATTGATCGATAAATCAAATCATATCATACCATATCGAAGCAAATTATATCATAGCATATTAAACCAACAAAAAGAACAAATGAACAAACAAACGAACCAACCAACCAACATCCGACCACCAACCAACCAACCAACCAAAACCAAACCAAACCAAACCAAACCAACGAACCAACCAACCTACAAAACAAACAACCCTACCACCCAACCAACAAACCACCCTACCACCCAACCAACAAAATTAGCCAACTACTAGTATTTGGTCAACCAATTAGACAAATGATCAACCATGTAGGGCTAATAAACCAAGCGAAATTTTTAGAGCAAGAAAGCAGCCTATATTCAGAGTTTATTCTCACAAATTAAAACCGGAGTTTTTTCGGTTTCACCCACCAGCTCTAAAGGCGTTTACAGTAGGGTCCTAAAGTTCGGTTTTCGCTCGACGCCACTGGTATCAAAGGGCGTTCCACGCGAAATAGGCTTCGGCAAGGGGCTCGACACGAGTGGCGTCATTCGAGTTTGGGTGATATTTTTGTATCTGCTCATTCGTTTGAAAAGCTTCAATCATATCAAACAGGTCTACCTGAATCAATTCTTTTCACGTTGGGATGCTAGAGCAACCCTTCTTGATACAGTAAAAAGACTCTATGCGGAAAGTGTCAACCCGGATTAGCCTGCGCGGACAGCGCAGTCTAATCCGGGTCGACACTTTACACTGATGAAATAAGACCCAATATCACATGACGCCGTTCATATAATAATCTATCAGTGGCAAAAGTCGAGCTTCATCTCTTATAGTGGGGAAAATAGATTTCCCGTGGGACACACTCTGCGAGACCAATAAAAACAATAACTTAGGTCCCCCCCAAAAAGTCAATATTATGAGATACCGATTTATATTATCACACAGCACGAAATCACGTACTATCTGCTAAGACAATCATACGCTTGATCACTCGATGCATGTCGCATGTTTTTGCACGTATTCGTTGTAGAACGGTGACACGAACTTTCGCGGTCCTTAAGGTAAGACCTGTGTAATGGAAAACACCCATTTCCACTAAAATATCATCCTGCAAAATTAGCTATAATTAAAAATGAGTTTTTTTGAACTACTATCACCTTTTCATTTTTTTTTTTCCCATTTTTTTTTCTTTGAATTATCATTTATAAATCTAAAACCACTATATACTCAATTCAAAAAGAGATAATAATTACCTCCCTTTTCATAAAACAAACAAAAGTATCAAAAAATAATTTCAAGATAGACATAAACGGAATTTCTGATCCGTTAGAAATGTGCAAAAATATCATTTCTGCATAAATCCTTATTTATCCTTATTTATCAACCAATTAGAATTTTTGTCCCATGATCACCGGAAGTATATTAAACAGGTCTTACCTTAAGTTTCGTTTTATGGGGTGAAAATTCAAAGTACTGAAAGGACTGATACACTATCGATTGAATAAGACAGCTTCATAAGAATAAAACTTGGTTGGTCAATACATGATAATTATTTTAAGAAAAATGGTCCAATCCGGTTATTAATTGCGACCCGACCTAATTCGGTAATTGGTTCTGATCCGGTTTAAACCTGGTAAAATCAGGTTTGCTATAGTGACTTCACCCACAGTTCGTAGCCATTTAATTTTCACAACAGGAAATGACATAAAAAAAATATATTTGCGGATCTAACAAAACGCAAATATATCACAGATTTGGTATTTTAACATATTCTATATTCATTCTAATGAGTACCCGCAACATAGGGTTTGGAAGAGAAATAATGGATTTAGAAAACCAACCATTCCCCCCCCCCCAACTTTCTTCTCTGGAACTCTGATCTTATCATATCTTTGTTATTACTGAAGATATATGGCTTGAAAGAAAGCGAAAAAGGGCATTTGGACATATGCGTAAAGTGTCGTTTCAGATCAGCCTGTGCGGACTGCACAGGCTGATCTGAAACGGCACTTTACAACTGCATTGGATTTTGGGCTACAGTAGACTTGCACAAAACAGAAAAAATACATAAAAATGGAAAGTTTCGTTTCAGATTAGCTTGCGAGGACTGCGCAAACTGATCCGGCACGACACTTTGCGCAAATGTCCGAATGCCCCTTTGTGCGTGTTGCAAGCCATATATTTCCAAGGAAATGTGGCCATCAAATGGTTTTGACACAGTCATATCCATTTTTGACTCCTGAAAAAAGTTTGACATCTTATAATATCTCTGTCATTACTAACGATAGCTACTTCAAACTTACGACCAAAACTCCAGATAAGAGGGAGTGATGGCAGTATAAATTCATTATTTCTCTTTCAAAGCCTATGTTTCAAAGCCTATGTCTCATTGAGACGATTCTAATGAGTACCCATAACAGAACAATTGGCAGAACAATTGATATTTTCAATTTTAAAATCGAAATCACTCACGCTCTCTGGAGCTTTGTTATTTGTTAGAATTAAATATCATAAGGGAAACCATAAAACAAGGGCAGTTACCCATCAAAATATTTCTGCGACATTTATGCCCCCTTTCAACTTAAAACTTTACCTAAAAATTAGTTTATTAAAGCAACTGCTACCGGGTATTGGCACCCGTATATGATGCTCTTGTTTTGTTCTGGGGCAGAATTTTACGTGATTAATTAACTCTTTACCAAACGACAAAATTTCAGAATGGTTCAAATTGAAAGCACCTGCAGACGACAAAATAAACCTAAACTTGACTCCAGCAGGGTAGAAAACATTCTGGAAAAAGGAGAAAATTTTCTCCTTTTCCCAGAATGTTTCAAAAAGGCTTCTACCTCAGGGTCGTAAAAACCAGGGATTGTTTGGCAACGGGTTAATACAGAGTATCAGTACGTATCACAGTATTTTTCCCAAGCCACTGGCTGCTTTCCCACATAGCATCGTCGAAACCATGATCAGCGAGAGAGACTATGACTCTAAGCTGTTGCAAAACGGACAGATATGACACCAAAAGGTATGCAAGTCTAACAATGAGATACGCTGCATAATGGAACTCTAAACAGCCGGAATATCGACCATAAAGCCAATGACAAATGCTCGATTTATGGCATCACGACAGTTTTGGGGGAACATTTGGGCGATTTTGTTTTGATCAGCGAATTATCTCTTCATACTCTGTAACTTGGGATGGCAAAAAATTGTCAATATTGAACCGAAGCCGTGATTAATTTTCTCATTTTCTCTCCGTGTCGCCCGGAATGCTTCTACAAGAGTGCGTTTAACAGGGTCTATTAGACGATTGCATTACCCTTATTGATTATTTATCGGATACAATCAAACAGGAGTCCAAGATACTTCACATCCGAGAATTACGACATATTTGTTAAAAAAAATGAAATTCTTGAGCCGTCTGTAGATGCTTTCACTTATGGACAATCAATTCTCTAACTATGGCCATTGTGTGGCCCCTAACTATGGCCATTGTATGGCCTCTAACTATGGCCATTGTATGACCCGTAACTATGGCCATTGTGTGGCCTCTAACTATGACCATTGTGTGGCCCCTAACTGTGGACATTGTGTGGCCCCTAACTAAGGCCATTGTGTGGCCCCTAACTATGGACATTGTGTGGCCTATAACTATGGCCATTGTGTGGCCTATAACTATGGCCATTGTGTGGCCCCTAACTGTGGCCATTGTGTGGCCCCTTGCTATGGCCATTGTGTGGCCTCTAGCTATGGCCACTGTGTGGCCTCTAACTATGGTCATTATATGGACCCTACCTATGGCTATTGTGTGGCCTCTAACTATGGCCATTGTGGTATACTGACGAGGTGATTCAACACCCAAGGTTTGGCTGAATCAACCTACAAGTGTAAGCCAATGTGTTCTATTTACCTAGTACTAATCAAAAGAGTCCTTGTCCATAACTTATGAGATCATACAACTCGCAAGTTTTGGCAACAGATTCCTTGCTCTGGTAACATTGCATTATAGCAAATAAGTCCGTTGTCTGCGCATGTCATATTCTTCGAAGATTCGACTTGTCTTATATGACGCATCACTCTCCCCGATATCGGGGAGACTGTAATAATACGCGCTATAAAGTACATGTAGCAATAGAGAAAATGGCTTTTATCAATACGTTTGAGGGAAAATCAGGCCTGATTATAACTTAGTGAATCGCACCAGGTAGCGTTTTATTTAGTATACGTTTATTTTTGTTTGAAATTCAAAGTAACGGCTGTCGCGTAGAAATGTGGTCCGTCCTGTGTACCCAGGATGCCCAAATTAGATATATGAGTATTTGTAGAATGCTATCTAGCGGGAGATAATGCAAATATGTCATCTTATAATTATGGATGAATGAAACGCATTTTCCCACAGCCGGCTAAATGATGAGCCATTACAGTCCTTGAAGACACACAAAACTTACCAATTCAAAAAATTTCGACTCATGTCAGTCTGAGCGTACTGACATGAGTCTATACTTTTTAAAGATGTACATTGAGCTATACTCCCTTTTCACAGAGCGTGAATAATACTGTTATTGCCTAAAATGGTTCCTGTCTTGTGTCGGCTTCTTTTCCACACTTATCAAATAATGTTTTATACTTTTTAAAGATGTACATTGAGCTATACTCCCTTTTCACAGAGCGTGAATAATATTGTTATTGCCTAAAATGGTTCCTGTCTTGTGTCGGCTTCTTTTCCACACTTATCAAATAATGTTTTAGTATAAATACCAAGACAAGCTTCTTGATGAGCAATGAAAAAAAAAGACGTCCAAAGCAATCAGAGGGCTGGTCTTATAATTGAATTTAGAATTGTCAATTATTTCGGTCCCTACAAGTACCGTCGCCGACACCTTGTGTCTGCAAAGGATGCGTAGTTTTGTAAATTTTGCATGTCTTCCACTGGCAAACGCTAGAAGGTTCTGCCGGAAATGTACCTTGCATCTCTGTCAATACAATACAATACTTTATTCAATACTAAGGCCATTGGCCCATTGTGCAATAGCAAGAAATATACATACATAGAGTGACAAATACAATTTAAGCATTTAGAGATTGATACCATTAAATTACATGCCTAATAGATAGTGGTAGTTCGGATTGATATATGAAAAAACGTTTTAGTTCGGATTGATATATGGAAAAAAACCGTTTAGATGCTAGATGATTCATATATAAAAAAAAGCGTTTAGTTGCTGGTCTAAATTGCAAGACTAGAAGATACAGTTATATTTATTACTACGGGAGATAAATAATCACCCCCTTTTCTGAAAACTAACAAAAGTATAAACAAATAATTTCAAGACAGACATTAAAAGGAGTTTCTGGTCGGTTGAAAATGTGCAATAGTATTATATCTGTATAAATCCGTATTTATCAACTATCAAGAAATTTTATTCCATGCTGCACCACAAGTATTACGGGTCTACTACCGTAATGTCTATCCGTGATGACAAATGTCACCACAAAACTCCATAAAATCTATTCTGTCTACCAATCTATTGAATCATGCGGTACACTGGTCCTTTGAAATGCATATATATGCACATATACCAGGAGCAAAAAGTTTCTATAGAGGTCAGCCTGCGCGGACTGCGCAGGCTGACCTCGATCGATACTTTTTGCATTAAGTAGATCTTATTCAAATCATAGCTCAAATATATAATTTTTAGAAGGTGATGACGTATTTGCCAGCATATTTCTAGCATCACCTTCTATTAGTACTTTCGGTACTTTGATTATACAAGCAAATTACTTACGTAAGGTGTCTTGGATTATCGGGGTCACAAGGTTTCCGCGTCTCTAGCTCCAGTCATAGTTCCTCATTGTGGCTGCTATATCGAAGTCGTCTGCTGTATTCTGTAGGGAAAAAATCTTTATCAGACAGTCTTCCGAATTCCCGAAAGACGCAGAAGTGCAAATAAAATATTAACCGTTAGACCGACGGGAAAACATGTATCAACCTTGAAAAGGGTGTTTTAACCCATTACCATACATTCAATACTTTTGAAGACCCTGAGAAAGAAGCCTTCTGAAAACATTGTGGTAAAAGGAGAAAATGGTGGTAACCAGCATTTTCTCCTTTTACCACAATGTTTTCTACCCTTCCCAAAACAAATTTCAAATTTTCAGTCACACTTGTTTTGTTATCTGCAGCTCCTTTGAATTTGGACAAGTCTACAATTTTATCGTTTAGTAAAGTGTTAACCCTTTACTCCATAGATACTCATTTCTACGCACTGCTTGCAGGAGCCTTTGGAAAACATTGTGGCAAAAGGTGAAATTGCTTGTCACGAGCAATTTCACCTTTTGTCACAATGTTTTCTATGCTATCAAAAGGTGTCATATACGCATAAGAAACGGCTTCATCCTTGCTGTTATTTAGGGTCAATTAGAGATACCATAAAAATGCCTTATGGGGTAAAGGGTTAAGCATCTGCAAACAGTGTCGAAGCAGGTCAGCATGCGAAATCCGCGTAGGCTGACCTTGGTCCAAACTTTTTTGCCATTGCTCAATTTTTTGCGTGTCAAAGGACGAATCTACCACATGTTTAAGTAAATTGTTCGAGGAAATGGGTTAATCGTATGGATCCCTAGTAACGTGATGGCTTATTTCGATCGATGCATCACGGAAATGAATAAACTAATTACCAAACGACAAAATTTTAGGTTTGTCCAAATCGAAAGCAATTGCAGACGACAAAAATAAAAGGGACTGAAAAATTTGAAATTTGTTTTGGGAAGGGTAGAAAACATTGTTGGAAAAGGAGAAAATGCTGGTTTCCAGTATTTTCTCCTTTTCCCACGATGTTTTCTAACGGCTTCTTTCTCAGGGTGGTCAAATCCAGGGATTGTTTCGGAAAGGGTTAATGCCGGAATTTCCTTGTTAACGACTGATATTTATTGTATAGATAACAAATGAACCAGTCTGGAACTTTTTTTCAGTTACCAGCATTTCCTCCTTTTCCCACAATGTTTTCTAAAGGCTTCTTTCTCAGGGTCGTCAAAAGTAGGGATTGTGTGGTAATGGGTTAAGGCCTCGTTTTGCAAGAGCATGACTTTTCACGTATAGAATGGAAATTCTTAGTTTCGTTTAGAAAAAAAAAAAATGAATTCGAAGACCACATAGAATACCGGATTAACCCATAACCACACAATCCCTACTTTTGACGCCCCTGAGAAAGAAGCCTTTTGAAAACACTATAAGAAAAGGAGAAAATGCTGGTAACCAGCATTTTCTCCTTTTCCCACAGTGTTTTCTACCCTTCCCAGTACAAATTTCTATTTTTTAGACATCTTTATTTTGTCGTCTGCAAATGCTTTCAATTTGGATCAGTCTAAAATTTTCTTGTGTGGTAAAGAGTTAAAGTAGATCCGGCTCAGACTTTAACTATTTGTACTCTGATCTTATTCTATTCTGTCAAGAAAAATAACAAATTTTTTCCTCAGTTAGGTAAGAGCTATTTTCAAGCGCCAATTACACTAATTCAAACTTTTCACTCCAGAAAATGCACCCCAAAAAATTGCTATTTAGACAGCTAATCGGCTGCAATGTCTCAGCTAAGTGGGAAGTGTTAAATTTAAAATCGGACTGCTTATGCAATCTGATATTTATCTACAAAGATCGTAAAAGGCACTATAGTTAACCCATTACCACACAATCCCTACTTTTGACACCCCTGAGAAAGAAGCCTTTAGAAAACATTGTCGAAAAAGGAGCATTTTCTCCTTTTCCCACAATGTTTTCTACCCTTCACAAAACAAATTTCAATTTTTCAGTCACTTTTATTTTGTCGTCTGCAAATGCTTTCAATTTGGACCAGTCTAAAATATTGTCGGTTGGGAATGGGTTAAAGCTAGGTACGTTAAAGATTTAACTCTTTACCACACGACAAAATTTTAGACTAGTCCGAATTGAAAGCATTTGCAGACGACAAAATAAACCTAATTCAAAAATTGAAATACATTTCCAGCAGTGTAGAAAACATTGTGGGAAAAGGAGAAAATGCTGGTTACCAGCATTTTCTCCTTTTCCCACAATGTTTTCAAAAGGCTTCTATATCACGGTCGTGAAAACAGGGATTGTTAAGGAGAGGGTTAATGTCTGATTTTCCATGTTAACGACTGATATTTATCGTAGATAACAAATGAGCCTGTCTGGAACTTTTTTTCAGTGCAAACGAACTTCTGGTAACTGCATTTAGTGTGGCTATCTGCACATTTAGTGCGGCTATCTGCATACTTTGTGCGGCTATCTGCACACTTAGTGCGGCTATCTGCACATTTAGTGCGGCTATCTGCACACTTTGTGCGGCTATCTGCACATTTAGAGCGGCTATCTGCACATTTAGTGCGGCTATCTGCACACTTTGTGTTGCTATCTGCACATTTTGTGCGGCTATCTTCACACTTTTGTGCGGCTATCTACTCAACATTTTGTGCGGCCATCTCCGCATTTTGTGTGGCTATCTGCACATTTTTGTGCGGCTATCTGCATACTTTGTGTGGCTACCTCTACACTGTGTGCATCTCTGTCTACATTTTGTATGGCTAGCCCCACAATTTGTGCGACTCTTTCTACATTTTTGGGGCCATCTCTACATATATTGCGGCTCTCTCTACATTGTGTGTGGCTATCTCTACATTTTGAACTGCCATCTATACAATTTTTGCAGTTCTCTCTACATTTTGTGCCGCTACTTATACATGTTGTACGGCTTTTATACATTTTGAGCGACTATCTCTACATTTTGTGCGGCTATCTCTACATTCTTGTGTGGCTATATCCACATTTTGTGCGGCTATATCTATAATTTGTGCGGCTACGTCTACAATTTGTGCGGCTATATCTACAATTTGTGCGGCTATATCTACAAAGTGTGCAGCCATCCCCACATTGAATGAAACTATCACAGCATTTTGTGCGGCTGTTCCTACCTGTAAGCGGCTAACACGACGTTTTGTGCGCATGTCTCGTTCTACGTTTCTACGTTTTATACAAACTCTCTCAAAATTTGGTGCAACTCTTTCCACATTTTGTGTGGCTCTTTCAACATTTTGTGCGGCTGTCTTTTTATTTTGTACGATTATCTCTACATTTTGTGTGGCTATCTTTCCTGTCTGTAAGAATTTTTTTGACATTTTATGTGGCAATCTCTACATTTTTTGAGACTATATTTACATTTTTCTACGGCTGTCACTACATTTTGTGCGGCTGTCTCTACGTTTTTGCGCGGTATGTCTCTGCATTTTGTCTTCTAATCAAAGGTCGTCAATATATGACATTGGTACGTAAACAGTAAAGAGTTAAGTCTATGACCAATTTCCGGAGACTTCTTCCCTTCACTCTCCTAAAACATGGTGCAACTTCAAGAAAGACTGTTTTGTATGCATAGTCGTGATCGACATTTGTCATACAAGAATTAGAAGAGAGAAGAAATTTGTTTAAATCGCGAGAAAATTCCGATTACGCCTCTAATTTTTCCCAATATCGATACAGTTGCTTCTCAAAGAGCGCATTTAACGGGGTTTATTAGACGATTGCAACGCCCTATTGATTTGGTTTGAGATAATGTCAAACAAGCTTCCGAAGGATTCTGGTATTGGAATAACGGCGACAACTGCGAGACTAAACTTCCGGAAGGAGCTTGAATATTGTAATGTATTTTACCATTAACATAAGCGCGTCTTGATGCATCTTCAGGAGAACAAATTGACAAATTATAGTTACAAATATTTTGTACACTTTTTTTATTAAATTCCAGGCAGAAGTTTTTAAAAGCAATATTAAAAGAACAGGCTCCGTATTCACCAGCCATTCTTAAGAAGTTCTTTGTCTTATTCTCCAGAATTTTCAAACTTTGGAAGTAAGACAGCACCTGATTGGCTAAACCATTTCGTTTAGCCAATCAGGAGTTGTGCTACTTTCAAAGTTAGAAAATCGTGAAGAAAAAGACTATGGACATTCTTAAGAAATGGTTAGTGAATACGGACCGTAATTGCATCTCACGTGCAATGTGGACCCAAATTTGAGACCATGCTCATAATTTTCTTCAGTACTTTGGCTAATAGAAATATTGAAGTCAAGACTTTGATGTGAACTGTAAACAAAAAATTGAGACGAATTTTGTTTGTTTGTTGTGGTATTTGTCGAAGACAATACCACTATAAGTTCAAGATTGAATTTTGATAACCATGTATTTTATTTTGTGCAAAGCCAAAGGAAATAAACCCAGTTAAACTCATTTTTTCTCAGGCAAATGAGTTTTATGGTGGCACTAAGGTATATAATTTGAAATGGCATTTTAAAATACATTTGGTGAGGCCATCGATCGTTGAGATACTTATTTTTGATTGAAAATAGATTCTCTCGCTCATAGCCTTTTATTGGCGCAATGATACAAATTTTGCCAACTGACCCTGGGCTTTTTCGTTCCAAAACCAAATCGTTCCATGGCTTGTTCGTCCTATGATTGCGCGCTACTCCATTTGATCGCTCATGAATATTTATAGATCGAGGTAATTGATTGTAATGTTGGAAATCAAATGTAAAAGGCAAGAGATATTTCAAAATTATAGTTTTCAGGAACAAACTTAATTTTATTCGATATAACAGGAGTTTTCTCTCTATTCGTCATGCATCCTACTGTCAAAGGGCGTTACTCCTGCTTCCTCCTAATGATTAAAAGGAGACCATTTATACAAAATTCAACCAAACTTTGTTATGAGTACTCTCCCTTCAACCGAAAAGGTATTCATTTGCTTAGTGGGTTTACTTTTAAGCCAATATTTGAACAATATGTCTCTGTTTCTTTTAAACTATTAATTCCACACAATAGGTTTCCTTGACAAATACCACTTCAGCGTTCTCAACACTTTGATTTTTTTCAAGAGTTGCAATATACCAAACTGCCAGATCTGCATATCTTTGAAATTTAATATTCCACTGAGTTTAGCATCAGTAGCCCCAGAAGAAATCAAACATCATTATTTTTCGATCTGGAGTTAAAATGTAGATTTGGGGAAAACAAGGCATACATGTGAGGCCGATTTATCCTTTCAAAGGTCTAGCTGAGATTAGTTAAAACCCTTTTATAATACCGGGGTCTGCTTTCACCAGTCAATCTTAAGAACATCACTAGTCATATTTCCTCAAACCCTCTAAATTTGAAAGTAACACGCTTTCTGATTGGCTAAACCCTTTGGCTTAGCCGATCAGAATGTGTGTTATTTTCAAAGTCAGAAAATTCTTAAGAATTAGACAAAAACTGTTTTAAATATGGAATGGTTGGTGAATACAGAATCTGCTTTTGGCGCAAATAAGTTAGTACATGTAATTACATGGGTTTACCTTGCTCAACCAACACGTCGAACGCAAAATCTCTATTAAGAGAAAATGATCGTCTACCCTTAGTCTCAAACTTCTTTTGTAGTCAGTCTATTCACTTTCTTTGTCGGGCCGCAGGAGCGCCTGGACTATCTTTAGCAGATTTGTAGAGCGAATCCGTTTACTGCGATTGAACTGGCCTGAACTGAATACATCATGCGTACCGACTCATACGCGCTTATTTTCGGTTTTGAATAGCTGTGGTATCTTCCACTAAAGTGCGTAGATTTGCGCCAATCTTTCGGGGGATTTAATATGCATGCGTACGATTCATATTGAATAATCACGCGTTCGTTACATTATATTGTAGCTTAATTCTACAAAAGCGTTTTTCAGGACTTCCAGTCCTTTGATTTCTTTATTCGGTTGCCTAAATGTTTATGCATGACAGTTGTTTATTTATCACTTTTGTTTTCGGTTCGGTGGTACATAATTATGATGTTATAATATAGCAAGTCAAGTGATTTCCTGTTTTCGACTAAAGTCTTTCCCAAACGACAAAATTTTAGAGTCGTCCAAATTGAAAGTATTTGCAGACGATAAATCAGATTTGGCTAAGATGGCGGGGTTTGTAGGTAAAAGAGGAAGGAAACATTATGGGAATATGGGGAAATGCTGGTTACCAGCATTTTCCCCTTATCCCGCAATGTTTTCAAAAGGCGTCTCCACCACCTCCACCACGGTCGTTAAGACTCGAAAGGGTGTGGTGAAGGGTTACCACTGAAAAACAAGCGATATCATTGTAATATTCACCAATGAAAACAAGAGAGGTATATATGACCTTCAACATGCGAAAAAGGGGCATTCGAACATTTGCGTAAAGTGTCGTCTCGGATCAGCCTGCACAGTCCGCACAGGCTGATCAGAAACGACACTTTCCGTTTTAATGTAATTTTCTGTTTTGCGCAAGTCTACTGTAGCACAAAGTCTAATGTAGTCGTAAAATGTCGTCTCGGATTAGCCTGCGCGAAATGCGCAGGCTGATCCGAGACGACACTTTACGCAAATGTCTGAATGTCTCCTTTAGCGTGTCGCAAGCCATATATGAATAGACGCAAAATGTCGTCTTTGTGGATAACATGGTACGGGCACTTTTCTTCATGGCTCTAAATTTTTTTCCAGCCTCACAACATTATCTCCCGCTAGATAGCATTTCACAAAATTCAATACACATCTATCTAATTTGGGCATTCTGGGTACATAACCGGACTACTTTTCTACGCGACAATCGTTACTTTGAATTTCAAACTAAACTAACCTAAACGTTTACTCAATAAAACGCTACCTGGTGCGATTCGTTCAGCTGTGATCAGCAGTTTAGAGAAATATGGCGCTAAAACAGGTCTGATTTTTCTTCAAACGTATTGATAAAAGTCATTTTCTCCATCGCTACTTTACAGCGCGTAATACTACAGTCTCTCCGATAGCGGGGAGAGTGATGCGTTATATAAGAAGAATATGACATGCGCAGACAACGACCTCACAATTTCTGGACAACCTTGATGTTAAGCTTCAATATTTCCTTTTAAGGTTATATACTATCTCCTCCATATTGGCTAGGACAAGAGTTATAAATGAAACGACGGGACTGTACCACTGAGAATTTGGCAGACGACAATTTACTGTCGCGAAGCAGACGATATATAGTCTACCACATACACAAACAAAATACTGTACTATACATGTAATAGTATTTATTATCTGTTGACTTTTTCTCCCATTTTGCCTCCAAAAGTCTTCGAGCCGTCTGGTAAATATAAATCACTATTCAGAGGACCCCGACTGTTTGCTTGCCAAGTCTTACTTTAACTCTTTCCCAAACAAGCCCTGGTTTTTACGTGTTTGCAGTAAAAGTCTTTTGAAAACACCGTGGGAAAAGGAGAAATTGCTCGTAACAAGCAATTTCTCCTTTTCCCACAGTGTTTTCTACCCTTTTTGAGAAGTTTCTGCCATTTTCTCAAAATCTAAAATTGTCGTCTGCAAACTCTTTCAGTTTGGAAGAGTCCAAAATTTGTCGTTCGGGAACGGTTTAACGCAGTATAACAGTAGTCTCACTTATTTGATCCTTGCTACAAAACTCCCTAGGTTACGACGGGGCTATGAAATAAGTATGAATGGGACACGGCGCTACTTGCCTGTTTTTTGGAAGGCGAGATTTTCATTCTCGTCTTCATGTGTCGGCGGTCGGCAGTTTGCCGCAAATGCCTCTGAACAGCATTATCCAAACGCCTTTCAAATAGTTCGGTAAATCTCGAGTACATAAGTACAAAATATTGGCGAGACCGTTGTAGATTTAATCCTAACAGCAAGGAGAAACTTCAAATTTCTAGTTGTTAGAAGTTGATGGGATTACATGTATTCTCTTACAGAAAACTTTATCAAACGACAAAATTTTAGACTTGTCCAAATCGAGAGTTTGCAGACAACAAAATAAAATTGACACAAAAATTGAAACTTGACTTTAGAAAAGTAGAAAACATTGTTGGAAAAAGAGAAAATGCTGGTAACCATCATTTTCTCCTTTTCCCACAATGTTTTCAGACGGCTTCTTCCTCTGGGTCGTAAAAACCAGTGATTGTTTGGTAAAGGGTTAAAAAAGTAAAATGCTGATTATCAGCATTTTGTCCTTTATCCGCCACAATATTTTCAAAGTTTTTTTTTCCTAGGGTCATTAAAGCAAATAATTTTCCGGTAAATGGTTTAAGCCGAATGAATACCATGTACTGTACAAGTTTATTTCTTGTGCACTTCGTCTTTTATGCCCTATTTGTCAATGCTTTTACCACTTAAAAAAAAAAAAAGAAACTAGTCATAATTTAAAGACTTTATAGCAAACACTTCATATGGCTCGGTAGGTGACTTTTGGCTTTGAATGGGTAAAAAGTATTGTGGAAAGTAGCACCAAAAGCGTTTCTCTTTCAAATTGTTTTCTATGCTGGACTGTCTGATAAGGTTAACTTTTGTTTTGAACACAGAGAAATATATTATTGTCACCAGAAGGAAATATCAAACCAAGTACATCGTTTTCTATCTTTAGACTTCAACTACTGACCGTGCTATTTTTGACGTACTGATCGATATTACTAAGGGGCTCACATTTGGAATAAAAAAAAGGGAATAAAATATTGCATTTTCACCATTATGAAAGTTAATGAAAGAAAAGGACCAATTGCCTGCAACAAGAAATTTCTCGTACTCAGTATCTTTTTAATTCTTTACCGAAAGACCAAATTGAAAACATTTGCAGGCGACAGGATAAATTTGACTCAAATATTTAAATCTTCTTTTTTTGGAAGCAAGGAAAACATTGTTGGAAAAGGATAAAATGTTGGTTACCAGCATTTTCTCCTTTTGCTCAAAATGCTTTCAAAAGGCTTCTTCCTCTGGGTTCTAAACACAGGAATTTATTGGTAAAGGGTTAAGGTGCAAATTCCTGAGCCGTTGAAAATCGTTTTTGTACACCTATCTTCTGTGGAAAGCTTACTAAAAGAACAAAAACAATGTTGAAAACACTCTCTGGTTTCAGTCCTGTCAGTGCTTTGATTTTCAATACTTTACAACGCATCCACCTGATGTATGCCAATGTCGATAAAAGTAGCTGTTTTCTATGCTTAATCCATTAACTACCAGTTTAGACTTCCATCACTTTTGTAGACGGCGTAGATCAAGATCAGACTGCACAAAACGTGCAGTCTTATCTTTGATAGATGCTGTCTGCTTGGAACTTGCCAATCTCTGACCAGAGTCGGCTTCAAACGCAGCAAAAGTGTACCTTTAGACGTCAATAAATCTATTTAACCCATTACCACACAATCCCTACTTTTAACGACCCTGAGAAAGAAGCCTTTAGAAAACATTATGGGAAAAGGAGAAAATGCTGGTAACCAGCATTTTCTCCTTTTCCCACAATGTTTTCTACACTTCACAAAACACATTTCAAATTTTCAGTCACTTTTAAGTCGAATCTATTTAACCCATTACCACACAATCCCTACTATTAACGACCCTGTGGAAGAAGCCTTTTGAAAACATTGTGGGAAATGGAGAAAATGCTGGTAACCAGCATTTTCTCCTTTTACACAATTTTTTCTACACTTCACAAAACAAGTTTCAAGTTTTCAGTCACTTTTATATTGCCGTCTACAAATGCTTTCGATTTGGACAAGCCTAAAATTTTGTCGTTTGGTAATGAGTCAAGCCATGCTAAGTGAAAAAGCATCTTAATGCATCTTCGAACAGTGTCGACCCATGTCAGCCTGCACAATCCCCGCTGGCTGACCTGGACCGAAACTTTTTCTGAGTAAAGGAGCAGTCTACTTCATTATCACATCGGTTTTTAACTCTTCAATCGATCAATCAGTGAGTGAGTGAGTGTGTGAGTGAGTCAATCAGTCAGTCAGTCAATCAATCACTCAATCAATTAATCAGCCAATCAATCGGTCGGTCGGTCAGTCAGTCAGTCAGTCAGTCAGTCAGTCAGCAAATCAGTCGTATCATATCGTATAATATCAATCAACCAATCGATCAATCAATCAAACAATTAGTCAGTCAGTCAGTCAGTCAATCAATAAGTCAATCAGTCAATCAACCTTTCAATCAATCAATGAATCTATCAACCAGTCAAATACACAATCAATCGATCGATCAACGAACAAACCAACTGATTAACCAACCGACAAACAAACCAACCAACCGCCAATGGATCAATCTTCAAACAAACCAACCTACCAATCAATCAAAAGTATAGTCAACAAGGACAAAAAAAAAGACTTGTCAATTTGCAGAAAAGTATTCTAAAGGTGGTCCTTCAGATTCTGGGGAGAAAATTTTACAAAAGTACAAAAAATATCATCCTTTTACTCCCAAAGCCTTATAATTTTCTTTCATAAAATCCCAGTAGACGAAAACCAACCGACCACAAGAGAAATCAAAGATTCACTACAGCCCAGGTAGACACCGACGGGAAACTCGATCCATTTTTACATGAGCAACTCGCTCACTTACATACCGGAAATACACATACGAAGCTTAAAACATAGCGTCCGAAGAAGACATTATGGAAACACGTTTGTTATGTTATGAAATTAAGCCTGCCAGTCACTTAACATTCCCATAATGCTTTTTATGATTTTTGGTGGCAAATCTAAAAATAGCTTAAGAGGCTACGTAGGCTTTTAAGGGAATATCATCCCAAAAAAAAACTTTTTTATAACTTTATGATTCTTCATTATTGATGATTTGTATTGTTTTTTTTTTTTTTCATATAAATTTCAGTGATATGCATATTTTGCAATTTGGTTTGATGTGAAAAATCTAAATACCCGCCTTTAGGACTTATAAATACTACATAATAATAATAACAATAATAATATCTTTATTTAGTGAAGGTTAAAACATTAAGACATATTTCAAAGTCTTTTTTACAATGTTGCCTTCAAGATGAGTGGAACAACGATAGTAACGATAATAAATAGGATAATAATAATAATAATAATGATGAGAATGGTTGGTGATACTGATGATTGTAGTGTTTGAAAATACAGAAGATGAATTAATAGCAAAATAATGTTGGAATATGAGTTATACGGACAGACACACGTTTTTTCGTATAGATGTATGATAATGTAACTATAACGAGGACTGTACGTTCAATAAATGTTGTTTGAACCGTTTTTTGAAGCTAATTATTGATTTCGCATCTCTGATGGAAGTAGGAATTTCATTCCACACATCCATGCTGAAATACGAGAATGCCCGTTTCTTGTACGATGTATTAAATCTAGAGTTTACGATGTCACTACGAGCAGATGACCTTAAATTATAATTTGTGTTACTCGAAAACGAAATAATGTCACTCATATATCTAGGCGATAGGTTATTACGACATCTGTAAATTAAAACGCCGGTGTGATACTGACATCTATTATCGCACGTTAACCAATCAAGTTGGGAAAAAAGATTTTTCGACGGTGTTCTTGGGGTAACCCCTAGAATAATACGACCGATTCTTTTCTGGAGGACGGTTAGCTTAGCGGATTTACATTTGGTGTTCTTCCACCATACTGTACAACAGTAGTCAAAGATAGGGAGTATGTAAGAGTTGTAAAATAACTGTTTCATTTCAAATGTGAGATACATGGAAATTCTTTTTAGCAATGTTATCTTACTGTTAATCTTAGAAATAGTTTTATCAATATGAAAATTCCAGGATAATAAAGGACATACTTTATATTAGTACACTATTTTATATGTGGGCGTATACTAGTATTTTCTGACCTCTCCCTATATCCTTTTAGTGAACACATAAATGTTATAAAGACCCTAGTAAATAAAAGAGGCCTGTAGAAAACATTGTGGGAAAAGGAGAAAAAGCTGGCAACCAGCATTTTCTCATTTTCCCACAATGTTTTCTACTATTCCATGTAGGCCATGTGTAATTTGTCATCTGCAAAAAGAATGCTTACAATTTTGACAAGTTTAGTTTTTCTTTGCCCAGTAAAGGGCTAGAAAAAAATTTCCCATCCCCCGCAGACTCGTAGAGTCACATTCTTAACTCATTACCAAACGACAATATTTTAGGCTTGTCCAAATCGAAAGCATTTGCACACGACAAAATAAAAGTGACTGAAAATTTGAAATTTGTTTTGTGAAGGGGTAGAAAACATTGTGGGAAAATGAGAAAATGCTGGGTACCAGCATTTTCTCCTTTTCCCACAATGTTTTCTGAAGGCTTCTTTCTAAGGGTCGTCAAAAGTAGGGGTTGTGTGGTAAATGTACGTATAGACAGACAGGCTGCAATATTGAGAATATTGTGACCAATAAAAGCCTTGCTTGAATTCATGCACTTCCACTTATCACTCAGATGCCATCCGTACATTTTTATTTAACTCATTACCAAATAATCACGTTTTAATCAGTCCTAAAGAAGAAGCATTTCGAAAACAATGTGAGAAAATGAGAAAATAGTTCCAACAACCCCTTGTTGGACAGTGTTAATCCAAGATCAGATTGCAGTCTGTCCAATCTGATCTTAATATACAATATCTGTTTCGTTTGTCCGTCCGGACATAATTATATCTCATAAAATCATTTTTGAGAATTGATGAAACTTGTCTACCTTATGATATACCACTGATATACTGGTAGTCATTTTTTGTGGTATTTGTCGAAGACAATACCACTATGAATTCATAGTTGAATTTTGAGGACTAAGTATCGTATTTTGTGCAAAGCCGAAGGGAATAAATTTAATTAAACTCAGTTTTTCTGAGGCAAATGACTTTTTCGGTAACACTCAGATATGTAATTTGAAATGGCGTGTTAAAATATATTGGGTGAGGCTATCGATCGTTGAAATACCTATTTATGATTGAAAATAGCGTCACTCCCTCATAGTCTTTTACTGGCGCAATGATACAAAATTTGCCTACCGACCCTGGGCTTATTCGTTCCAAAACCAGTTCGTCCCATAACTTGTTCATCCTATGAATGCACGCTACTCCATTTGATTGCGCGTGAATATCTATAGATCGAAAAAATTGATTGCAATGTTGGGAATTAAATGTTAACGGCTAAAGATATTTCAAAATTATAGTTTTCAGGTACAAACTTAATTTTTAATCGATATATTCACATATTTTTTTTTTCTATCCGTGATGCATTCTACTGTCAAGGGCGTGACTCATAATCCCTCCTAATGACCAAAGGCAGATTACTAATAAACAATAATCTAAACTTTGTCATGAGTACTCTCCCATCAACCGAAAAGGTATTCATTGGCTTACTAGGTTGACTTCTAAGCCAATATTTGGTTGACTTTAAAGCCAATATTTGAACAATATGTCTCTTTTTCTTTCAAACTATTAATTCCACACAATTGGTTCCTTGACAAATACCACTCCAGCGTTCTAAACGCTTTGATTTCATTTGATGTTGTGTCATGGAAAAAGGGGGGCTTGATGTACATTTCCTTTTTGAACCAACATCTCTTTAACTAGATCTAATGGACAAAATTTTATGAACCTCATATTTATATTGTTTATCAAAAGCCACAAACAAGCATTATTTGTTTTCATTTATAGAAATGCCATGTTATGAAAAAAGGGGTCGTAACATTTTTTTAAGGACCAATAAAAAAAAAGGTCACGCGTACATGCAAAAACCTCTGGTATGTTTCTATTAAAAAAGTTTTTTCATTTCAACGAAATAACTTGTTTTCAACTGAATGGTAACAAAGTACAGTCAGGCCGCGATACACCGACCATCGTTATACCGGCAAACTCAGTTAACGACAAAAAAACACTGGGAACAAACCTAACCTAACGTAATTTTGACCCGTTTGAACGGCATATTCAAGTACCGACACCGACGGACATTTGTCGGAACAAATCTTCGAAATTTAATGAATTTTGCTTCAGTTTATCGGAATTTTCTCAGCCCGTGTTTTACGGTTGTTGACATGCCGTAAAGGATGTAGTAAAATCCTTTATCTGCAGTTGTCGTGAACAATATAGGTTACACAATAGACTCGATTATCGATTTTTTACACCTTCTAATTAATATTGTTTTTTGTAAAGAAAATGCCTTTGGCAAGTTTTTCACACTTAAATTTAACTATGTACCGGTGTTGTATGTTTTATTTAATTCGGTTGTCTTTATTTGAGATGTTTTAGCAATTTGAGAAGTTTGAGAAATCTGAGAAGTTTGAAAAGTGTCCTTAATAAATGCGAGAAACAATTTTCTTCGTCATTTTTATTATCATTACCAAAATTGCACATGTTAATAAATATTTATTTTCAATTGTGTTTTTATCGCAACAATTGCCGACTTGTCCCAATCCGTAACGTAATACGTAAACTTCCCAGCTTTTAGCCTGTTCCTGTTTACAACTTTCACTTCCTGTCTAGTCCGTCATTTCTCGACGACATCCCGAAAAATCTCCTGCTCCATTATAACGACTGACTCAGTTACCGACAGGAATTGTGTGGGGACAAAGTATGTCGTTATAACGGGGTTTGACTGTATATGTATTTATAGTTTTTCTTATTTTGCCATATTAGTCGTGAAGAGCGTTGGGTAAAATCAATGGATTGAAATCTGGATTTGGACATAACTTAATAACCGGAGTGTGCTGGCGGGTCTGCAATTGACTCAAACCTGAATTTTACAAGTTTTCTTCAATCTTGTATAAACCGACCAAGTTTTATCTCTACTATAGCCACTTATTTCAAATTCGCTAGTCTGTCAGTACTTTCAGTACTTTGATTTTTTAATATTCGTTTAGATCTATGATTATGGTGTTTAACACCTCTTTCGATATTAATTCAGTAATATTGCGGCAGGCAGTACACTTATGCATGCTTTCCTGTCCTATACTTCGCACTACATCCTTTCCAAGCCACTGGCTGCTTTCCCACTCAACCATTGTAGAAACAATGACGAGCGGTGAAAAAGGAATGAATCCTGTTGCAATGACTATCAAAAGTCCTTGGAAAGAACAATTGGCCTATCTTAGGGTTCGAACCGGAAACTCCTTGGTTTCAAGTCCTTTATACTACTCGCCAAGCCGCGGTACCTCAGTCGGTAGCGTAAAGGACTCGAGAACAGGGGGTCGTGAGTTCGAACCCCGGCTCGGCCAAATTCTTTCCGAGGATTGATGATAGTCATTGCGACAGAATTCATTCCTCTCTCACAGCTGACCATTGTTCGACGGTGGTTATGTGGGAAAGCAGCCAGTGGCTTGAAAAGAAAATTTTACATGTACTTTTCCCGCACTGTTTTCAAAAGGCTTCTCACGCAGCCACGTTAATAAAACTCGGGATTATTTGGTAAAGAATAAAGATGTCGTCTGCCAACGCTTTAAATTTGAACAAGCCTAAAAATAGTTAATCGCCTAGTAAAGCGTTAATAGGTCACTACGGTCGTTTTCTTTTCTTGCCCTTTACCAAACAATCCCTGGAGTTTTAAGACCCTCTGAAAACGTTGTGGGACAATTTTTCATACTCTTCTAAAGTTAAATTTCAATTTTTAAGTTACATTAATTTTGTCGTCTGCAAATGCTTTCAATTTGGACAGCTCTAAAATTTTGTCGTTTGGTTAAGGGTTAAAAGTTCAATTTTTGAGCATTTTATCCTTTGCCCACGATGTTTTCTACTCTTCTATAGTTAAATTTCAATTTTTGAGTCACTTTAATTTTGTTGTCTGCAAATGCTTTCAATTTGGACAGGCCTAAAATATTATTGTCGTTTGGTAATGAGTTAAGTCTATATCAAATAATCCTGTATGTACAAAAAAAAAAATCCGGTGAAAAAAAAAATGTTTCGAAATCAATGCTGTCCTTTTCCCACAATGTTTTCAGAAGGCTTCTTTCCAAGGGTCTTCAAAAGCCGGCATTGTGTGGTAAAGGGTTAAGCATAAATAGGTCACTACGGTCGTTTTCTATTTTAAGTCAAATCCGCTAAGTCACCAGTTTGAGTCATGTATATATAGGTATTGCAAATGTGGGCGCACTAATTCCGTTCAAATACCAATCCTGTGAAACTAGCCTTTAGCGAAAACAAATAAACAAATATAGTCATGGAAACGGTTTGAAAAAAACAAACCATGAAAGTCACGATTTCCTGTATTATTTCATCCTACATGTATGGAAGAAATAGACTTCCGCAACATTTGACAATAAATGAGTTGCGCTTGGGAATCCTAGATACAGAACCGGACTACTTTTCTTCGCGTCAACCGTTACTTTAAATTTCAAATTAAAATAAAAGTTTGCTTAATAATACGCTACCTGGTGCGATTCATTCAGGTATGATTAGCAGTTTAGAGAAATCTGGACCTAAAACAGGCCTGATTTTTCCTCAAACGTATTGATAAAACCCATTTTCTCCATTGCTACTTTATAGCGCATATTACTACAATCTCCCCAATCTCGGGGAGAGTGATGCGTCATATAAGACAGGTCGAATCTTCAAAGAATATGACATGCGCAGACAACGGAAACGACCGTCATACGGACGAGGTAAGACGTAGGGACGGAATCGGTCGAGTTGTGAGGAGTATTTCATCAGTCTTTAGAAGGAAAATTTCGCTGATCTTATGAAGTGAACAAGCGACCTCCTGGTTTCGAGCTTCGTACGTTACAGCCTGACCCGACTTGGTTGTTCACATTGCAAGCACTCGTATAAATACGATCAAAGCCATTATCTCCCGCTAGATGGCATTATATAAATACTCATCTATCTAACTTGGGCATCCTGGGTACAGATCCGAACCACTTTCCTACGCGACAACCGTTACTTTGAATTTCAAACTAAAATAAACGTTTACTCAATAAAACGCTACCTCGTGTAGGCACTCAGCTATGATCAGCAGTTTAGAGAAAACTGGAGCTAAAGCAGGTCTCATTTCTCCTCAAACATATTGATAAAAGCTATTTTCTACATTACTACTTTGTAGAGCGTAATATTACAGTCAGCCCGCTTTCGGGGCTAGTGATGTGTCATATAAGACAGTCGAATCTTCGAAGAATATGACATGCGCAGACAACGCGAACAAAGCATCAAAATGTGTATGTTTACTTGCCATTCGCTGCGTAATAACTGTAGTACGAGTATACCGGACTTTAGTATACCGGACTTTGAGCCCACTTTTGAGCTTGAAGAAGAAAAAAAACGTCTTCCTTGTTGAGGCAGCATACAACTAAATTTGGACCTTTGATGTTGATACGTTGTTTAACCCTTTACCAAACAATCCCTGGTTTTTACGGGTCTGGAATAGTAGCCTTTTGAAAATATTGTGGGAAAAGGAGAAAATGCTGGTAACCAGCATTTTCTCCTTTTCCCAAAATATTTTCTACCCTTCACAAAACAAATTTCAAATTTTCAGTAACATTTATTTTGTCGTCTGCAAATGCTTTCAATTTGGACCAGTCTAAAATATTGTCGTTTGGTAATGGGTTAAGATACTTGTATCCACTCGGATTGCCTGCCTCGTTCAAATATGACAGCCCCCCCCCCCTCCTCGTCATACACGGCCAAAGACCTCTAGCTAATACCTGGATCTTTTATGGTAGTGTCCGTTGGTAATTCACGTCGGAGTCGTAGCATTGTACCGGTATAATGCAGGAAAATTACCCTCCCCTACTAAATGACCCGGGTCATTATTCTACGTAGAGAAATTACCCCAGGAATCATTTCACTAAGTAGAGAAATGACTCATGGGTCATTTTGTAGGGAAGGATCAGTGTAAGGGAGGGTCATTTCTCTGAGAGAAATGACCGTGGTCATTATCCTACGTAAAGTAATGACCTTCTGGGCTCATTTCTCTACGTAGAATAATGACCCGGATCATTCCTCTACGTAGAGGAATGAACCATGGGTCATTTTGTAGGGGAGGGTCATTTCTCTGAGAGAAATGACCGTGGTCATTATCCTACGTAAAGTAATGACCTTCTGGGCTCATTTCTCTACGTAGAATAATGACCCGGATCATTCCTCTACGTAGAGGAATGAACCATGGGTCATTTTGTAGTGGAGGGTCATTTCTCTGAGAGAAATGACCTCGGTCATTATTCTGCGTAGAGAAATGATCCTCTTGGCTCATTTCTCTACGTAGAATAATGACCCGGGTCATTCCTCAACGTAGAGAAATGAACCATGGGTCATTTTTGGAGGGGAGGGTCATTTCTCTGCATTACACTGGCTTAACCCATGACATACATAAACTAGAACAGAACGTGACTTAATACCCCCACCAGCACTTTGATTCTGTACATAGACGGACATACGGACGGACACACAGACAGACAGTCATATTCCAGTATACCCCCGAAAATATTCGTTTTGCGGGGGTATAATAAGTGACCCTTTCGCTGAGATATGACTGGCATAACATTGAAGTTGTAAATCACGACCATTCGATCACCTCCACACCCCAATGTACCAATGCTATGTGAATAATCAAGATCCGTTTATGTGTCAGTAAGGACAGGATGGTATTTAACACATTACTCACATTTTTACCTAATGTCGATTTGATTAGTACAAGACAACCTTTTAAAACACTTAGGAAAAAACAGCTCGTGTGTGTATTAATGAATAATTATTAAAAATACCTTTGTGTTGATTCTCGATGTTTTAACCCTCCACCACACAACCTCCAGTTTAAGCGACTTTGTGAAAGAATGCCTTTGAAAACATTACGGTAAAAGTAGAAAATGCTGCTGACCAACATTTTCTACTTTTACTACTATGGTTTCGACCCAGTCGTAGACAAAATTCACCATTTAAGAAGTATTGAATTTGCCGTCTGCAAATGCTTTCAATTTGTATGAGTCTAAAAGAAAAAGTGTGTGTTTTGGTAAGAATTTCCAGTACTAGTATTATTTGAATGTCCGTCTGCTACCAATTCGTTTAAACGGGATCACTTGTTAACCCTTTGTTATACGATATAATCTTACATCTGTTCAAAATTGAAAGCATTTTCGAATAACAATTCAATATAACGTCAGTGATAAGATTATTTCTGGCAGAATACAAAACATTTTTAAAGAAAATTGAGAAAATACATCACTTTCTTCTTTAACCACAATGTTTTCAGAAGCCTTTATACCTTAAAAGAGTCGTTTGAAATCGAGGCTGTGGGGTAAAGGGTTAAGCTTAGTACCGCACCTGTTTTTATTCGCCAATTGAAACCTGCATTATGACCCAATTAAGCAATATAATGCGTCAATCATAGGTAAAATCGTTACACACTCGTGTCGCGTGACATATTTCAGCCCAGCGGGTATAGTGTACACAGAAATAAACATTACAAATACCCCATTTACAAATGACCTATACTTTGTTAAAAAAAAAAGGGGGGGGACATAGTGCATTTGCAAAAAGCTTCGATACAGGTAAGCCTGCACGGATCGTCAATTTTCAGCATGACAAAGGACCATTCTACCTGCAGATCCAGTGGATTACTATACTTAATGGATCTTATAGTTCCTTAATCCTTTACTCCATAGATACTCATTTCTATGCATTGCTTATAGGAGCCTTTGGAAAACATTGTGGCAAAAGGTGAAATTGCTCGTGACGAGCAATTTCACCTTTTGCCACAATGTTTTCTATGCTATCCAAAGGTGTCATATACACATAAGAAAGAGCATCATCCTTGCTGTTATTTAGGGTCAATTAGAGATACCATAAAAATGCCTTATGGGTTTAAGGGTTAATATTGTGTAATGACTTGCACAGTAAAATGCATAAAGCCCCATTTTATCCGTCATAGATCATGATTATGTATATAGGCTTCGTTTTCGGCCTGTCCACTTGAGTTAATATTTATCATATTAACTCATTACCAAACGACAAAATTTCACGTTTGTCCAAATTGAAAGCATTTGAAGACGACAAATTAAGAGTGACTGAAAATTTGATATTTTTTTTTTGGTGAATGGTAGTAAACACTGTAGGAAAATGAGGAAATGCTGGTTACCAGCATGATTAATTTAATTTTGTCAATGTTGCAATGTACCATTTTGAAAATGCATACCTAATGTATGCCACAAATAGATATCTGATAAATCCAAAATGGTGATCCTTAGCAAATTTTGAGTAGTATACATGCGCACTGCTTACCAAACTACAAATATCTTTTTTTGTCAAATTGAAAGCATTTGCAGACGACAGCATAAATGTAACCAAGGAATAGTTAGTTGCTTTGGAGGCTGGAAAACGTTGTTGGAAAAGAGCGAAATGCTCATTCTCTCCTCTTACCAGTATGTTTTCCAAAATCTTTTAAGCTTTTTAAACTTTACACATGTTATTGTTAAGGGTTAAATGTATCAAAACAAGTGAAAACATTGTGGAAATGCTAGAAATAGCTTACAAGTAGTAGTTTCATTTTTGTTGCGATCAAAGGTGCATGGAGAAATAATTATGTTACTGTACAAAGGCCACGACTTAACTCTTTACCAGACGACAAAATTTTTACTCGTGTCCAAATTCATAGCATTTGCAGACGACAAGCTAAATTTGGCTGAACTAAAGAGATGAGCTATTGAAAGGATAACCAACAATTTCTTCTTTTCCCACAATGGTTTAAAGAGCGTTTAACCTCAGGATCGATAAACATGTGCTTGTTTGGTAAACGGTCAACCCCTTCATCTAAGAGTCCCTGGTTTTTACGACCCAGAGGAAGACTTCTGAAAACATTGTGGGAAAAGGAGAAAATGCTGGTAACCAGCATTTTCTCCTTTTTCCAAAAAGTTTTCCACTCTTCTAAACTTAAGTTTCAGTTTTTTGAGTCAAATTTATTTTTTGTCGTCTGCAAATGGTTAAAATTTAGGCAAGCCTAAAATGTCGTTTGGTACAGTAAATGGTTAAGCAAGGGTAAATAAGGACAATGCAATGACTGCAGACGAATTCTAAATCATGCAAAAAAATGAAGGTGTCAAAGTCTGAGATGAAGTTTTTTTTTACGGAATGTTGAAAAACATAAAACACCTGAGTATTCACATCTTCAAAAAATCAATAATCATATAAAAGAATTGAAATTAACAACTTTAAACAGTCGAGTTTTAACGCGGTGGTTTAAAAGTTAGTCAATTACTCATTTCTTTATCCGCAGTTAGTGCGGTGGGAAACACGATCTAACCTGACCCACTTAGGCGCAGTATTTTCTCTCCATCCGGTGTATACATAGCTAGCTTCCCACGCAATCCGTCTCACCCTGTGAAAACAATAGAACAGTCCACAGCATTAGACGTTCAGTAACGCATTATTCGCCTTCCTGTACACAGCGTGTGTAATAAGTGATCGGTATCGGAGATTTGACATTTGTAGCTACACTGTCACATTAACGCGAATATGGATTGTGTACACTGGATGAAATTGTGATGATATGGTGAACGGAATGAAGCCCAGTTTTATGATAAATGTAGGATTTTGATTACTGTCGTCTGCTTCAGCTAGATGTTGTAACGGTTATAACGCAATCTCTTGGCTTTGTTTTGGAAATGAAGTAAACAGTGTTCTATTTTCGGATATGTAAACATTGAATAACTGGAGAGTTCTTGTTTTTGTTTCTTAAGTAGTTCGGAAAAACAGCCAAAATTATAGCTGCACAGGAGAATATGGGGGATTTTTATCCCCCAAAAAGGCCAGATGTAATGGACAAATTACGCAGACGACTCGATGTGTATCGACGGAGGCAGGTTGGCATGCAGCAACGCTATGAATATAGACAAAAGACACAAAATGAGCAAGAGAGGCAACATGCTTTGATATTACGCCAGAAAATTCTCGACAGCAAGGCCAAAAAGAATTCCAAAAGCAAGGCTAAATCGGACAGTAGTCATACTGATCAAAGAAATCAAATAGTTCAGGTGAGTCACGGCTTATTTATTGTTCAATTTCGGATATCTTACCCCACCTCCTCAGCTCTTTAGACATTGTGTTTGTGTGTATTTATCGAGGCTGCGTTGAGAGTATTTTCCCGTCCTACACACGCGAGTGGGACCTTCCTAAATTTGATTGACCAATCAGCGAGCCGGAAGCTTACACCGTTTCGATAACACTGTCAGCGCCGTGTATCTAAATTTAACATGATTCGAAGAGCGCAGAAATTTGTTAGTGTTAATAGATAGCAGGATAGTGAGGGCATTCGCATGTGTCTCCTTACATCAGCAGGTGCTTTCTGCTAATTGGTGATTAAGATGCAAATTACATGTTTGGAGAACCAGACAATTGCATTATTTTGTAGACTAATATAGCATTGTCTTTGAGTTGCATAAAGAAATACAAGGTGCAAATTAAAATCGCAGACGATTTGTTACATTATTAATGAATTGAAAGATACGCCTCACGTGTTTTTAATGATCTATTTTAAAAGGTTATTAATCTCACACGGTGATGTATAATTGGTGATTATACGGTGATTAACGTTCATACAAGTGAAAACAAGGATTTATTATCAATAATTTGGAATAATTCCTGGAGGAAGTCAATATCAGACGTCGTTATTTCAACGTTAACTTTATTTAATGGATTGAATTTCGTCGCATATTCACTATTTCAGGTATAACACCGATTCCTTTATTTGATAATTTTACATCGATTATTGTAACTTACCTTCATTATTTTTTTGTGTTATAATGCCATTGAGCGGCAAGTTTGTCCGCCCCAGTAATGGTTTTGAAAGCATTTATTACATTATATCTACAATGATAGAAAACCAAAATTCCATCATTTTATTTTTTTTTATAATGTCTGAGAATACCTTTTGATTACAATGTATATCACTGTGTTATTGTCCTGATCTCTAGGCTTGAGGAATTCACAAGTAATCCTAATGATACACACCTGCAATATTTTGGATAATACATTATTTTACGTTCAGATCAGACAGTATGCCTCTTTTTGAAGGCGGTAAGTTTCTCAACTCTACTTAAGACTGTCTCACCAAGGTTCATCCCATTCTAATCACGACGCACCACTCTATGGCTGTACTCATTACTTGCGTTTCAGTATTGCAACGCATTAACCCTTTCCCACACAATGACGACTTTTGACGACCCTGAGAAAGAAGCATTTTGAAAACATTGTGGGAAAAGGAGAAAATGCTGGTAACCAGCATTTTCTCCTTTTCCCACAACGTTTTCTACCCTTCCCAAATCAAATTTTGGTTTTTCAGTCACATTTATTTTATCGTCTGCAAATGCTTTCAATTTGGACTAGTCTATAAATTTGTCGTTTGGTAAAGAGTTAAAGAAGTCCGTAACTTATTTAATCCTTTCCCAAACAAGCCCTGGTTTTTACGTGTCTGCAGTAAAAGTCTTTTGAAAACACTGGGGAAAAAGGAGAAATTGCTCGTAACGAGCAATTTCTCCTTTTCCCACAGAGTTTTCTACCCTTTTTGAGAACTTTCTGGCATTTTCTCCAAATCTAAAATTGTCGTCTGCAGACTCTTTTGGTTTGGAAGAGTCCAAAATTTGTCGTTTGGGAAACGACCAGCTACAATGATACCATGTGAAGTCCAAGATATACGGTGTTTTCAGAGGACCACGAACAAGGGTAACTGGACTTTACAAATCCACCTTACGAATATGCTGATGCTTTTCTGCATACCTCAGTTTCGAATGATAAAAGAGGGGACACATTTTTGTTTGCAAAGAGTGAAAGAAGCTGTCGCGGAAAATTGATAACACACGAGCGAAATTTTACTGAATGATAGTTTCACTAGGAAGACGTTGGACATGAAACTGTTGAACTGTTCGCAACAGACTGAGAGCTAGTATTCTTCAACCATTTGGAAACACTTTGGTCTGCCTAACAGGAAAAGTGATTCTCTGAAAATTTAAAATTCTTCAGGGTTAGAATTAAAAATAAATTAAGTATGGATGGTGAAGACGAATCCAGACTCGGTTATATCGGAGATGACTAAAGTCTTGGCAACCATATGCACAGGAAGAAGTTTAATGATTTTGACTTTTTAAGAACCCAAAGGAACTGTGATGGGCAGATAGTACCTTGACACTTAGAAAGAAAGCGCGTAGACTCATAACCGTTTACAAGTACTACTAGTTTCTTTCACCGAATATTTGCTCGGTTTAGCCAACCAGAAGTTGTGTTACTTACAAATGTAGAGAATTCTGGAGAAAAAGACAAAGAACGTTCTTTGAATGGTTGAATACGGGTCAAAAATAAATACGACTTACAGATTAGTCTTGATGTATTGTCGCCCCTTCGAACAAAATGCTCCTTTGCCTGCTTTCAAAGATCTGATATCATACCGTTGCTCTTTTCTGTAGTATTACCTTTTTCTCTTTCCTAATTATGACTATTTTAACGAAACTTGTTTTCATCTTCGTTTGACTTGCAATGTGTTCTTGAAAAATGCTGATTGGGCATTTCAAATCTCATTTTGTTTCTGACGAACTAATAAGTACATAGATTTCTTGTAAAACTTCGTGGTTTATTTCTCTATAAATTAATTTAAGAGATTCAGATCCCAGCTACTGCTTGTGAAAGTAAAGGAACAGATATTTTTAATGGGTTGCTGATATATTGTTGTAAAGGAGTAAATACTTGCTGTCTTCTGAAACAGATTTTGTGGCTATGGCGTGGTAGTAAGTAGCTAATAACTGGTCCCTCTATAGACTGGTGTCAGTCCGTTAAATAGAGCCTTTTCATTAAAACAAAATGATCAAGTAAAATCCAAACGAAAACTCTGTGTTTAGAAGAAGGGCAAGTAACACCATATATTCCTGTGGCTTTGCTGTAGTTGTGTATGTACTTTGTTTATCAAAATGACTTAAATGCAGTGCCTGAATACCAGGCCAGTCCCTCTAATGACTAGTTGACTGTCTGTATGTGCTTGAAACAGATTTATCCAGTCGCTCTTCATGCATACATTACAGCTTCACAGATGTGTTCACCAAATTTCGATCGACCCTTAACCTCATGAAACAAGTCTGTCGTAGACAGCTTTTAAAATGGTCTTGTAAACGTGCATAATCAACATATAAAGGTTTCAAACAAGTACACTCACAAAAACTTTGTGACAAAATCGTAAATTGATCGTTACGGTGAAATTCTCTGATACAATGATTTTATAAGTGATGCCCAAAAGGGGGATACCGGTAAGTTAAAAAATTAAAAGGGATGGATAGATTTCCAAGAGGTATAACACAAGATAATCAGCAGAACGAGAGAGATGGCGATCAAATTTCACCAGAAACTCGACAGGTTAATCGCTCTCGTCGGTCAAAGGTCACCAAGACTGAATCTTCATTCAAGGTATAATTACACGCCCTGAACCATTGGCCGCATTATCTTCCGCTAGTTGGATTTTTCAAATACAAGTTTTGGGCATTTTGGGTTCAGACATATTCACCAAGCATTCTTAAAAACATTCTTAGTCCTATTCACCAGATTTCTCTAAATTCGAAAGTTACACAACTTCCGATTGGCTAAACCATTTCGGTTTAGCCAATCTGAAGTTGTGTAATTTTCAATTAAAGAGTTGTCGAGATTAAGAATCAGAATGTTTATTGTGGAATACGGATGCGGGACTTCGTTTCAAGATGGCAATCGGCGCATGGACTTTCAAAATAGAATATATGATCATCTGAAACAATGCTAACTTGCAGTATTAATCCACTTGTGGTGAGCTAGCATGTAACATTATACACCAATGATTTGAAATACAGTCCAGACCCATAGCCCTGGGTGATATAGTCCCGGTGTAAGCACAGCATGGTGCAGACATTTCTTTCATCGTTGCAAAGTCTGTGGTAAACCCTGCACAAATTCTGGTTTTCCCCTTTTCTATATTTAGAAACGGAATAAAAAAAAAAGACTTGCAGTAAACAACCGGATTCCTTTCTAATATCGAGACGATTCTAATGAGCACCCACAACATAGAGTTTAGCGGAGAATAATTAATAATTTCAATTTTTGAAATCAAAATCACTCCCTCTATTTGGAGCTCTGGGTTCAATAATTTACTGTAAAATTCCGAGTTCTAACGACACTGATTAAGATTTATGCTCTTGAAAACATTGTAAGAATGCAGGTAGCCAGTATTTTGATCTTTTCTCTCAATTTTTTCTACCCTTTCAAAGCCAAAACGCATAGTTACAGCCACAATGACATTTAAATTGTGGCCTGCAATTGCTTTAAATTTATTCAAACATTTTTCAGGTAAAAATTCTACTTTTACTATCTTTTAACACATATATGCGCGCTAAATGACCAAAGCTGTCGATGCGCCATAAAGCAACATTGCTTTCTTCTTTCCTTCCATCCTTTCATTTTCCTTCCCTTCCCTTACATTCCATTCCCTTCCCTTCCTTTCTTCCTTCCTTCCATCCCTCCCTTCCTTTTATTCCATTCTTCCTTCCGTCCTTCCGTCCTTTCTTCTTCCTTTCTTCCTCCCTACCTTCCTTCATTCCTTCCTTCTTCCTTTCTTCTTCCCTTCCCTTCCCTTCCCTTCCTTCCTTCCTTCCTTCCTTCCTTCCTTCCTTCCTTTCCCTTCTCTTCCCTGCCCTTCCTTCCTTCCTTCCTTCCTTCCTTTCTTCCTTTCCCTTCCCTGCCCTTCCTTCCTTCTTTTCTTTCTTCCTTCCTTTCATTTCCTTCCCTAACTTCCTTCCTTCCTTCCTTCCGTCCTATCCCTTCCATTCCCTTCCCTTCCCTGCCCTTCCTTCCTTCTTTTCTTCCTTCCTTTCCTTCCCTTCCTTCCTTCCTTCCTTCCTTCCTTCCCTCCTACCTTCCTTCCCTTCCTTTCCTTCCTTCCCTTCCTTCCTTCCTTCCTACCTTCCTTCCTTCCCTCCTTCCTTCCTTCCCTCCCTCCCTTTCCCACCTTCCTTCCTTCCCTCCTTCCCTCCTTCCTTCCTTCTTTCCTTCCTTCCTTCCTTCCTTCCTTCCCTCCTTCCTTCCTTCCCTTCCTTTCCTTCCCTCCTTCCGTCCCTTCCCTTCCTTTCCTTTCCTTCCTTCCTTCCTTCCTTCCTTTCTTCCTTTCCTTTCCTTTCCTTTTCTTTCCTTCCTTCCTTCCATCCTTCCTTCCTTCCCTCCCTTTCCTTCCTTCCCTCCCTCCTTCCCTTCCTTCCTTCCTACCTTCCTTCCTTCCTTCCTTCCCTCCCGCCTTCCTTCCTCCCTACCTTCCTTTCACTTCCTTTCCTTTCCTTTCCTTTCCCTTCCTTTCCTTTCCTTTCCTTCCCTTCCCTTCCCTTCCTTTCCCTTCCTTCCTTCCTCCTTCCTGGTTACGTGCAATTACTACAACTGTGGCTCTGTTATTACTAGTATATCAAACTATTTGTAGCTCTGTGTGTAATGTATAGAAACACCACGTTTATAATAAACAGAATGGTGTCTTCGTTCTGTAACATGAATTATTGATAATATCGTTGTCTTGGCCATTATCCGTCATATAGACCTTGCGAGCATTTTTCATCTTGGTCAGATTATTGGCGAATTGCTTGAATCTTCCTTGGTAACTACATGTATTTAACTCGTTACCAAACAACGATAGTTTAGGCTTGTCCAAATTGAAAGCATTTGCAGACGACAATTTCATTGTGGCTCAAATGGTGCAATTGCTCATTGATAGGGCAGAAAATTGGAAATTTGTTTTGTGAAGGGTAGAAAGCATTGTGGGAAAAGGAGAAAATGCTGGTTACCAGCATTTTCTCCTTTTCCAACAATGTTTTCTAAAGGCTTCTTTCTCAGGATCGTCAAAAGAAGGGATTATGTGGTAAAGTGTTAAACAGCTTACTAGGGGTTTTGTGGTCAGAGTGAAAGAAGATCAGCTGGTCCGTATTCAACAAACATTCTTAAGAAGACACGTAGTCTCTTTCTCAAAGTCTTGAAATTTTGAAAGTGAAACAGCTTATGATATTCTAAACCAAATAGCATCGCCAATAAGAAGTTCTGCTACTTTCAAATTTAAAAAAAAAAGTCTGTATAATATTAAGACTGAGTGTCCGTGGTCATGAGGTAGAGCGTCGGCCTCGTAACCAAAAGGTCCTGAGTTCGATTCCCGGGAGCGGGTGTCAACTTTGGGATTTTTCATTGGCCCACACTTTCGGCGCGAGTACTGATGTAGTTCCCAGGAAGCAGAATCGAGAGAGATGAGTATAAGTTGTCAGAACTTGTTTCTCAATCGATGTAAAATAAATATGTTTAAATATAAGACTGAGAAAGTTGGACCAGAATTTGTAGAGAGAGGGGATGATTTCAGTTTCAAAATTTAAAAGATTAATTATACTACACTCAACCCTATTTTGTGGGTACTCATTAGAATCGTCTCATCGAAACGATTCTAATAAGTTTTCACAAGAGGGTTTGGAAGAGAAATAAAGGATTTAGAAAATCACCAATCCATCTTCAGAATGGTTGGTTGCACACCCTGGGTACGTGTTCAACAAGCATTCTTAAAAGAAGATTCTAAGTCTTGATATTCTCAGGAATTTCCCAATTTGAATGTAACACAAGTACTGATTGGCTAAACCACGTGGTTTAGCCAATCAATACTTGTGTTTCTTTCAAAGTCTAGAGTCAGACAAATATTTTTCTGAAGACATGTTGACGATTACGGACACAGACCCAGACGACAGATAGCGTGACACTATACTACTCAACCTTTGAAAGGGATCACTTACATATTTCCGTATGGATGTATATGTTGCAGCAATTTTGCAGAAACTGTTTACCACAATATAAAATTCTAGAATTGTCGAAGTTGAAAGCATTTGCTGACTAAAAACCAAATGCAACATACAAAGTGCTGTCTGTCATAGGGTAGAAAACATTGTTGGAAAAGGAGAAAATGCTGGTATCCAGCATTTTCTCCTTTTCCAGCAATGTTTTCAAAAAATTTCTTTCTCTGTGTCTGTAACAGTCGGCATCATGAGGTAAAGGGTTAAAGATCCATTTCCACTGGTGATTTTATTAATCAGTGTGGCAATGTAACATATTGTAAAACCATACATAATACATGCCACATATAGAACTAGAGTGTATCTAATACGGTGATCCCTAGCAAATGTTGAGTAGTATAGTTTGGTCGCACACTAGTCAGAGCTGTAGATAAGAGGGAGTGATGGCATTGTAAAACCATTATTTCTCTTCCAAACCCTATGTTGTGGGTACTCATTAGAATCGATTATTGATATAATGATTATAGAAATGAAGGTCTGCTAGTTTAAGGTAAGATCTTTGTAATGCACTTCCGGTGAAAATTCTAATTGTTTGATAAATAAGAATAAATTAGGATTTATGCAGAAATAATATTTTTGCACATTTCTAACTAACGGATCAAAAATTCCGTTTATGTCTATCTTGAAATTATTTTTTGATACTTTTGTTAGTTTTGTGAAAAGGGAGGTGATTGTTATCTCTTTTTGAATTGAGAATATAGTGGTTTTAGATTTATAAATGATAATTCAAAGAAGGAAAAAATGGAAAAATGAAAAGTGAAAGTAGTTCAATAATACTCATTTTTAATTATAGCTAATTTTGCAGGATGATATTTTAGTGGAAATAGCTGTTTTCCATTACACAGGTCTAACCTTATATCATAATGACAAAATAACAACATTATTGAGTTCCCCTCTGTTTTCAATGTTCCAACAACAGTTTCCTCGTTTGAAGACAAATTTTACCTTATGAACCACGTTTGATTCTTTATTTTTAACACCAAACTTTTTGATGTCTCCAAATCTGGTAGCTTCTGCAGACGACAAATTCGATTTGACTAGAAAAAAATTGGTGCTTCCCTTGTAAGAAAAAGGAAACATAGTGGGAAAAGCAGAAAATGCTGGTGACTAACATTTTCTCTTTTGTCCACTCCGTTTTCAAAATATTTTATTGTAACTGTAGTGGTCATTTAATAACCCTTTACCAAACAATCCCTGGTTTTTACGACCCTGAGAAAGAAATCTCTTGTAAACATTGTGGGAAAAGAAGAAAATGCTAGGAACCAGCATTTTCTCCTTTTTCCCGCAATGCTTTCTACTCTTCACAAATCAAATTTCAAATTTTCAGTCCCTTTCATTATGTCGTCTGCAAATGCTTTCGATTTGGACAAGCCGAACATATTGTCGTTTGGTATAATTGAGTTAAAGTCGGGATTATGGAATGGAAGTTTAGTTTGTCGTCTGCAAGTGCTTACAGTTTGACCACTCTAAAATATTGGTGTCTGGCAAAGAGTAAAACCATTGATCGTCGCATTTTCTCTTTTCTTCCGGAACATCTCGATGTATGATTATTTCGGGGAATGAATTATTCCGTCCCATAGGACCTGGATTAATCATGTGACCGTGTGTGATTGATGAAAACGTCTGGGTGATCGAGATTCACTAATGGATGCATACTTTGATAATTATTACATTCTAAGAAATTTCCTCGCTTCGTTCTTTTTTTTTACAGGCGTTTTTATGTGTGTTCGCCATTTAGAGAAGATTAAATATTTTTCTGCTTGAAGTGAGGAATAAAATCATCCCGGTTGTTTAATTGATGGAATTATAACGTCAAGTCCCATTGCGTCATGAACATCTTCCAGATAGACACGCTGCCGCCATTTTTTGACGTGAAACAATTATTGTAGTTCTAGATTTATATTCAACTCTTTTACTAAAAAGAATGGCCCGAGTTTGATAACTTTTTATCATCATTTTCTCCTTTTTCCACAACGTTTCTTATCATTTAGAGAGTCAAAGTGTTCATCATTGCTATACTAACCACAACGTCGTGGGGGGGTGTTATACTGGAATCACCATTTTGTCATTTTGACATTCACCATCACACTCTTAAATGATACCATAATATGATTCTAAATCAAAATGCTTTTTAACAAATCGTTTACTTTTCATCGCCATTGTGCCTTTAACATCGTATTCCAGATAAAAAAGAAACAATATACTTGGATATTGGGAAAAGTGAATTCTAAATGACTGTTTGATGAAATAGAGGATATTTGATTTTTTCTTTTCGGTGAAAGATCAAAATTTATTTCATCGGTAATATTTTCACAAGTGGCGCAGCCATGAGTGAAAATACTGCCGATGGTGTTCACGAGATAAAATAAATTTCGATCTTTCACCGAAAAAAACATAATATTTATTTCATGCTGTTAACCCTTTCTGTGGGGAGCTTTATCAAAATCCAGTACAGTTCTTTTCCGTTATTCCCCGTAGCGCACCCCTCCCGCATAGCAACGCATGACAGTATTACGTCAAGCGCGAGAAATGTACATGTAAGGTATATGACGTCATATTTCCCATCCGGTTGTTAGGCACGCGGAATTTACCTAGGCAACAAGAACGTATCGACAGCCTACCGGAAAGCATGAAATAACATCTTATATCCATTAATTTTGTTGTGGGTATTTACCACAGTTTCTCGACGGAACAATTAACCTTTTACTAAACAATCACGACTCTTCACGACCCACAGGGAAAAGACTTTTGAAAACTTTGTAAGAAAAGTCGAAAATACATTTCACAAAACATATTTCAAATTTTCAGTCACTTTTATTTTGTCGTCTGCAAGTGCTTTCGATTTGGACAAGCCTAAAATATTGTCGTTTGGTAAAGAATTAAACCGACGAATGAGGTAGCTCATTACCAAACAATCCTGACTTTTAATGACCCTTAGAAAGAAAGTTTTCGAAAACATTGTGGGAAAAAAGAGAAAATGCTGGCAAGCAGCATTTTATCTTTTTCCTCACAATATTTTCTACCCTTTCCATGTCAGATTTGAATTTTTAACTCCCATTTATTTTGTCGTCTGCAAATAGAACCTACTTTCAATTTGGACACGTCTAAAACTTTGTCGTTTGGTGGAGTTCAGCAGTCGGTGCCGAAAGAGTTTTAAGATGTTAGATAACTACGATGATTAATTGCATTGAATCATAGAAAGGTGTTGGATTTAACCTTAAAGCGTTAAGAACAGTTTTAATTTGTGTTTCCCAGACAGTGTACATGAGATAAGGTCGTCTGCTGCGGACATTGTAGGCCGTCTGCTGTGAGCTTTCAAAACGAGGCTGCTCAAAATTTGCGATCGTCTGCACAGACAAAAAGACATCCTTTTTATAGCCCAGCAAAACGAATGCTTTCGGGGGTATACTGGAATCAGCCTGTCTGTCCGTGTGTTCGTCCGTCCGTCCTTACGAGCCCGACATTGTGGGGTTGGGTAACTGTGCATTTAGTCTCTATGGGGTTCAATTCGTCTATATATGGCAGGTATGGGGTTGGGTTAGGGCTAGTGGGGTTAAGAAAGGTGCACCTGGGGGGTTGTTTGGGTTGCATGGAATAAAATGCAATTCGATGTCACAAGGTCCGTCTCGTAAGCCTGTCCGTCCGTCCGTGTGTCCGTCTGTGTATAAAATACTAGCAATTTTGTATCGCGAACTACGCCTACAGTTTTCCTTCAATTGTATTGAAACTTTGCACATGAACTAATCGTATATAGAAGATTTGCAAGACACAATTTTCAAGTGTCAACTCCTCTTGATTGAGGAATTATCTCCCCTTGAACTTGACACTTTTTTCTGTCAAAGCGCTGGCGGGGGTATTAAGTCACATTCATTGGCAGCTCTAGTTCCATTATATTTGACGCAAAAACGTTGACAGCTGGGCTACATTTCTATAAGCTGCGTCGATTAACCCTTTACCAAAGGACAAAATTTTAGACTGATCCAACTTTAAGGCACTTGCAGACGACAAAATAAGGCCAGAATTTTTTTATAAGTTGATTTACGGGATCTTTTTTTCAAATTTAGGGTCGGGGGGACGAAAAAAAAAATGAAATAAAAAGCTCTAAAAATGTTCAGTCGATAAAAAAATATTAAAAAAAGAGATTTTTCTTTTCATTATTTTTTTTTCCTACCAATACCGCAAGAAACTAAAAATATAACTAGTGAAGTAAACCAACAGTCTGTATTATAGTTACATCTTTCAAGTTACCATAATTTTCCTAAAAATCTATTCTGGATACCTTAAAAACTGTAATGACCACCTTTAATAGTGTCATGCCACAGATCAATGAGGTCCAAAGACACATTCAGAATTTAGCAAACATTGAAGATTCTGATCGAATTTGCTCCTGTATGAAAAGTCTGATCTGGCTCTACGACGTTTGCTGCCAAATGAATTCTTAAAACTTTAAGGCTCTTTATGATTGTCTGACAAGAAAAGAAACAGAAAGTCGCTCTTCACAAACCACAACATTAGCTAAGAAGTTCTGAAGTTCCAATAAATTTAGCACAATTTTACAGAAACAGTTCTGGAAATTCATTGCAGTGAATCTACAAAAAAAAGACTTTTTTTCTCATAATGTTTTCCTAAGTCACCTCTATTGAGGTCGTTATGAAGTTGGCATTGTTTGAGCTCCCAAAACAAAACAAAAATAATTGAGCTATCACTAAATGTGACCCCAAACCAGCTCCTTGTCACTAAACAGCTCTTTGTCACAGAATGCAGAATGGTTTAGTACAAAAGAGTTTAAAAAAATTATATATTACAAAGGGCTATAACTCTGAAAATAGTGGGAAAAGATTTATGGTTCTTGCACAGTGCACTTTACTTTGATGTGATTCAAAATCATATGAAGTTTGAAGTGACTTTACTTTGATGTGATTCAAAATCATATGAAGTTTGAAGTGACTAGCTTTTGTACTTTGCAAGTTATGCCCCATTTTAAAAATCCAAAGTTACAATTAACAAAAGGCAATAACTCTAAATGTAGCAGGAACAGAGTTATAGTTTTGAAAACTGCACTTCTTGTTAATGTGGTCCATCTGTATATGAAGTTTGAAGGTACTAGCTTTTACACTTGGAAAGTTATGCCCCAGACAAAAATCCAAATTAAAATTTACAAAGGGAAATAAATGTGAAAATAGTGGGAATATAGTTATGGTACTGGTAAAGTGCTCTTTGCTTTATGGTGATCTAATTATATATGAAGTTTGAAGTCACTAGCTTTTGTACTTTGGAAATTAAGCCCCAGATAAAAATCCAAAGTTAAATATACAAAAAGATATACCCGTTAAATAGTGGAAAAAGTTATGCTTCTTGTACACTGCACTTTTCTTTAATGTGGCCGATCTGTACATGAAGTTTTTAGTTGCTAGCTGTTTTATTTTGGAAGTTAGGCCTCGAACAAAAAATCCAAAGTTTGAAGTCACTAGCTGTTCTACTTTGAAAGTTATGCCAAGCTTTTTGTGACACATGGATGGACACACGGTGACTCCAGTATACATCCCCCATACTTTGTTTATGGGGGGTATAAGCATGATAAAAACACATAATGTAGTTAAATTTGTTTGAATCTAGAAGCAGACTTGTTCTGCAAGTAGACAGTATCCCTTTCTTGAACCTAACAAAAGAAAGTATGTGATGAGAGAATTTCTGTAATACTATGCCTTCCATGGAAGAAAAGAAGTTGAACCTAACTATCCCTTTTGGATATGATTTGCTATATCAAAGAAAGACAATTAGTAAGGATTTCTATCCTGGCGTATTTGTTGACTCAAAAGAACATTATCAAACCATTTTGTTTTTGATTGCCTATGACCCCACTGCAGAGTTACACTTAACTCAAAACTCTAACATTTCTCATCAGATTGCAAATAGTGTCCAGACTGATATGAAGAAAAAAAAACTTCTTTATGCCTGTGATGGGGACCACAATCTTGATTCAAAAACATGATAATGACTTGTTAAAGTTTAAAAGAAAGTTAACAAGATCTATAGAGATGTAATCTATTAGTCAATAAACTAGCTGATAAGGAGGAAAAGGTGTAGAGTATTCTAAAAATAGAACACTCCACTGCAAATTTTGCTCGAGTTGCCGACATGAGGAAGGCAAAAGATCGTCTTCAAGATTTTTCTAATCCTTCACTTTACCATTATAATTTATTTAAAATATGCTTGGAAAAAATATCTCCAGCTGTAAGAAGTGGTAATTCAAGTTTATTTTATGACTATTCATGTTTTGAGAATCAGTAATGATCGATAGTGTGACGTCATTTAAACAAATATGCAGACGCTTTACCTGTGGGGAAAAAAAGTGTGATTTTCGTAGGATAAAGGGCACGGCGGGGAATCACGTGACACAACAACAACAACAATGACCGATATTTGAAAAAATTCCCCGACTTCAGGTAAGAAAATCTTCAATAATTCCGTTAATACATGGCCAATTGGAATTCAGTTTGAAGCAGAGAAGGCAGAAGGACACCAGGGATTTGCTTGATGTGTTAGATTTTTTAAACAACACTTGATAAAAAAGTTATTGACGAGCAAACAAATTATCCAGGGTAAAAAATTTGTTTGCTCGTCAATAACTTTTTTATTAGGTGTTGTTTAAAAAATCTAACACATCAAGCAAATCCCCGGAGTCCTTCCGCCTTCTCTGCTTCAAACCATATTCCAATCGGTCATGAATTAACGGAATTATTGAAGATTTTCTTACCTGAAGTCGGGGAATTTTTTCAAATATCGGTCATTGTTGTTGTTGTTGTGTCACGTGATTACCCGCCGTGAAGGGGTGGATTTAGCGAGTTAGTAACAGGTAAGGATCATAACACTCTGCTGTCTTGTCCAAATTGATAAAGTTAATTAGTGATAACCTGTCATCCTTTGTCTTAGATTGCGGATATTTCATGAATATAGGCCTGGTCGGGACTGTTTGTTAGGCGAAGTTTTTTCGCTGTGAAAGCTTTATGATGCAAGTTTGAGTCATTGAAGACGACTTTTTCACCCTCTGCCATACTTCCTCAAGTTCCTGCTTCAGTCTTTCTCCACTTATCTCGTGAGTTGAGACAAAAATGTCAATAAAAAATCCTTTCGCCACTTATTTTCGCCAGTTAAAGAAAAACTACAACTGGCGAAAATGGCGATAAGCAGCGTGAAGGTTATGTAGGTGACAAGACAGGTATCAGTGTAAAAGTTTGGGTTGACGTTCGCTTTAAATACAGATTTTTTTTGACGAAACGAATAATGGTTAGGGTCGGCGGAAAAAATTTTTAAAAATCTTTTAGAACCTTCTTATATTTTTTTTCTGGTTTTGGGAAAATTGCAGTCGGCGGGTTTGTAAATCAACTAATAAAAAAATTCTCGCCTAAACGTAACTCAAAAATTGAAAATTATTTACAGAAGGGTAGAAAATATTGTGGGAAAAGGAGAAAATGCTGGTCACCAGCATTTTCTCCCTTTCCCACAATGTTTTCAGAAGGCTTCATTTTCAGGGTCTTAAAAACCAGGGATAGTTTGGTAAAGGGTTAAAGCAAATTACTAGTATACAGGATTGTATATGACACAAACCCTGCTATACCCAAATGTATGACCTGGCGCAAAGTAATGCTAATATTTATTCAAATCGAAAAGTTATGCAGTTTAGTTAAACTTGTTTTCAGATTTAATACTTGCTTACCTTTAACTGCGTTCGCAAACTCATTATCTCCCGCTAGATGGCATTCTACAAATACACATCTGTCTAATTTTGGCATTCTGGGTACAGAACCGGACTACTTTTTTCAATACGACAACCATTACTTTGAATTTCAAAATGAGATAAACGTTTACTCATTAAAACGCTACTTGGTGTGATATATCCAGCTCTGTTACAACGCATTTTGTAATACTTATTACATTTTGCAGGTTTATTACAAAATGCGTTGCATAACTTTTTATTGCATTTCATGTAATCACAACACAACACATTTTGTAATACTTATTACATTTTGCAGGTTTATTACAAAATGCGTTGCATAACTTTTTATTGCATTTCATGTAATCACAACACAACATATTTTGTATTACTTATTACATTTTGCAGGTTTATTACAAAATGCGTTGTAACACAGCTCTAATCGCAGGGCTTCCCCTGCAAGTTTTAATTTTTGCGCCATCAAATTCGCCACTTGATAAAAATTGGGGCCAGTAGGAGCCAACTGAAGTAGCCACAAAGTGCTTTAGTTACTTCAGTTTATTGGCCAATGCTAAAGCTTCTAAATACATTGCTTAATAGTGCTGTACAAGCTTACTTATTTTTCTTTTTCCCCAATGGTTTCAAGGCTTTGAGCTGCAGGGACATAGAATTTGTATTTTAAAAGTAATACAGCTCCTTAATTCTATGACTGCCAATCTGTTAGAAGTCCATCAGTTTTAAAGAAATTCAGGATGAAATTTGGGATTGTGTGGTGAAGGGTTACAACATAATTTCTTTTATCCTGAAAATGCTAATGTTTAATTTATAAAATGTAATCCCCCCCCCCCCCCAATTCATTCAGCATTTTCACATCATAAAATCATCCGTGTTTTTCCTCATTATAAAACATATTTTAGCACATACTTTAGAGTTTTATACATATATTTGTGTAAACTTGCTGTTTTAAGTCATCATCAAAGCTAAAGACAGTCTGAAATGCTTTTGATCAGACAATGTCAAACTGACATGTTGTGTCATGGGTTTTCACGCTTTTTTGACGATCCATTTTTTCGTATCAGTTAATTTTCAGAAATTGTTTTTGGCATTATTGTGCATAAAATTTTCGGTATATGTAGCAATTTTCTCCAAAATCTGTCATTTTTACGCTAGATAAGCAGATCAATACCATTATCATGTTTTTCATTATCAACATCGATAAACACACACAATAAATTTCTAGCCAGTGAAAGGATGTAGACCAGGTAACCAGGTAAGGCATACTGAAGGCGCGGCTTTAGAAATTATGGGCGGCGACTAAATCTTGTATCTGATAACTGATTGGTTCGATATAGAGTGCTCAAAGGGGCGTGACGAAATATTGATATTTGATTGTTTAGCAGTGGTGACGAAATGCAATTATGGTGTATAATTTAGACAAGACCGTTAATGAATGCCAGCTTGATAACGTGTGATAAACAGTTATGCAGGCTTCCTTTACACTTGGTACATACTGTGTATGTCAGAGGATAGTTTATAGAAATTTACTTGTCGCCAATACATTCGCCAGTGCTTCATTTTTGGTGCCATTTTCTCTAAATTTTCGCATTTGGCGCCACTGGCGATCGACAGCGGGAGCCCTGTAATCGGCTAGGGTGTAATCTATGCATCGGCCATTTATCAAAATAGCCCCTACATGCGTGGGTAATGGGCTAATAGCTTCGATATAATATAAGCCCTACTTTTCCCAGGTAATGTGGGGATGGGTGATGCGTCATAGCAGACAGGTCGAATCTTTGAAGAATATGACATGCGTAGACAACGACGCAAAATTCGTGCGTACATAGTTTACTGAAAGGCATCCCTGGTGTCATGCAAATGTAGCCAACTCTCCACGCACACCTGTAAACAAGTACGCAGAAATAGATATACACAGAAACCCACACATTTCAGCCACATCTAGCTAAAGAAATGAAATGAAACTTTTGAGCCAAAAAGTAAAAAACTCTAATGTTGGCATTTCAAAGGTAATTTTGGGGGAGAAATATCTCCTTATCGGACAGTGTAGATCCAAGATCAGACTGCACGTTCTGTGCAGTCTGATCTTGATCTACACAGGCCGCTAGAGATCAGTGAGTTGCATTTTACCAGCCTAAGGCTTGAACAGACAGAAACGTTGCCGTCTTAAACAGTTTTTGTAGTGGCATTTAACGACAATAGAAAACAAAAAAGATGGGTTTTGTTCTGGCATTTAACGACAATAGAATACAATTTCTGACAGTCCTCAAGTGCACAGATATTCACATGATGCTGTATTGAGCGGAGAAAGAGAACCCGTGCAAACTAATTATCGATAATGCACCGACGTCCGCCATAACGCCTTGCATAAAACCATTAATCCTTAACGTAAATTGCAGAATTTAGTTTTATGCCTTTGGTACTATTTGCGGATGGCGTAGATCAAGATCAGACTGCACAAAATGTGCAGTCTGATCTTGGATTTACGCCATCCGCTATCTGATTTTAATCATTAGCTAAAATCAGCTTAACCTATAGCGAAAAAGTTCTTAAAGCTGCACCTTTACTCGTTTTCACTGTGTATTGTAACCACTTTTTATCTTTATTTTATGAAATTAAAATCATTCTTGTACCTTTGTGGTGAATGTTTCCCCTGACGGTTGCAAGGTTGTACAGATTATGGCGGATAGAAAATTTCATTTCATTCTACTGCGGCTAGTCATATACCTACCAACTTCCGGTTTAAATCGACCCGTTTTCATCCTGTATTGTAACCAATCTTATCTTTATTTTATGAAATTATGATCATTCTTGTAGCTTTGTGCTAAATGTTTCCCCTGACGGTTGCAAGACTGCACAGATTTCATTTTACGGCGACCAGCCATGGACAAAACAACCACAGCTTCCGGTTTAAATTGAAGACAAATCCCTGGCGTTTCTTTATCAACTCAACTCAACTCTGACAGCTTAATTCGGCAAACAAATATGGCATTGGCCATTTACAAAAAACAACATGGATATATGGCAATGGCAGACATATAAAGTATACATACATATATACATTTAACATTAACTACCAAAAAGATTATTCAGAATTAGTCCATGTGATTAAAGATTTCCTTCTTTGTAAAGCTTCCTTTATGAATATTTCTGTATTGAATTGTGTTCTCTGGTTTTTTGACGATAAGATGCGGATGAATTTACTATGATTAGGCCCAGTAAGTTACAGGAAAGGTACTTAGTTATAAGATCACTAAATTTACCCCATATACAAAGAAAGTGATACTCAGATTCAACTAAAGAACGTTCGCAAAGTTTACATATTCTTTTGCTTCTATCTGTATTAGAATTCTCCCTGTTTCAATTTCTAATTTTTGAGATGTATGTATACACCTTATGTTGATTTTTTATCAACTTTTACATGGCTATCTAGATTCTACATTGTGAATTTGTAACCGTTTGTTTACTCTCTGGCTATAAGGGAGCATCTTTAAAACTAATATATACCAAACGACAAACTTTTAGACTGGTACAAATTGAAAGCATTTGCAGACGACAAAATGAATGTGACTAAAGAATTGAAATTCCTTTTAGGAAGGTAGGAAAACGTTGTGGGAAAAGGAGAAAATGCTGGTTACCAGCATTTTCTCCTTTTCCCACAATGTTTTCAAAAGGCTTCTTTCAAAGGGGTTTTAAATGTAGGGATTGTGTGTTAATGTGTTAAAGACCCCAAGAATATTGGAATAAATCTAGTTTGCTGCAGCGAAAGAAGTTTTAATCCTTATCGTAAAAGGCGGGGTAAAATTGTTTAATTTCTGGCGAGACATCATGAATAAAAGACTTGAAATTTAAAACTGATGGTTGAAATTATTTTATGGGGATTGTGGGAATAAGTTATTTCTTTTTGATAAGGTTTTATTGCTTGCTAATTCTACTAAAGCCAGGCCTACCACAGTATATCTTCAAATATCATCGGTTTACTTCGAAAACCTCTTAACTACAGCCTGAAACAAGCTGTAGTTACGAGGTTTTCGAAGTAAACCGACGATATAATTAAATCTCATCCTGCTAAAAAACTAAAATGAAATTTTCGATTTTAAGAACTCAAATCTTGCTGTTTCAAAGTTTTGTTTTTGGGAATAATATCCTGTTATGGGACAGTGTAGATCCAAGATCAGACTGCACGTTCTGTGCAGTCTGATCTTGATCTACATTGTGCGCGAGAGGTCAGTGAGTCGTGCTGAGCAGCCTAAGGTGTTATACCAGGCGACTTCAGAAAAAGAAATTCTTGCAAACTAGGGATTATCAATTTGATAACATGGTTTTTAATACATAATTGATAACATGTGAAAAGATACGTGATAACAGGAGACCTTATTATTAACTTCCTCATTCCTGATTGGATAACATGCCCCAAACATATATATCATGTACACTGGCAAAACCATCGTAAAAGCAGTTTCCCTTTCGGGAGCCCCGTATACATGACTTCACTATCAAAACAACATCCAAAATGGCGTCGTCGATCGTTTTACACGTATTACCAAGGTTCCTGTGACGTCATTTCCCAGTGACGTCAGTTATCATTGAATTGGGCACTCAGAGGGGAAATTCTACTTCTTCAGCATACTCAATTCTTTGAACGAAAATAAAAAATGTAAAATTCGCTTAACAAACGTTGAAATGGTAAAACTTTGCAATGTAATAAGTTCGTTGTACGGTCAGGTGGCAGCTGACCGTACAAGTAGTATTGCTCATCCTGCCCATTTTTTCTTTCTACAAAAATGTTTTTCAAAAATGGCTAGTGCGAAGATGTTCAAAGTCGTCTGCGAGTGGGAACTTTTTAACCCCCTTGCAGTATCAACTCGTGGTTTAATGACGCTGGTCGGAAAAAAAAGCTGTTTGAAAACTTTTTTTTTCCCCACAATGTTTCTTGTCTTTTCAAAGACAAAGACCTTCTCCCGTTATTTGAGTCACATTTAATCTTGTCGTCTGCAACTCCTTGCAATTTAGAAGGGTTTAAATTGTCGGCTGCTGGTATACGATTAAATATCGGAGACTGCTCAATAAACAGAGCTTCAGACAGACGGACAGAATGATCTTGATCTCAAAATGTGGGAAAAAATAATAATTCTCCTTTAAACCCTATGTTATGGGTACTCAATAGAATCGTCTCATCGAGACGATTCTAATGAGTACCCACAACATAGGGTTTGGAAGAGAAATAATGGATTTAGAATATCATCACTCCCTCTTTATGTCGAGATCTGATTAAGTATAATAGATTATTGGGTAAATTCAATGAGTAGGCAATTCTGAATTTTTTTAATGCAGTTTTGACAAGATTATCTAAGTTATTCGACAGTATAGACTCAGAAATGATTCGAATACACTAATTGCCCTGTCAGGTCTTGGGACCCAGACAGCCCGCAAAAAGCTTCCCCCAAGAATTATCTGTTCAATTTTCAAGTGCAAAGGGTGATTCTCTAAGCTGGGAAAAGGGATCGAGCCGTCACGAAGCTTGATTTACAAGATATTTTGCGCACTGTGACGGGTGAATCAAATTTATTTGTATTGATGAGGGCTGAATCTGTAACCCTTAACTTGCAGAATAACTGAAACCAAATGTTTAAGCCGATAGGATTGAAAGAAAAGAATCCGAATTTTGCAATTTCAATTTTTTTTTGCGGGGGGGGTGGGGGGTACCTCCTTGTCGGACACTGTAGATCGTTCTGTGCAGTCTGATCTTGATCTAAACTGTCCGCAAAAAGGTCCTTCAGTCGCTCTTAACGGACTAAAGGGTTAACTCTATATCACACATAACAAAATTTTAGACATGTTAAATTTTTTCCCCCATTTTTTTGTACAGACGAGGAAATTCAATATGGCTCAAATGACGTATAAAACCGTGGGAAAAGGAAAAAATGCTGGTTACCAGCATTTTCTCCTTTTCCCACAGTGTTTTCTAAAAGGCGTCTTTTTCGGTATCGGGAAATATGGAATGTTTTTGGTGAAGGGTTTTGCGATCTGATAGCCGTCTGCCCGCCAGAGAATTTTTGATGCAGCCAATTTCTAAATTAGCTCGAGAACGTTTCTGTTGTTAAAACGAGTCGTCATGCTCTAAGAAAGATGTTTGATCGAAATCTTTGTTTCAACACATTTATAAAATTTCTTAAAGGAACAATAGTAGCCAAAAGTGTTTTAACACATTTATTTCTTAAAGTGACAATAGTTGCCAATACTAAACAAGGCGGATGGTACAACTTCTAAAGTTTAAAGTTTACAAAGCTCCATATAACAGGGAGTAATGGTATTCTAAATCCTTTATTTTTCTTCCAAACCCTATCTTGTGGGTACTCATTAGAATCGTCTCGATGAGACGATTCTAATGAGTACCCACAACATAGGGTTTAGTGGATAATAATTTATGTTTCTGATTTTAAAATCAAAATCACTCCCTCTATCCATCTTCGCAAGCCAAGGATACTAACTCCATTTTGTTCGTTATGTACCCTTGGCCGCTCGACTCTTTAAAAATAAAAACTCCCGCTGCGCCACCTATCGAATATCACGAGTTGCGTAACCTTTGCTGATGTTATTTTTGACCAATCAAAATGCTCGTAATAAAAATTTGTAAGGCTATGCATCCAACATGGCTGCACTTTCGGATACTTCATAATTTTTTGAAATTAAAACAAGACAAACAGACATACGATGATTCGCAATCATTTGGCTGTGGGGCCAGCCCTAATATTTCACATACTTGATGGTAAACTATAAAAAAAAAACTCATAAAATATCGATCGTCTACTCTTTTTTTGGCAAATTTTCGTCACAAACACGACAACTTTTGTTTTTGACGGGCGCCGCCATTATTGTTTTCTGTTTTGCGAAAGATTTCGGGTTACGGATGGTTTGATTGGACGCGATGGGTTTTTATCGCATCCAATGAAATAGCGCAATGGGAGCTTCGATTTTTAAAGAGGCGAGCGGCCAAGGGTACTACCTTATAGTATCCTTGGCTTGCGAAGATGCTCTCTATCTGGAGCTCTCCAGAACATGGCCCATCTCAGTTGATTCAAATGTTATCTAGTGTTTTATTCGTGGAAAACATCTATTGGAAAGGGGGTTACCAACTAGCATGTTCTCCTTTTCCCACAATGTTTTCTAGCCTGCTGAAAACAAACTTCTAATTTTGAGTTACATTTATTTTGTCGTCTGCAAAATGCTTTCAATTTGGACCGGTCTAAAATTTTGTCGTTTGGTAAAGAGTTAAGTAAATGTACTGGCATTATCTCCCGCTAGATGGCATTTTATCAATACTTATCTATCTAATTTGGGCATCCGGGGTACAGAACTGGACTACTTTTCTACGCTACAACTCTTACGTTGAATTTGAAACTAAAATAAAAGTTTGCTCAATAAAACACTACCTTGTGCGATTCATTCAGCTATGATCAGCAGTTTAGAGAAATCTGGAGCTAAAACAGGCCTCATTTCTCCTCAAACGTGTTGGCAAAAGCAATTTTCTCCATTGCTACTTTATACCGCGTCATACTACAGTTTCCCGAATATCGGGGAGAGTGATGCGTCATATAAGACAGGTCGAATCTTCGAAGAATATGACATGCGCAGACAACGTATGTGCTGGTATATCATTTGATTCGCACGTTTCGATAGGTGAGTGCAACACTATTCTAAGTGCCTGTACATTGTATAGGCATTTAGAATAGTGTTGCACTCACTTATCGGTTTATCATTTGTTTGATTCGCCGAAAGCATCTACAATATAAATACCCTCGATTTTATCAGAAAGCCTTCGCGATAACGGCATGTTTCTGTTGATGTTTCGCCCTTTAAGTTGCGAACCACGACTCAAAGACCTTTTGCGGACAGTGTAGATCAAGATCAGACTGCACAGATCTACACTGTCCGATACGAAGATACTTTTCTCCAAAAAAAATAATAACTCTTAAACAGTAATTTTCGTTTTCTTTTCTATCGACGTGAAAGTTCCATTTACGTTATTTTCCAGGTTAATTGTTAAAAGTGTATTCGACCACTTGTCTGTTCTTGATTTTAACCCACTGCAAAACAGTTCCGTGTTTTTTTTACCGACACTGAGGAAGAAGTATAGAAGGCTTTTAGTACATTTTTGAAAAAGGGAAGAAACTAGAAGGCTTTGAAAACATTTTGGGAAAGGGGTACAGCTTTAGTAACCTTTATTTTCCTGTGTCCGGCCATAATGTTTTCTGCCCTTTGCGAAGAAAAGTCTCGTAACTTCAGCCACATTGAACGTAAATAGAAACTCTTCGAAAACATTGTAACTAGCATTTTCTCCTTTTCTCACAATGTCTTCTTCCCTGCAGGCTGAAACCAATTCCATTTTTTGAGTTTAATTTTTCTGCAAGTGCTTTGAATTTGGATCAGTCTAAAATTTTGTCGTTTGGTAAAGAGTTGAAAGGGGCTTAGAACTAAAATTTACCTTTGGAAGGGTAGAAATGCCGCTTTCCCTTTTTCTGCAGTGGTCTTCATCAAGGTACTTAAAACTCAGAATGTTTTGGGAAACGGTTCGGTCAATACCGAATATCAAAATATTTGTCGAAAAATGGGGGTCCAATGGCAGAAGTTGCGTTTGAAATGGTAGAAAACATTTTCGGAAGAGGAGAAGGAGAATACTTGTTTCTGAACATGTCTGCTTTTCCGACAATATTTTCAAAAGTCTTCTTCATGCTTGTGAAAACTCCGATTTGTTTAGTGAAGGGTCACAAATTTGCATCAGACAGGAAAATCAAACATGATTGAATTTTATGAACACATGTTTAAAAAAAAAACAACATTAGTGCAGAGAATGCTCTTGGCGAAGAATCTCTGTTTTTTTCCTCAGTATTTCAAACGTGGCCTATGGCAAGGCGTCACAAAAAATAGGTCTTTTGCATTTGGGAATGTCATCAATAATCCTTTCCCAATTTCCATTCAATATATTAATTAAAAGAAAAAATGGTATCCATACGTCAGAGTAAAATTATCAATTTGAAGTTTTGAATGTTAAAAATCGTTAAAAGCCAGTTAACGTAAATTTTTGGTTCCTATTAAACAGAGCTCCAGATAAGAGGGAGGGATGGTATCCTAAAGTCGTTATTTTTCTTTGAAACCCTATGTTGTGGGTACTCATTAGAATCGTCTCGATGAGACGATTCTAATGAGTACCCATAACATAGGGTTTAGTGGAAAATAATTGATATTTTCATTTTTGAAATCAAAATCACTCCTTCAATCTGGGGCTCTGTAATTAAAGCATTTATAGACTGACTTGGAAAGATACATTTTGTGTATGCATAAACTTCCACTTTCACAGATTATGGCTTATTTATTTTAGCCTTTTTAAACTGTTTATACCAGACGACAAAATTTTACAACTGTTGAAACTGAAATTACACGTATTTGCCAACGACAAATCGAATGTAACCCAAAAATTTGCATCGGAGAGAAAGAGAGAGGTTTGTTGGTAACACGCAAAATTGTCCTTTTTAGCTTAAGTCATGGCCCGGGGTCCGTTGTGCATCCGTCCGTTCGGCCATCATGTCCCTCTCGTTTTACAATTTTGTTTAGGTTTTCTTTCTCTTTATATCGTTGATTCTACGGATCGTGTGTTAACTGTTCTCTTTCTAAATAAAAAAAATGAAGAGTTCAAATGGATAGAAAAAAAGCCAAATTTTACAAAGTTAAAAATATTTTTGGGGGTAAAGAAAGGTCCTTATCGAACAGTGTGGATCTAAGATCAGACTGCACGTTCTGTGCAGTCTGATCTTGATCTACACTGTCTGCAAAAGGTCAGCGAGCTGCTGTTTGTAGCCTAAAGGGTTGATAGGGTAAATGTAAAAACCTGTAAATAGATAATGATATACAAGGATTGTAGAACATGTTTTCTAATTCGTGGTTTTGTCGAGGTAGATGTCTGGTTGGCTTTATCTAGAACTGATAAGCCCTGTCGGGCTTGTCTAGAAAATTAATTTTGTTTTATTGCACCACCTGTTAAAACTCTTTTGGCGTGAATATGTAGCAGTACCTCATTTGTATCTATAGACATTTTCCTTTGCAAGCAGAAGGCCCAAGGTAGTGCCCTCGTTATCTCTTTACCAATCGACAATATTTTAGACTTGTCCAAATCGAAAGCATGTGCAGATGACAGAATAAAAGTGACTGAAAATTTGAAATTTGTTTTGCGATGGGTTACTAGCATTTTGTCCTTTTCCCACAATGTTTTCTAAAGGCTTCTTTCTCAGGGTCGTCAAAAGAGGGATTGTGTGCTAATGGGTTGAAACCAATATACTGAAGCAATCTTTTCGGTCGACCTCTTATTCTATTAACCCTTTACTCCATAGATACTCCTTTCTACGCATTGCTTGTGAGAGCCTTTGGAAAACATGTGGCAAAAGGTGAAATTGCTCATGACGAGCAATTTCACCTTTTGTCACAATGTTTTCTATGCTATCAAAAGGTGTCAAATACACGTAAGAAATGGCTTCATCCGTGCTGTTATTTAGGGTCAATTAAGGATACCATAGAAATGCCTTATGGGGTAAAGGGTTAAATGAATACATTTTAGAGACAAAGGATATTTAGTTCGAATTGTAACATACCGTTTTAACTTTCACTTCGACTAGCCACAGGACTGTAGGGGTGTATATAGTCAGAAATATTTTTAAAAAGGGAGATAACGCCTTCTTTTTTCTGGCGATGAAAAAATGAGATAATGCTGATTTGAAGTTTTCCACCTTTCATTTCTTTGTTTTCAAAAATTTTCTTTCTCTATTGTTTTTAAATTGCAGGATTGCTCTTTGTTTGACAGGTAAATGTTGCAAAGTCAACTAAAATGTGCAAGATAATTTACAAACACGGTTCAAAATTTTATGCAAGATGGATGAAAACGAAAACAGTTCTTACAATGTTCTTCTAGAAGATGATAGCCTTAAAAAACGAGTACAAGTCATAAATTCAAATATTTCACTCATAATGTACGGTAATTTCAGTACTTTGATTTTCTGTCAACTATTTTCGTATTGCCAACCATTCTAATTTCTTTGAACTCCTTGCTGTCTTAATCTTATCCTAGAGTAAAATTAAAAGGAAAAAAAAAGTACAATTTTAGTTTTGAATGAGCTAAAGATTAACCCTCTAGCACGCAATCCCAACCTTTAACAACCACGAGAAAGAAAACCTTGCAGGGACAGGGAAAACTACTGGTAAGCAGCATTCCCCCTTTTTTTCCCACGGTGGTTTCTTCCCTTCCCAAAACAAATTTCAATTTCTAAATAAAAAAATAAACTTGTAGCTTGCAAATACGTTAGATTTCGACAGCTCTGAAGTTTTATCGTTTGGTAAAGATTTTGATTTTTTTGTGAAATCGATTTCAGTCGCAGAAATATAGGCAGATGAAGTCACGACCTCGGTCAAATGTTGATTACATGTTATCACGCCAAAGAAATAGGATACGTAGTGGTTCGCTCATTATGTGAAATGTGATATTTACACTCTTTCGCAGTGATGGGGATTGAAAAATAGTTGTTCGCATTTCACGACTGTATAGTTGCCAATTGCGGGCAGTATATAACAAGACCAGGTTGCGCACACAACGTGCAGCCTGAGCTTTGATCTATACTATCGTAGACCTTCAAACCGTTTGAGGGAGTGATTTCAATTAAAAAATTAAAGAAATGTTAGGCATTTTCTCTAAACCCTATGTTATGGGTACTCATTTGAATCGTCTCATAGAGACGATTCTAATGATTACCCACAACATAAGTTTAGATAATGGAATTTTGATTCAGAATACAATTATTTCGTCTCATCAGAAGTCTGGCGGCTTTTGTGAAATATTCTGGACAAAAAGTAACTATACTACTCAAAATTGGCATAGGATCACCCCATATATAGAATTTTACAGTATGGTAAAGAGTTTATGCAAAACTCTTCTAAATAGAACATACAGAAATATGTAGCTGATCCTTGTCAAAGTTTGAGTAGTGTTTGAAATTTGGACATGCTTTAGGAAAATGGGGTTCTTAACTGAGCATGGCAACCTTAGGGGAAAAGAAAACTTTCTGAAACGCCATAAATATTTTGTTACAACGAAACTGAAAATCATCTATAATTTGGCCCGGTTTTTATCCCTCGACACCGTCTTCGTTTTTGTGCTTCGATCTAATCAGGTGTTTTTCACCGTCCCTACAAGGTTTTATGTTATCTTTTGACATTAAGCTTAGCTTAAACTGCAGACAGTGTACATTAAAATCGGAGTGTAGAAACGTGCGGTCTGATCTTGGATATAAACCGACTGCATTTTTTGTTACCGTGAAAGTGAACACCATCTACAATTTGGTCCGGTTTTTATTTCCCGATGGTGCTCGTTCTCTTTGTGCCTCGATCTATTCTAGTGTTTCTTACCGTCCTTAAGGTTTTGTTTTCTCTTTGGGCACTAAGCTTTCTGCTTTTCGTTTCAAAACCAGTTCGACCCATGGCTTGTTCATCCCATGATTGCGCGCTACTGTATTTGATTGGACAGAAATACTTATAGATCGAAATAATTGATTGTAATGTTAGGAACTAAATGTTAACGACCAAAGATATTTCAAAGTTATCATTTTCAGGTACAAACTTAATTCGATTCGATATATTCACATAGTTTCTCTCTCGCTCTCTATCCATCATGCATTCTATTGTCAAGGGGCGTTACTCCTGGCTCCTAATGATCAAACGGAGACCACCAATACACAAATAATCCTAACTTTGTCATGAGTACTCTCCATTCAACCATAAAGGTATTCATTCGCTTAGTAGGTTAACTTTACTGTAAGCCAATATTTGAATAACATTTCTCTTTTTCTTTCAAATTATTAATTCCACACAATGGCTTTCTTGACAAATTCCACTTCAGCGTTCTCAACGCTTTGATTCTCTCCCTGGCTAAAAAGCTGTACCTTTAAATAAGTATTCCAAGCCAATCGTAAAAAAAAACTCATAGATTTCTATTTCAAGCTTATTTTTCGGAGAAAAATATCTCCGTATCGGGCAGAGTCGACCCAAGATCAGACTACACGTACCATTTCAGCGTTCTCAACGCTCTTATTCTCTCTCTGGCTGTAAGGATATACCTTTTAATGAATTGATCAAATCATTGTAAAAACTGGAATATTTCTATTTCAAACTTATTTAAAAAATATCTCCGTATCGGGCAGTGTCGTCCAAGATCAGATTGCACGTACCACTTCAGCGTTCTCAACGCTTTGATTTTTTCTGTAAGGATGTAACTTTAAACAATTGTTCAAGCCGATCATAAAAAACTCGAATATTTCTATTTCAAACTTATTTTTGTGAGGAAAATATATCCGTATCGGGCAGTGCAGATCCATGATCAGACTGCACGTTCTGTGCAGTTTGATCTTGGATCTACACTGTCCGCAAAGGGTCAGCGATTTGCGCTTGGCAGCCTTAGCCTTAGGAAAAAAGAAAAAGAATAAGCGAGAAAAGGGTATTTTGAAATTTGTCACGGGTAGATTTTTTTGATAAGAAGATAATTCAAAAAGTTACGAGGGATCTATCCGCCTTTATAAATCTGTTATACCGGGTGTTTACATTTGTTCGGGGCCTTTTTATTATAGAGTTGTTCCGGATTGTTTGTATTTAACCCTGTACCGGCAAGCCTGCACTTTATTCCAAGGAATTTTTAGCCTACCTTAGGCGGAAAGGCTTTGAAAACATAGTGGGAAAAGGGGGAAAATGCAGCTGGTTAAACAACATTTCTGCTGCTCCGACAATGTTTTCAGCACTTTCATGGAGAAATTGCAGCAATTTCAGAGGTCGTGGTACTTTAACCCTTTGCCACACAATCCAGACTTTTAACGAATTTAAAAAAGAAGCCGTTAGAAAACACTGTGGGAAAAGGAGAAAATACTGGTAACCAGCATTTCTCCTTTTTCCCACAAGGTTTTCTACCCATTCACAAAACAAATTTCAAATTTTCAGTCACTTTTATTTTGTCGTCTGCTAAAGCTTTCGATTTGGACAAGCCTAAAATTTTGTCGTTTGGTAATGAGTTAAAGGTGAATTGATTCTTTATAACAGTCAGTAGCTTCTTTTTCCAAAATGTTAAAAAAGAAAAAGTACAGTCCAGCAGGGATTTGAAATTCCTGTTTATAAAATATAACGTCTGTGTTGACTTCTTTACCAAACGACAAAATTTTAACCTTGTCCAAATTGAAAGCATTTGGCAGACGAAAAATATTAAATGAGGCTTAAATTATGGATTTTGATGGGCGAACAAACATACTGGGAAAAGGAGAAAATGATGCATGCCAGCATTTTCTCCTTTGCCCACTATGTTTTTCTAGACTTTTCTTTGTTAACGTCCGTTTAAACTCGTGATTGTGTGGTACAGATTTGAACTCGTCACAGGGACTGATGGTATACTAAATTCATTATTTCTCTGCCAAACCCTATTTTGTGGATACTCATTAGAATTGTCTCGATCTGACAGACGATTCTAATGAGTACCCATAACATAGTGTTCAGCGGTGAATAAGAAACATTTTCAATTTTTGAAGTCAAAATCACTCCCTCTTTCTCGAGCTTTTTGCATCCGTATTTATTAAAGCTCTTGTTTGCGATACATTAAAACTGACTGGAGTGATTCGATTATTTCCAAGGGGTAGAAACCTAGAAAACATTGTTGAAAAAGCAGAAAATGCTGTTCACATTGTCTCCTTATTCCACAATGTTTATAAAAGCTTCCTCATAGGATCGTGAAATTACGCGATTGTGCGGTAAAGTGTTTAACCCTTACCTAAACAATCCCTGATTTTCACGACCCTGAGAAAGAAGCCTTCTGAAAACATTGCGGGAAAAGGAGAAAATGCTGGTTACCAGCATTTTCTCCTTTTCCCACAATGTTTTCTTCCCTTCCCAAAACAAATTTCAAGTCTTAACCCACTACCCAATACACCATTTTGAGACCGTCCCAAATTCAAAGAAGCTACAGACGACAACTGAAATGTTGCTACTAGTGGGTTTTAAAGATACAGACTGCATAGAAAACATTGTGAGAAAAGGTGAAATTGCTCACAATGTTTTCCTAAAGTTTTTTTCTTCATTGTGTTAAAACGAGTATATATGGCGGAAAGGGTTAAGTCAAATTTATTTTGTCGTCTACATTGCTTTCAATTTCGACTAATCGAAATTGTTGTCGTTTGGTTAAAAGCGAAAAGGGTTTTAAGATCTCTTCGAAGAGAATTGAGAGGGACTATTGAAAAGGTATAAAAATGTTTTTGTGATAGATTCATGCGATATTGGGAGAGTGTTGGTTTAAATGTTTGCTTTTGTATTGAATTGTTTTGAGTTCCCCCCTCCCCTTTTCCTTCCCTTTCCTTCCCTCTTCTTTCGTCTTCTCCTTTTCTTCTTTTCTTATTCGTTTTCCAAATGCCTCCGCGTTTTGTTTTGTTTTTATTTTTAACCACTCTGTGGAAAATTACTTAGGAAAACATTGTAGTTAAAGGAGAAAATGCTGGTAAACCAGCATTTTCTCCTTTTACCTCAATGTTTTCTATTCTCCAAATGACATTAAATCCTACCATTTAAGCCTAGTGAAACTATATTTCTCCTCAGACACTTTCAAAATTTAATGAGTTCGAAATTTTGTCATGGGTTAAAAAATTGAATTGGTTCCTTTAAATATTGCGTACAAACTAGCAACAGTATTCCATACAGTTTGAAACTAACTTTCAACATAAGTTTGAAAAAATACTGTGGCTTATGGAGAAATTTCACATTTTATATATCACTTTCACAAGTAGTTTTTTACCGCAGTGCGTAACAAAGTATATGAGAAAAGATCAGGTTTTTACCATACCTATCTTTATTGACTAGGAGGGACAATAAATATCAAGTATACAGATTAATACATTACATACAATTGAAAATATTGCGCCAAAAGACGAAGTGAAATTTCTTCTATTGCTACCCTAGTTTTTAAATTTGGTCGGCGTGAAGTCGAATTAAAATAGTTGGCAGTTTATATAAATGTATCGGCAGTGTATATAAATGTATCGGACATTTTCGAGATTGTTTTAAAAATTAATTATGACAGGTTGTATATGTTTTTCATTGGAGTATGCAGATCGAAAAGGGTGAAACGTTTAAAGGTGAAAAGTGAAAACTTTACTTAGTAAACTTTGGTGAGCCTTTTCGACCCGAGGGAGATTTGTTGTTACTCGGAATGATAATTTGTTTTTTATTTCAAATGAATATATTTTTAAACAACTTCTTTAGATTTATATGCTCAGTATCTTTTAAAGTTATTTAACTGATTCGACGACAGTGGTTATTTTGAGTTGTCTTTGAAGACAGTGTAGGTCAAGATCAGGCGACTCAGATCGTATGAACGGATCCGGATGGTATTTTCTTTCTTTTTTTTGGGGGGGGGAAGGGGAAAGACGAAATATTGTGAAATGTTCTGACTTTAAAAAAAATTTTACCAAACAGTCTGTGTTTTAATGGCCCTGGGAACGAACTTTTTTGACAACATTGTGGGAAAAGGAGAAAATGCTGGTGACCAGCATTTTCTCCTTTTCCCACAATGTTTTAGATTATTTCATGGACGAATTATGTAGTTTGAGGCATTTTTACATTGTCGTCTGCAAAACTTTTCAAAGTAGACAAGAAAAAAAGTTTTGTCGTCTGGCACAGCGTTCAACCTTTACCAAACGACAAAATTTTAGACGGGTCCAAATTGAAAGCACTTGCAGACGACAAAATAAATATAACTTAAAAATTGAATTTTCTTTCCCGCAGGGTAGAAAACATTGTGGGAAAAGGAGAAAATGCTGGTTTACCAGCATTTTCTCCTCTTCTCACAATGTTTTCAAAAGGCATCTATCTCAAGAGTTGTAAAAAACCAGGGATGATTTGGTAAAGGGTTGAACAACCTTGAAATTGGATTTTTTTTTTATCTGTATCATTCAGTCATTCATTGTTAAAAAAGGTCACACGAATAAAATATTTTACAATATCAACTGCAGTAAACTGTGAATTCAGACAGTGTCAACATTCTAAACACAAGATGTTGTAAATCGTTTTAGGTGAACTCAGATATTAAATAAAATATTTTCCCAATAAACCACGCTGTGAAATGGGGTCGGGGTGCCTTTTCGACCTTAGAAGATTTGTAACTCGGGTCAATTTTTTTTCAGTGATCGGAAATGTTATAATATTTTTGTCAATAAAACTTTGTGTGAAAGGTGAATGGTTTTAAACAGATAAAACTTGACTAAAACTGGCTGTAAGATTGTTATTTCTCAGTTGTAAAATTTTGGAAATTGTTCGGATTTGCTTGGGTAAGTTTAATTTTAATTCATAGCTCCAGGTAGAGGGAATAATTTTTATTTTAAAATTGAAAATATTAATTACGATCCACTAAACCCTGTGTTATGGGTACTCATTAGAATCGTCTCATCGAGACGATTCTATTGAGTACCCACAACATAGGGTTTGGAGGAGAAATAAAGGATTTAGAATACCATCACTCTCTCTTATCTGGAGCTCGATTTTAAGATACAAATTTTCAATTTCATGAATTTATGATGAATAAAGTTAAAACGAATAAGCTATCTGGAAATTTTTCCTTAACCCTTTACCAAACAATCCCTAGATTTTACGACCCTGAGAAAGAGACCTTTTGAAAACATTGTGGGAAAAAGAGAAAATGTTGGTTACCAGCATTTTCTCCTTTTCCCACAATGCTTTCAAAAGGCATCCTTCTTAGGGTCGTAAAAATCAGGGACTGTTTTGTAAAGAGTTAACCCATTACCACACAATCCCTACTTTTGACGATCCTGAGAAAGAAGCCTTTAGAAAACATTGTGAGAAAAAGAGAAAATGCTGGTAAGCAGCATTTTCTCCTTTTCCCACAACATTTTCTACCCATTACAAAATCAATTTCAAATTTTCAGTCCCTTTAATTTTGTTGTCTGCAAATGCTTTCGATTCGGACAAGTCTAAAATATTGTCATTTGGTAATGAGTTAAAAACATTCAGTTCACAATATATGTACTTGTATATAAGTACAAATTGTAAGAAACGGTTCCTTTTTGGCGAAGACTATTTCAGAACCACATAAATACTAAATACTTTAATCGAAAGGAATAGAAAAGTTATTAAAGTAAGGTGTAATACGTATTAAAACCTTTGAAAAGATGTTAAAAAGTTTAAAAAAATTATGGTTCTTTAAAATAGTTCTTTCTCCACTTGTGGCAATGCTTTTTTTTCATGAGACTTGACAAGCAATGGAGTGAAAAAATTTCCCCCCCCCCCCCCCCCCCCCCGTGTCTCCCCTCTCCCCCCCCCCCCCCCCCCCCCCCCCCCCCCCACCCCCCCCCCCCCCCCCCCCCCCGTGTCCTTCTTAATTTGGTTTATTAAAACATTTGAAAAGATGTAAACAGTAAAGAAATTAGGGTTCTTTAAAATATTTCTTTCTCCATTTGTGGCGATGCCTTTTTTTTTCCATCAAACTTGACAAGCAGTGGAGTGAAAAAATCCCCCCCCCCACCTACTTGTGTCTCCTCTGAATTTGGCTAAAAGCTATTTTTATAGGTGGTTTAACAGTATACAGTTACATTTTAATTATTGTTACGCGAAATTTGTGTTAAAATTGGCGAATACAATACTTTAAATACTCCGTTTAAACATATTCTATTGCTATATTATACACAAGTGTGTATATTAATTCTTTATCGAACGAAAACTGTCTAAATTTATAACCGTTTACCCAACAAATCTGAGGATTTGAGGATCCTGTGAAAGAATCCCTTTGAAAACATTGTGGAAAAAGAAGAAAATGCTGGTACCCAGCATTTTCTTCTTTTTTCCACAATGTTTTTTACCCTTTCCAAAACAAATTTATAACCGTTTACCAAACAGATCCAAGTTTTTAGAACCTTGTTATAGAATACTTTTGAAAACATTGTGGAAAAAAGAAGAAAATGCTGGTACCCAGCATTTTCTTCTTTTTCCACGATGTTTTTTTTTTTACCCAGCTCAAAACAAATTTCAGTTTTCTTAGTTGCGTTTATTTTGTCGTCTGCAGATGCTTTCATTTTGGACCAGTCTTGAATTCTGTCGTTTGCTTATAAATGAAAGCATTTGCAGACTACTTCATAATTTGAAATAAATATGGCTAAAATGTTTGGCTTTCTTTTAGAAAGGATTGAAAAAACATTGTGCGTAAAGGAGAAAATGCTAGTTACCACCATTTTCTCCTTTCCCCATAATGTTTTATTCATTTAGACAGAAAAATCCCATCATCTGGGCCGCATTTATTTTTGTCGTCTGCAATTGTTTTCAAAAGAGACAAGATAAAAAATTGTCATCCGGGGTAAATAGTTTACATTTTATTGATCAACCCTTTCCCAAACAATCCCTGGTTTTCACTACCCCTGAAAAAGAAGCCTTTGGAAAACATCGTGGATAAAGGAGAAAAATGTTCGTAAACAGTATTCTCTCCTTTTCCCACAATGTTTTCTACCCTCCAAGAACAACTTTCAATTTTTGAGTCACGTTAGTTTTGAAGTCTGCAAATGCTTTTAATTTGGACCAGTCTGAAATTTTGTCGTTTGGTAAAAAGTTAATGCTGTTATTCTTTCTGGGTAGCTGAATACTAAAGCTTTGACCTAATTCTTAGTCTTGATGTACTGGATTGCATAAATTGAAGTTTGCGATTGGTTAAAAATATGGAAATGTTTATTCTACGGGCTTCTGAAGATCACTTCGCCGACAAATTTACGCTCTTTATCTTTTTTAAGGATATTCCTTGTGTCTATATAAGGAAAAAAATACAATAAAAGTGCTATACATTTTTTGCTAACATAAGCCATTCCAACTTGTCCGAGAAATCGAAATTTTATGACAAAGCTACAGGCAAGTTTGATCACGTGACATATGTTTTGTTATGGAAGCCAGATGGACTAGTATCTCGTATGTCAAACGATGGAATAACATTTCTGCAAGTTATTTCTGAAAATATTTATATTGGACAGCTTGCGAGGTCGGATGTGGTCGTGTTTTTTTTTTTGTTTTTTTTTTGGGGGGGGGGGTGGAGAGAGAGAGAGAGAGAGAGAGAGAGAGAGAGAGAGAGAGAGAGAGAGAGAGAGATGAGAGAGAACTACACGACAATTAAGTAAAGGTGTTTGACGAACTTTCAAAAGCACTAAATGGCGGATAATACGGTAATTGGCTCAGCAATTTGTGGTCTGCAGACAGAGTCGTAAATATTCCCCTTTTGTAAATCTATAGCGTAATAATTATTCATTTTTAGCCCTTTAACTCGTTACCAAACGACAATATTTTAGATTTGTCTAAATGGAAAGCATTTGCAGACGACAAAATATAAAAGTGACTACTACAAAATAAAAGTGACTTAAAATTTAAAATATGTTTTGTGAAAGGGGTAGAAAACATTATGGGAAAAGGAGAAAATGCTGGTTACCAGCATTTTCTCCTTTTCCCACAATGTTTTCTAAAGACTTATTTAATATGGTTGACAAAAGTAGGAATTGTGTGGTAATGGGTTAACGTATATTAATCCTGCTTTTGAATGGCCTTGAGGGTAACGGTATTTGAAAATACTGTGGGCAAAGAAGAAGATTAATTTAAGTGATCTGCAGACGACAAATTAAGTACTCTTCAAATAATTGGAATTTCTTTTGAAATGGTCGACAACAGTGTTGGAAAAGGAGAAAATGCTTTTTTTGAGCAGCGTTTGATTTGTCATTTTGTAATGCTTTTTCTTTTTGGACAAGTCTTGAAATTGTCGTCTTGTTAAAAAAAAATCAGATTTTATTTCGTATTTGAAAAAAAAAATGAACGTCTAATCTGAAATAAAATTTATTTGTAGGCTTATTAATAACTTAACTCTTTACCACACAATCTCAGCTTTTAACAACCTTGTGAAAGAAGCCCCTTTGAAAACATTGTTGGAAAAGGAGAAAATGCTGTTAACCAGCATTTTCTGCTTTTCCCACAATGTTTTCCTACCTAGGAAGGTTTGGGTTAATTCTTTAGTCACATTCATTTTGTCGTCTGATTTCAATTTGGATCAGTCCCTGAGAAAGAAGCCTTTAGAAAATATTGTGGGAAAAAGAAGAAAATGCTGCTAAACCAGCGTTTTCTCCTTTTCCCACAATGTTTTCTGCCCTTCACCAAACAAATTTCGAATTTTCTGTCACTTTTATTTTGTCGTCTGCAAATCCCCTTAAACTTGGACAAGGCTAAAATTTTGTCGTCTGGTAAAGGGGTTGAAGTTTTGTCTTCTGCGGAGACTGAAAAAAGTGAGTGCATAAGTGCACCGTAACGAGTTCACGGGCATAAATCTTTTACCAGACAATCTCGACTTACAACGACCCTGTGAAAGAAGCCTCCTGTAAATATTGTGAGAAAAAGAGAAAATACTGGTAACGAAACATTGATTCTAGTTGCACAGTTTAACCCTTTTCAACACTTTTAACGACCCTGGGAAAGAAGCCTTTGGAAAACACTGGGAAAAGGAGAACATGCTGGTTTCTCCTTTTCCCACAATGTTGCCGGAAACAAATTTCAATTTTTGAGTTACGTTTATTTTGTCGTCTGCAAGTGCTTTCAATTTGGACTAGTCTAAAATTTTGTCGTTTGGTAAAGAGCTAATCATTCTAATTGTTTCGTTTATTTATCTTTCCAGAAGAAACTAAAGAGCAAGCTAGACGGGAACGCAATCGAAAGTCAACAGAATAACCCAGAAAACCTTTATCGATTCGAAGACGACGAGACGACCCCTGCTAAAACGATCAAGACATCGAGCAGTACAAGCATAGACGGACTGTCGTCAAGCGTCTCTATAAATATCGTTCATCAGATTAACGGGGGAAGTTCTCAGCAAGAGCAAAAAATCTCGACCAATGTAACTGTGAACCAGACTATAAACTCGCAACCGGAAGCAGATCAAAGTGGACAGTCTGGTGTTGAGTGCAAAAAAGAACCAAATGAAGAATCCGCGAATACTTCAAACGATGCCGAAAATAATGACATTGATTCAGACATTGATAATTTGTTAAACCCATACGGTGCCGATATTCCACAGGATATAATTGATGAACTAAATAAGTTTGAAGAAATCTATAAAAGTGTTAAAGATTCCGAAGGAAACGATTCTAGTTTAAACTCGTCATCGTCTGACGCTGGAAATAACAGCATGTTTGCATCAAACATGTATGTGGACCCTAATCAGGGCCCAGGACAGGTTCGAACCCCACCTTATCAACGTGCTCAAACTCATATCCCATCGTCAATGGGGGAAGGTGGCCTTGCTGCCGAGACACTCAAACAAATGGCGGCACAACACCAGCAACAACATCCAAACCAAGAACAGTATGGTGTCAAGTCAACTTTAGATCCATTTTCTGATATCACAGGATCTTATGGCTCGTCCAGAAATGGTTACAGCACAGCTGAATATCAACAGTATCTACAACAACAACAACAACGTGCAGGGTCCACGGGCCCTTACAGCAGCCAGTCCAGTATTGGGTACCCAAACAAGCCGGAGATGTCCGGCTATAATTCAGCCATGGGTACAAATAGTAAACAAATTTCTCATTACGCTCATAACGCATCGTCTCAGTCGGACACCACCACGCCCTCATCTCTTCAACAGCTACAAAATCAGGTTGCTCATTTCAATCAAGGACCTCACATGGAAATCACCCAGACCCAACACATGCAGGTTTCAGACGGATCCCATCGAATGCAAATGTCCCAAACCCAGCATGTCCAGTTACGTCAACCCTTACAAAATATATCACTCACACAACAGCAAGGCTTTTCCGCCTCGCCTCAGTCTCAAAGTTTCATGGGTAATGATCAGATGAACATGCAACAGCAGCAGCACCAGCAGCAACAACAAGCACAACAGATGATGCAACAAAACAAGATGGCTGCCGACCCGAGACAGTCTCACATGCATCAGTATATGAACAGACCACCGCCAGAATACAAGATGCAGACTGGCGGCATGTCAAGTGCTATGACAGGTAACAATGTCGGACCAAATCCACTTCAGACAATTCAAAATATGGTAAATCAAACGAATACTCTCCCAAATCGGGGATACTCGCCAGTGAAAAGTGAAGCAAGTGACACTCGTATGCAAAACGGTATGCGTAATGTGCAAATGTCCGCCATGCAGCAACAAATGGCGGCGGGACCAATGAATCCCGTGGGTATGTCAATGTCACAGGCCCAGCTAAGTTATTCAAATCAAGCTGTACAAAGACAATCCTCCTACCCCGGGGCTATTGGCCCCATGTCTGCCCGGCCCCAGCGGCCTAGTGCTCCCACATATACCAGTGCAATCATGCGAAATCAGAGACCACCTAATGTAAATATTGGGCCAGATGGACTCAATATTTCACAACCTCGTTCTCAAGAATGGCCCCGAGGCATGATGCCAAGTTCTCGAGGTGTTGCACCCGCTACGACCGCTGGCATGATGCAATATAGGTCGTACTCAAGCGACGGATCAAACAGTGCGGCAGCTGCAGCTCAATTGCAGATGCAACAACAACAACAACAACAACACCAAGGCCAAAGATCAATGCACATGGAATCGATGCACATGGAATCTCAACAGGCGGCCATGATGCAGAACAATGTACATACACAACAAATGATGATGCAACAGCAGAGAATGCATATGTCACAGCAAATGGGTCAACCATCACATACAGCCCAACCTACTTCATATAACATGACGTCACAACCACAAAACTCCTATCCTCAAACCAGTTCGGCGCAAGACGATATTATGAATTTGTTAGACTCCGCGCCAAATCAAAGTACGGACTTCTTTGACGTTCAGACTTCCGGCGGCGGTACGGAGTCGAACTGGTATGATATTGAGGATTTTCTTGGAAATACGAAGTGAACATGTAGTGATCGTCGATGTACATTATTATTATTTTGTTACTGGATCTATTTTTTATTTTCTAGTATTTATGAAAATGGGCGACATTAAAGTGCTTATATTTTGACCAAGTGCGACCAAAGAAAGCGGATATCAAGATTGATGACGTCATTTCCTGTAAATGGACAGTATTTCCGTTCGTCATTAAAACTTGGATAAATAGGATCTCGATTAAATTACGTCATAAGAAACAGACCAATCATCATTCCAAAGAGCCTTTTACGTCATTTTCCCGCCGTTTTTACCCGCCCTTGTTGGTATTAGGATGTATGAGGGACATGTTTATAGAGTTAAATATAAGCCATACACCGACAAAAGGGGGGTGGGGTTAAATATTTACCACACAGTCTCGACTTTTAACAACCCTGAGAAAGAAGCCTTTTGAAAACATTGTAGGAAAAGGAGAAAATGCAGGTAACCAGCATTTTCACATTTTCCCACAATTTTTTCAACTCCATCAAAGAAATGTTGCATCATTTGACCCACACTGAAATTATCGTCTGCAAATGCTTTCAATTTGGACCAGTTTAAACTTTTGTCGTCTGGTAAAGTGTTAAAGATGTCATAGAATTATGAACTCAAAAAATCCATATTGTATAAATCTTTACCAAACTACAACATTTTAGACTGGTCCAAACTGAAAGCACTTGCAGACGACATAATAAACATAACTCAAAAATTGAAATTAGTTTCCAGCAGGGAAGAAAGCATTGTGGGAAAAAGGAGAAAATGCTGGCCACCAGCATTTTCTCCTTTTCCCACAATGTTTTCAAAAGGATTCTATCTCAGGGTCGTAAAAAACCAGGGATTGAGTCTAAAATTTTGTCGTCTGTTTAAAAAACGCTTTGCATTTTGTAAAGTCAGGAGGCAATAAAAGTTTTATGCACGAATAGATTTAACCTTTTTTTTAAAACGGTCTTGTGTTTGAATAATCACGAAGGGAAGATATTTTTGAAAGCTTTTGAAAATATTGTGAGAAAGGGGGAAATGCTGGTTGGAAGTTTTTTTCTCCTTTTGCAATATTTTCTATCCTTTCAATAATAAACTCCTCATTTTAGCTGCTTCTGATTTGTCGTCTGCCTGCAAATTAATTAAATTTGACTAGGTCTTAAAAAATCAAGACGATCCAATGTTTTGATGATCACAAGGAAATAAAGGTATAGAAATACTGTGAGAAAAGGAGAAATTCTTTCTTTTCCTACAACGTTTCTTAATCTTTGAAAGGCAATATTATCATTCTATCTGCATCTAAAATTCGTCTGCAAATGATTTCAACTTGTACAGGACTTAAATTTATCGTCGAATACGTAAAAAGTTACTTATTACCAAACGACAAAATTTTTGGCTTATCCAAATCGAAAGGATTTGCAGACGACAAAATAAAACTGACTGAAATTTTGAAACCTGTTTCGTGAAGGGTTAGAAAACATTGTTGGAAAAGGAGAAAATGCTGGTTACCAGCATTTTCTCCTTTCCCCACAATGTTTTCTAAAGGCTTCTTTCTCAGGGTTGTCAAAAGTAGGGATTGTGTGGTAATGGGTTGATTAAAAATATCGTGTCAAAGTGAGTGAATACTTGCTTGGTAAGTTTTTATTTTCAATGAAAATGTTTTCAAAAATGGTTTTTCAAAGGAAATCTCAGTTTACAATCCGAAATGATAGTCTGCGTTAGATTATAAATTATGTTGCAGATTTTGAAAAAAAAAATGTTTTTTTGTATGTAAATTTGTAAGATTACAGGTAAGGGACCAGAAATGAAGTAAATTACCCTTTACTACTTACTCGCGTGCAAGAAAAACTTTTGGAAAACATTGAGGGAAAAGGAGGAAATGCTGGTAACCAGCATTTCCTCCTTTTCCCACAATGTTTTCTTCTCTGCCACAGAATTTCACCTAAATTGTGATATTTTTATACCAATTTTTCAATATGTTTGTTCACATATAATTTCGATTTTGGATAGTCTAAAGTTTTGACATTGTGGTAAAGGGAAAATGAAAAGGGTTTTTTGATATATATTATAATTTATTTAGTTATGAATGAATGACGCAAGATCCGCCATTTCGGATCTGTAATAAAATTATGATGAATTGACAAATATTGGTTGTTGCTTCTCTTTTATAATCTGGGTCAAACTTTGTTTTATTTATCAGGCCTCTTTTTAGTACATTGATTGTTTGTTTGTTTTAATTAATAAATAATTCTTCTTCCTATCGTGATTTATCGTTCAATAAACCACAGTTGTGAGTTATGAGGCACAATAAATAATCCACGAGGCCGATAGCCCACAACTCACAACGTGGTTTATTGAATGATAAACCAGGATAGAAGATTATTTCGATTCTAACATGGTCAATTCTTAATGAAAAGAAAGCAAGTTCAAACTTACAGTAAAAACATGGATGAAGATTATGTTCCATTGAATAACCCACTCATTGAATGACGTCACACGATATAGAATGACGTCACTCTACATGAATTGTCGCAGATTTTACCACGCTTGCCTTGCACTGTGTTTATAGAGCCGAAATCGCGTGCCATGTTAGAATTAAGAAATAATCTTTTTTCTATCGTGGTATATCGTTCCATAAACCGCAGTTGTGAGTTATGAGGCACAATAAATAATCCACGAGGGCGATAGCCCGAGTGGGTTATTCATTGCGCCTCATAACTCACAACGTGGTTTATTGAACGATATACCACGATAGAAAGAAGATTATTTCGATTCTAACATGGCCAATTCTTTATTAAAGGAAAACAAGTTCAAACTAAGAGTAAAAACGCGGATGAAGATTATGTTCCATTGAATAACTCACTCATTGAATGACGTCATTCGATATAGGATGACGTCACTCTACATGAATTGTCGCAGATTTTACCACGTTTTCCTTGCACTGTGTTTATAGAGCCAAAGTCGCGTGTCATGTTAGAATTATTTTTAACCCGTAGGCATCTTCGCAAGCCAAGGATACTAAGGTAGTACCCTTGGCCGCTCGCCTCTTTAAAAATCGAAGCTCCCGCTGCGCCATTTCATTGGATGCGATCAAAACCCATCGCGTCCAATCAAACCATCCGTAACGAGAAATCTTTCGCAAAACAGAAAACAACAATGGCGGCGCCCGTCAAAAACGAAAGTTGTATTGTTTGTGACGAAAATTTTCCAGAAAAGAGTAGACGATCGATATTCAATGACTTTTTTGTAGTTTACGATCAATTTTAATTACGAGCATTACAAATTTTATTACGAGCATTTTGATTGGTCAGAAATAACATCAGCAAAGGTTACACAACTCGTGACATCCGATAGGTGGCGCAGCGGGAGTTTCGATTTTTAAAGAGGCGAGCGGCCAAGGGTACATAACGAACAAAGTGGACTTAGTATCCCTGGCTTGCGAAGATGACCCGTAGGCTGCTTGGCGCGACTCACTGACCATTTGCGGACAGTGTAGATCAAGATCAGACTGCACAGAACGTGCAGTCTGACCTTGGATCTACACTGTCCGATGAGGAGATGCTATGTTAAGACCACTTTTGAAATAAAATGGTTATTTGAAGTAAAATTTCGACCTCGCTATAGATCTAATCCTTTAGTATTCATCCATCTGCTTCAAACTGGATATACGAGGGGCGTTCAATAAGTAACGCCCCTGACCCACTTCCAGTTGTTTGATCTTGCTGAAATTTTGCACGTGGAATGATTCATATCTCTTTGGGTTATGTGGTAAATTACAGCTTTGAGCTAATTGTGGTTTGTGATTAATAGGTGTGAAATGGGAGCCTGTTGAGTGTTGCGCAGTGATCCAGTTTTTGCATTTGAAAGGACGCACACCACAGGAGACCTTTGATGAAATTAAAGTTACTTATGGTGATAATACCCAAATCACATGACCTTATAAAACGCTGACATCGTGAATTCAAACATGGCCGGAAGTCTGTGCTAGAATTTAAATGACCATTGCGTTACAAGAAGTATTTTTTACTCATTTTTCTATCATATGTCAGTCACACACCTGACTCAGTTCAAACACCCGTAAGTCAGAAATCAAAATTAGTTCAGAGCTGTAAATTGCCACATAACACATAGAGATATAAATCATTACACATGCAAAATTTCAGCTAGATCAGACAACTGGAAGTGGGTCAGAGGCATTACTTATTGAACGCCCCTCGTATATGGATAAATTTAAATGCTATTTTTTCCATCTTTGATTCGAACTTCTTGGGGGTTGTAAAGCCTTGATAGGAAGCAAACACGCTAGCTTTTACACAACGTTTAACCCTTTCCCAAAGAAGCCCTGGTTTTTACGTATGTGCAGTAAAAGTCTTTTGAAAACAGTGTGGGACAAGGAGAAATTGCTCGTAATGAGCAATTTCTCTTTTTCCCCACACTGTTTTTTACCCTTTTTGAGAACTTTCTGCCATTTTCTCCGAACCTAAAATAGTTGTCTGCAAAGTCTTTTGGTTTGGAAGAGTCCAAAATTTGTTGTTTGAGAAAGGGTTAAAGTTTATTTGTTTCTTTTAATGTATTGGCAGACTACAATGGCAAACTGACGGAGGTTATCTCTGAATATTGTGTTAACCCTGTACCACACAATGGCCCGACTTTTAGCACCCCTGTGAAAGAAGCCTTTTGAAAACATTGTGGGAAAAGGAGAAAATGCTGGTAACCAACATTTTCTCCTTTTCCCTCAGTGTTTTCTACCCGTCCCAAAAAAATTTCAATTTTTGAGTCATATTTATTTTTTCGTCTGCAAATGTTAACCCTTTACCACACAATCCCAACTTTACCGACTCTGAGAAAGAAACCTTTTGAAAACATTGTAGGAAAAGGAGAAATGCTGGTAACCAGCATTTTCTCCTTTTCCCACAATGTTTTTCACCCTTCCCAATACAAATTTCAAATTTTCATTCACTTTTATTTTGTCATCTGCAAACACTTTCAAGTTGGACCAGTTTAAAATTTGCCGTTTGGTACAGAGTAAAGGAGTGAATACAAGTTTACAGCATTTTCTCCTTTTCACCCATTGTTTCTCAGAGTCGTAAAAACAGAACATTGAGGACAAGATATGGTTCAAGAAAGCAACAAATCTAGCGAAGATCAAAATCGAATGAACGTTCTATGCAGACTGATCTTAATCTAGACTGTCCGATAACGGCTCTCAAAAAGTGCTCAGTCTCCCAACTTGAGGCTGACAAAATTTTAGACTGGTCCAATTTGGATGCACTTGTATAAGACAAAATGAACGAAGCTTAAAAATTGAAATTTGTTTTCAGCAGAGTAGAAAACATTGTTGGAAAAAGAGAAAACGTTCCTTTTCCCACGATGTTTTCAAAAGGCCTCTTTCTCAGGATCGTAAAAACCAGGGATTGTGTGGTAAAGGGTTAACCCATTACCACACAATCCCTACTTTTGACGCCCCTGAGACAGAAGCCTTTAGAAAACATTGCGGGAAAAGGAGAAAATGCTGATCCAGCATTTTCTCCTTTTCCCACAATGTTTTCTACCTTTCACACAATAATTTTCAAATTTTCAGTCACTTTTTATGTTGTCGTCTGCAAATGCTTTCGATTTGGACAAGCCTAAATTATTGTCGTTTGGTAATGAGTTAAGTATATTTCACGGCTTTCAGTAGCAAGGCTTTTGAAAACATTGTGGAAAAAAAAGAAGAAACTGCCGATTACCAGTATTGCTTCTTTTCCTCAGTAGTTTCGACATTTTTGAAAGTCAAATGCTCTCATTTTAGTCAAACTGAATTTTCCATTTGAAAATGTTTCAGTATCGAATGTCTAAAATTTTGTAGCTTGGTTGCGATTTAAATATGGATGACTTCACAAAAGCTTTCAAACGGAAATATCAGTAAACGTCAGTCAAACAGCAAATTTGATCCAAATAAAACCTGAAATCAACATGAAATAAACAGACCACGTGACCGGTCCGTCGTTCCCCGCCCCCCCCCCCCCCCCCCTTTTCCCATTTTCCTTTTGTGATAGCTAAAATTTTGGACGGTGAGTCAGACGAGATGTTACTGCTTTATAACGCCGAGTCAGATTTTAGACCTGCACAAAAAAATGTCACCTTGTCTAATAAATTCAAAGCAATTGCAGACGACAAATTTAATTTAAGTCGAATTATGATTGCTGTCTTTCATAGGGTTGAAATACATTGTTGGGGAAAGGAGGAAATGTTTGTTACCAGTTTTCTTTCCCCTTTTCCCACAATGTTTTCACAAACCCTTTCAGTTAGGGTCGTTAAAATGTTGGGATTGTGTGGGAAATGGTTAAACTCTTTACCAAACGACAAAAATGGTGACTTGTCAAATTTGAAAGCATTTGCAGACGACAATTTAAATGTGAATGAATAAATGGAATTTGTTACAGGGTAGAAAACATTGTGGGAAAAGGAGAAAATGCTACTTACCAGCATTTTCTCCTTTTCCCAAACGACAAAATTTTTGGCTTGTCAAAATTGAAAGCATTTCCAGACGACAATTTAAATGTGATTAAATAAATTGAACTTGTTTATAGGGTAGAAAACATTGTGGGGAAAAGGAGAAAATGCTGGTTACCAGCATTTTCTCCTTTTCCCACAATGTTTTCAAAAGACTTTTTCCTCATGGTCGCATAAACTCAGAATTGTGTGGTCAAGAGTTGATTTTCTAAATGGACAGTGTAGATCAAGATCGGACAGAGGAAGACCTGCACTCTGATCTTAGATCTAAACATTGTTCTTGTCTTTGAAAGAATTACCGACAAAAAGGTCTTTTAAGTGCTGTATTAAATGCCTCTTGAGTGTTTACTAACAGTGGCATTTTCTACAAGGGTTAGATGTGTACAAACTGTACACGTTTAGAATTAGCGATTTTGCTTATGGGCCTGGAGGTTTTTGGTTTGATCCCCGCCCCGTCCTCAGCCCATTTATCATTGCAACGCTCCGCAGAATGGCAGTACCGATTGCATTTGTATAAGAGTTCTAAAATGTGCAGTTTTATATGTGTATATATAGAGGATATTTGTTTTTTTCTGTGAAAGATCGAAATTTATTTTATAGAGTGAACACCATCGGTAAAATTTTCACGAGTGCCGCAGCCACGAATGAAAATTTTTTACCGATGGTGTTCACGAGATGAAATAAATTTCGATCTTTCACCGAAAAAAACCCAAATATTCTATTCATTTCATGCTTTTAACCCTTTCTGGGAGGAGCTTTATCAAAATCCAGTACAGTTCTTTTTCCGTTATTCCCCGTGGCGTACCCCTCCAGCATAGCAACACATTACAATATTACGTCAAGCGCGAGAAATGTAAGGTAAATGACGTCATATTTCCATCTGATTGTGAGGCACGCGCATTTTAACCTAAGCAACAAGAACATGAAAATTGGTATTTTCACTGGTGGTACAAACCAGTATAAGATCGAAAAATATTTTCACTGCTATTTCTCGATATCCTACCGGAAAGCATGAAATAAATAGAGGATATTTATCTTTTTACCAAGGCAACAAGAACGTGAAAATCGGTATTTTCACTGGTCGTGCCAGTGTAAGATCGAAAAATATTTTGACTGCTATTTCTCGATATCCTACTGGAAAGCATGAAATAATAACCCATATCCTACTAAATAACTAAAAAGAAATTTTCAATTCGATAATAAGAAACCCAAATGCTGCCATTTCAAAGTTATATTTTGGGCAATAATTATCTCCTTATCGGACAGTGTAGATCAAAGATCAGACTGCACGTTCTGTGCAGTCTGATCTTGATCTACACTGTCCGCAAAAGGTCAGTGAGTCGCACTTAGCAGGCTAGGGGTTAAAACCGAGGCATTTGAGAATTTTTGTCACGATGATTTTGTTTTTATACAATATTCATTTTTTTTTTAACATAAAAGGTTGGTTAAGTGAATGACTATGAGGAAATGGAATGTTAGTTATAACGCGTGACTGACCTTCCTTTTTCGCAGTCTGACATCTTTAACAAATTCAAACTGTTTAACCCATTACCTAAAAATACTGATCTAAAGTTACGATCCAGGAAAATAGCCTTTTGAAAACATTAACCAGTAAACTGAAACAAGACATGAAACCAGCATTTTCTCCTTTTCCCACAATGCTTTCTATAACCGTCCAAGAACTCAAAATTTCACCATTGAGCGTCATTCGATGGCACATAGTTGACTGTAAATACTTTCAGTTTGGACGGGTTTAAAATTTTGTGAAAACTTTGTTTAGTATCTTGCTGAATTCATTTTAATTAATTTAATTTTTACTAAAATACCATATTTCAAGGAATCGGTGCCTATTTTACTTTTATAACAATAATAATTCAAAGCAGAGAGTACAGGTAAAGATCAGACTACGCATATATGAAGGCTGATTCTACTCTTTACGCTGAAATCAGCCGTGGTCGAGTCTCCTTAAAAAAAAGTCCAAAATACCACATCATCTCAAAGTCTAATTGTCCGTTTTAACATAGAGTGACTAACGTTAACCCATTACCAAACAATCCGCCTACTTTTAACGATCCAAAGGAAGAGGTCTTTTTAAAACATTCTAGAAAAAGGAGAAAATGCTGGTAATCAGCATTTCCTCCTCTTCCCACAATGTTTTCTACCCTGCTGGAAAGAAATTTCAATTTTTGAGTTACGTTAATTTTGTCGTCTGCAAGTGCTTCCAACTTCGACCACTTTTCCTACAATGTTTTCGAAAGGCTTCTATATCAGGGTAGTAAAAATCAGGAATTGTTTGGTAAAGGGTTAAAGGGTCTTTTTCGTAGCCTTTTGCTGCATTTTTTTTTTCCAGGGGGGAAATGAGATAACGAAAATCTTCTTACTGTAAGCATGACCAGTCCAGCACGGCTCAGTAAACTGACACAAGACACGAAATCAACATGAGATGTCATACTGTCAACGTGACCAGTGCATCACGGCTCAGTAAACTGAAACAAGAAATGAAACTATAACATGGCGTGTCAACTGTCACGTGACCAGTCCAGCACGGCTAAGTAAACTTAAACAACACATGAAATCAACACGAGGTGTCACACTGTCAACGTGACCAGTCCAGCACGTCTCAGTAAACTGAAACAAGACGTGAAACCAACATGAAATGTCACGCTGTCAACGTGACCAGTCCAGCACGGCTCAGTAAACTGAAACAAGAAGTGAAAAGAACATGAAATGACACATTGTCAACGTGACCAGTCCAGTATGGATCAGTAAACTGAAACAAGTGAAACGAACATGAAATGTCACACTGTCAACGTGACCAGTCCAGTATGGATCAGTAAACTGAAAGAAGTGAAACGAACATGAAATGTCACACTGTCGACGTGACCAGTCCAGTATGGATCAGTAAACTGAAAGAAGTGAAACGAACATGAAATGTCACAACCACCGCGGAAAACTTCCGGGTCGAAGTACATGTAATCAAAAGTAATCCTGTTGTAAATTGAAAATAATACCTGTTTATTTCAATTATTTTATCAGAAAAGATGGAAGGGACGGTTTATAATGTGCTTAAGGTTTTTTAACAATATGTAAGACTGTGACTATGTCCTTGGCAGTCGTTAAAACTCAAGATTGTTTAGTACTTAGTATAACCATCAATCTGCTATTTTTTCGACATGAAAAATGTTAGTAGCGGCATACAACACCGTTCTTTCAATTAACCCTCACCAAATAATCCCTGGCTTGAGACAGAGGCCTTTTGAAGACATTGTGGGAAAAGGAGAAAATGCTGGTAACCAGCATTTTCTCCTTTTCCCAAAATGTTTTCTACCCTGTGGGAAACAAATTTCAATGTTTGTGTTTCGTTTTTCATCTGCAAATGCTTTCAATATGGGCCAGTCTAAAATCTTGTCGTTTGGTAAAAAGTTAAGACTATGTCCCATCCCAAACTTTGAGGTGAAGAAGTCAACTTCGAGCGCATCCTGTTGTCGAAAACAAAACAGGAAGATGGTGACTAAACCGCGCAAAAACTGTGTTCCTTCACCCTTGAGTCGGTTTTAGCATTTCGTCCGTTTACTTCAAAAACCTCGTAACTACAGCTTGTAATAAGTAGGTTATAGATTTTGATGACAATAAGGTCTTTGGAAACACTGAGGGAAAAGGAGAAAATGATAGGAACTAGCATTTTCTCCTTTTCCAACAATGTTTTTTACAGAGACATATTCCAATATAGAAACAGAACATATATTTTATTGAGTACATGTCAAATATTAAATGATTTATAAAGAAAAAAACATTTGTCAAGTCATCTCTCTCTCCCTCCCTCCCTCTCGTTCTATCACACAATTTCTCTACTTCACTCTCTCTCTCTCTCTCTCTCTCTCTCTCTTCTTCTTCTTCTTCTTCTTTTTCTTCTTCTCCCCAAAAAAGCCATTATTTTATTTATTATACAAGCCATTATTTGTCATCTTCAAATGCCTTCAATTTGCCGACAAAGTCTAAAATGTAGGCAAAGGATGTTTTAGTTATTGACCAAAACATTGCGATTTCAAGGGTCCTTTTCTTTTTGCAACACTGTGTAAATGTATATCGAAGAATCTTCATCGTTACTTGTGCAGCGTGATCTTAATCTATACTCTCCAAAAAAAGTAATTGTAGATGCTCTGGAGATGTTAACAAACAGGATCTTTATCACATATCGACATATTCCGATATCATTTTATCGTAATCTGAAATTGTGCAAACAACAACAACAGCGAAAACATTGTGATCGAATGAAACGTTGTAAAGGCTAGTTTCAAGCAATTTCCCTCCTTTTCACCATGTTTTTTTTTTTATACAAATTAAGTCAAAAATACGTCGTCATGCCTTTCTATACAAAATTATGTCAAAAATACTTCAACAAACAACAAGTTTTTAGACTTTTTGTCATTTTTTTGTAAAGGTAATTGCAGATGGCTAAAATTATTAAATTTGTTATTCAAAGGACAAAAAAACCAACAAATTGAAAAGAAAAAGCTGGTTCCACACATTTTTCTCCTTTTCTAACAATGTTTTGAAACCCCCCTCGTCTCCAGGGCCGATAAAACAAGGGACATTGAAGATAAAATCGCTACCAATTTTGAAACGCGAAGATGTCCAAAATGTTACATAGAAGTTTTATCGGTTAAAAGCATTGACACTCCCTACTTGACGCATGGAGTTAATTAGCATTCTCCCTAAGAATCATGCAGATGGTGATAAGTGACTAGTCACAGAATTCATTGGTTTTACCCTCATTCCATCAGACTTGTTGAAAAACTTTCCCAAAACAAAGCATTCCCATTTTCTGACAATGGTTACCATGGAAACGAGAAATCAAAATTTCACGGAAATTGGTCGAAAGTTATCAGTCAAAAAATTGAAAAATGACACTCTTTAGGGTGGTTTTTGACAAATCATTATTACTTAGATTATCTAAACTACTTCTTATGTTACAAAAAGGACATGAGTAGTACTCAAAATTACATTGAAAAATGGAAAATGTCACTTGCATTGTGTTGCATAGCAACAGAAGTTTAGCCGTAGAAACCAGTTTTTCAAACTTCCAATTTTGAACATTTTCAAACCAATTTATCTTCTAACAGCAAAGGTGCATATGAAAAATACATATAGAGCCTAAATGAGCAACATTTGATTTTTCATGGCCAACAATAAAAAAACTCAAAATGTTTATATTTTTTGTTACCATGGCAACAAAAGTATTGACCCGTCAGTGATTTTGCAAAAAAGTGGCAATTTCAAAGCAAATTATCTCCCTTCTGCAAAGAGAAATATATGCAGTGTATTTACATATTAAATGTTCCACATCTGTTTAACCAATAAAGAAAAAAAAAAGTTCTGCAACAATCCAAATATTAGTTACCATGGCAACCAAAATATCCAACAGTTTGCGACTTTAACAAAAATCAGCACATTCAAAGTAAACTACTGCCCATTTAGATAATCTGTACTACTCCCTATGTTAAAAGGAGGACATGAGTAGTACTCGAAATTACATAGAAAAATAAAAAAATTTCACTTGCATTGTCTTGCATAGCAACATAAGTTAAGCCATAGAAACCAGTTTTTCACACTTCCAATTTTGAACATTTTCAAACCAAATTATCTTTTAACAGCAAAGGTGCATATGAAAAATACATACAGTACTCAAACGAGCAACATCCGATTTTTCAAAGCCAACAATAAAAAAACTCAAAATATCTATAACTTTTGTTACCATGGCAACAAAAGTATTGACCCGTCAGTGATTTTGCAAAAAACTGGCAATTTCAATGCAAATTAATTCCCTTATACAAAGAGAAACATTTACAGTGTATTTATGTATTAAATGATCTACATCTGTTCAACCAATAAAGACAAAATTAAGTTCTGCAACAATCCAAATATTAGTTACCATGGCAACCAAACTAACCAACAGTTCGCGATTTTAGCAAAAATCACCACATTTAAAGTAAACTACTGCCCTTTTAGATTATCTATACTACTACTTATGTCAAAAGGACAGCATGAGTAGTACTCGAAATTACATAGAAAAATATAAAATGTAACTTGCATTGTGTTGTATAGCAACAAAAGTTTAGCCATAGAAACCAGTTTTTCAAACTTCCAATTTTGAACATTTTCAAACCAAATTATCTTCTAACAACAAAGGTGCATATGAAAAATACATATAGCACTCAAACGAGCAACATCCGATTTTTCAAAGCCAACAATAAAAAAACTCAAAATATCTATAACTTTTGTTACCATGGCAACAAAAGTATTGACCCGTCAGTGATTTTGCAAAAAACTGTCAATTTCAACGCAAATTAATTCTCTTCTGCAAAGAGAAACATTTACAGTGTATTTATGTATTAAATGATCTACATCTGTTCAACCAATAAAGACAAAATTAAGTTCTGCAACAATCCAAATATTAGTTACCATGGCAACCAAACTAACCAACAGTTCGCGATTTTAGCAAAAATCAGCACATTCAAAGTAAACTACTGCCCTTTTAGATTATCTAGGACGGCATGAGTAGTACTCGAAATTACATAGGAAAATATTGAAAAATATAAAATGTCACTTGCATTGTGTTGCATAGCAACAAAAGTTTAGCCAAAGAAACCAATTTTTCAAACTTCCAATTTTGAAGATTTTCAAGCCAAATTATCTTCTAACAGCAAAGGTCCATATGAAAAATACATATAGTGCCTAAACGAGCAACATCTGATTTTTCACAGCCAACAATGAAAAAACTCAAAATGCTAATAATTGTTGTAACCATGGCAACAAAACCATTGACCCGTCAGTGTTTCTTCAAAAAAAGTGGCAATTTTAGAGCAAATTATCTCCCTTCTGCTAGGAAAAATATTTACAGTGTATTTACGTATTGAATGGATCCACATCTGTTCAACCGATACAGAAAAATCTAAATTCTGCAACAATCCAAATATTAGTTTCCATGGCAACCAAACTATCCAAGATTTTGCGATTTTAACAAAAAGCAGCACATTCAAAGTAAACTACCGCCCATTAACAAAGCATTATATTGATAAGTAATACTTACTTAAATTACCCACACCTGTTTGTCAATATTAAAATGTAAAGGAAAAAAATAATGGCCCAGTCATGTTACCATGGCAACCAAATCAATGAACCATAACAAATAACAGCTTGTTCAAAGCAAATTAACCCCTTCCAGCTAGGAAGCATCTGAATAAATTAAACCTACTTTAAATGACTAATATGTGTTATGCACATACAAAAGATAAGAAGTATTCAACACCTCAGAAAAAAAAAGTTACCTTGGCAACAGAATAGTAAACTCATCCCCATAAAAGTATGGAAAATAACAAAATATCAAAGGGCAATCATTCTTGAATATCCAATCAAGAGTTATGGTTCTTATGCACCACACTTCTCGTTGATGAGATCTATCCATCTGTGAAGTTTCATGTTTATCCCTCAAATAGTTCTTGTGTTATGCTCTAGACAAAATTTAAGTGAGAAAATAAAGGGCAATAACCCCTAAAATATGCAATCAAGAGTTATGGTTCTTATGCACTGCACTTCTCTTTTATGAGATCTATCCATCTGTGTAGTTTCATTTTTATATCTCAAAAAGTTTTTGAGTTGTGCTCCATACAAGAAATTGGGATGCGAAGAGGGATAGACAGAATGGGGAAAGAATGGATAGACAGACAGAAAGACAGACAGACAGACGGATGGCTACTATTACCATATACATAGCCGCCTTTTTGGCGGGAGATAATTAGCATGTATGCTACTTTATGAATGAAAACTAACATGCTAGGAACTACTAGTATGTATAGAGGGGTATGAACATTCTTAATTGTTGGTCATTCTATTTGATAGATAATTGTATTTTCTCAATTTTACAGATATGTTGCCACTTTGGCTGCCATGGTAACCTGGAGTATGATATGATATGCTCATTGTTATTTTTTTCAAGGACAACACATTAGATTAATAGCGATTTTTAAAACCAAGTTGTCCAGTTTACTTATTCTTGTGTCTACAATTATGCCTTGAAAATAAGCAAAAATTGCAGTTTTATGCCAGTGTCGAGATTAAGGTTGCCATAGAGACCAGAGTTTTTTAAGGAATAAAATTCTTTCTAAAAAATTCTGAAGAGGATCATGGCAGGATCATTTCTGTGAAATTTCATCAAATTTGGATGGGTAGTTTCAGAGAAGATGTTTTAAATAAAATTTAACGTATGCACACACGTACCACGCATGTGTACGCACACACGGACAGATACACAGACGCAAGACGGATACCTGGCCATGACATAAGCCTGCTGGCCTTCTGCCAGTGGAGCTAATGAAAGTGACATGCCATGAACCATATATAGAGGGGTATGAAGATTCTAAATTGTTGTTCATTATATTCGACAGATAATGGTATTTTCTCAATTTTACCGATACATTGCCACTTTGGCTGCCATGGTTACCTAGAGTATGATATGATATGCTCATTGTTATTTTTTCATCGACAACATGTTAGATCAATAGCTATTTCTAAAACCAAAGTTATTCAATTTACTTACTCTAGTCTCTACAATTTTGCCATGAAAATAACCAAAAATTGCAATTTTATGCCAGTGTCGAGATTCAGGTTGCCATGGAAACCAAATTTAGACACAAAACCAAAATATCTTGTTTGCAGCTTTTCAAATTTGTATGAATTCTTCATATGTCATATTAACTGATGTTCAAATATTTGTTTTTAGTGGTCATTTTTTTGCATAAAATACAGCATTTTCCAAATTTTACAAATCTGTTGTCACTTTGGTTGCCATGGTAACCTGACCTAAAAACATTTTGACTTTTTTTATTTTTTTATTTGTGACCCAATATATTAGTCTTTATGCCCAATATTGAAACCTTAAATCCTAGCTTTGCTGTTAGGAGATAATTGAGATAGAAATTTGTCAATTTAAGCCACCAGCAGAAATGCAAAATACAGCCTTTGTTCGTTGCCATAGAAACACATTCTGCAAGCTTATTTTTGCTCTTGCATTCTTGATATTGTAAGCCAATACATGGGCGATTATGTTATAATAACACAACTGACTGGACTTTTGATGACAAACATGTTGTATTAACTTCAAAGTGCTTAATTTTTCAAGTTTTAAAAAGCAAAAAATACGCCTCTGGGGGCAAAAACTTTCTGTGGCCGTTGCCATGGTAACAGCATGACAATAAAAGTTTCCCTTTGGCTTTTGAACTTTTGTGACTAAAGGAATCAATTACACTAACTTTTTTTTGTATTCTGAAAAAGTCACTTATCACCATTTCTACAGGGCCTGCATGATTCTTAGGGAGAATGCTAATTAAAACTTGAGTGAAATTTACGCTTAACCGGATTTTTTAAAATGATGTGCGCTTATCCGGAAAATTGGTCCGCCGAGTTCAAAAGAATACAGTCTGGCTGTCCCCTTAATTTGTTACCCTTTCAGTGACATAGTCTGAGTAGAATTAGGGGCTTTTGCGGAGGACATAGATCAAGATCAGACTGCACAGAACGTGCAGTCTGATCGTTGATCTATACCATCCGCACAGTTATTCAAGCCTATAGGATTTTTTTTCTGAGTTTTCACGGATTGCACTTTCAGCCGCCGAAGGGATACATTTGACCGCGGCTGAAAGATTGAACGCGTTACTTCCTGAGAGAAATGAATCAGGTGGTCTGAAATGGGGGTTTAATTTATGAACCTTACAAAAAGTATCGACCCAGGTCAGCCTGCGCTATCTGCGCAGGCTGACCTGGGTCGAAACTTTTTGCTATTCGCCAATTCTTATACCTATCAAAGGACCATGTGACTGCATGATTCAGTCAGTTGTTATATAGAGGATATTGCCGATGGTGTTCAAGAGATGAAACAAATTTCGATCTTTCACTAAAAAAGAAACCCCAAATATTCTATTTATTTCATGCTTTTAACATTTCTGGGAGAAGCTTTATCAAAATCCAGTAAAGTTCTTTTCAGCTACTAGAATTCCCCGTGGTGTTCCACATCTGCATAGCAACGCATTACAATATTACGTCAAGCGCGAGAAATGTAAGGTAAATGACGTCATATTTCCATCTGGTTGTGAGTCACGCGCGTTTTACCTTAGAAACTAGAAAAATCGATATTTTCACTGGTCCTACCCGTGGGAAATCGAAAAATATTTTCACCGCTTTTTCTCGATATCCTATCGGAAAGCCTGAAATGAGAAATAAATTTTATAGACCAATAGCTATATTCTGATGACCTACTTGGTATAATTCACCACGGAAACCCATCAATCCACTTTTGCAAGGGCTTGGTTCAGATACATTTGCAACATCTTTTTATGGAAATATTCATACGAGTGTCTATCTTATCAAACTATCATGGCTTTCAATTACATGGTGCCTTTTTTTCCAAACTAAAAGTATTTTGTCGAAAGCTCTTAGTCAACAAACAGCTTTATGTAACATCTGACAGGTTTTATTGAAGGGTCGATGGTTTAGCGTGTTACAATCGTCATCCGGTCCTCACTTGTGACGTAAGTAACGATGGGGTGTCCTAGGACAAGTCACTGCAGAGTCCTGGCCCTGTAATGCTGAAAAGAAAGAGGAAATGCTAAGGTTTGTCATCTGGTCAAAGGTTTATCTAGATAATACAGAAGAACAACAGTGTTAAATATTATTCCACAAGAAGATGGTCAAGAAACCGTTGTCTGCGCATGACATACTCTTCGGAGATTCGACCTGTCTGCCTTGACGCATCACCCAGCTCATATGCAGGGGAAAAGTAGTGCTTATACCGAAGCTATTACCCAAGCCTGTAGGGACTGTTTTTATAAATGGCCGGTGCAGAGGTTACATGCTAGCTAATCATAGCTGAATGAATCGCACTATAGGTAGCGTTTTATTGAGTAAACGTTTAAATTCAAAGCAACGGTTATCGTTTTCAAAAGCAGTCTGGTTTTTATACCCAGAATGCCCAAGTCAGATAGATGTACATTAGAAGAACGCAATCTAGAAGAAGATACTAGGTTAAGGAACCCAACTATTTGAAAGCAAAGGTCACATGGGCACGCTACAAGTTACCACGGGCACAAGACCTTTTTTTCATTTCAGACAATCCCTACTTTTGACAGCCCGGAGAAAGAAGCCTTTAGAAATCATTGTGGGAAAAGAACGCCATCTAGAAGAAGATAATAGGTAAAAGAACCCAGCTATTTGAAGGCAAAGGTTACATGGGCACTCTACAAGTTACCACGGGCACAAGACCTTTTTTCTTTTCAGACAATCCCTACTTTTGACAGCCTTGAGAAAGAAGCCTCTAGAAAACATTGTTGGAAAAGGAGAAAATGCTGGTAACCAGCATTTTCTCCTTTTCCCACAATGTTTTCTACCCTTCACAAAACGAATTTCAAATTTTCTGTCACTTTTATTTTTTCCTTTGATATTTTCAGGTTTATATTTGTTCACGTGACTAAATTCATTATATGTAAATGTATATGTGTTGTGATATACAACTTGTAAACGTCAAAAATAAATGTCTGTTCTGTTCTGTTCCTTAAACATTTGGCGTTTGGTAATGAATTAAAACATTGTGACAAACAGACACACTGATTGTCATGAGCGATTCAACTTTCATTACCATGTTTTTTTTTCCTATCAATTCCTGTACGAATTAATTTCAACCATTTATTTTTAACCCATTACCAAACGACAAAATTTTAGACTGGTCCAAATTGAAAGCATTTGCAGACAACAAAATAAAAGTGACTGAAAATTTGACATTTGATTTGTGAAGGGTAGAAAACATTGTGGGAAAAGGAGAAAATGCTGGTTACCAGCATTTTCTCCATTTCCCACAATGTTTTCTAAAGGCTTAATTCTGAGGGGCGTCAAAAGTAGGGATTGTGTGGTAATGGGTTAAACTCCAATATTTTCAAAAGTCGTCTTCTGCAATTTTATTTTATAATGAGTTCAAAATCTGCCTGCCGTTGATAAAATGACAATATCAAATATAGTTTAGCGGGTTCTAAAAATCTGTTGGTTTAAGTTGGTTTTGCACAAAATGTCCAGGTTTGTCCACAAGGGGAGGCGGGTTAAAAGTTCGCCTTTTATTGTTAGCCCGAAAACATTGCTTTACTTTAGAATTACAATTAAGGTTTCATCTTGAACTTTGGGTGAATACCTCTCCCCCCCCCCAAAAAAAAAAAAACGGTATCCTAAGCAACCGAATTTTGAGGAATCCTCAGGTTTAGATCCAAAAGAGACTGCGAAAAAAATGCAATAGGACATTGGTCACCAAACTTAATTTAACTCAATGGAGGCAAATGTTAACTATCCCAGAGTAAACCCTTTACCACACAATCCCATGTTTTAACGAACCTGTAGAACAAGTATCTTGAAAACATTGTGGGAAAAAGAGAAAATGCTGGTATTAGCGGACAGAAAACATTACTTGAACTACTTTTAATTTGTCGTCTGCAAATGTTTTAGTGGAAAAAATGGCTCCTGAAGTAAAAACCCCTAAACTGCGAAATATGTGAGATGGAAGTCTTAAGCCGGTATTAAAAAAACCTAAAGTTTGACTGTCAAAAAGGTATGAAGAAAGGGGGGGGGGTGGAATGTGTCCATTTCGGATTGTATAGATCCAAGATCAGACTGCACGTTCTGTGCAGTCTGATCTTGATCTACACTGTCTGCAAAAGGTCAGTGAGTCGAGCTTAGCAGCTTAAGGGGTTAAAGAAAACCAAAACTACTAAAGCAATACCACAGATACATGATTTTTTTTTTCTCTCAAATTTAAAGGTTATGGCTTAAATGTTAATTAACATCTAATTCCTTCAGCTTAACCCTTTATTCCATAGATACTCATTTCTACGCACTGCTTGTAGGAGCCTTTGTAAAACATTGTGGCAAAAGGTCAAATTGCTCGTGACGAGCAATTTCATCTTTTGTCACACTGTTTTCTATGCTATCAAAAGGTGTCATATACACATAAGAAACGGTTTCATCCTTGCTGTTATTTAGGGTCATTTAGAGATACCATATAAATGCCTTATGGGGTAAAGGGTTAATAATTTATCACACAATCCCGACTTTTAACGACCCTGAGTAAAACGCCTTTTGAAAACATTGTGGGAAAAGGAGAAAATGCTGGTAACCAGCATTTTCTTCTTTTCCCACAATATTTTTAGACTATCTGATACAAAATCGTTACGTTTGTGCCGTACAAATTTTGTCTTTTTGCAATTGCTTTCAAATTGGACGGTCTAAAATATTATTCTTTGAGAGAGAGGTAATCTAAAAATCGCAACGTGCATTTTATCGATTTTTCTCTTGCAGTTGACTGAACAAAATGTCAAACCACGTGTTTAGCGCCAAGTGAGTTCCACGTGCATCACGTGGTAATCTGCGAATATCTTTTTCTTGGCGAGTTGAGGACAACTTGATCGTCATTTTAGCGGATGTTTTGTACAGGTTAGCAATGCAGAAAAGTTCAGAACTGATTATAGAAGTCCGGAGACGGATAATTTGGACTACTGTGAGCTTGCCAAACTAAGTGCCAGCTAGCTAGTGCTCTGAACTGCGCCCATTCTACGATTGCCAAATTGAAGGGAAAACTCAATCAAACAGGTAAGTCTGAATAACAATCTATTGTTTTAATTCGTTTTTCCATCGGTCGGGTTCTGCGTGGCTCATGAGTAAAGCGTTGGACTCCGTAACCAGGAGGGCCTGGGCTCGTGCCACACTGGATCCACTGGCATAATACCGGAAAACGCCCCATCGATAAATCGCGAACACCTATGAAAATCAAAATTGTGTCGGAAAAATTGCAACGGTTTTACGGATTCGTTTCGTATATATCAAATACAATATTTGTCATGGGAACGAAGCTGAACATTTGATTAAATTTCTTCTTTTAACTCAAAAGACAATGTCACATAATATATGCATTGACTGTATACCTGAGGGGCGTTTGCCAAGTATCGGCATATATGAATATGTGAGCTGTTGCTGAGATATGACTGGAACAATATTGAAAGTAGCGTTAGACACCATTCAACCAATTAGCCATCCGTGAACAGTGAAAACAAACCTTGCGCATCGTAATATGTAATTCGCGAACGGGGCCCGTTTAAGGGCATGGGTTACCTGCCATTTCGATTGTCCACCTTTCAGCAGCCCAATTGCCCCTCCCCGGACTTCTTATTCACCACCCAGAGTACGTTGTCAGTATTTATACCCCCACACACGAAGTTTGTGGAGGTATACTGGAATCAGTCTGTCGGTCGGTCGGGCGCAAAATCTTGTCCGGACAACTCCTCCTACAGTTTCAGCCCAATTCGCTTGATACTTGGCAGAGGTGTTCATTAGGAGCTGTAGATGTGCAAGACGCAAATTTTGTGAAAATTCCACCAAGAATTACTGAGTTATTGCCCCTGATTTGACTTGAAAATGCTTGTCCGGACAACTCCTCCTACAGTTTCTGTCTGATTCACTTTAAACTTGGTAGAAGTGTTCATTAGGAGTTGTAGATGTTTAAGCCACAACTTTCGCGAAAATTCTATGAAGAATTAATATGTTATTGCCCCTGATTTACTTTTAAAATGCCTGTCCGGACATTTCTTCCAAGAATTACTGAGTTATTGCCCATGATTTGACTTTAAAATGCTTGTCCGGACAACCCCTCCTACAGTTTCTGTCTGATTCACTTTAAACTTGGCAGAAGTGTTCATTAGGAGTTGAAGATGTTCAAGACGCAACTTTCGTGAAAATTCTATGAAGAATTAATGAGTTATTGCCCCTGATTTACTTTTAAAATGCTTGTCCGGACAACCCCTACAATTTCAGTCCGATTCACTTTATACTTGGCAGAAGTGTCCATTTGGACTTGTAGATGTGCAAGAGGCAAATTTTGATAAAATTCCATCAAGAATTACTGAGTTATTGCTCCTGATTTGACTTTAAAATGCTTGTCCGGACAACTCCTACAGTTTTTGTCTGATTCACTTTAAACTTCGCCGAAGTGTTCATTAGAAGTTGTAGATGTGCAAGACACAACTTTCGTGAAAATTCTACGAAGAATTAACGAGTTATTGCCCCTGTGACATGAAATATGGGGACAGGGGTATTTATCACCTTTAGTGATAGTTATTCTAGTTTTCACATATTTTCAAAATTGACAGATAATACTCGTTATCTTTATCGCTTTTTACGATAATCTCCCTTCAATTTGATACATAGAAGGGAACAAATAAATTGATATCAAGGGAGTAGTAAAGGTCAATACATTTTGAAGCTGACAATTTGACACAATACTGCAACTCGCCACCCGTTGTCTGCGCCTGTCATATTCTTCGAAGATTCCACTTGTTTTATATGACGCATCACTCCCCCCATCATTCGGGGGATTGTATTAATACACGCTATAAAGTAGTAGTAGAGAAAATAGGTTTTATAAATCGTTTGAGGAGAAATCAGGCCTGTTTATTTTAGTTTGTAACGGTTGTCGCTTAGAAAAGTAGTCCGGTTCAGGTTCCTAAATTGCCAAAACTAGATAGATGTGTATTTTGTAGAATGCAATCTAGCGGAAGATAATCACGCTCCACCACTGTAACGCGAAAACCCATGAAAATCACAACTATGCTTCCAAGAAACTAAAATTTCATCCTGAATTCATTCTGTATGCATAAACTAAACTATTGGTTAACAGAATGAAGCTGAAATTCCACTGGACTCGTATCTTTTTACTCATGAAGCAATATCATACATATTTGAAGTCAAAATAAAGGTGGTCCAGTTTAGAATATTTGTCCTTGATAGGACAAAAAACATTGTGGAAAAAGGAGAAAATGCTGGTCACCGGTATTTTCTCCTTTTCTCACAATGTTTTCAAAAGCCTTTTTCCCAAGGGTCATTATGTTGTAAAAGGTTAAAAAGGTGAAGAAACCGCGATTCCCCGATAGTGTTAACCTTAAAGAGGCAATAATACTCATTTTAAGCCAGTTTTAACTCATTTTGTTTTTATTTTATCAAAATATAGTCATTCTTACATATCTATGCCAAATATTGCGCCTGACGGTTGCAAGGTTGCTTAGATTACGCCTGATAGAAAATGCATTTCGCGGACTTGCGGCCTTCAATGTTAACAGACTGGTCGTTTCCGGATTTTGAATCGAAGATTTTCGATATCCGTTATACACTCGGGTAGATTCGTATGATGATCATGCATTCTGTAACGTGACTATATTTGACCTTGGCCTTGATGCGGTAAATAAAAGAAAATGGATGCTTCTCTGTTGCAGCCTCTATTTTTAGACGGAGATCGAGGCCTATATGTAAGTTACCGTATCCGACTCTAGGCGGGAACCAACGATAAATTTCCGTGAGTCACCGCCATTGTTTACAGCTTCGATCGTCAGCCAGTTTTCTTCTGGCCAATTTTCGGTTTTTCACACAAACCCCCGTGTTTCTTTTTTCATTTACACGATATATGTCAGTAATTTATCCCTGTGTACACAAAGGACAGATTTCTGTACCATTCTATTTCTCTTTTTGAAATTTAACACAGTTTCTGCTCACCGGCTGTAGACAGGCATCTTTAAGATATCAGGGAACGCAATGTAATACAAACTTAATACAGTAGCCAAACCACGTGTTGTCGTGAACCGTATCGGGGGTGAAAAAAGTCAGCGAGACGTGTGACTGGAGCTGATTTGCATTTAAAAATTGTTAAATTACTATTCACAACTTCAACATTTCTCCCGATCAATTGTGGACGGTCACCGCCCGTTTTTTAACCCTTAGTCTTCGAAGGGCGACTCATTGACCTTTTGCGGACAGCGTAGATCAAGATCAGACTGCACAGAACGTGCAGTCTGATCTTGATCTACACTGTCCGTTGAGGAGATATTATTCCCTCAACACAGCTTTGAAATACCAATATTAAGAATTTTACTAGTGAATTGAAAATTTAGTTTTAATTACTTACAAGGGTAAGGGCTATCGCTTTATCGGCTGACAAAATTTCATAATTATTCAAATTGAAAGCACGTTGCAGCTGATCATTCAAGTGGGGGCTCTTCTGTTGGGAACAGTCATTTTAAAAGGTAGAAGACATTGTGGGAAAAGGAGAAAATGCTTCTGGAAACCAGCACTTTTTCCGACCTTGTTTTCCCTAGCTTTTTTTTCTCGGAGATAAGGAAAAACGGAATCACTAAGCGTGTGAAGGATTCAATGTCGGTTCAGCATATAAACCTTTCTAATACTAAATTACATTTAACCCCTTTAAACCAAACGACAAAATTTTAGGTTGGACCAAATTGAAAGCACTTGCAGACGACAAAATAAGAGTAATTCAAACATTGAAATTGTTTGCAGCACGGTAAAAACATTGTTGGAAAAGGAGAAAATGCTGGTTACCAGTATTTTCTCCTTTTCCCACTATGTTTTCAAAGGGCTTCTCTCTCATCGTCGTAAAAACCAGGGATTGTTTAGTAAAGGGCTAAACATGAAATTCGTTTGACCGTTTCCCTGACGACAAATTTAAAGAGATCTGAACGCGACAAATACAAACATTGCATGATCTGACGTTCTTTGATTGGGTAGAAAACATTGTAGGAAAAGGAGAAAATGCTGTTCTCCTTTTCCTACAATGTTTTCGAAAGCTGTATTCCTCTTAATTGTTCAAAGGATTAAGCGCAAAATACGTTAAAATTTCCATGAATGTATAGCTCAAATTTCACGGGTAAATGACCTCCAACCTTTTCACCAACCCCAGGCCTTCCCGCCTTGAATTGCGAAACGGTTTGTCAACACATTGGAGTTCAAAGGCGTTCGCAATAGTTTTTAATGCGCAAATTTCTGCGCATGTTTCACGGTTGGGCCAAGCATATTAAGATCAAATTAGTGCACGGTATATCGTGGCTGATTTATTTTGTCACCATCATATACGCGTGTACATTATTTTCAAAAATGAAGAGAAAAAATGATTTTAGCAACATTTTGTCTTTAACTGTTTGACCAGTGGCACATAAAGCATATTTGGTCATGGATTCTTGTTTTTCGCGCCATGATTTCACAAAGACTCATGGGAACGTCACGTGATCACATACGTACTTGGGGCCAAGCTCCGGTAGCTCAGTCGGTAGCGTAAAGGACTTGAGAACATGAGGTAGCTGGTTTTATCCACGCTTCGTTAATTTCTTTCCGAGGATTGATGGTAGTCATAGTGACAGGATTCATACCTCTCTCACAATTGTGACTGATCATTGTTTTGACGATAGTTCGTAGGGAAAGCAGTCGGTGACTTCGAAAGAATATTGTGCGGTGTACTGGTTACAGAAACTTAAGGAATGCATGGGCAGATGCACTGGCCCCACTGAGATAATGTTGAAAACTGCGTTTAACACCACAGATTCAATCAACAAACTTTGGCCGATTCGGCAAGCCTCTGTTGATCTGTTGACCAAATGCCCCGGCTGTATTGATATGCTGTACATTTCTTCATCGGAAATAGGCCATCGGTTCACCGAAGTTCGCTGAATGAGGACTCTACTTCAAAATCAAAGCGTTGAGAACGCTGAAGCGTTATTTGTCAAGGAATCCATGGTATGAAATTAATAATTTGGAGGAAAAAGATAGATATTGTCCAAATAGTGACTTAAAAGTCAACCTACTAAGCAATTAAATACTATTTTTGAAGGGAGAGTTCTCATGACAAAGTTTACATTATTTGAAAATTGGTGGTCTCCCTTTGACCATAAGGAGGAGTCAGAAGTAACGTCCTTTGACACTAGTGTGAATGTGGATTGAGAGAAAAAAACATGTGAATTTATAAAACTAAGTATGTACCTGAAATCTATAATTTTGAAAAATCTTGAGCCATTAGCATTTAATTCCAAACATTATAATCCGTTATTTCGAAATATACATGCTATATCAAATGGACCCATGGCCTCAACCAATGTATTTTAAAGTGCCATTTCCAATTACATAACTAAGTGCTACTGAAAAATTCATTTGGACGAGAAAAATTTAATTTAATTGAGTTTATTTCCTTTTGGCTTTTCACAAACAAAATACGATAGTAGTATTGTCTTCGACAAATATCGCAAAAACCGGGTCACAGTTTTAAATCGAGCTCATTATTATGCATTTCCGATAGCAAATAGATTCGTTATTTAATTTGTTTGAAGTTATTTCATTCCTTTTTTAAAAATTCATATCGATCGAAGGTTTTCTAAAGACTGATAACCATAAATGACTTTATTGTATTACACTTTCGATGTTGTCATTAAATTAATAAGAAAATTTCAAAGGCTCCGGCATAATTTAGATATCATGACGGAAAATACCACTATTTCAAATGGAAATTTACGCACGAGGTTAGAAAAGAGTAACGAGATCGGCTATTTGGGACTCTTACAAACACGAAGGTTCGCAACAAATGCATGGCTTAAGTACAAACCGCCTCTAGAAGGATTTGAACCCATGACGAGCAAATAGCCTCGTTCTTAGGGATTTAAAATAGCAATATCATAACCTCTGAGCTAAAGAGACATCTCGATAACGCAGTGGTTAGCCATTGTATATAAATCGGGGACAAAGCCATGCATGAAGGAGTGGTCAAGATCATATTCAGATAGCTGCGGACGTCATATCCAGAGTAGTTAAAATAGAGGGTTCAGTGTGACAATTACTTGGCTTCATCGTCAAATTGCAACGCTGCACATTTTTAATCAAAGTTGCTCCCGAAGTTTGTTCGCTTGCAAGGAAAAAAATGTTTATAGACGACGTTTTTACTTGCCAATGCGTTATAGATATAATTGTTATAAACAATTGATTCTTTTTCAGCAAAGGTTTTTTTATTACATATCAAAGCTGATTAATTTTATTCTATTCCTATCGGTGAATAACAGCACTAATAATGATAATTATGGTATCATGACTAGTAACGATACTGTTCAAGAACCAAACGACAATATTATAGGCTTGTCCAAATCGAAAGCATTTGCGGACCATAACAAAAGAGTGACTGAAAATTTGAAATTTGTTTTATGAAGGGTAGAAAACATTGTGGGAAAAAGGAGAAAATGCTGGTTACCAGCATTTTCTCCTTTTCCCACAATGTTTTCTAAAGACTTCTTTCTTGAAATAGGGAAAGTAGGGATTGTGTGGTAATTTCTAAAATATAAGATACAGAAAACTTTTGTCATGCATAATCTAAAGTTGTAAAATCAACCAAATTTAAAGGTGTTTTTAAAACATCCAAGAAAGTCAGTGGAAATGCTGACTTGTTTTTTTTTGCCTGTTATTGTCGGAGGGTTATCAAACACACAAAAAATGTTTGGCATTTGGGACAAGGCCACGCAGCCTTGGTTTGTCTGCACCATAAAGAAAACAACGTGATGGAGGAACGAAGGACTTTTGCCCCCAATCTTCATTGCAGGAAGGCAGCACAGCCATGGCACACCCATTCACATTGATGGAATGGCGCTGTAATGCAGAGAAATGACCATCCCCTACGTAATGACCCATGGGTCATTTCAATACGTAGAGGAATGGCCCAGGTCATTATTCTACGTAGATAAATGACCCCAGACTGTAGAGAAAGGCCCCCTCTCTAGCTAGTACTGGTAGTAAAAGTAGTGGTGCAGCAGCTGTAATAATAGAAGTAGTAGTAGTTGTAGTAGTAGAAACATCAGCAGCTTCAGCAATGTTAAGGCAAAGATGGGGTAGCAGAAGTACGAGTAGTAGTCGCAATAGTAATAATGGTAGTAGTAGTAGACGTAGTAGTATCAGCATCAGCAGCAACAACAATGTTACAGGGAGAAAAGGGGTCATTTCTCCACGGGGGTCCTTTCTATTAATGAGTGGATCATTCTACTGTAGCCAGAGGGGTCCTTTCTCTACAATCTGGGGTCATTTCTCTACGTAGAAAAATGACCTGGGTCATTCCTCTTTGTAGTGAAATTACCCGGGAGTTATAACGTAGGGGAGGGTCATTTCTAGTCAACTGAAGAACAAAAATAGAGTGGTGTCACCATTGTACCATGAAAGCCAAATAGTTTGATGCAGATATGACGCTTTGCAAATATTGTATAGATTACTTTCTTTCCAGAGACAACTTTACAGTTTAGCAATAGAACCGCAGTGTCTCACATTAGCTAGATTTAGGTCAGGCTGTGCGAAATGCCCTGAGTTATTCCTTTCTAAAGAACATTGTTCAACTATTGATATTGTATAGCATGCAACTGCTGTCCTGGAAAAGGAGCACTAACGCCAAAACATAATCACTTCTTTTCTCATGATACTTTTTCCTGTGCTATTGGAAGTTTGAAAGATTGTATTTGCACTGGACGGGGTTAGAATGTGGGGGTAAAATAACATTATTATACTGCAAAGAAATTACTCGTGATCTGATTGGTTAACAAGCCGGGAACATATATGTCATGTACCCTGGCAAAAACCACGTAAAGCCAGTTTTCCTTTTGAATGCCCCGTAAACATCACTGCACTAGCAACACAACATCCAAAATGGCGGCGTCGATCGATCACCAGACTGCACATTTATGCGCCGAACTGCTCGTTTTAGTGACGTCAGTTTTCATTGAATTGGGGCACTCAGAAGGGAATTTCTATTTCGTCAGCATACTCGATATCGATATATTATAGAACAGGAAATTTCGCTAAAGGCGCTTTGAAAGGGTAAAAATTATGCGGGATTATAAATTAGTTGTACGGTCAGGGGACTTGGAAACTTGTTCATGGCTGAACAAGTTTCCATGTCCCCGTGCCACCTGACCGTACAACTAATAATATTTGGTAAGAAACAGGGCCATCTGAAACAAGTTTTTTAATACACTTTTGATACCACTTTATCAGTGCAACAGTTTACTGCATAAAGCATGACCTTTATAAACCAGTTTGAACTTTATTATCGGTAGCGCATTTTTTACAAAACCTTTCCAGCCTTGGCAAGCGAGGGGGCGCTGTGGTTGTGGCGCATTGTTTTACATTAGCAGACTACGTGACGATATTGGAATATTCAAAATCACTACAATTCAGCGATTTGGTCTTATCTAGGTGTATTGTTCTTTTGTAAATGTTGTTCACTTCTCTTTAGGTGTGAAAGTTCGTAAAGCCCATTAAGTGTTCACGAGGATGGGACGAGGTCGATTTATGCTTCTGATATTTTCATTGGGCATCATCAAATGTAACGAAAGAAACTGAAACAGTTTTTGCATAATTTATCATGAGACCTTTGTAAATCAACAAACGTGAAGTTAACGTGAGTTAATCGGTATACATGTAGATGGGGCGGTGACCTATTTCGGAGCTCCAAGGCCTGTATTCACCAATCATTCTTGAGAGTATTCTAATATTATATTTCTAAGTAACACAACTTCTGATTGGCTAAACCATTTGGTTTAGCCAATCAGAAGTTGTGTTACTTACAAATGTGGGAAGTTCTGGAGAATAAGACAAACAACATTCTTAAGAATCATGGTTGGTGAAAACGGGCCCAGAAGTCAAATATCTAATCTCTTTCAAAAAATGCTTCGCGACCATTTTACCCACGCCTGCAACACGTTATGGCAGATTTGCATAAGCACTCGGCCGGTATCAGGAAACATGGCACTGTAATTGCAGTTTCTCAAACGATCAGAGCACGATCATTCTTTAACATGTTCAAACGTGACCTTATGTAAAAATAAAAATGTTTTATAAGCAGCAGGTTTACCCCGTTGTCATAGTTTCCACATCACGTGTGCATGTATGTACCGATTTTAGAAGCCTGTCATCTTTGTCTTTACTCACATTTTTATACCCCGCAAAACGAATGTTTTCGGGGGTATACTTGAATAAGCCTATCTGTCCGTGTATCCTTCCGTGTGTCCGTCCATTATCTCCCGCTAGATGGTATTCTATAAATACTCATCTATCTGATATGGGCATCCTGGGTACAGAGCCGAACCACTTTCCTACGCGACAACCGTTACTTCGAATTTAAAACAAAAAAAAAAAGGTTTACCCAATAAAACGCTACCTCGTGCAATTCACTCAACTATGATCACCAGTTTAGAGAAATCTGTTGCTAAAGCAAGTCTCATTTCTCCTCAAACGTATTGATACGTAAAAGCTATTTTCAACATTGCTATTTTGTAGAGCGTAATATTACGGTCAGCCCGCTTTCGGGGCTAGTAGTGATGCGTCATATAATACAGTCGAATCTTCGAAGAATATGACATGCGCAGACAACGTGTGTCCGTCCGTCCGAGTGTCCGTCTGTGTACAAAATACTGTCAAAGCACTGGTGGGGGTATAAACTCACTTTCAGTGACAGCGCTAGTTGCTTCTGGCAGGTTTTGTCTGGATATGCACGTAAACAGAACTAATTTCGAGCATTAATGATATAGTTCTGACAACTTTTTTCAAACGAAGCAGGTCAACTTTATACTGTATGTAGTCTTTAAAAAAAATCACCTATCATGCTTCAGTTGTCTTTTCAAATTAAGGTAACAACAATTTTCAGCTTAAATAAGACAAAATCCGTGCCAAGTTTAACTCCTCTCTAGCAAACAGCACATTTTCAATGGCTTACGCGTTGCAGGAGAACTCGGACCCAAGTAAACTCGTACTTTAGTCTCAGTGGTAACAGTTCTTTTGAGAACTTTCCTTTTTCATTTATTTTCGTTTACGAGGAAAAAAATATAGAACACGCCATTTGGTAGCATGGATTCGGAGTAAAATAAAAGAAATCTACTGCCTTAAGTGCGTTAATGCTTGATTATGTCGCCGTTTCATACAAAAGTGAGATTAGGTTTTGTTTTTATACCTCCATGAAAATAAAAAAGAGTCCTCTTCAATTCTCCATTGAAAACGGCGTTAACTGCCATACAATCACTCCACACAGTCTAAACCGATGGGTTTCTTTTTCGACAAAGCTATATAAGTTGGATTCAGACCTATATCTTGATCCTGGTGAAATCATGGTTTATCAAAGAGGCATGCTCTAGTTAACCCTTTCCCATACAATCCCGACTTTTAACGACCCTGAGAGAGAAGCCTTTTGAAAAATTTTGGGAAAAGGAGAAAATGCTGAGAACCAGCATTTTCTCCTTTTCCCACAATGTTTTCTATATCTGCCGGAAACAAATTAAAGTTTTTAATTTCTTTATTTGCAAGTGCCTTCAATTTGGGCCAGTCTAAAATTTTGTCTTTTTTTAAAGGGTCAAAGGAGTTTAACGCGTCTCTGTGATTCAGCAATCATAATCATATTTACGAATCCACGGAATCCACTGTTTGAAAATCGACTAAATCTTACGGTAGAAAGGTGTCCGTGGACAGTTAGGAAATGTACAAAGAGCAAAGAGTTTTTACAAGGAAATACTTGATATTTGACGTTAACTTAAAAATGCACTCGTGCCCAAGGCTTAACCGAAACGTCTGTGCACCAATGGCCGTCAGTGAACAGCCATTACAGTTTCAAGCGTAGGACCCAAGGATATTTGTGTTTTGACGAAGTTTAAAGTCATAGGTCTTTTAGTTTAAACCTTAGGAAACTTGCTACAACTTCCGGTTGTTTGTAGACAATGTAGGTCAAGATAAGAGTGCCTCTAACTGATACAGAAGGTTTGTGTCGTTGGTTTTTAGATATAAACCGATGCCCAACAAAAATGTATCTGTGATTAGGAAATGCTGCAGACCCTAAATTTTTTGCCATGATTGAAAAAAAAATATATATAAATCACTTGTGATTTCGCTATATGTTCCATGTAAAAAGTTTTTGAAAAAAAAAAAATCCCTACCTACAGTATCTCGGACTGAAACCAAAAACACCGGATATTTTTTTCTAGGCCTGATAATTATTTTTTATAAAGATGTTACTTGTTCATTTTATATAAAATAACACATACGGATTTTATATCTCGGAAAGAAGATCAGTGTAACTTGGGGAATGTCGTAGATCCAGGATCCAAGAACGTAAAGTCAGATCCTGAATCCACACCGTCCAATACTCGATACGAAACTTCAAAATGCTTCTCTTATACGTTTGCTAATTTGATGAGGAAATATGGTTTTGGCTCCTAGATTTAAAAAAGAAGTCCATTTTCTTTACACAGCGACGGGGGAGATGTTTCATCTCGCAACATTTTTCATCTCAATGGCTGCGTTTGTCAAAGTTGGTAAATAATCCGCCCCAGGTCATGATACACACCGCTCGGTAAATGACAGCAACACAGGTTTTTGACAAATAAACAAGCCGCGGATATTATATTTTGACTCTTAGCATTCTGCTGCATGGTGCCATGGTAACTTTTCTTATTGCTGCTTTTGAAGGTTTTGAAAAGCCTAGCATACTTGTTGATGCCCCTACGCTCGATGAAGGTCTATGGTCGTATTCACCAACCATTCTTAAGAATATTTTTTATCGTATTCTAAATTTGGAAAGTAACGCAAGTTCTTATTGACTAAAACATCTGGTTTAGCCAATCAGAACATTGCGTTACTTCCAAATTCAGAAACTTCTTAACAATAAGACTAAGACTGTTTTGTAAAACGATTGGTGAATACGGATTCCAAGATGGTCCCTGTTTGCGTGATGGGTCACATATCTATAATAAACGCATGGTTCACGAAGTATAGGTTATCACCGCTCCCTTAAAGTAATTGTTTACATGAAGTTATCCTTGATAATAATGAACATGATACTAAAACGTCATAACCATTTTCGTTTTTTTCCTGGTTGACAAAGAACATATATCGAGCCGGTGTAAAGGTAAATAAAAGTTTCAAATTGAAGTTATTTGGTTATTTTCCTCATTTAGGCGTAATTCATAAGACAGAAAAAAAAGAACCTTAATGCATAATTACATACATTATTTCGAGGTATGTTCTGAATTGGTTAAACTATGAGATGAATATTTTGCATAAAAGCATACGTATGAGCACATTCTGCCCATACTGCGCGAGGAGATGCAACTGCACCAGATGATTATATTATCACTGCCTTTTCGGTTGACTGGTTGATTGTATCTGTAGGTGCTCCCAATTTAAACAATTCTGTTGCCTGGGACAGCGACATGAAGAGATATCTAAAACTATCGGGCATCTTAAGTGCACAATGTCACGTGTACTTTTATGGACGTAATATTGTTTGAATACCAGGGTCCGTGATCATCAGCCCGCCCGGGTGGCTCAGTGGTGAGCGTGTCGGACTCATGACCTAGTGGTTGTGAGTTCGATACCCGGTTGAGGCGATTTCTAACGCAATTTCTACCTGGCTAAACCAAATGGTTTACAACGAACCGAGAAACATTGCACCCCATGATCAAATTGCCAATGATCAGTATTGTCACAATTTGTAAAGGTTTTGTAAATGTTTCGTTAAAATGCGCCAAATTTTCAATCCATAAAGATAAAAGGAACTACCTGCTAATGTGCACAGCCTGGGACTATCTTAAATGGTACTAACATCAAAGAACAGAGGTGAAACGTCAAGAGCTTCCTGCTTAAAATGCCCAGCCAGTGATTATCTTTGAGAATACTTACAGTGGATGTACAGTTTTAATTGTGACTTTAATACTTAAACTCCGTCCTGGTTGCCTGTAAACTCTGACCTGAGGTAGAGCTACTTTTTGACTTGAATATTTTACAAACACCTTTGGGATGGGGTTATGCAAGCCTTGGTCGAACAGGGCTTGTGATTGCTACGTGATTTCAAGTGACAAGGGCAAAAAGGTTGTGCTACTGGGTGCAGTGTACTGTTATGAGCAGGGAGGTCGGGTTGGGGGGGGGGAGGTTGCTTGGGAACTTAACATTTGAATTATAGCTCCCCGACCCTCACACACCAATATACGGGGACAATAAAATGATTAACAAGTAAAAAGATTATATTCGTTAATTTGGGGATGAGGACAAAAGTAACCTGATGGCATGATTACAGACTTATGTATGCGAATTGTCTTACCAAAGATTATTTGAAATATTCAAAGGTAGTCATAAATTGTATGTCGAAATGCGAAAATAGTATAAAAAATAAATACATGATATATAACGGTTTCTTTAAGATCACTGACAGATACAAAACTGGTTGACTCAACTGTACCTGTGGTGTAACAGTGTATTGTGCTTGACATATAAATCGTCGGTTTACTTCAAAAACCTCGTAACTACAGCTTGTTAACAAGCTGTAGTTACGAGATTTTCGAAGTAAACCAACGCTATATATACGTGGAAGAGGTTATTATTTTTGTTTTCATTTCAAACACTAATCTAAAACAAAACAATTACAGACAAACCAAAGACACGCGAAAACTAAAAAAAAAAAAGAAAAACAGTTCAGTGGATATATCTCATATTGTAAGGTTGGAGATTCATGATTATGACCAATAGAATTTACCTTAAACGTTTATTCTATTTTGAAATTCAAAGTAACAGTTACTGTTTTGAAAAGCGACCCCTTTATATACCCAAAATGATCAAATCAGATAGATGTGTATTTGAACAATGCCACGCTAGGAAGATAATGCTAAATTTTGATGTTACTTCGAATTGGTTATGTTAGAATCGAAATAATCTTCGTTCTTTCGTGGTTTATCGTTAAATAATCACGTTGTGAGTTATGGTGGCTATGAATAAACCAGTCGGGCTATCGCCTTTGTGGATAATATAGTGTGCCTAACAACTCACAACTGTGGTTTATTGAACGATAAACCACAATAGAAAGAAGATTATTTCTTAAATAGGATCTTTCATTGGGAAACAAAAGCCTTTGAATACCACATACCGTCACAGTGGTCAACCTTGTCTTGTAAGTCATAAATAAGTTTGAACAAATGACCGCAAACAAAATATTAAGGACTTGTCTATGGCTATAGACAGAATTGTAAAAAGTACGATGGTAAGTCTTGTAAAATTGATATAAAGGAGAAATCTATAAACTATTGATAACCAACAAGATTTCATCCTTAATAATACACCGACCTAAGTTCTAACAATCCCGAATTTTTTCAAAGGCTGTGGAACAGGAAAAAACCGCAGATTTTCCCCTTTTTCTCACAACAGTTTCTATCCCATCCCAAACAACTCCCTTGACATAAGCAACATTTGAAACGCCGTCTGCAAATTCTTTCAATTTAAATCAGTTTAAAATTTAATCGTTTGATGAGGAATTACGGTTTGAGTTATAAATACATGTAAATATATATTTTGGAAATAGTTCGACAATTTTTTTTAAACAATTCAATTATATAAGTTCTGAAAACAATAATAGACCAAGAATAGCTCCTTGTGGTATGCCACTTTTTTAATATAAATTTAAAATAGTAACAAAGAAGTTGGCTGGCCGAACAAAAATGTCTTAGCCATAGAGGAAAAATGTAAACTTGAAATTAAGAAAAGTCTTGAGGATTTGACTAAGAAAATCCTAACCTTTATTGTTGGATTTCAGACCCTGATTACCAACCTCTGCCCCGACGATATACATCGTTCAAAGAAAAAAAAAACAACACCCGATCAAATTGATCCGTGATTACATATGCGGGTAATCTGACATGCACACCAATCGGCAGATAATTACAATCACTTATAGTGTTCCGTATATTAATATCAAGGTCATGCAACTTTGTTTTCTATGACCGTTGTGACAGTGATAGTGACCCTAGATGTTTAATTGATTTCATTGATTAATATTCTTCGGTCTCGTGTTCATTAGATAATTACACGAACATGACTACTGACATATTGTCGGTTTACTTCGAAAACCTCGTAACTACAGCTTGTTACAAGCTGTAGTTACGAGGTTTTCGAAGCAAACCGACGATATATTTTAATATTTTTAGGGGGAAAATGAACCTACTTTTGTATAAATGCGAACTTCATTTACTACCAACCTGAGGCAATAATGGTAGATGATTAATTGTACTGGTCCGGTAATCCTTTGGTCGCAAAGGGCAACAAAATCAGATTTCGTGCATGCCATAGATAAACACAAGTCTTCAAAGAAAGTGCACTTTGCTTTGATCTATATCATCCGTTTCTGGATTCTACACTTGGAACAAAAATGTATAAATTCTTCTAGGAATGGTTTGACAGTGTATTAGTTTTTATGTCGTCAGTTTACTTCAAAAACCTCGTAACTACAGCTTGAAACACTCCAACTTACAACCACGGACAGTGTAGATTCAAGATCAAACCGAAAAAGGTCATTAACAGCCTAAAGATTCATAAGGTTATTTCCATAAATGTTTTATACTCTTCCAAAAAAACTAGCCTCGCTATTGGAACCACGATCAAATTTGCTGTTTGCAAATGCTTTAAATCTTGACTAGCATATTCCGTTTTTAATCGGTCGGCGGAGCCGGACGATTAGGGAGACCACAACCTTCGAAAACCTGTCTGCTGAAGGCAAACTGATCTAACTGCAACTCGTGACAGCTTTTTCTAACATTTACCAACAGTCTTGCAACACTAATACTAGCTGTTGTGACCTTATTGCAATCAACGTTTAACCCTTGCAACAACTTATGAATTAAACAATCTTTAGAGAAGCAATGAATATCAGATTATGTATGCACATCCTCTTGTTTTCGTATAGTACAGATTTGTAGCTTCAGGAATAGAGGAAAATGCGTTTATAAAGTGATACCAGTATGATAACGAGAACCCATGCTCACTCGATTTAAAAATTAACTAGTGTTAGAGCAAAACCGTTTAGTTTTGAACAAGAAGTCAAGATTCAACACAGGCCTAATTATTGTACTGCAAAAAGGAAAAATTCTCGCGATCTGCTTGGATAACATGTCCTGTATTTCCAAGGCAAAATCCATGTAAAAGCAGTTTCCCTGTTGAAGGTCCCGTATACATGATTACACTTTCATCACAACATTCAAATATGGCGACGTCGACCGATACGAGCCGCCGGCAAGACATCTCCCGCTAGATGGCATTCTACAAATACACTAATATCTAATTAAGGCATTCTGGGTACAGAACCTGACTTCTTTTCTACGCGACAACCATTGCTTTGAATTTCGAACTAAAATGAACGTTAACTCCATAAAACGCTACCTGGTGCGATTCATTCAGCTATGATCAGCAGTTTAGAGAAATTTGGTGCTAAAACAGGTCCGATTTCTCCTCAAACGTATTGATTAAATGCATTTTCTCCATCGCTATTTTATATGGCGTACTACTACAATCCCTCCCAACTTTGGGGAGAGTGATGCGTCTTACCAGAAAGGTCGAAAACCTGTGAATTGTCGAAACATTGTAACGTTGAAAGGATAAGCAAATAATTCGTTTGTGGTAATTAATTGTCTTTTACCCTCTGACAACAAATCATCAAGACGCATTGTTACTCACCTTGAAGTTGTTTAAACCATTACCACACAATCCCTACTTTTGACGCCCCTGAGAAAGAAGCCTTTAGAAAACATTGTGGGAAAAGGAGAAAATGCTGGTAACCAGCATTTACTCCTTTTCCCACAATGTTTTCTACCCTTCACAAAACAAATTTCAAATTTTGAGTCACTTTTATTTTGTCGTCTGCAAATGCTTTCAGTTTGGACCAGTCTAAAATATTGTCGTTTGGAAATGGGTTAAATCCATGTTTGAATAAAATCTGACGAATTTATTCTATCACAGTGACTTTAAGTCCATCCACCAAACTGCACGTGTTATCCAGGTTTCAGTGACTTCAGTTCTCATTGGATTTGGGCACCCAGACGGGAAATTCTATGTCGTCAGCGTAAACAGTTCACGAGTACATACGGTAATCTGCGCTAAATACACGTTGGAATGGTAAAACTTTGTAGTTTAATAAATTCCTTTTACGGTCAGGTGGCCGGGGACTTGGAAACCTTCTGCGGGGGGGTTACATGATTTGCCATAGCCGTGAACAAGTTTCAAACTTCCCCTTCCTACAACCAATATCATTATACTGCCAAGAAATTTCTCGTGGATAATACGCCCCTATATATCATGTACACTTGCAAAAACCAAACGTAAAAGCAGTTTCCCTTCGGCAGCCCCGTATACATGACTACACTATCAACACAACATCAAAAATGGCGGTGTCGATCAAGATTTACATCAAGATTATCCGTCATACCGCACGTTTTATCACGTATTACCAAGGTTTCATTGACGTCAATTCCCAATGACGTCAGTTTTCATTGAATTGGGGCACTCAGAAGGGAATTGTACTCCCGTCTCAGTTTTTTAAAGCAGAAAACAGGTAAAACTCGCTCAACAAACGTTGGAATGGTAAAACTGCAGTAAAATAAATTCGTTGTACGGTCAGGTGGCAGGGGACTTGGCTCGGGGCAACATGATCCACCACAGCCGTGAACAAGTTTCCAAGTCCCCTGCCACCTGACCGTACAACTAATATTATTATACTGCAAAGAAATTTCTCGTGATCTGATTGGTTAACATGCCGGGAACATAATATCATGTTCCCTGGCAAAAACCAGTTTCACTTTTGAGTGCCCCGTAAACATCACTACACGTGCAATACATCATCCAAAATGGCGGCGCCGATCGATCATCAGACTTCACATTTATACACCAAACTGCACGTTTTAGTGACGTCAGTGTCCAGTGACGTCAGTTTTCATTGAATTGGGGCACATAGAAGGGAATTTTTATTTCGTCAGCATACTCGATTCGTGAGAGTATAAAACAGGAAATTTTTGCTTAATGCGCTTTGAAAGGGTAAAACTTTGCAGTATAATAAATTCGTTGTACGGTCAGGTGGCAGGGGACTTGGAAACTTGTTCACGGCTGTGGTGAATCATGTCGCCACCTCGCCTTCGGCTCGGGGCGACATGATTAACCACAGCCGTGAACAAGTTTCCAAGTCCCCTGCCACCTGACCGTACAACTAATAATGTTCAAGCTGGACTGTACGAAAAATACCTTTCAGATCTACAATGTCTGTATTACGGACTCCAAGTATCTTCAGGGTTAACTCTGTGGCCGCAGAAACAAACGACGTTCTTTTTTTTTTCGAAAGGGGTACAATAAACCACCCACGATGCAAACAAAGAATTTGTGATCATAAACTCGACCTACTTTCTGAAATGAAGTAGCGAACAGTGTTTGCGCATCGAAGATCAAGCTGCATGTTTTATGTAGTTGATCTTGATCTTTTACGTTCACAAAGCCTAGAATTTCGGCTATTGCAGTTGATGGGTTAACCCATTACCACACAATCCCTACTTTTGACGACCCTGAGAAAGAAGCCTTTAGAAAACATTGTGGGAAAAGGAGAAAATTTTGGTAACCAGCATTTTCTCCTTTTCCCATAATGTCTTCAACCCTTCAAAAAAAGAAATTTCAGATTTTCATTCACTTTTATTTTGTTGTTTGCATATGCTTTCGATTTGGTCAAACCTAAAATTTTGTCGTTTGGTAATGCGTTAAAATAACGGTTGGCGTAAAGTAAATTATTTTTATGGGACAATTATTAATTACGAATTCTAGTGACAAATTACGTAGATATTTTCCCTTTATTTTTTTACCGAACGACAAAATTTGAGAATTTTCCAAATTGAGAGATTTTCAAATGACAAAATACGAATTCTGTTGACAAATTACGTAGATATTTTCCCTTTACTTTTTTACCGAACGACAAAATTTGAGAATTTTCCAAATTGAAAGCATTTGCAGACAACAAAATAACTGCGACTAAAAGAATCTAACTTGATTTTTGGAGGATAAAAAGAATAGATGGAAAAGTGAAAAAGGAAGTCAACAGTATTTTTACCTTTTCCCTTTGTTTTGTACAACCCAAGAGTGAAAATATTACCGATGGTGTTCACTCAATGAAATAAATTTCGATCTTTCACCGACCGAAAAACACAAATATTCTATTTATTACATGCTTTTAACCCTTTCTGGGAGGAGCTTTATCAAAATCCAGAACAGTTTTTTTCAGTTTCATTTTCTGCATCTAATCAATAATGCGTATGACCTCCCCGTGCCTCTATCACGGCGGTACATGACGTCCTGGCTCTAAGCATCCCTGTTGCCGGTTACGCTGTTCATTTGAGAGCCTCGGCATTTCCAAACCAGCATGGCAATTCTGATTTTTTACCTGTTTTCAGTAAGGCTATTGTCCGGCAGATGATAAACATGTAACCAAATAAAAATTCGCGGGCTCCACAACATTAAGGTAAGACCTGTGTAATGCACTTCCAGTGAACATTGGGCAAACATTCTAATTTGTTGTTAAATAAGGATAAATAAGAATTTATGCCGAAATAATATTTTTGCACATTTCTAACTGATCAGAAATTCCATTTATGTCTGTCTTGAAACTTTTTTTGATACTTTTGTTTTTTAAAAAGGGAGGTAATTATTATCTTTTTTTCAATTGAGAATATAGCGGTTTTAGATTTATAAATGATAATTCAAAGAAGGAAAAAACGGAAAAAATGAAAAGGTGAAAGTAGTTCAATAATACTCATTTTTAATTATAGCTAAATTTGCAGGATGATATTTTAGTGGAAATAGCTGTTTTCCATTACACAGGTCTTACCTTAAACATTAATTTGGACTGCTCGTGCTGACCAGAGTCCAAAATTGAGATATTGTTGAGTCTGTATAAATTGGTTATCATTACAGAGATAGCATCGGCAAGTTCCACGAAAAATGACATCGTTTTCATATTTTAATTAAGAAATAATCTTCTTTCTATCGTGGTATATCGTTCAATAAACCACAGTTGTGAGTTATGCGGTGCAATAAATAATCCACGAGGGCGATAGCCCGTGTGGGTTATTCATTGCGCCTCATAACTCACAACGTGGTTTATTGAACAATATACCACGATAGAAAGAAGATTATTTCGATTCTAACATGGCCAATTCTTAGTGAAATGAAAACAAGTTCAAAATTCGAGTAAAAACGCGGATGAAGATTATGTTCCATTGAATAACTCACTCTTTGAATGGCGTCACTCGATATAGGATGACGTAACTCTACACGGATTGTTGCAGATTTTACCACGTTTTCCTTGCACTGTGCTTCTAGAGCCAAAGTTGCGTTTTAGGTTGGAATTCAAAATTTACTTAGTTGCGTTTTTAAAGTCGCTCAGTATATTTAATTTTGTAACCCCTCAGTTTAGAAATGCTTTTAGCGATAGTGTTAGATTCTAAAATAACACGGATAAACTGGAGTTGACATTTTAATGTACTTGGAATCAGATTCTAGAATTAAGTGTGAAATATCAAGTTGCGGTACTTTTAAGAAAATCCAAAAACGTGTCATAAACAGCGTGACAGAATGTCAAAACTGTGCGACAAAGTTCCCCTCCTAGTCGCGTTAAAAGCCTTTACCAAGCAATCCCATGATTCAGCATTCCGAAAGAAAAGGATCTGTTGACCACCGAATTTTTTTTTTTTCCGAATTATTTTTTACCCTTACAACGGCATATCTATTTATTTAACCCTTTCCCAAACAAACCCTGGTTTTTACAACAATGAGATAGAAGCTTTTTGGAAACATTGTGGGAAAAGGAGAAAATGCTGTTTACCAGCATTTTCTCCTTTTCCCGCAATGTTTTCTTCCCTGCTGGAAACATTTAAGTTTTTGGGTTATGTTTATTTTTGTCGTCTGCAAGTGCTTTCAGTTTGGAACAGTCTGAAATTCTGTCGTTTGGTAAAGAGTTAAGCCACATTTCGTTTACCGTATGCAATTATTTCCGTTAAATAAAAAAAAAAACGAAAAGTGAAAACGGATTGGTTTTGCTTTTATCCATATGTTAAATTTGTCTAATAGTTCCAAAATGAGGATAATCGTCATACTATTGGACTACTTTCTTTTACAAGGCGTAAGAAAACGTCACGTGACCCAAGCTGTTAATGCGTTTTCTTGGTCTTCCAGATTATTTATGGCGGTTTTAATGTGTCAAAAGTTCGTTACCAAGAAATTGCTTCACTGTGTACATGGCACTTGTGCATTATGATAATAGCTTAAGAATCGTCCATTAACGGAAGAAATGGAACACTTCGGAATATTTTCTTGTTCGGTTTTTATCGTCTTGAATTTAGTCACTGATACTCTATATTCCTTTTATTCTTTCATCTTGTTTTGTCACGAACTTTAAGTATCCATCAATTTAAACTTTGCTACAACTATCTATTGCCACTACATGGGATGGGGATCTGGAGTTTGTTTTTTTTGTGTGTGTGTGGGGGGGTGAAGGTGGAAGGCAGAGGGGACGAGAAAATTGGCTTTATTGTCATAGCCGTGATCGTCATCGTGAAAAAAGTTAGAAGTTTTATCATGTCTCTGTCATTCCTGGAAATGTTCACTTCAGCTGGTAACTTGGTAATATTTCAGACAAGTTTTAAACTGGAGTCAAAAAATAAGTCACTGGAAAACTATTCTGCTCTATATAAAGGCCGTGTTTTCAGTCGGATACTGGTGAAACTTAGCAAGAATTATATTATAAAGATATGGCAAATGCTTAATCTTGGATCATGTCAGGTAAAAAAGAAGATCACATGCTTAAACCTTTGAGAAACCTGTGCACTCTAGAGGCAACACTTTCAGTCTAATACTCAGGAAGGTTACTTAGAGTGTTACTGTTGATTATATATTTGACAAATTGAATACGGATCACGTAATGTCAACAAGTAGGTCAATGGAAAAATTTTAGAGTAACCTTGTGTTCCCTCTAGAGGTTAAATTTTCTGTGTAATTCTCAAAAAGGCTACCAGCAACAGTCTTTTAAAATTGATACTCATGAAACTTGGTCAGATTGTTTTGACAATATTGCAGTTAAGCTGGAAATTGGGTCAGTTAGGACAAAAAGTTGGTTTTTAGGAACAAGCGTCTAAAAACCCTGTTTGTACTTTAGGTGCCATATTTTCTGTCCGATGCTCATGAAAGTCAGTCAGATTGTTTGTCTTGGTGGTATCTTATTTGATTGTGGAGATTGGTCACTTTGTGTCAAAAGTTTGGTCACCGGGACCAACCTGCGAGAAACCTCGTGTATACTGTAGACGCTACAATTCATTCGAAAGCCAAAAACTTTTGACAGTTCTTCAGAGTGATTGTCTTTGTGATATATCAAATGACATTGAAATGGGTCACATAACATAAAAAAGTAGGTCACTTGGAAAAGCCTAAAATAAGCTTCTATTTTCTCTGAAAGTCACATTTTCAGTCCAATACGCGGAAATTTTTTTTCTAGAATGTTAGTTTTGGTGATATTGTCGACAAGTTCAAAAATAGGTCACGCAGGATAGAAAAAAAAGTATGTCACTGGTACAAGTCTCAGAAAACATATTTTGTGCACTCTAGAGGCCACATTTTCAATCCAACTGGGGCAAATATTTAAAAAATCTTGTTTTCATTCTAGATGCTTCATTTTCTGTCCAGTTCGCATGGGTGTTGCAGGGTCAGAATCATGTTTATTTCTCTTTCTGTGGATTCAAAGGTAAGATCTATCTTTTGGTCGCAAATGTTGAACTAACTGCACTGTTTCACATTAAAAAAAAACGCCCCATATACCAAACGCAAAATAACAAATAGTGATACATAAAATTCATGTGGTGTGATACTAGTTTGTTTTTTTTTTAGATTACACGCAGTTGTGTTGTTTGCTTCTCTCCTTTAAATAAAATATGTTTATTACATAAGCTACGTAAAGTTTGTTTGTTAATTCCTCATTTTGAAGATTGGTGAAAATCATTGCAACTTGTTTTTTTTTTGGCTCATTACTAAGACTGCTACAGACTTAGGACTATACTGTAATACACTGGGCGCTTGAAAAGAATGAAATGTGTAGTTCTTGTTTAGAATTTTGAATAATGAGGATGCAGTTTCTAACCTCTACCTCTAAACGCTGGATTTGCATAAAAAACAGTAAATTCAGGAGTGTACACACTAAAGAAAACTCTCTTTCTTTTAATACTTTTTAAATGGACTTGTCATTGTTGAATACAAATTGCATATATGCACTTTCGACTAGCTCTAAGCCAACAGTGCTTTCAGTACTTTGATTTCAAGAGGCATGTATTATCTATCGCTGATCTATCGCTGGTACTAAGATCAGCATAAATGCATTTCTGACAAGTTTTACAAGGGTATCTTCAACTTAATTAATCTTGGACACCTTATTAACCCATTACCAAACGACAATATTTTAGACTGGTCCAGATTGAAAGCACTTGCTGACAACAAAATAAACGTAACTCAACAATTGAAATTTGTTTCCAGCAGGTAGAAAACATTGTGGGAAAAGGAGAAAATGCTGGTTGCCAGCATTTTCTCCTTTTCCCACAATGTTTTCAAATGACTCCTATCTCAGGGTCCTAAAAAACAGGGACTGTTTGGTAAAGGTAAAGGTTAAACGGACATTTCATTGTTGAGTACAAATTGCATATAATTATGCACGTTCAACTAGCACCAAGCCATCAGTGCTTTCACTGCTTTGATTTCAAGAGGCACACATTATCTATCGATAATCTATCGATGATACTACGGTCAGCATAAAAACATTTTTGACAAGATTTACAGGGGTACCTTCAACTAAATGAATCTTAGATCACCTTATCAAGGTGAGTTTTTAAGGGGCAATAGCCCTCTTGTCTTCCCTTCTCTCTATTGGTACACCTAATTACTTGTAAATATGTTTATAGTCGAAACTGCATGACGTAAGAAATTCACAGCTGAACGAAATAATGCACAGTTTTTGCAAATCGTCAAGTTCTCCAAGTTCTCGCTGTGACTTTGTTATCAATAATGGAAGGTTAGTGATGGGAAGGGGGGGGGTGAAGGGGGAGGGGACTGTGTTTGTAAGGGAAAGAGGGATAGAAAATAGACTTTCTTGTTCAAATTTTGTTACTCCCATTAAAAAATGTAAAAAATAAATCGCTGTATTTAAAACTCTTTACCAAACAATTCACTGTTCTGACGGGGCACAAAAGAGAATGCATTTTTGGAGAAAAGGAGAAAATGCTGCATTTACTCCTTTTTCCACATTTTTTCCTACCCTGTCGATGTGAAATCTTATCAGCGAAGCCATAATGTATTGATTTTTATCTGGTTACCAGCATTTTCTCCTTTTCCCACATTGCTTGCAGAAGGGTTCTTCCATTGGGTCGAAAATTAAACGCATTTGCAGACGACAAAATAAACGTGACTCAAAAATTGAAACTTGACTTTGGAACAATAAAAAACATTGTGGAAAAAGGAAAAAAAATGCTGGTTACCAGAAGGCTTCTTCCATATTGGGTCGAAAACTAAATACATTTGCAGACGACAAAATCAACGTGACTAAAAAAATTGAAACTTGAAATTTGACTTTTGAATAATAAAAAACAATATTTTAGACTGTTCCAAATTGAAAGCCCTTGCTGACAACAAAATAAACGTAACTCAAAAATTGAAATGTGTTTCCAGCAGGGTAGAAAACATTGTGGGAAAAGGAGAAAATGCTGGTAACCAGCATTTTCTCCTTTTCCCACATTGTTTTCAGAAGACTTCATTTTAAGGGTCGTGAAAAACCAGGGATTGTTTGGTAAAGGGTATATAGGTGAACTCGTCTGTATCTCTGACGCTGGTTATTAATGGTGGGCCTTTACGCCGGGTTTTATTGCGTGTTTTAACACAAATTAGGAGTTTCAAATTGCCGAATTTCAGAGTGAAATGAGCGGGGTATCCAGTATTAAATGACCGTTTTGTAGCAAATATTTTTTTCCCTCATAAATTAAGTCCGTCATTCTCTGCTTACAAGGCTTAAGCAAGAAATACATATTAATAACATACAGGATATTTGTTGTTTTTTTTTTTCGGTGAACGATCGAAATTTATTTCATCGAGTAAACATCATCGGTTATATTTATAAAATATTACCGATGATGTTCATTTGCAGCCACGAGTGAAAATATTACCGATGGTGTTCCCGAGATGAAATAAATTTCCATCTTTCACCGAAAAAAAAAGAACTATTCTTTTTACTTCATGCTTTTAATCCTTTCTGGGAGGAGCTTTATAAAAATCCAGTACAGTTCTTTTCAGTTATTCCCTGTGTCGTACCCCCTCCGCATAGCAACGCATTACAATATTACGTCAAGCGCGGGAAATGTCAGGTAAAGGACGTCATATTTCCATCTGGTTGTGAGTCACGCACAATTTACCTAGGTGACTAGAATATAAAAATCGGTATTTTCACTGGTCGTACCCGTGGAATATCTAAAAAGATTTTCACTTCTATTTCTCGGTATCCTACCGGAAAACATGCTATACAATGACGTTTATTTTATAATAAAAATAATAATAAAAATAATTACAATAAGAATGAAATATTAGATCTATATATAATAACGAAACAAAACAAAAAATCTAGAATTGATTAAATACAAAGCAGTTTCAGACTTCAACTTAGGTTGATTTAAATGAACTGGTTACCAGCAGATGTTTTCCGAAAGCCTCCCTCCTTAGGCTAGCAATTGATTATTTGGTTAAAAGTTTCTTTTTTTTTTTTCAAAAAAAAAAAAGTTAAAGTGAGATTATTCTGTATCTTTTTGTTACCAACTTAACATATCCATTTCACTTAATTTTGCTCGTAAACAGGTCGACAATTTTTTTTTTTGCTTTTTAAACACGTGACCTCGTCACGACACCTGATACGCCCAAGGCATGTGGCTTTTGGAAAACAAAATCATCGTTGGAAAAGGAGCATTTTCCCCTTTTCCTACAATGTTTTAAAAGCCTCTCTTTCAGAATTTTTAAAAAGATTGTGTGGTGAAAGCTTAATTCTGTACTATACTAGCAGCTAATCAATGCTTCGTTGTCGAATCTGTGGGAAAGGAGCCATTGCCTTGGAAAGAATATTAACTCTTATCCTGCCAAAGAACTAAAAATGAAATTTTCAATTCGATAGTAAAACCATAGAAATTGTTATTTCAGGGCCTGTATTCACCAACCATTCTTGAGAATATTCTTGGTCTTAGTCCCACAATGTTTTCAAAAGGCTACTATTCTAGACCCGTAAAAACCAGGGATTGGTTTGGAAAGGGTTAACCACTGAGCCAAAGAGATATCTTCTCAACGCAGTACTTGGGTATTGTATTTGAATTTGGACAGAGTCATGCATGAAGGAGTGATCTCCCGTAGCACACCCCCCTCAGAAAGTCATCATTTATTGATGACTCAAAGCCTTACAGAAAGTCCGTTTTTAGATAATAGCAAGGATTAATGGTTCAATGGCCAGTCCCGGACGAGCCTTCATCTTACGAACAAAGTCCGTAACAAAGAAACAAATGAACAAATGCACGACAGAAATAAGGGACAGGGCAGAATTCGAACCCTAGAACGCCCGGACGAAAGGCCATTATCTTTACCACTGAGCCAAAGAGATATCGCCCGTCGCAGTAGTTAGGTATTGCATTTAAATCTGGACAAAACCATTCATGAAGGAGTGGTCACCCGAATAATTACACGTATTGAGCAGGCTGACCTGAATCGATATTTCTGCAGATGCAACTAGAGCTGTCACTGGATGTGACTTAACTTTTTACCAAAAGACAAAAATTTAGACTGGTCTAAATTGAAAGCATTTGCAGACGACAATATAAAAGTGACTGGAAATTTGAAATTTCTTTTGGGAAGGGAAGAAAATATTGTGGGAAAAGGAGAAAATGCTGGTTACCAGCATTTTCTCCTTTTCCCACAATGTTTTCAGAGGGCTTCTTACTCAGGGTCGTTAAAAGTAGGGATTGTGTGGTATAGAGTTAATACCCCCGCCTGCACTTTGAAATTGTGTCTTGCAAAACTTTCAATATAATTATGATCAGTATATGTGCAAAGTTTCAATACAATTGACGGAAAACTGCAGGAGTTCGCGACACAAAATTACCAGTATTTTGTACACAGACGGACACACGGACGGACGGACACAAGGACAGACATGCCGATTCCAGTATACATTTGTTTTGCAAGGGTATAATGAGCCCTATTTTTAACAGACCATGATTTTATTGTGCGGAACAATCGTTAATACAGATAAGTAAGCATGGTATTGTTCGCCTATTTGAGAGTCCTTTCATTGCTTTGATTTCATTTTAATTGAACTGTGAGAGTTTACAGACAAAAGCATCGAAATGATAAGCCAGGCACAAGTTCAAAGAAATATCAAAAGGAAAATGATATCAATTTTTTAGCACATGGTTTTAGAGAAGCATCTGTAATTCAGTGGTGCAAATCCTTTCCTACATTGCAATACTTAAAACCTCGCCAGGTTTTCACATGAAAAGATACAGATCTTGATGATATTTTGGTTTATTTCATGCTCTCCGGTAGGATATCGAAAAATAGCAGTGACAATATTTTTCGATCTTACACTGGTACCATCAGTGAAAATACCGATTTTCACGTTCTTGTTGCCTAGGTAAGTTGCGCGTGCCTAACAACCAGATGGGAAATATGACGTCATTTACCTTACATTTCTCGCGCTTGATGTAACGTTGCTATGCGGGAGGGGTATGCCACGGGGAATAAAGGAAAAAGAACTGTACTGAATTTTGATAAAGCCCAGAAAGGGTTAAAAGCAGAAAATAAATAGAATATTTGTTTTTCTTTCGGTGAAAGATCGAAAGAAATATCCTCCATGTCTTTTTTTCTTCCGGTGAAAAATCGAAATTTGTTTCATCGAGTAAACATCAGCGGTAATATATACTTCTCAAACTTTGCTAGGGATGACCCCAAAAGATACACCTTAAATATACATGTGGCATGTATTATGTATGGTTTTACAATAAGTTACATTGCCACTCTGATCAATAAAATGACCATTGGAAATGGATCTTTAAGCCTTTACCTCACAATGCCGACTGTTAAAGACCCTGAGAAAGAAGCCTTTGGAAAACATTGTTGGAAAAGGAGAAAATGCTGGATACCAGCATTTTCTCCTTTTCCAGCGATGCCTTCTACACTATGACAGACAGCATAGTGCACGTTGCATATAGTTTTTGCTCAGCAGATGCTTTCAACTTGGACAAATCTAGAATTTTACAATATGGTAAGGAGTTTATGCAAAGCTGTTGTAACATATAAACCTATACAGAAATATGTAAGTGACCCCTATCAAAGTTTGAGTAGTATATTTTCACGAGTGGCACGATTGGTGCTGATCTTCTCTCAATGGAATAATTTTCGAGCTTTTACCAAAAACCACAAATATTCAACATATTTTATGCTTCCCATCTACCATTTTGTGTGTGTGTGTGTGGGGGGGGGGGGGGAAGGAGGGGTGTTTACTTACATAAAACATTCAATATTGTTGTTTTCGGTAATTCCCATGGTGTACCCCTTCGATATAAGAACGCATTACAACATTACGCGCGAAAAATGTTGCTTAAATTACGTCATATTTCCCTGTTTGAATGGAACACGCTGTTTACATAGGTAACTAGTTCGAAAGTAAGAAAATAAAACCGATATTTTTCACCGGTCGTAACTGCGAAATATCTGACAATATTCCACCGTTATTCCTCGATAAACTATCGAAAAGCATGAAATGATAAATCTAAAATTCTTTTAATATTTGTCATCCATCCCTAGGGCATTATCTTCCGGTAGATGGCATTCTACAAATACATCATCTATCTAATTTGGGCATTCCGGGTACAGAAGCGGATTACTTTTCTAGGCGGCAGCCGTTACTTTGAATTTTTAAATAAAAATAAACGTTTACACAATAAAACGCTACCTGGTGCGATTCAGCTAGCATGTAAACCTATGCATCGGCCATTTATCAAAACAGCCCCTACATGCTTGGGAAATAGGCTAATAGCTTCATTATAAGCCCTACTTTTCCCAGGTATAATGGGGTGGGTGATGCGTCATAGCAGACAGGTCGAATCTTCGAAGAATATGACATACGCAGACAACGACCCCTTCGGGAAATTTGAAAAAATAAAACACGATGCAAAACACTGCAATTCTGCTGTTGCTCTTCGGGCCTTTCTGTCCCATAGGGGATAAAACAGAGGCTTTTCGGACGGCATAGGTTAAAATCAGACTGCACAGAACGTGCAGTAAGATCTTGTATCGATACCTTCCTCAAAGTGCTAAAGGTGATCTATTCTGATCGCCCTATGTCCGTCGTCCATCGTTCGTCGTTCGTCGCCCGTCGCCCGTCGTCCGTCAACAATTTCTTTAAACATCTTCTTCTCCTAAACCACTGGGCCAATCTTGATGAACCTTAGCAGGGAAGTGCCTTTTGTGAAGCTCTACCAAAGTTGTTCAAAGAATTGAATTTCACTCATAAGCTATAGTCTAAGGTGAGGGTCCCAGGGCCAATGACCCTCTTGTTTGCTATTCCCACAAGGTTTTCAAAAGCTGGCCTTCCTGGGGTCGTGAAAACCAGGACTTCTTTGGTAAAGGGTTAAAGGAAAAAAAAAAAAACAGTTTTAATCCAGAACTAACCAAGTTCGTTCTGAAAAAGAGAATGCGTTTACTTTTTAACCCACATCAATATTTCTCTCCTCTCCAAATCCAAAGCACTGGCGGACAACAAATCAAAATCTGGTCCAAAGCCAGGAAATTTATTTAAAAAGGTAGAAAACATTGTGAGAAAAAGAGAAAATGCTGGTAACCAGCATTTTCTCCTTTTCTCACAATGTTTTCAAAAGGCTTTTTTCCTCGGGGTTGTTAAAACTTCGGACGTGTTTTTACACCTTTTTGGGTGAAGGGTTTAATTTGGTACCAAGTCTGTGAAAAAAACAACAACAAGGTTTCGTTTGATACAAACGGATGCCAGTTCCTTCACACCTAATTTGACGTCAGAAACATTTCTTCAGACGGAGATGCATCCTGCATCATTTCGTTTGATTTCAATAAAAGCGAGACGGGCTGATAAGCAAGTTGAAAAGAAACCGTTGAAACCAGTCGCAGACCATGTGCCAAGTCACGTGGTTTGTAACGCCATGGTTTTGGTCACGTGACAAACATTTCTTTTTTTTAATTGTTTTAGATTTCTTTTTTTTTAGATACTTTCCACTGTCGACAACACTCTATCTCTTTCGGCTGTTTTTATTTTCATTTTTGAACTATTTTATCTGCGAGAGCGGTTTTCTGTAATGTTGGGTTCTTCATAGCTTTGTGGTAAAGTATAGAATTCGTAACCTGGGTAGCTCTAGTTCGATCCTTAGTTGACACTTGGTCTTTCGCTGGAGTGTTCTTAGGCAAGGCACTTCAGAGTCCTAGCCGAGAAATGGTACAACCCTGGACCTGTATGATTAATTAAGCTGCACTGTGATAATCACTGAAAGAACATTTGATAGAAAACATTGTTGGAAAAGGAGAAAATGTTGGACCGGTATTTACTAGTCATTCTTATGAATGTTCTTTGTCCTATTCAGAAAGTAACACAACTTGTAATGGTTATCTAATCAGAAGTTGCGTTACTTTCTGAATCTAGAATTATACCACAAACGTTCTCAAGAATGGTTGCTCCTTTTCCATTATTGTCCATTTTTTTCCATTATTGGTCACCAGCATTTTCTCCCTTTCCCATATTTTTTTCTATAGGCTTCTTTCTTCGGGTTGTTAAAAATCGGGATTGTGTGGTAAAGTGTTAAAAATCTGGTAAAAACCTTACAACGACCTGATGAATTATTTCCATTCTCATGAATTCAATTCCCAGAAAACTCGATTGTAGTCGAGACATGCGCAGACACAATGTCCCGTTTGACTTCCGTTTTCATGGCGTCTGGAGATGTTCTGCTGCATCGAAGTGTATAAGTTAAGTTACCCCCGTATTCATTTTTCTATTCTTTTATTCGCTTGACTATTATCTGCTAGAGCATATTTATCATAATGACAATGAAATATTGATGGATTTTTGAGACTGAGAGAAAAAAAGAATTAAAAAAAAAAAGAACACGGCGTGGCAAAAGCAGCAAGGGGCATAATTCCTCTTGTTATGCAGGCTACAAAGCAAGTTATGATAGTATGGCTCTGTAACCGACTAAATCATTAAATAAATTGTCCTTTGAGGTACAGAAAATTAACCCGTTATCACAAGGCAACATTTTAGACCTATTCAATTTGCAGACGACAATTTCAAAGTGGCTGAAATAGTGCAATTTTGCTTTAAACGGGTAGAGAAAACTTTGTGGGAAAAGGATGGTTGGTTGGTTGTATTGGGGTTTAACGCCACTTTAACAGCTATGGTCTTATCATGGCGGTCGGTGACGCACATGTGTTTCCTGGCTTTCTCACACCAGTACTAACATTACTTTCTTTCCAAAGCGACCGACTACTTTTCTCACTTACTTCAGCAGAGGTGAGAAGCGAAAATACGCCGGAAAGAAAGTTTGCCTCAACCGGGTATCGAACTCACAACCACCAGCTTATTAGTCCGACACGCTCACCACTGAGCCACCCGGGCGGGCCGAAAATGCTGGTTACAAGCAGTTTCTCCTTTTCTCACAATGTTTTCAAAAGCTTCGTCCCCAGGGTCGTCAAAAGTAGTCATTGTGTGGTAAAGGGCAAATCGATAGCAAACAGTTTCGACCCATGTCAGCATGCGCTGTCAAAGGAAAACAAGTTCATGCTTAAAGTAAAATCGCAGATGCTGATTGTTTTCCATTGAATAATCTACCTTCTTGCTCTATACAGAATGACGTCACTCGATATGGAATGACGTCACTCTACATAGAATGACGTAGATTTTACCACGCTTTTCTTGCACTGTGTTTATAGAGCCGAATTCACGTGTCATGTAAGAATCTACGTTATTCTATATAGAGTGACGTCATTTTATATCAAGTGACGTCATTCTGTTTTTAAAGTAAGTAAGGTTATTCAATGGAATATGCTCTACATCCGCGTTTTCACTCTGAGTATGAACATTTTTTTCTTTAAGAGTTAGTCATTTTAGAATCGAAATAATGTTCTTTCTATCGTGGTTTGCCTGTTCAAAAACCACAGTTGTGAGTTATGAAGCACAATAAATAAGCCACTCGGGCTATCGCCCTCATTGATTATTCACCGTGCCTCATTACTCATAACCGTGTTTTATTGAACGATAAACCACGATGGAAAGATTATTTCTAATTTGTGCTTAATAACTCACAACTGTGGTTTATTTCTCAAATAAAGCATATTGAGAGTTATGACGTGCAATGGATAAAGCACTCGGGCTTATCGCCCTTGTGGTTTATTTATTGTGCCTCATAATTCTCAGCCGTGTTTTTTTAACGGCAAACCACGATAGAAAGAAAAGTATTTCTTTATTGTGCCTCATAACTCACAACTGTGGTTTGATGAACAATAAACCATGATAGTTCTAAATATAATTATTTCTTAAGTTACGTTAAAAAAAAAAAACAAAGAAAACGAGTAATAGAAACATTTTTTTTAATATGTCATGATGAAGGCTTCAATGCCGAAACGTTCACCAAAGGATATTAAAAAGTATATATACATAAGGACAGCGTTGTTGTTGGTATTTCTATATTGTTTTTAAGTAACATTACGTAACTTTCGAACCTTTCTATATCGCATGAAGCTTTTGCAGAAATAAAATCAGCGTCCGTATTTACCAAGCTGTCATTATAATATTCTTGATTTGAAAATTCTTGGAAAAAAATTAGGTAAGACTATAGTAGCAGAAAGTAACACAACTTCTGATTGTGTAAACCAATTGGTTTATCAGAAATTGCGTTGTTTTCAAATGTAAAAAAAAAATGAGAATAAGACGAACTATATCCCTGAAGATGATGAATACGATCTAAAATTTGTCGATAAGAGTTTGAAATAGACAGGAAGAAATGATTTGAAATGATATTCCCAAGGCTCTTAGAGACTGTCGATCGCATAAAGTGCGACTGACATAGTTTAATATTCTGTTGGTGCCAATAATATGCCCTTCTTTTCCACATGAAGACAGCATGTTATTAAATGATCATAATAACCTATTTCTTTTAAAAATTGTCCCAGTTTCTACACTTCAACGAAACAAAAAGTCGAATATGAAGAAGACATGTCTTCAAAAAGATAGACGGTGTAAAAAGAACTAGGATATGATTTGCATTCGGCAAACCTCGGTTAATCCTCATACGCGTATATAGTTACGGAGTTAACCGAGTTTTGTCGAATTACGCCCCGTACTTCTGTCGCTACTATTGGATTTATATATTTCGTAGACAAACAATTATTTGGCTAACTACCTTGAGAAAGAAGCCTTTTGAGTTGAAGAACTAGGACCAATCTGTTTATCAAGGGTCTTAATGTATTACCATCCAAACGCTTCTAGTGCGACAAGGAATGAAATTTCTTCATTAGTTGATAAATAAGGATTTATTTTATGCTTTCCGGTAGGATATCGAGAAATAGTAGTGAAAATATTTTTCGATCTTACACTGGTACCGCCAGTGTAAATACCAATTTTCGTGTTCTTGTCGCCTAGGTTAATTGGGCGTGCCTCGCAACCAGATAGAAATATGACGTCATTTACCTTACATTTCTTGCGCTTGACGTCTTACTGTAATGTGTTGCTAAGTGGAAGGGGTACGCCACGGGGAATAATGGAAAAGGACTGTACTGGATTTTGATAAAGCTCCTCCCAGAAAGGGTTAAAAGCATGAAATAAATAGAACATTTTTTTTTTTATGTGAAAGATCGAAATTTATTTCATGTCGTGAACACCATCAGTAATATTTTCATGAGTGGCGCACAGCCACTCGTGAAAATATTACCGATGGTGTCCACTCCACGAAAAAAATTCCGATCTTTCACCGAAAAAAAAAGAATTCCTCTGTTTATACTGATATAATATTTTTGTACATTTCTAACCGACCAGAGAATTATTTGATATCCATCATGAAATTATTTGTTGATATTTTTGTAAGTTTTCTGAAAAGGGAGGTAATTATTATCTCCCTTTGTAATCAGAATAGAGTGGTCCTAAATTTATAAATAAGAATTCTAAGAAGGAAAATATGGAAAAAGTTGCTCGGTCACAGTAGTACAATAATACTCATTTTCAATCATAGCAACTTTTTTAGGATAATATTAGAGTGGAAATAGCTGTTTTCCATTAGAATGGTACTACTTTAACTAGCCATATCTTTTGTCTGTGGAGTCGAGGAAGTGCAAAATTGAAAAGTTAAAATTTTTGAAAAAGATGGTGCATTCTGGTGCAATCGTCAGACTGTTCAGAAAACGATCTTCGGTGGCGTATTTGAGTACGAAATTAACTCTTTACCAAACAAAAAAATTTGGACTTGTTTAACTCTTTACTAAACACAATTTTAGGTTTGTCCAAATCGGAAGCATTTGCAGACGACAAAATAAGGATGACTGAAAATTTGATTTTTTTTTTTGTGAAGGGTAGAAAACATTGTGGGGAAAGGAGAAAATGCTGGTTATCAGCGTTTTCTCCTTTACCCACTGTTTTCAAAAGTCTTTTTTCCTTGAGGTCGTTTTAAATCAGGATTACGTGGTAAAGGGCTTAGACCACACGAATCCAGGAATAAATGGATAATTAATTCATAAATAAATATTTCTACATCGCTTAGACCTGAATTTTCTCTTAGGTCACTCGGAATCACTCGGATTCAACAGCGTACTCGCTCATAGGAAGTTAGACGCCAGCACTCTCTGTCCATTGTTTGGATTTTGTTGATGAGGGGAAAGTTATCATGTGGGAAAGAAGCCAATGTTTTTGTTCAGCAAGTTATCGAAACGGCAACCCCTGGGATTCCATCCCTTTATGTTACAGACTGAGTCACCGGGCTTCACAGGGCAATGTCCTCAGACACCGCTTGATATTGTCTTTGATTAATCTATAATTCAAAGGAAATGATTTATAATTTCAAACCGAGATTACTCTATTATCTGCAATAACTTATTGATTGTACTGCAGTTTATTCATAAATAATACCTTTTAGCACACAATCACGACTTTTAGCAACACTGAAGAAGAATGCTTCTGAAAACATACTGGGGAAAAGGAGAAAATGCTGGTTACCAGCATTTTCTCCATTTTCCCACTATGTTTTTTTTTGTCCTACCAAACACAGACATTGTTATTTTCACTGCATTTATTTTGTCGTCTGCAAATGCTTTCAATTTGGTCGTGTTTTAATTTTTGTCGTATAGTTAAGTGTCAACCCCGTAACAAACAACTTTATGCTTAACGGCCTTGGGGATAAAAGGTTTTTGTAAAAGTTATGGGGAAAAACACAAAATGCTGGTTTTCAAGATTTCCTCCTTTTTCCGTGACGTAAGGTGATATTTAAATATCATCATTTAAGCTGGAGAAAATTTATTGTCTGCTGTTTTGAAATAGACAAGTCTACAGTTTTTGTCGTTTGGCACGCATTGTCTGCGCATGTCATATTCTTCGAAGATTCGACCTTTCTTATATGATGCATCACTCTCCCCAATACTGGGGAGATTGTAGTAATACCTGCTATAAAGCAGCAATGGGGAAAGTAGCTTTATCAATACGTTTGAGGAAAAAATCAGTTCTGTTTTAGATCCAGATTTCTCTAAAGTGCTGATCATTGCTGACTGAATCGCATCAGGTAGCGTTTTATCGAGTAAACGTTTATTTTAGTTCGAAATTCAAAGTAACGGTTGTCACGTAGAAAAGTAGTTCGCTTCTGTGTACCTAGAATGCCCAAATTAGACAGATGAGTATTTGTAGAATGCCATCTAGTATGAGATAATGGTCTGGCACGAGTTAAATGTCACACACCTCCTATCATTTCAACGGCTCAAGTGTGAAATGCGATGTCTTACAAGGCTCAGTTGGGAATGTAATATCTACAACTTTGGAGGAAGCAGGCTCGAATTGCAGCCGAGGTGCCCTTTGTCGTTGTCGGAACGCCCAATGACAGGACTTTAATTAAAAACCAGGATAGACTTTAATAAGTGGGTTGCTGCCGTGATGTCTTTTAATAATATTGCACCTCGGGTATATGTGAGAAAAGTAGTCAGTGGCTTAGAAAAAAAAAAGTTTTGTAAGTACTGGTATAGGAATGCCAGGAAACACATAGGTGTGTCACTGACAGCTATGATATGACCCCAGCTGTAAAAAAGGCGGTAAACTCTAATACAAACAAACAAATAGAAATGATATTGACAACGCTGAAAAAACAAAAATCAATCAATTGTTGGAAAAGTTTCAGTTAACAGATTTAATTGTGAAAGCTAATTTTGTAAAACAAATCCCCGCTGACTGATGTCAGAGATATCTATCCCTGACGTATTTCGACTACGGTCAGTCCTGACACAAATGATTCACACAACACTTTACACATTCTTCAACTTTCCATGGTGGAGAAAAAAGTTGAAGTACCACTGCATTGCATGGCATTCTCCTTTTTTCAAAATTCAAAACATAAGAACGCATAAATACAAAGAATGAAGAGTTTGCCTTTTTTTCATTTGTTTTTTGAGCCGATATTTTCGGAACCGGACAACCAACACAACATTTTATCGTTGGATCCATTTGATCTCAATATGAAGTTTCCTACCTGCGAGATTGTTTGATTTCATCTACATTATGCTGAAATATGTGCCAGAAAGAATTGAACATGGAAAAATATATACAGAGCATTAGTTTTGTTCATAAACCAGAGCATTTTAACATTGCATTTTAAATGTTTACTTGCTTGTGATTTCTTGCCTGTGTATTTCTTAAAATCCATGGATAATGACATCTGATTAAGCTAACCATCAGTCTAGAATTTTTTTTATTGCGTTTTTATTTCAATGTTAATTTTTAACTCGCATGTATTTTAGTATTACATGTCTTTTGTATTGGTAAAGCAGTTCGATTTCAAATTAAAATGTATTGAACGTAGCGCACCTCACCAGTATTTTCAGTGCTTTGATTCTCTTGAGCTATATCTATTTTTCAATTATTAGCAGTTAAAAGGTGGCTGTTTGTCCGGTGTTCGTAGCAGAATTTTGCAAATGTATCTTTTGCACTCAAAAAACTTTGTCTGCCTGAAGACAGGGCGTTTTAAGGAACGAAACAGCTCCTTTTTCATAAATGCATAGCTTCGTGATAATCACGTGAAAGCTGCCTGTTCAAAGCCTTGGATGCAGAATTTTTGCAGTCATTTCGATGTTTGGGTCTGTTGTCCGCATTTTTAGTGGTGTAGACTTTATCATTTTATTACACTGTTTTCAAAAGTAGTCTGCATTCAAACCCGTCTGCACAGTCAAAATGCGTTGATCCATTACCAAACAATCCGGTATTTAAATGACTGTAAGGAGGCAGGCATTTGGAAATGAAAACAAAAAACATAGATAAAAGGAAACAATGTTGATGACCTTTCTCCTTTTTCAACAATATTTTCCTCACTTTCAAAAACAAATCTCAAAAAAATAGACTATTGTAATGTGTCGCCTGTTACTTCTGTCGTTTTGGGCAAATATAATTTTTTTTTTTGGTTACGCTGGTAAAAACGTTTTTGGGTCGATTTTTTTGGCTTTACCGTTATCAAGCTTCTCATGGAAATAGTTTTCGATATAGGTGCTTTAAGGTGGCGAACGGTTCGTTCCAAGACCCTAATTTAGCCTAAAAGATTGTATTGTTAGCTCTTTTTAATATTCTATTTACCAAATAATCGTGTGTTGTAAAGGACTTGCAACAAAAGACTTTTGTACAAAAAGAAAAAAAAAAAAGAAAAAAACGTTTAAGAATGAGAAATTAGTTGAGACTGGCAATTTCTCCTTCTCCTACAATATTTTCCACCCAATCAAACCCTTTGCCCAATTTTGCCAATTTCAGATTTGTCATCTGTATATGATTTCAATTTGGAAGAGTCAAAACTTTATTTTGGAAAGGATGAAACTGCTAAACTACCTTAACGAAAATTTCTTGAATATAATATTTAATTCAAATGTATTGATGTCAGAAATTCTTTAGACTGGGAAAAAATGTAGATTCGAGATTGCACTACACGTTAAGTTCAATCTGATCTTGATCTACACTGTCCGAAAAAACCGCATTGAGACGAGCTAAGTAAGCTAACAGTTGATAACAGGAATCAGCGCTGTATAAAACTAATCGTTCATTTGAACAAAAGTATTTAGGGAAGTTTTGCACGATAAGCAAACAGAAAAGGCGAGATTTTTTTAAACAAAGAGACAAAATTTTGGTTTTCAATCAAATCGTAAGTATTTGCAGATGATTAAAGAACTATTTCTCCAACTATTATTTCTGTCTTTTACAGGGTAGAAAACATTGTGGGAAAAGGAGAAAATGCTGGTTTAACCAGCATTTTCTCATTTTCCAACAATGTTTTCAAAAGCCTTCCCCTTTAGGGTCGTTAAAATTCTGGATTGTGTTGTAAAGGAGTCTGTACGGGGACAAGAAGTCAAACTTTCACATAATCTCTTTTCTTGATAAATGCTTATTGTGGTTTTTATTCGGGAAATAAAACATTTAAGATAAATTTAAAGCCAGGGGTATTTTATTGCGATTTGCTCTGCCTACAATTTTTAGGGGGAATTTTTGTTTTTCTTTGTTTTGTATTTCGGCGTATTTTTTTTTTTGCTTTGTTTTGGTTATGTTGGACGCACAAAAAAAGTAAGAAAGAATTTTATCCTTTTATGAAACAGTATCGTGTTTAACAAAATTTTACTGAAGAAAAGGACTTGTAAAACATTATTGGAAAAAGGAGAAATTGCTGGTGACCCGCATTGTTTCCTTTTCCCGCAGTGTTTTCTACTAATTGAAAGACAAAAAAAGGGACAAAAAAATGCAAGAAAGAAAACGATTCTTAAAAGATTGTCGGGAAAAGGGGGTAGTTCCGGTAACCAGTATTTTCTCCTTTTCCCACAATGTTTTTTTTTAACCTAATCGGAGGACAAAAAGATCATCTTGTTAGATTGATTGAATTTGTATTTGAAGTTGTATACATGTGCTCTTGACTTTTGCCATGTCTATTTTTGTTTGTTCTTTTGTGAAGGGTTAGAGATTGTCATTAACCCATCAGCATCTAAAAGATCGTGATATATGTTTGCATTTTTACCTGCCCCCCCTCTCTCTCTCTCTCTCTCTCTCTCTCTCTCTCTCTCTCTCTCTCTCTCTCTCTCTCTCTCAGGGGAGTGATCAGACAACCCCTTTCGAAGGCAGTTAACCCATTACCACACAATCCCTACTTTTGACGCCCCTGAGAAAGAAGCCTTTAGAAAACCTTGTGGGAAAAGGAGAAAATGCTGGTAACCAGCATTTTTGTCCTTTTCCCACAATGTTTTCTACCCTTCACGAAGTTTCAGTCACTTTTATTTTGTCGTCTGCAAATGCTTTCAATTTGGACCAGTCTAAAATATTGTCGTTTGGTAATGGGTTAATAGTTAGGACAGTTCATGCCGCAGGATCTATTTTTTACCTTACCGATAAAAATGATGCGTTTTCGTTTGTGTGTTTTAGAAAGCAGCCATTGATTGTCTTTTGTAAGTTTAAAAGAAACGCCAAGAAAGGGCACTATGCGCCGTGACATAACTGAATCAAAGCGTTGAGAACACTGAAGTGGTATTCGTCAAGGAAGCCATTGTGTGGAATTAACCATTTGAAAGGAGAAACATTCAAATATTGGCTTGAAGGTCAGCCTGCTTAGCAAGTTAATACCTATTTGGTTGAAGGGGAGTCTCATGACAAAGTTAGGATTATTTGTATTGGTTGTCTCCCTTTAATCATAAGGGGGAGTCGGGAGTAACGTCCGTTGATAGTAGGATGCATGATGGAAAGAAAGAGAAACCATGTGAATATACAGAATACAATTAACAGTTTGTACCTGAAGACTATAATTTTGAAATATTTTGGTTGTTAATGTTTATTTCAGAACATTACAATCAATTACTTGGATATGTAAATATGCATGCCTAATCAAATGGAGTAGCGCACAATCTTGGGATGAACAAGCCATGGGTGGAACTGGTTTTGGAGGGAAAAAGCCCAGGACCAAAGGAGCGGTAGACAAATTTTGTATCATTGCGCAATTAGCGAGTGAAGCTAATTTCAATTAAAATTAGTATTTCCACGATAGATGGCCTCTCCCAGTGTATTTTAACATCCCATTTCCAATTACATATCTGAGTGGTACCGATATATTCATTTACCTGAGAAAATGTTTTCTTTAATTGGGTTTATTTCCTTAGGCTTTGCGCAAAATACGATACACGGTCTTCAAAATTCAATATTAATTTTTTATAGTGGTATTGTCTTCGACAAATTCCACAGTAAGGGTTTATTTCATTTCTCAACAAATTTGAATAATTTGGTTTAGCCAATCAGAAATTTTCCTTTCTTTAACATGATTAAAACTAAGAATGTGTTAAGAATCGGTGTTGACTCCTGGCCCTGGACTTTTAAATCAAATGGCTTGCAACACGTGAAAAAGGGCATTTGAATATTTGTATACAGTTTCGTCTCGGATCAGCCTGTGCAGTCCGCGCAGGCTAACCCTGGACAGCGCTTTACGGATAGATACATTAGATTTTGTGCTGCAGAAGACTTGAGCGAAACGGAAAATTACATGGAAATGGAAAGTTACATTTCTGATTAGCCTCCATGGACTGCGCAGGCTGATCCGAGACGACACTTTTCGCAAATGTCCGAATGTCCCTTTTCGCGTTTTGCAAGGCAGACTTTAGCTCTTCCTTCATAGGAGCAGACAGGCCAATATTCTTGTGGAGTCACAACTGTGACCGGGCATTGTCCATACACCATCCATTTCCTATTTCTGATTTTTCGAAAAAGCCCATTGAATTTGATTGATTGATTGATTTGTTACGCCGATTTCAACAACATTTCAGTTAAATCACGGCATTCGGTCATATTTCATGTATGTCTATCACACAGAATACATGGATTCAAACACGTACTTGCTTACAGGTAGCTATGACCTTACCTTTTTAGACTGCCGAAGGTAACCACGTACAAATTTTTGCCAAGTAACCCACTGCAATAATGTCAAGAAGCGTAGCTCAGTAGGAAAGGCGTCCGCTTGCAGTTGTAGGATGTTAGTAAACAATATTTCCGCACTTAAAACCAAACGACAGTCAGTCAGTAGTGAGTGATGCGCGCTCTCTACTTAATCTCCCGTGGTTACAGTGCTGTCATTGGTTGGTCGGTGTCACGAGGTAACGTTTTATCTCCTTTGGCGCCAAATACGTATAGCTGACTTCATTTCCCGACAGCTGCAAAGTAAAAAAACATATGCAAAAAAAATAGTTTTTTTTTTCGTCTTTTTTTTTTCGTCTTTTTTTTTTTTAATTTCTAACAGTGATGTATATAGTAGTGGATGCTGTAGATACAAGACCTACCACAAGTTCTCTGCAGTTTGATTTTGATCTGCATAGGTTATAGAACCATCTGTAGTCGCCTGCCGTGCTGCAAAAATGAAACAGTATAACATCGAGCAATGCTTCGTATATCGGGAGTACGGTAGTTATAAGGGAGAAAATGAAACATGTAAAAAATGCCGTCATGGGGAACTGAACCCAAGACCTTAAAATTTTAGGTCGGCGCCTTAACCGACTGTGCTATCATGCTAAGTATTGCCCGAGTGAGTTTGAAAAGCATTTATAACTGGCAAAGCAATTGCAGCTACCATATGACCAAGAAATGTTCCTGATAACTAATGTGAAAAAAAAGGTTTGACATTTTTTTTTGTTTCTCGAACGGTATTTTAGGTCATTCTCATAATCCAAGGACCATCTTACTGCCAGCAATTGTAGATTCATACAAAGTCCGTAACGAAGATACAAATGAACAAATGCATGACAAAAATACCGGAACCGGGCAGGATTCGAACCCTAGAACACTCGGACGACAGGTGAATGAATACCTTAACCATTGAGCTACAGAAATATGCCCCTAATGCAGTTGCAGGTATTGTATTCAAATCGGGACGAAGCCATGCTTGAGGGAGTGGTCTCCCGTAACACACATCCCCTCTTAACGTCATCATTTATCGATGACTCGAAGCAGTGTTTGTCCGTTTTTTGGGCAACAAATGGGATTAATGGCTCAATGGCCAATCCCGGACGAGCCCCAATCTTAAGAACAAAGTCCGCAACAAAGAAACAAATAAACAAATGCATTCCAGAAATACAGGGGCCGGGCAAGATTCGAACCCTAGAACGCCCGTAGGCAACCAAAGAGACATCTACCTAACGCCGTTGTTAGGTATTGTATTATAAACGGGACAAAGCCATGCATGAAGGAGTGGTCTCCCGTAACAAGATAAACCAGATTTTATATATATATGTATGTTTTATCCTCGCTAAGCGTGACTCAACCGACCTTTTTCGAACACTGTAGACCAAGATTAGACTGCACAGAACGCTGACGGCGTTGATCCACTGGAACCAATTTTCGCTCATCTAAATATGGTCATGATACTGCCAAAAAGTTTTTTTTTCAGTCTGTAAAACTGATCAATTAAGTGGTTGCATCATGTTTTCTCAGCTGATCTTTGTCGTCGAATGGAAGGGATCCCAAATCAGATTGCACCGTCTATGCTCGCTTTCTAGTCTTGATCTATCGTCCACAGAATCGATTGGAATCGCCTTTTTTATATTAAAAGAAAGAGCGATTCAAAACCCACTACTATTTTTTATAGCCAATGTGTTCATGTACATGAGTGGCGTTCTGGCGACAGGAGGTTTGATGCATTTCTGTGATGCATTAGATAAATACCAAGCATTGTATCGCATAAAAATATCCATAGAATATACATTATCCTTTTCCTAACATGGACTTAGTCATGACGTAGAATGGTTTCGGACATACAGAAAATCAACCAATCCAAAAAGTTTCGACTTGGGTTGCGGACTGCGCAGGCTGCATTACATCGATCCTTTTTTTAACCCTTTCCCAAACAAGCCCTGGTTTTTACGTGTCTGCAATAAAAGTCTTTTAAAAATACTGTGGGAAAAGGGGAAATTGCTCGTATCGAGCAATTTCTCCTTTTCCCACAGTGTTTTCTACCCTTTTTGAGAACTTTCTGCCATTTTCTCAAAATCTAAAATTGTCGTCTGCAAACTCTCTCAGTTTGGAAGAGTCCAAAATTTGTCGTTTGGGAAAGGGTTAAAACATGCATTAAACTCCCGTATTTCAGAGTGTCATAAATTTGAATGCATTCATGTCAAATTTCGATCGAAAAAAACTGACATGTTGCTCGTCAGATATAAACATGTCACAAGCAGGAAGCAGACTCTTCATTTCCATTCACAAAGCATGTTAGAAACGTATAAAGTAGACAGCATTTAACAATGAAACAAACATGATGATTTACTGAGCAATGCAACTCAACTCTTGCGATATCCTTGTGCATGGCTGGGCAAAATTCATTTCAAATTATAAACTCTTTTAAGATGTCTTGATGATAATTTTATACGTAATGCTTCGACTTTGTACCAGGTTTTTATTGGAATAGTTCAAATAGAAACGATTCTAAATATATTTGCATTCCTACATGTGTACACACAATCTGAAATCTTATACCAGCAGCAAAAGGCGTCAGATTGATGGATCAAATTGTTACTTGATATAAAAATATAACAGTTACTTCACTTCCTGCTTGGGAGAACAATTTGCGCTGGCTGACCTAGGCTGAAACTTTTCGCTATTGGTCAATTTTCTGTATATCAAAGGAGCAGTCTAGCTAGTGATAAGGTCGTTTGTGAGAAAAAGTGGTTGTTATGAATACATAATTATGTGATGACCATAACTATGTGATGGCCGTAACTATTTGATGGTCGTAACTATTTGATGGCCATAAATATGTGATGACCGTAACTATGTAATGGCCGTAATTGTGTGATGGACGTAACTATGTGATGGCCGTAACTATGTGATGACAGTAACTATGTGATGGCCATAACTATGTGATGGCCGTAACTATGTGATGGCCGTAGCAATGTGATGGCCATAACTACATGTTGAATTACTTACTGCAATTCAGTGCATTACGAAGATTCACGGAGTCCCCTTTTGCTACAGCGTGGTTCATATAAATGTACATACTGTTATAATGTAATGATAATTCTCTGTATCTCATTACACTAAATCAAAGTTCGATACTTTTCCACTTAACCATTTCAGAACTTTCAGTCCTTTGATTTTACGTCATTTCGTCATCTTGAACAAACTGTAATCTTTGTGGACTCCAAGATGACTCCGTCAGAGACGCTCTGTTCTACATTTTATGGTCTAAGTACTATCTAGGTGCTTTAAGGTTGCATGGCGATCCTTCATGCACGTTTTGTGATAATAAGACAATAACCTTTGCAGGTTCACAATGACGTGCTGTGCAGAAACACTCTGTTTCAATGGAAAGAAAACTCGTCGCCGTACACTGCAGGATAAAATCTGTGTCAATTTTGAGTCTAAACGTGACAATATTCGAACTTGTTTTGGATCAAAGTGACGCACACCGAGTGTCAAGGTTGCATGTTTTATCGCCATTAAAAAAAATGATACGAAGAATGTTAAATATGGTAAAAGTCGGACAATATAAGATAATGTAGACTTGTATATTCAGCTTTTTAAGTGCAACTAAGACGCTCGTTGAGAGCATGTGTAGATTAAAATCGCGCTTCGAAATAATGAAGGAGAAATACATGTATCCTCGTTTTTCGAGGATTAAAAGACCAATACCATAACCACTGAGCCAAACAAATATCTTTCCGACGCAGTTGTCAGGTATTGTATATAAATCGGGACGAAGCTGTGCATGGAGGAGTGGTCTCCCGTAACACTATTGATCAATTTTCTGTAATACAAAGGACCAGTCTAGCTCATGATTTATTTGGTTGTCAGACAAAATTGATTTTTATGGATCCATAATTATGTGATGTCTTGTTTGATATAATGCGCCACGGAGTTGTTTCAAGCCCCCTTTTGCCAGATTATGACTTATTTAATATTTGAGCTGTGCCTTGGCATGACAAAGGGGTATTTAGCCCTTATCGCCATGATGTTTTGTCGTTTGGTAAGGAGTTGAAATTATGGCGTTTGGTAAGGAGTTGAAATTTTGGCGTTTGGTAAGGAGTTGAAATTATGGCGTTTGGTAAGGAGTTGAAATTTTGGCGATTGGTAAGGAGTTGAAATTTTGGCGTTTGGCTAGGAGGTAAAATTCCGGCGTTTGGCTAGGAGGTGAAATTCCGGTGTTTGGTAAGGAGTTGAAATTTCGGCGTTTGGTAAGGAGTTAAAAAGATGGTTCATGAAAACATCGTGGTAATAGGGGATGATGATGTTTACTAGCATAAAAATTTCTACCCTTTCGAAGACAATTCTCATTATCATCGATGATACAAGAAGCTTTGTGGACAATGTAGATCAAGATCAGGTTGCACAGAACGTGCAGTCTGATCTTTGATCTACATGTACATCATCAATTTTTTAGATCTAGATAATAAACAAATTTTTCATCTCTTGATTTTGTAGCGAAACTGTATTTCGTCGGTTTACTTCAAAAACCTCGTAACTACAGCTTGTTTCAAGCTGTAGTTACGAGGTTTTTGAAGTAAACCGACGATTTGTTGCAATTAAAAAGATATTATTAGGTTGTTGGTTAAAAATTTAAATTACGATCTGCAAATAGTTCCCATTCGGACCAGTCTAAATTTATATTATCTGGTAGTGAACTTAAAAGCACCATGAAAGACTGCATAAAACAATAATTATTGTCAAAATTTACCGCAAACACGTGACTGTCATATTTATAAATCAATCGAAAGATAGCATGATTGCCAAATTCGTAATGTTTATTTTCAGTAATCGAATGAATTTATTTAGATTTGTTTCTTGAAATAAATAATGCAGTTCTACCAGCTTTATGTCTTTGTTTCATGATTGCCTTATGACATGCACTTGTGACGTAAATAAACAGTTTTGAAAGTATTTCAAGAATGATAATAAACAACAGAATATAAAATTACATTATTTTATTTGCATCAGTTGTTCATATTGTTTTTTTTTTTAATCTCCGCGGAAAGATAGAGCTTTTGGATTGTCCGTCCTTCCGTTTGTCCGATGTCCTTCCGTACGCACGTCTGTCCGTCCATTCGTCTGTTCGGACAGATATATTTCAAGATTCTTGACAAATGTTGATGAAATTTCATAATGGGTTTTTTTTGTCCTTATGATAGGCTATCGATATAGGCTCTACGTTTGTTGTTTATAATCTAATGAAGTGCCATAGGAAAAAGAGGCTTAATGTATATTTCCATTACGGACCAATACCAATATTGGACGAAAAAGATTATAAAACTTAATATTTATATTATCATAGGCCACTGCCAATCCACATTAGTTTCTATTTAACCATTTACCAAACTATCCCTGTTTTTTTTTTTACCCTGAGATAGAAGCCGTTTGAAAACCATATGGGAAAGAGAAAATGCTGCTTACCAAAATTTTCTCCCTTTCGCACAGTGTTCTCTATCTAGCTTGAAACAAATTTTAATTTGTTTTTAAATTAAAACCATTGTGGAGAAATAAGAAAATACTGGTAACAAGCATTTTCTCCTTTTTCCCACAATGTTTTCTACCCTGCTGGAAACAAATTTCACTCTTTAAAACAACCAGATATTGTTTGGTAAAGGGTAAAATACTCTTTAGTAATGCATTGTAACAGTCAGTTTATCATGTAAATAGGAATATATAGAATCCGTTGTGTTTCAGAAGCGACTGAGTCATGCGGTAGATGATCCTTGGAAATGCAGACAATTAACAAATAGCAGCGAACAGATTCGACTCATGTCAGCCTGCGCGGACAGCGCTGGCTGACATGAGTCGACGATAAAACAAAAGGATGGATCTGAATTAGGTTTATTTTTTTTTTTAAATATTTTGGAAGAGAAGAAAATGTTGGTAAATTACATTTTCTACTTATCCCAGAATGGTTTCGGAATTCTTCTGTACTAGTTTTGTTAAAACACAGAATCGGTTCATGCGTGATTAAATTGGTCACGTGCAATTTAAATAATGAATTTACATTTCTGACGTCATGTATTAACCGTTTAGAAATAAACATGTCACCTGGTTGATTAACTTGATTAACAAGTGACACCTCCTGGAGAGACAACGTCATTGCAGGGTTTGTTTTCTCTGTAAGCGCTTATTGCAGTATTAGAGGTTTTGACGTACAGTGTAGACCAAGATATTACTGCACGTTTGGCGTTTAGTGTGATGTTAGATCTATACTGTCAGCTATGACGTGCCGTAATTAGATAGGGCAATAATTAAAACTTGCGAAAACAAGGACTTTGTTACAGCGTAACACTTTATCAGACAAATATACATACAGACATACATACATACATACATACATACATACATACGTAGATACACAGAGCTCCAGTCTCATCGAGACGATCTAATTAGTACCCGCAGCATAGGGTTTGGAAAAAAAATAATGGCTTTAAAATGCCAGCAATCCCTCTTATCTGGAGCTATGCAAACATACATTTAACATATATACATAATACATTTTACCTACATACATACATAATTATATAGGACAAAAATGAAAGTCTGCATACATACATTTAACATATATACATTATACATTTTACATACATACATACATACATAATTATATAAGACAAAAATGAAAATTTGCCCAAACAAGAACTTTGTTACGGCGTAACACGTTATCTCATATATATCGACATACATACTCAGAGCTCCAGATAATGGGACTGATTTTCATTTCAATTGAAGTTAATTTTATTCAAGTGAACCCTATGTTATGCGTACTCATTAGAATCGTCTCATCGAGACGATTCTAATGTGTACACACAACATAGGGCTTGGAAGAAAAATGATAGATTTAGAATACCATCACTCCTTCTTATCGGTAGCTATATGCATACATACATTTTATTGGTAATCGTTAATACATTTCGCCTTTGACCATTTGCAAAAAGGGTATGGCAAATACATGTATGAAAGATGTAACATATAAACGCATTTGTAACATAATAATTAAATAATGTAATAATTAAGAATTAAGTTCTCATTGGGAAAACACAGACAAAAGAAACTATACAAGTGTATGAAAAAGCATAAAAATATAAGTTACGTAAGACATTTCCAGAAAATGAGACAGAAACTAAGGGTATGGTATTTGCTGTTCCAAGGATTGTTCTCCAATTAAAAAAGCGTTGTATATAAATAGGGCCATTCGTAATTGAGTATTTATATTTCTAGAAGAAATTATGTTATAGAACTTCTGATTCTACAGTCATCAGCATTATCTCGCGATAGATGGCATTCTACAAATACTCATCTAATTTGGGCTTTCTGGATACAAAACCGGGCTACTTTCCTACGCGACAACTATTACTTTGAATTTCATGCTAAAATAAATGTTTACTCAATAAAACGCTACCTGGTGCGATTCATTCAGCGGTGATCAGCAGTTTAGAGAAATCTGGAGCTAAAACAGGCCTGACTTTTCCTTAAACGTATTGATAAAAGCTGTTTTCTCCATTAGTACTTTAGTACTTTATAGCGCGTATTACTACAATCTCCCCAACTTTAGGGAAGGTGATGCGTCGTATCAGATATGTCATATCTCTGAAGAATATGACATGCGCAGACAACACAGTCATCAGATCACTAAGTTCGTAGACACGGTTATTTCTATCGATCCCATTTCGTCTACCTGATTCTATTTCTAAAGAGAGTGAACTAAATCTTGACTTTGTGAGACTGGCAACACGTCTGCAGCGACAAAAGGTGGGCATCTAGTGCATAACCCAATAACCAAGCCAGAATGTACAACAAATGTCCAAATTTGTTGTAGTTAGTATGAGCATAGGGCGCAGATGTCCACAAAATTGGTGGATTATTTCCACCTCGGGATTTCGTCATGTTAAATTTGTTCCTATATCTTTCCTTATCGTTTACCATCGAACTCGAATTCAAGAACTGAACATTTATAGTCTGAGAAAACTGGTGGACGGACGTTTCGGTCAAGATGTTTTGGCCACGGACGTTTTGGCCAGCTAAATGTGCATAGTAGGACGTTCTGACCAATTGCTTTAAAACACAGAAAAGCGCAATAAATGTACTTTCTATGCTTTTAAGTATATAATTTTTAATGCAGAAAAGCATAATTAGTTCATTTCATACCTGTTTTGCTTTAAAATAAGTTTTGGCCAAAACATAATTTGACTTTGATTTGCAATCTTCTATGGCAACCGTTTGAATTTTTATAATTTGTTGCAGAATATTGTTGAAAATGGAAATTTCAAGTTATTGTTACATCATTATTAATTAACAGAGATGGTAATAAACAATTAAAGCTATCAGTATAAAAGGAAAAAAACACTTGAAAGTTAGTAATTCTATTCAGTAATACTAATCAATTAAACATGAAGAGGTTTTTATTTGTTACATCATTGATAAATATTAAACTTTTAAAAAGAAACTAACCTAATACTTCATTTGTTACATCATTGATAAATATTAAACTTTTAAAAAGAAACTAACCTAATACTTCATTTATTGCAAATATATTAATTTTTCAATTCGCTACAATGTTTCTAAAATCATGTTTAATGGGGCAAAAATTCATAAAATTACATTTGGCTAAAACGTCCTACTTTGCACATTTAACCGGCCAAAACGTCCTGGCCAAAACGTCCGGGCCAAAACGTCCGTGGTCAAAACGTCCCGGCCAAAACGCCCGGGCCAAAACGTCCGTAGTCAAAACTTCCTGGCCAAAACGTCTAGGGCCAAAACGTCCTGGCCAAAACATCCGGGGCAAAAACGTCCTGGCCAAAACGTCCTGGCCAAAACGTCCCGGGCCAATACGTCCCTGGCCAAAACGTCCGGGGCCAAAATGTCTGGGGCCAAAACGTCCGTGGTCAAAACGTCCGTGGTCAAAACGTCCCGGCCAAAATGTCCCGGCCAAAACGTCCGTGGCCAAAACGTCCTGGCCAAAACGTACGTGGTCAAAACGTCCTGGCCAAAACGTCCTGGCCAAAACGTCTTACACATTTAACCGGCCAAAACGTCCGTGTTCAAAACGTCCTGGCCAAAACGTCCGTGGCCAAAATGTCCCGACCAAAACGTCCTGGCCAAAATGTCCGTGGGCAAAACGTCCGTGGCCAAAATGTCCGTGGTCGATACGTCCGTGGCCAAAACGTCCTGGCCAAAACGTCCGTGGCCAAAACGTCCGTTGCCAAAACGTCCGTGGCCAAAATGTCCTGACCAAAACATGTTTTGAGAAGCAACGACATTTTTGTCTGCAAATGCTTTCAATTTGGACAAGACTAAAAATTGGTCATTTGGTACAGGTCTAAAATAGTGCTTTTTGCAAAACTGATTTCCTCGTAACGAAACACTGGTTCGATGAAATAAGAGAAAATAATTTGTTATGAAAAAGTCGACTTTGAGAAAAAAAATAACTATCCGTTAAGATTCAAATCTTTCTCTGAGAAAATGAAAAAAGCTATTATTCTTTGCAAAGAAAATTCAAAACCAAAAAGTCTGGGCCTGTATTCACCAACCATTCTTAAGAAAGCTCTTGCTCTCATTCTCCAGAATTTTCTGAATTTGAAAGTAACATAACTTCTGATTGGCTAAACCATTTGGCTAAAAGGTTTAGCCAATCAGAAGTTGTGTTACTTTCAAATTTAGAAAATCCTGAAAAATAAGACTGAGACTATTCTTAAGAATGGTTGGTGAATACGGGCCCTGATCTTTGTTTCAAACTTTCCGATTTGGCGAGTTTTAAATCGACAGTTATTCTAGGTTAAACAGCCTAAAGGAGACAAACAAGGAATTTTCTCCACTGAAACCACCATTTTCCTTTTTACACATTGCCTTGGTATCTTGACTAAAAAATCTTTAAAGCGGACACTGTAGATTAAAATCAGACTGCACAGAATGTAGTGTCTGATCTTTAGTCTAAACTTTCCGATTTGGCGAGCTGTAGAATGCCAGATTTTCTCTTAAGACAGGACTAAAGAGAAAGAAAATATGGTCTTCTCTGAAACAACCATTTGTCAATTTGGGTGAGTAGGTCGACTAATGATTCTCTAAGCGGACAGTGCAGATCAAGATCAGACCTCACAAAACGCGTAGACTGATCTTTGATATAAACTGTCCGATTTACTAACAATAAATTTTCTATGGCGAGTCATTAAACATAGCTCCAGATAACAGGGGAGTGATGGTATTCTAAATCCATTATTTCACTTCCAAACCCTATGTTGTGGGTACTCATTAGAATCGTCTCGTCGAGACGATTCTAATGAGAACCCATAACATAGGGTTTAGTGGAGAATTTTTAATATTTTTCAATTCTGTAATCAAAATCACTCCCTCTATATAGAGCTCTGTTACATTCTATGTTAAAACGGTGCAAAGGAGAAAAGCAAATATTTTCTCCTCTGAAACCACCATTTCTCTCCTAATACAATTGCCCTTCGAGACAATTACTGAGGATAATAATTTAGGAAGATGATTATTATTCGGCGTCCTAACTGGTAACGCATCTCATCGCAAAGATTGCCTTTTTTTGCTATCTGGAAGATTTAAGTAATGTTTCTTTGGCCCGTGTGAGTGATGGCTCATTCGCCTCAAAGAAGCACTTTCTGACAAATTGCCATCGATTCCCTTTCTCTCCATTTTCCGTTCCCTTTTTTCTCGTTATTCCTTGGTCCAGAGCTGTGAGTACAAGCTGGTAATATTTGAACGTACAAGGAATAACATTAAAGAAAGATGTCAGCGCAAAAGTGATTTAATTACAAGGTAAGCAGACACTGTTATAAAACCTGTACAACAGTTTGGCAACAGACCATGCACATGACGAACTTTGCTAATAGATCAACAGAAAAATTAAAAATTGTTGGAAATAAAGCTACAATTGAAAATATATGTACCTGGGAGAAAAAAAGATGTAGGAATACATTTCTTTTAATCCTTTCCCAAACGACAAATTTTGGACTATTCCAAACCGAAAGAGTTTGCAGACGACAATTTTAGATTTAGAGAAAATGGCAGAAAGTTCTCAAAAAGGGTAGAAAACACTGTGGGAAAAGGAGAAATTGCTCGTTACGAGCAATTTCTCCTTTTCCCACAGTGTTTTCAAAAGACTTTTACTGCAGACACGTAACAACCAGGGCTTGTTTGGGAAAGGGTTTTAAAAAAAATCAAGCGCCTAAATATGTGTTTTTTCTTTTTCGTTTTATTTTCCGTTCTTAATTTTTTTTCTCCACAATTTTTTGCCAAATAAATTGTCTACAGGTTCTATTTATAGGGAATTTCATACGTATGTTTGGATATTTTATGCACATTATAAATGACACATATTTTTTTTCTCATTTAAAAAACTTCTTTTTATCAAACCAGCATTGAGTTTAAACCTTTTTATCACATTCTTAAATCTTACCATTTAAAACTTTTGAGTATATAGAGATTGCCCTGTAACTCGATAATGCCCTTTATGCATACTTCTTAATTCAGTTCTTATCATTTAAAACTTTTGAGCATATAGGGATTGCCCTGTAACTCGATGATGCCCTTTATGCATTAAATTTTCTTAATTCAGTTCTTTTATTGTCATTCAAACTTTATTCAGTTTAAACAACCCCTCGTTTACTATCTTTTTAACAAAGATATGCGCGCTAAATGACCAAAGCTGTCGATGCGCCATAAAGCAAGATTCATTCATTCATACGTATGTTTGGCATGATAAGGGATAGCTTTAAGGTATTAGACCCATGGCACTTCTAGTGCAACATGGAATAAAATTTCTTGACAGTTGATAAATACGGATTTATACAGATATAATACTTTTGCACATTTTTAATCGACCAGAAATTCCTTTGATGTCTATCTTGAAATTATTTGTTGATACTGTACTGTCGTTAGTTTCCAGAAATGGGAGGAAATTATTATCTCCCTTTGTAATGAGAATATAGTTGTTTTACATTTATGAATGTTAATTCTAAGAAGAAAGAAAAGGAAAAAGTAGCTCGATTATTGAAATACTAGAATAATACTCATTTTCAATCATAGCAAATTTTGTAGCATAATATAGTAGAAGTAGCTGTTTTCTATTACGGGTTCACTCCCTTAAAATCATCTTCGCAAGCCAAGGGTTACGATCTACTACGAGCTTGATTTCGACGATCACCCGATACGCATTTTCATTGGTTGCAGCCAGCTCTAACTGCATCAAATCAAATCGCTCGTAGCATTTAATCTTTCATAAAAATAGAACAGGGTCGCGATAAAAATAGAAGGTAAACATGAATACCTCCGTACATTTAAATTGTCGTCTGCAAATGCTTTTAATTTGGACCAGTCTATAATTTTGTCGTTTGGTAAAGAGTTAAACCCTTTGTCTTTCCCAAATCACTAAGACTCAGTAGAAATGAAAGCACCTACAGACCACAGCTCGGACATTTGATGTATGAACTGTTTTCATAGCAATATGTTTGGAAAGATTTAGATTGAAAATTGTAAGTCGTGTACTCTTGTTGTAGGAGGAGTCTTTTTATTCTTTGAGCGATAATGCAGCCTACTTCCGGCAAAGAACATTATTTCGCGCTAGTGGTATTCTACAACATCTATCTAATTTGGGCATTCTGCGTACAGAATCGATCTATTTTTCTATCCGACAACCGTTACTTTGAATTTCAAACTAAAATAAACGTTTACCCAATAAAACGCTTCCTGGTGCGATTCCTTCAGCTATGATCAGCTGTTTAGAGAAATCCGGGGCTAAAACAGGCCTGGTTTCCCCTCAAAACATATTGATAAAAGCCATTTTCTCCATTGCTATTTCATATCGTGTATTACTACAATCCCCCAAATATTGGGGAAAGTGAAGCGTCACATCAGACGGGTCTAATCTTCGAATAATATGACATGCGCACTTGCGCAGACAACGGGCAAAGAAATGTTCGATCAACAACCGTTATATGGCGGAGGGTTTGATCCATTGATCACATGAGGTGTGCCAAATATGGGCATACAGAGATATAGTTGATGGAAGAGAATGCAACTGTCATAGCCTCTACATGCAATTTGAATCTGTTCCTCAGCATAGGTCGATTTCTTTTTAAATAAATTAATGTTTGGCCTCATTTAAAGACGTGACCTGTACAATGGTGTTTAACCCTTTACCAAATAAGCACTGGTTTTCACGACCCTGGAAAGGAAAACTTCTGAAAACCTTACGGGAAAAGGAGAAAATGCTTGTAACCAGCATTTTCTCCTTTTCCCGCAGGCTTTTCTACCCTTTCAGTGACAAATTTCATAAATCGAGACACTTTTAATTTGTCGCCTGCAATTGCTTTCAATGTGGACCAGTCTAAATATTGTCGTCTGGTAAAGAGTTAAGGACTGCCTTTGAAAGGCGCTCACTTCGAACAAATCTGTCAAAATGCGACAAATGCAAACATATCTGTTTCATGAATCAGATGTCACTTCCGTCTCAAACTACAGTCAGCAATGGTCAACGGAGCATTGCCATAGTAACGCACGTGCCGATTTTTTTTCATTTGTCAACGAGTTTGACATGTCAACGTTTGCACCATTAATGTAATTAACCACAGTTAGCGAGGATGTCTTCACCAAGGGCGGATATTGTTAAATTTGACCGTCAAATAAAATGCACAGGCGTGGTTGGTCCGGATTTGATGGAGTGCTAAATATGAATAATGTTGTTACTTTTTTACCACTCGATCTGGATGTTAACAAACCTGACATAACCTGCTTTTGAAAAACATTGTGGGAAAAAAGGAGAAAATGCTAGTAACCAGCATTTTCTCCTTTTCTCCACAATGTTTTCTGTCCTATTAAAGACAACTTTCATAAGTTGGGCCACCTGTTATTGTCATCTGCAAATTCTTTCAATTTGATTAAATTAGAAATTTTGTCGAATGCTAACTAGTTAAACACTTTTTTGTGCATTATTAGGTTGTTGCACTTAGCTGTTTGGATTTATGGGGTTTTTTATGATATTGATTTGAATTTTACAACGCTGTAGCTCCTGGTTGTTATGTTTTTATGCTACTGGTAAACCAGTATTTATTCGATTTGTATGAAAACGTTTTACCTCCACCCCCATCCCTGTTAACTGCTTTTAGACTTGTGTTTTTCGATGCTTTGTCTTTAGAACCGACTGAATGCCATGCCTTTTGGCTCTCGCACAGTCTAGACTTTTAACATTCTCACGGCTTGTGTTTCGATGCCCCATCACAGTGTTGCCTTTGAAAATTCTCAAAGCTTTGCCTTTCGACTTCCTTGCAGTCTCGCCTTTCTATATTTTTATAGCCTTTCATACGGATTCTCTAACACCCTTGCATTTGTAGACTTTTACTAGTATTTCCTCGCGTTTATAAACCATCTCACTGCCTTCCTTTTACCTGCATTTCAAACTTTGCTTTTTGACAAGGAACCAACTCCCGCACTGCCTTGCCTTTTGACGCTATCGCTGTCTTGCCTCATGTTATTCTCCCAGGCTCGCTTTTGGATACTCTTATGGACCCGCCTTAGGACACTCTTATTGCCTATATTTCATATCCCTTACTGCGTTGCCTTGTACAGCCTTGCGTTATACACTGTCGCACTGCCGTGCCATGTACACTGTCGCACTGCCGTGCCATGTACACTCTCGCACTGCCGTGCCATGTACACTGTCGCACTGCCGTGTCATGTACACTCTCGCACTGCCGTGCCATGTATACTGTCGCACTGTCGTGCCTTTTCCACTGTAGCACTGCCTTGCCTTGTACACTATCGTGCCTTGTCCACTCTTGCACTGCGGTGCCTTGTCCACTCTCGCACTTCCTCGCCTTGTTCACTCTCGCACTGCCTACATTCTGGCACTGCCACTCTCCCACTGCCGTGCGTTATACACTCTCCCACTACCGTGCCTTTTCCACTTTCGCACTGCCGTGCCTTGTCCACTCTCGTCCTGCCGTGCCTTGTCCACTCTGGCACTGCTGTGCCTTGTCAACTTTCGCACTGCCGGGACTTGTCGACTCTCGTCCTGCCGTGCCTTGTATACTCTCACACTGCCTTGCATTGTACACTCTCACACTGCCGTGCCTTGTCCACTCTCGCACTGCCTTGCATTGTCCATTCTCACACTTCCTTGCCTTTTCCACTCTCATCCTGCCATGCCTTGTCCACTCTCGCACTCCTGTGCCTTTCCCACGCTCGCACTGCCGTGCCTTGTCCAGCCTCGCACTGCCTTGCCTTGTCCACTCTCGCACTGACCCTGCCTTGTCCACTCTTGCACTTCCTTGCCTTGTCCACTCTTGCACTGCCTCACATTCTGGCACTGCCACTCTCCCACTGCCGTGCCGTATCCACTCTCGTCCTGCCATACTTTTCCACTCTCGCACTGCCGTGCCTTGTCCACTCTCACTATGCCGTGCCTTGTCAACTCTCGTCCTGCCGTGACTTGTCCACTCTCGCACTGCCGTGTCTTGTCCACTCCCACACTGCCGTGCCTTTGTCCACTCTCGTCCTGCCGTACTTTTCCACTCTCACATTGCCATGCTGTGTCCACTCTTGCACTGCCGTGCATTTGACCACCCTCGCACTGTCCACTCTCGCACTGCCTTGCCTTGTCCACTGTCTCGCACTGCCGTGCCTTGTCCACTCTCGCACTGCCGTGCCTTTTCCACTCGAACTGCTGTGACTTGTCCACTCTCGTCCTTCCGTGCCTTGTCCACTCTTGAACTGTCGTGCCTTATCCACTCTCACACTGCCATGCCTTAGTTCACTGTTGCAAATCCTTTCATTATACACTCTCATACTATCATGCCTTGTCCACTCTCGCACTGCCGTGCCTTGTCCACTCTCACACTGCCGTGCCTTGTCAACTCTCGTCCTGCCGTGACTTGTCCACTCCCGCACTGTCATGCCTTGTCCACTCCCGCACTGCCGTGCCTTTGTCTACTCTCGTCCTGCCATACTTTTCCACTCTCACACTGCCATGCCGTGTCACACTGCCATGCCGTGTCCACTCTCGCACTGCCGTGCATTTGACCACCCTCGCACTGCCGTGCCTTGTCCACCCTCGCACTGCCGTGCCTTGTCCACTCTCGCACTGCCGTGCCTTGTCCGCTCTCGCACTGCCGTGCCTTGTCCGCTCTCGAACTGCTGTGACTTGTCCGCTCTCGTCCTTCCGTGCCTTGTCCGCTCTCGAACTGTCGTGCCTTGTCCACTCTCACACTGCCTTGCCTTGGTTCACTCTTGCAAATCCTTTCATTATACACTCTCATACTACCATGCCTTGTCCACTCTCGAACTGCCGTGCTTTGTCCAGTCTCACACTGTCATGTGTTGTCCACTCTCGCACTTCCCTGCCTTGTCCACTCTCACTTTGCCGTGTGGTATACAATCTCGCACTGCCGTGCCTTGTCCACTCTCGCACTGCCGTGCCTTGTCCACTTTCACAATGACTTGCGTTATACACTCTCGCATTGCCGTGCCTTGTCCAGTCTCGCACTGCCGTGCCTTGTACACTCTCGGTCTACTTTCTGTTGTACACTCTCGTACTGCCGTGCCTTGTACACTCTCGCTATGCCTTGCCTTGTACACACTCGTCCTGCCGGGCCTTGTCCACCCTTGCACTGCCCTGCCTTGTACACTCTCGCTATGCCTTGCCTTGTACACACTCGTCCTGCCGGGCCTTGTCCACCCTTGCACTGCCCTGCCTTGTACACTCTCGCTATGCCTTGCCTTGTACACACTCGTCCTGCCGGGCCTTGTCCACCCTTGCACTGCCCTGCCTTGTACACTCTCGCACTGCCATGCCTTGTCCACTCTCGCCCTGCCGTGCCTTATCCACTGTTGCACTGCCTTGTGTTATACACTATCGTCATGCTGTGCGTTGTTCAGTCTCACACTGCCGTGCCTTGTACACTCTCACACTTTCTTGCATCTTGGTTTACACTCTTCGCAAAGCTACACTCGTAGGTCTCACTTGTGAAAAGATGAAAGTAAAATATGATAAATTGACAACTTTTTTTGTGAGCGATATGACACAAAAACCGCCAACCTTGTAGAATATCAATTTCGCAATGTATCGTTTTCAAATTTACAATCTTAAGTGAAATCATACAAATATTGAATATACAAGCCACCCTTCCCTTTTATACACAGAGGTATCGTAATGAGATGGTTAATGTATTTGAAAAAAAATCGTTCTACAAACTTCTATTGCACTCTGTTACCATCTTCGCCAGCCAAGTTTACGATCACTACGTGGATCTTACCTTGGCGGATTGAGCTTGATTTTTATAACACCCCTCCATACACCTTTTCATTGGATGCAGCCAGCTCTAGCTGCATCGAATAAAATCGCCCGTAGCATTTCATCTTTTATAAAAATAGAACACAGTCTCTACCTTTCGAATATAGGTAAAACATGGAAACCCACGTGCATGTCTGCTTATCGCTTCATGTGTATTCGTAAGCGGTTTGTAAAACGATATTTTATTTGCTATTAAAAACATGATGTAAAGGGGAGTAATAACCAGCATCCAATAGAGGGCGCATCACAGGAATCTCAAAATTGGGCTCAATCAGCCAAGGGAAGATCCACGTAGTGATCGTTAACTTGGCTCGCGAAGATGCTCTGTTACGGGAGACCACTCTTTCATGCATGGCTTTGTCCCGATTTAGATACAATGCCTGTCAACTGCCTTGTGGAGATATCTCCTTGGCTCAGTGGTTATGGTATTAGTCTTTTAAACCTCGAACATCTTTGCAAGCCAAGGCTGACGATTCACTACGCTACTCTACCCTTGGCGGATGGTGCTTGAGTTTTACATCCCCCCGATACGCGTTTTCATTGGATGCAACCAGCTCTAACTGCAACGAATGAAATCTCTCGTAGCATTTCATCTTTGATAAAAATAGAATAAGGTCGCGACCTTTCGAATAGAAGGTAAACATGGAAACCCACATGGATGTCTGTTTATCGCTTCATGTAGAATAATTATTTTTGTAAGCGGTTTGTAAAACGATATTTCATTGGCTTTCCAAAATATGATGTAAAAGGGGGGGGTAATAACCGACATCCAATAGAGGGCGTATCGCAGGAATCTCGAAATCTGGCTCAATCAGACAAGGTGAAATCCACGTAGTGATCGTAACCTTGGCTCACCAATATTAACCTCGAATAACGAGGAAATATATAAGCCCGTCGTGTGTTCGAAGCCCGCCAGATGCAGTTTGTATATCAGCTATGCATTTGTTGCGAACTTTCATGTTCATAAGAACTCGTGAACGCCAAAAAAAAATCTTACAGCATTAATCTCGCCAGAGGTTCACTTGATAGCAGTTTACTATGCATAGATACGTTTAATGAACTTTATCTCAAAATGCTAAATGATGTCAGATCCTAGATGTATCTGATAGAAAATGTCCTTGCTTTGGTCGGTAGGTCTACTTCTTATAAGCTAGATACGTGTCGTTGCTATCTTTATAATGTTTAACCCTTTACCACATGACAAATTTTGGCCCCATCCAAGTCCAAAGCATGTGCAGATGCAAAACTTGGAAGATGCTGAAATTGTGGAAGATATAGAAAAAGTGATAGAAAACATTGTGGTAAAAGGAGAAAATGCCGGTAGACAGTATTTTCTCTTTTTCCCACAATGTTTTCAGAGGTTCTGTTTCTCAAGATCGTCAAAAAGTCGCCATTGTGAGGTAAAGGGTTAAAAATACCGTCATTAATAAATACATAGATCTAGACCTGCATTGATGTTGTTTCTGCTTGCTATTGCTGTTCGGTCTCGCGCGTTATCAAATTTCTTCACACTTCCTGAACTCTGCGATAATCGTGTCCTATACTTTTGACGTAAAAAGAGGTCGATATAAATCTAAGATCAAACGTTGTGTCTGATCTTCATCTATGAAGTCTGTAACAGACCAGGGTCCGTATTCACCATCCATTCATAAAAAGATTCTCAGTCTCGCTCTCCAAGCTTGTCCGAACTTGAAAGTAACATAACTTCTGACTGGCTAAATCAGAAGTTGTGTTATTTTCAAAGTTAAAAAAAAAATATGCAGATTAAGACTAAGAATGTTAAGAATGGTTGGTGAACACGGGCCCAGCTTAAGAACATTTCTAGTCATTATTCTTGAGACTTTGAATGTGAAAGTAACGGAACTTCTGATTGGCAAAACCAAACGATGTGATTTAGCCAATCAGGAGATATGTTACTTACACAGTCAGGAAATCTTTAAGAATAAAACAAAAACGCTCTTAAATATGGTTGCTGAATATGGGTCATGGTTTCACATAGGGTTTTTAAAGGGTTAAATCTTTTTAGCGAAGAACACGGCAGTTTTTGTGTGAAATTTCGAGCTGTAGATCTATCGTTTGTTTGTTTTTATGCCTTAATTTCACCGTTAATTAATTACGGCTAAAACAGCGTTGACATTTCTAATTAAACATTTAAATTACGATCACCGTGTCAGTGCTCATCATGGGCGGTGAACTAACTTGATTGTCAAATAAACCTTTGAATAACGTGTCAGCCTCGTTCTGGTGTCAGACTCGATTTGATGCCTGTCACCATGGATACATCGGTGCACTTGTCTGGATGCAGACGACTTATAGAATAAATGAAAATTTATAGATTTGAATTCTTCATGTCTCTCTGTTGATACATTTATTTAAACCAAGATTTTCAAGGGGAAGAAATGCTGGCATGGCGATATAGGAAGATATTGATGATACTTTGTATCAACAACATCATCGTCATCATCATGCATGCATGATGATGACGATGATGTTGTTGATACAAAGTTAATCTTCTAACAAACCTCATACTTTACAAAGTCCTAAATAAGTCATAGCTCGTGATTATCTTATGGACAAATATTTCTTTATTTAGAGTCACTTGTAAAATAACGTAATAATGTTTCTCTTCCTAGAACTACCAATTATCACTTTGTGTTCGATTATTCAAAAACCAGGTCAGTCATGATGAGTAGCCATGTTATACATGTAGATAGAAGTAAGAGTTTCAAACATGTGGCGATGAGATCGTCAAAGCCGTGTTCAAAGACAAAGTGTGCACAAATGCAGTGGCCCAAAAGACGAAGTTGTGAGAAAGTGTCCAATGACAAGGCTAAATACCGGTATCTGTATGTACCCAAGGGCAAGGCAGTACGAGAGTGTACAAGACAAGGAAGTGTGAGAATGGAGAAGGCAAGGCAGTGCGACAGTGTACAAGGTACGGCTGTGCGAGAATGGACAAGGCACGGCAGTGCGAGTGTGGACAAGGCACGGCAAGTTGAGAGTGGACAAAGGCACGGCAGTGGACCAGTGGAAAAGGCACGGCAGTGCGAGAGTGTATAACGCAAGGCAGTACAAGAGTGGACAAGGCACGGCAGTGCGAGCGCGGACAAGGCAGTGCGAGAGTGGACTAGGCACGGCAGGGCGAGAGTGAACAAAGGCACGGCAGTGCGAGAGTGTACAAGGCAAGGCCGTGCCCCAGTGGAAAAGGCACGGCAGTGCGAGAGTGTACAAGGCAACGCGTGAACCAGTGGAAAAGGCACGGCAGTGCGAGCGTGTACAAGGCACGGCAGTGCGAGCGTGGACAAGGCACGGTAGGACGAGCCTGGAAAAGGTACGGCAGTGCGAGAGTGTACAAGGCACAAGTATGAGGATGTACAAGACAAGGTACGGCAAGACGAGAGTGGACAAGGCAAGGCAATGCGGGAGTGGACAAGGCACGGCAGTGCGAGCGTGGACAAGGCACGGTAGGACGAGCCTGGACAAGGCAAGGCAGTGCAAGAGTGGACAAGGCATGGCAGTGCGAGAGAGTGGACAAGGCACGGCAGTGCGACAGTGGACAAGGCACGGTAGGACGAGCCTGGACAAGGCAAGGCGGTGAGAGAGTGGACAAGGCACGGGAGAGCGAGAGTGGACAGGGCACGGCAGTGCGAGATTGGACAAGGCACGGCAGTGCGAGAGTGGTTAACGCATTTTCTCCTTTTCCCACATTGTTATCAGAAGGCTTCTATCTCAAGGTCGTAAAAACCAGGGATTGTTTGGTAAAGTGTTAATAAACACAAAAATTGAAAAGTAGAACTGATCGTTTCATAACGTAAAATAGGTAAAGTGTTTTACATCGCTTTTTTAAAACACTCTCGCGTGATCTGATGTAATGTTGTTCCACGTGACTGAATATTTGACTGGAGATTGAGATTGCTAAAGTGATAGCTTTTATTTATTATCCTTAAATTTCATTAGTTTGAAATATCCTTGTTTTACTTCTGAAGCACATACAGACATATAGATATCGTCGGTAATGATTAGAAACAACCGGAAAAAAAGCGAGAATTAGGTCCTCAGGTCCCGTTCCACGCTGTTACGACGTTTTTTAAACCAACCGTTACTTTGAATTTCAAAATTAGATAAACTTTTACTCAAGAAAACGCTGACCGATGCGATTCATTTCTGCTATGATCGGCTAGTATGTAACTTAAGCATCGGCCATTTATTAACCCATTACCACACAATCCCTACTTTTGACGCCCCTTAGAAAGAAGCCTTTTGAAAACACTGTGGGAAAAGGAGAAAATGCTGGTAACCAGCATTTTCTCCTTTTCCCACAGTGTTTTCTACCCTTCTCAGAACAAAGTTCAGTTTTTTAGTCACCTTTATTTTGTCGTCTGCTAATGCTTTCAATTTGGACCAGTCTAAAATTTTCTTGTGTAGTGAAGAGTTAAAACATCCCCTACAGGCTTTGGTAAAAGTTTAATAGCTTCGGTATAAGCCCTACATTACCTGGTTGTACGGTGCTGGGTGATGCGTCATAGCAGATACCCATTATCTCCCGCTAGATGGCACTCTATAAATACTCATCTATCTGATATGGGCATCCTGGGTACAGAACCGAACCACTTTCCTACGCGACAACCGTTACTTTTAATTTAAAACAAAAAAAAGGTTTACCCAATAAAACGCTACCTCGTGCAATTCACTCAACTATGATCACCAGTTTAGAGAAATCTGTTGCTAAAGCAGGTCTCATTTCTCCTCAAACGTATTGATACGTAAAGGCCATTTTCAACATTGCTACTTTATAGAGCGTAATATTTACAGTCAGCCCGCTTTCGGGGCTAGTAGTGATGCGTCATATAAGACAGTCGAATCTTCGAAGACTATGACATGCGCAGACAACGAGCAGATAGGTCCAATCTTCGAAGATTTTGACATGCGCAGACAAAGACATTGTGGTCAAAACGCCATGAACCATGGCAGGAACGGCAAAAGCTCTGTAGAAACGCCCTGGTCGCCTTGATCAAAGCTTTGATAGCCACTTCACGCCGTGTGTTTTGACCTCAAATTTTGTCATCTGGTAAAGAGTTAAGAACAGTTGTTCAAACCACAAAGGGAAGCTGATGATTTCTATGATCAGTTTTTAGTGCTTTGATTGCCTTCAACAAACCCCTCCCCTTTTTGGCATAGCTGGTTGTGCTCACCATTCAAAAGTGTTTTCAGCTAAATTTCCCTTTCTTTGTAGTGTCCCGATTTTAAATGGGCCGACGGAACAGAACAATTGACCTAATTTTTCATATCGATAAGAAAATGAATGAACAGAAATTTGCGATTGGTAAAAAATGTAGACATGTTTATTCTAAGTGCTCCTGTGGTCAAAGATGTTGTCAAGTTTATATTAAGGACCTCTGTGGTCAAAAATGTCATGTTTATATTAAGGACCTCTGTGGTCAAAAATGTTGTCATGTTTATATTAAGGACCTCTGTGGTCAAAAATGTTGTCAATTGTATTCCAAGGTCCCTTGCATATTTGCTGACAATTTTACGCCGTCTATCTTTTATTTAAAGATATTCATTCTCCATTTTATTTTTGTAGAATTTAAAAGTTGATAGAGTGCATATTAGATCATTGTCAGCGAGGGAAGTTACCGTTGATTTTTTTTGTGACTGTTTTTATATTTTTCGTCGGGCGGTTAGACAAACCCTATCATTGATACCTATACACCGGTCCCTACAGGAAGTGCACGCAATATTTATACACATGGCTTCACACATTAACACTTTGGCTGAGTATCGCGACTTCAGCGGACTCTTTAGAATCTTTAGCGGACAGTGTAGAATCAAGATCAGACTGCACAGAACGTGCAGTCTGATCTTGGATCTACACTGTCCGATATGGGGATATTTTTTCCTTTACAAAAATCAAAGTTTGAAATTGCTGAATTTCGGTGTATTGTTATTGGCTTCTTGAAAGTTATATTTCACTTATATAGCAAGGGTTTCCACTTAGGCTGTTCAGTACAAAATGGGTCGCTGTCTACTCTGTCATTTTCGAACAATCGTCAAAATATTAGACTCGTCCAAATTGAAAACATATCGAGGGGAGAAATCGAAACTATTCCATCTTCGTTTTGGAAAATTCTACAGGAGAGGGAAACCACCCCATTTCTGTGAAAATCACGGTTAGATCATCTTGTGGAATTAATTCAAAGAATTAAACGCAACATATTTACTTGTGAGACTACTTATGAAAACTAGTGGAACGAACATTTCACATGTTAACAAGCATTTGTAGCAAACACGTGTTTTTCGTTTTACGTAACTATTGCTTATATCGTCGGTTTACTTCAAAGACCTCGTAACTACAGCTTGTTTCAAGCTGTAGTTACGAGGTTTTTGAAGTAAACCGACGATATACTTCCATCAAATTAATTGTTAACGTAAATTTTTCGAGACAAACAATAGTCCTATACTGCTTCCAAAATGTATGGGACATTTCGTTCACAAAACTGGAAAAGTTTGAAAAGACGGGAAAAAAATTACCTGTTATGTTAATAGAATATTTGTGGTTAAGGAATTTATTATGTTAAAAAGATTTTTGTAGTAATGGATAGGGCACACTAACGGGATTCGTGTTTTTAAATCTAGGCCTAGTTCGAGCGCTTACTATAGACTCTATAGTTCAACTATAATTCGCGAAAACTGTTACTGGTTTAACCATAGTGACGTCATTCCCGGACTATGGTCGAACTCACGAGTTTGGAAAGGTCTGTCTAGAACCAATATGGCGGACAAAAGGTGAGTAAGCACGAGACTGTTGTGATGGAAGTCGGTGTTGACAATATAGGAATTATAAATCGATTAACATTTGCTCGCCGTGGAAATATTTGAGTACAATTTATACACAGGTGTTAAATTTCTTAATTTTTTATTGGATTACAAGCTTTTCAATTGATGGTATTTTGCCAAATCAATGTTAAATCCATAAAAGTTAACATCAGTCAATGAAATGGCCTGAAGTTCGCCATTTTGTTGGAGGGTATTGCGTTTTCTCGACTATAGAATCTAGACATGCGCACTTGGAAAACTATAGTCAAACCATGGTTTCCGCTCGAACTAGGCCCTAATTACCATTTTGAATACGTTACGTCAACATTCACTGGAGTATAACATCGGATAGGGCCATCTAGATTGTCCCAGCATGGAACACAACGATGTCCCAAGCTCCCAATAGTATTCTACAGGATCTGATGTCGTACTTCTTGTAATACTGTACACGTTTACCGTCTATTACCGTATAGGATGGAATCATATCGGAGGGTATCACGTAGCTGTATTTGTCTCAATTAGGGTTAATACACACTGGACACTACTATCGAGAAAACATACCAGTTCTCTATGATGCCCCTTTTCCTCCAAGACGCGTGCCGCGTTCGCTTTCCAGGATGATAATGCAAGGGCTCCCCATGCAAGGATTATCAGAGACTATTTTCAGTATCAAAATACCCGACATTTTCCCAGGCCAGCGATGTACCCAGGACTCGTATTCACCAACCATTCTTTTTAGCGTTCTTTGTCCTATTCTCCATAATTTTCTACATTTGTAAGTAACACAACTTCTGATTGGCTAAACCTAATTCATGAGCTATGTAAAGCATTACAAGTTGGGTTCTATAAAAGTGAAGCCAGAAGAGATCAGCATCAATGTTCTCAAAAAGTTTATTGGCTTTTGATTTCAATGTATTTTGGTACATAAACAAGTAAAAAAGCCACCACGTACAAACCTCATAAACCTCATAATGCTAAAGTACATGACGGTCATGTTACCTTCTTGTCGCGTCTCTAGTTCGATGGTCTTCTTTCTCTTTTTTAATGAAATTCTTCTTAGTTTTTCTTCTGCTTGGTTTTATTTGCTTGATGAAAGATTATAATTATTTGAGAGGTGATGAAAGATTATAATTATTTGAGAGGTTTGCAGCCATGACAAATTAAGATCTTTTTTGAAATTCATCATATAAAAATAGACCACGTCTGTTTCCTGTTTCGGTTTTTCGATTTTGCTCTATTTACAAAACCGTGACGAAACAGACTGTATATCAGAATAATTTCACAAGAAAAATGATTTTTGACAGCAAATTCTTTGGCAGTCTGCCTTTTAAACCTACCACTGTTGGAAAACAAATCTCGCACTATTAGACGTCTCATTTGGAGCACGAGACGTAGATGTGTTGAGTGCTGCGACATTTGACGTGGTCCTAGTCGGTGCTGACCTCGTATGATTGGATTCAAAACAGTATTACGGAGAGCATGCATTTAAGTGTCTATAGATTCAATTTCAATTGTAAATGTTTAATATCATGTTTAAATATAAAAGGTAAAAGTTATAATAATCTTTTCAAGTTTTTCCCTTTGAAATGAAATATGCCCTCCCTTGTGTCAACAGTCTATATGATCAAGGTATTACAGTGTACGTTTTACACTAAGTATGCTAAATTTTGTGGCCCTTTGCGGACGGTGAACGTCAAGATCAGACTGCACAGAACGTGGAGTCTGATCTTGGATCCACACTGCCCGATAAGGCGATATTATTCGCAAAAACGTAACTTTGAAATAGCAATTTTTGGGGGTTTTTTTTACAATAACATTTCATTTTATATTTGAGCAGGGTTAAGGTTAATGGTTAAAATGTGATTTGTTTTTTGAATGAAAAACTTTGGAAATTTTATACAATTCTCCTGTATATTTATCCCTCCTGACAAACGATATGTCCTCGTAATGTTTTGTAACCATTTTCATTGAGGTATGTTTTTTCGTTTTTCTTTAACTCCTTACCGGACGGTGTAATTGTAATCTCATCTGTATTTAAAGCAAGTGCAGGCTTGGAAAACAATTGAGGTTGAAATTATTTGTATATCCTTTAAAGGGTGTAACACGTTGCCAAAAAATAAGAAATTACTACTGGCAAGAATTTCGTCCATTTTACATTTTAAACAGTTCATCTGTCGAATTTGAAAGACATTGAATTATTAAGTTAAAAAGATGAGTTTCTTGTTACAGATTTCAGCTGGAAGTTGAAGTGTTAGGAGTCAAGCGTAACGAGAAAGAAAACCAGCAACAAGCCTTTGACAGTTGACAATATTAATTAATGAATAAAGACATAAGAATACAATAAGAGGTAAGTTTGAATGAAATTTTGACAATTTTTAATCTTAGAACAAGAAATATAATAAGTCCCCCAACATTAGAAATATGTTTAGACTTCATAAAATATGAAATTTCTGGTTCCTAATACCAAAATTAATAATAGTTTTAACCTGCAAATGGATATGAGCAGCCTGTTTAAGAAATAAATAATTCCAACTTACAGATCTATATTTCAATTTAAATCCAACACTTTTCACTAATTCTGTATCCGCAAAGCCACAATTCTAAGTTCAAAATCCAAATCACCAAGTAAGTCACTCCTTCTTATAACATGAAATTGGAATATTCTAGATCAGTCTTTTTCAAAAGGATGACAACAAGATGTTTATTGACGTGGATTGATAAACAACTACTGTAGGGCAGGAGCAGATACTGACAGAAACTTAACGTCTATGGTAGGACCAGATAATAATAGATACTTAAGGCCTATCGTAGGAGCAGATGGTAATAGATACTTAACGTCTATGGTAGGAGCAGATTGTGATAGAAACTTAACGTCTATGGTAGGAGCAGGAGTGGTAGATACTAAACGCCTGTCGTGGGAGCAGATTGTGATAGAAACTTAACGTCTATGGTAGGAGCAGAGAGTGACAGATACTAAACGCCTATGGTGGGAGCAGATTGTGATAGAAACTTAATGTCTATGGTAGGAGCAGGAGTGGTAGATACTAAACGCCTGTCGTGGGAGCAGATTGTGATAGAAACTTAACGTCTATATTAGGAGCAGAGAGTGATAGATACTAAACGCCTGTCGTGGGAGCAGATGGTGATAGAAACTTAACGTCTATGGTATGAACAGGAGTGGTAGATACTAAACGCCTATGGTGGGAGCAGATGGTGATAGAAACTTAACGCCTATGGTGGGAGCAGATGGTAGGAGCAGATGGTGATGGATATTTAACGTCTTAGGTAGAAGCCAATGGTGATAGATACTTAACATCTACAGTAGGAGCAGAGAGCGATACATACTTAACGTCAATAGTAGGAGCATAAAATTATAGATACTAAAAGCCCATGATAGTGATAGATACTTAACGCCTGTGGTAGAAGCAGATAGTGATAGATACTTAATGCCTTTGATAGGAGCAGATGATAGAAAATTAACGCCTTTGAAAGGATCAGAACGTGAAAGGAGAAGATAGTGATAGATACTAAACGCATACAAAAGGAGCAGATGGTGATGGAAACTTAACGTCTATGGTTGGAGCAGAGGGTGATAGATACTTAACGCGTATAAAAGGAGCAGAGAGTGATAGATACTTAACGCCTATGAAAGGGGCAGAGAGTGATAGATACTTAATGCCTATGTAAGGAGCAGATGGTGACAGAAACTTAACGCCTTTGAAAGAAGCAGGTGGTGATAGATACTTAACGTCTGTGGTAAGAACAGATGGTGATGGATATTTAACGTCTATAGTAGGAGCAGATGGTGACAGAAACTTAACGCCTTTGAAAGAAGCAGGTGGTGATAGACACGACAGCTCTGGTAAGAACGGATGGTGATGGACACTTTACGTCTACAGAAGGAGCAGATGGTGATAGATACTTTAACGGCTTAGGTAGGAGCAGATGGTGCGAGATACTTAACACCTACAGTGGGAACAGAGAGGGAAAGATACTTAATGTCTATTGTAGGAGAATATGGTGATAGATACTTAACAACGGCTTCGGTAGGAGCAGATGGTACGAGATACTTCACACCTATAGTGGGAACAGAGAGTGAAAGATACTTACTGTGTATAATACGAGGATATGGTGATAGATATTTAACAAGATACTTAACCCTTTACTGCATAGATACTCATTTCTATGCATTGCTTGTAGAAGCCTTTGGAAAACATTGTGGCAAAAGGTGAAATTGCTCGTGACGAGCAATTTCACCTTTTGTCACAATGTTTTCTATGCTATCAAATGGTGTCATATACACATAAGAAACGGCTTCATCCTTGCTGTTATTTAGGGTCAATTAGAGATACTATAGAAATGCCTTATGGGGTAAAGGGTTAAAGCTTACTGTAGGAGCAGATTATAATAGATACTTAACGTCTATAGTAGGAGCAGATAGTGATAAATGTTTAACGCCTTTGGTAGGAGCAGATGGTGACAGAAACTTAACATTTATGAAAGGAGCAGGAGGGTGATAGATACTTAACGTCTATGGTAGGAGCAGATGGTGACAGATACTTAACGGCTTAAGTAGGAGCAGATGGTGCGAGATACTTAAAACCTGTAGTGGAAACAGAGAGTGAAAGACACTTAATGTCTATTGTAGGAGCATATGATGGAATATATGTAGTGGAAACAGAGAGTGAAAGATACTTAATGTCTATTGTAGGAGCAGATTATAATAGATACTTAACGTCTATAGTAGGAGCAGATAGTGATAGAATTTTTAACGCCTTTGGTAGGAGCAGATGGTGACAGAAACTTAACGCCTATGAAAGGAGGAGGGGGTGATAGATACTTAACTTCTATGGTAGGAGCAGATGGTGAAAGATACTTAACGGCTTAGGTAGGAGCAGATGGTGCGAGATACTTAAAACCTGTAGTGGAAACAGAGAGTGAAAGACACTTAATGTCTATTGTAGGAGCATATGGTGATAGATTCCCGGTAGGAGTAGATGGTGATAGATAGTTAAAACCTATTTTTGGGGCAGATTTTGATAGATACGTAACGTCTATAGTAGGAAAGACAGTGATAGATACTTTATGCCTTTGGTAGGAGCAGACATTGATAGATATTTAACGTCTTTAGAAGGAGCAGATGGTGATAGATTCGTAATGCCTATTGTTGGAGCAGGTTGCGATGGATACTTAACGCCTATAAAAGGAGCAGATGGTGATAGATACTTTAAAGTGCTTTTGGTAGGAGCAGATGGTGATAAATACTTAACGCCTTTGGTAGGAGCAGATAGTGATAGAAACTTAACGTCTTTGGAAAGAGCAGACAGTGATAGATACTTAATGCCTATGTTAGGAGCAGATAAAAGATACTTTACGCTTATGGTAGGAGCAGATGATAGATACTTAACGTCTATGGTATTGAGCAGATAATGATAGATATTTTACGCATATAGTAGGAGCAGAGAGTGAAAGATACTTAACACCTTTGGTAGGAGCAGATGATGGATACTTAACGCTTATGGTAGGAGTAGATGATAGATGCTTAACACCTATGGTATGGAGCAGATAATGATAGATATTTAACGCATATAGTAGAAGCAGATAGTGATAGATACTTTATACCTTTGGTAGAAGCAGATGATAGACACTTAACCCTATGAAAGGAGCAGATAGTCAGATAGTGATAGATACATAATGTCTATGAAAGGAGAAGATAGTGACAGATACTTAACAGATAGTGATGGAAAATTAACGTCTATGGTAGGAGCAGAGAGTGATAGATACTTAACGTCTATGGTATGGACCACAGAGTGATAGATACTTAACGCCTATGTAAGGAGCAGATGGTGACAGAAACTTAACGCCTTTGAAAGAAGCAGATGATAGATACTTAACATCTATGGTATGGAGCAAATAATGATAGATATTTAACGCATAAGTGGGAGCAGATAGTGATAGATACTTAATGCCTTTGGTAGGAGCAGATGATGGATACTTAACGCCTATGGTAGGAGCAGATGATAGATACTTAACACCTATGGTAGGAGTAGGTGATATATGGTGTGCAACATACGAAAAGGGACAGGCTAATCCGAGACGGCACTTTACGACTACAGTAGATTTTGTGATACAGTAGACATGCGCAAAACAGAAAAATTGCATGAAAATGGAAAGTGTTGCTTCGGATTAGCCTGCGCGGACTGCGCAGGCTCACCCGAGACGACACTTTACGCAGATGTCCGAATGTCCCTTTTCGCGTGCTGCAGGCCATATATCTAATGCCTGAAGTCGGAGCAGATAATGATAGATACTTAACACCTTTGGTAGGAACAGACAGTGATAGATACTTAACGCCTATTTTAGGTGCAGATGATAGATACTAAACGCTTATGGTAGAAGCAGATGATAGATACTTAACGTCTTTGGTTGGAGCAGATAATGACAGATATTTAACACCTAACTAGGGGCAGATAATAAATGCTTAATGCCTATGGTAGGAGCAGATATTGTTTGATACTTTACCCCTATGGAAGGAGTAGATGATGGATACTTAATACCTTAGGTAGGAACAGATGATAAATGCTTAACTCATATGCTAGGAGCAGATAACGATAGATATTTAACGCCTATTCTAGCAGCAGATAATGATAGATACTTAGGGACTATGGTAAGAGTAGATAACGATAGATACTTAACGCCTCTGGTACATGTAGGTGCAGGTAGTGATAGATAGTTAACATACATGATAGGGGCAGATAGTGATAGACACTTAACGCCTATGGTTAGAGCAGGTGGTGATAGATTCTCAAAACCTATGGTTAGAGCAGATAGTGATAGATCTTAACGCCTATGGTTAGAGCAGATAGTGATAGATACTTAACGCCTATGGTTAGAGCAGGTGGCGATAGATTCTTAAAACCTATGGTTAGAGCAGATAGTGATAGATACTCAACGCCTATTGTTAGAGCAGATAGTGATAGATACTCAACGCCTATGGTTAGAGCAGATGGTGATAGATACTTAACGCAGTGTTTGGCCCAGAGAATTTTTTTGCTTTTTGAATCAACAATATTTTAGCTGATGCACTAAAATTCGTCCTATGTGTCCTTGCTGGTGAAACCGAAAAGTATCAATTGAATGAAATCTGTAGTTAATACTCAACACTATGATGTCGAGCCGAAATACTGAGGGGCAAAATAAGGTTCGTATATGCAGGAAGAGAAGATTTCGTATGCCATGATTATTTACATTAATGTTTTTAATGTTTTTGCATGATACAATCTACAGTACAGGGAATCCTCAAAACATAAAAAAAGGAAAAAGAAAGGGGGAATCATGCATGACAAATAGCAGACGTGAAACACTAAATACGCATTGACTAATATCTGGTCATGAAATTCGGATAAGAATCAAAATTAGAATTGATATCAAGAACGAACCCTGGCTTACACCAGGGCCTATATTCACCAGCCAAGATAAAACTCATTCTAGTACATATTCTTAAGAAAAAATCTAAATTCTCATTCTTTACTTATTCTTAAAAAAAAAACTTCTAAATTATAAAGTAACGAAATTTCTGATCGGCTTAATCAAATGATTTAGCCAATCAGAAGTTATGTGACTTTCTAAATTTAGAATTAAGCTTCAAATAGGAATTATTGGAGAGTACTCCGTGATCCCAGTGGCAAAAATGCCAAAATGACATGGCAGACATACGAAAACAACTTCATTTAGTTGAAGTATCGTTTGCATATAGGCATATTCCTTTGAATAAGCAAATCAGTCCCGCTCTGGCATAGGGGAATTTCATACATCTCCGGGATGTATTATGCCAAGCAAGTCAATATAATAAATTATGGAACCATTAAATCACTTTTGTCCAGCATACGACTGATTCATGGTTCTTTGATAAGAAAAAATTTGAATATAAGCAAAAAGTATAAATTCATTTCAGCCTGCGCAGTTTGCGCAGGCTGAACTGAATTGATACTTTTTGCGAATTTATTAAAGCCCCTTTTCAAAGAGCATGGCTCAAATGTAGACGTCTGAAACTGGATGTAAATAAACGTCTACCGCAATAAGAGGCAAAAAGATAAACAGTCCCGAGTCACGAGAGATGGATTACAAGACGACCGAATAACAAATGAACACACGGAAATGCCGGACATTTTCCGATAAAAAGGCATGGTTATGTACCCTTCTTGCCGTGTTACAGAGGAAAGGAAGCTATTAGGCTATGCAAATTTCAGAATTTTCTTGATGTCTTTTATTTTTTCAAGACGATAAAATGAAATGCTAAATACTGAAATTTCATTTCGAACGTCTATAGTTAGGCCCACGGCCTCATATACGCCATGCTTATCTAATATAGTACTTTGTCTTGTAACTCTTTATCACATGACAAAACATTAGACCTGTCCCAAATTAAAAGTATTTGCAGACGATGCAACAAATTTGGCGCACGTGATTGGGTTTGTTTTTAATAGAAGCAGAAAACATTTGGTTTAAAGATTTGTCTTTACAGCTAGAAAGAGGGGAAAAAAAAAACAAGCTGTTAAAACATGAAAGTGTGTATAATAGCTAATAACTGATATATCGCCGGTTTACTTCAAACACGTCGCAACTACAGCTAGTTTCAATTAAGCTATAGTTACGAGGTCCTTGAAGTTAACCCACGATATGTAGTGTAATGGATGACACCTTACACATTAGTTTAAACATATTTTATTTGCAACATTTTACAGACAAAAATATAATAAGACAGTTACAAAATATACTTAGAAAATGCTACAAAATGGATTGGAATGAAAGCATAAGCTTATACTGTTCCTTTCCATGGATTGTAGATGGTGGTATCAGTCCTATTTTATTCATTTATTAACTGATTTAACGAGTAAAAGAAAAAAAGGTGCCAAAAGGGGAAAAGGTGTCGGTTACGGATGCTATAGATAGGAAGATCGTGCGATGTGGGATGCTTTCTAAACCAATATTAAGAAATAGACTATTATTGTCTTTATACGTTCGATATAATAGTAAAACGAAACTAGAGAATTATTAAAAGAGTTAAATAGATTTTCTTTATAGCTTGAACCTTTTGCTATCCTTAATAAAAGACTGCACTTCTAAAAATAATGTTACATTTTCTTGAAAGGAGAGGCTTTCGTCACCGTACAGCAGGACATCCAAACTGACAGTTGTGAATTTCTCAATAGTTACACATAGTTAACATTGATCATTTATCTATGTTCATATAGCGGACTAGATTGGACACGCTATCAAGTTTAACAGCGTTTTTTTTTTTTTTGGTTAACTGCTGATAAGCCATGTTAAGAAGAAAATCAAGAAATTTGGTTTCCTTGTTCTTTTGTTAAAAAGCTTGTATTTTATCCAATATTTTGTTCATATTCTTGTCATATTTAATGAAAGAAAAGGACGAGATGAAACAATCACACCTCCGACTCTCTAAAAAGCCCGTGTAACATATCAAAAAGAGGGCCATGGCAGGAATAGCTTATACATCTTTTGTGCAAACCAAATTTTTTTTGGCTGTTTTGAGATTTTACAGTTTTAAGACTGAATGAACTGAATGAACAGAAAATTATTTGCATTGTTCTGTACTGAAAAAAATTATATTGCGATCGAAGTCGAGTAACAGCATTTTCTCCTCTTCCCACAGTGTTTTCTACCCTTTTCAAACCAAATTTTAATTTTTCAGTCTTATTAATTCTGTCGTCTGCAAATGCTTTCAATTTAGACCAGTCTGTAATTTAGTCGTTTGGAAGAGAAATAAAAAAAAAACGGGGGAGGGGCAACGAGTAAATATTCCTATGAATTCAATCACGTTAGTAGCGAAAACCTTAAAAAGGGGAAAAAAAGGCCATTCTCGCTCGAGTTTGTGGGATAGGCCACACTTTGTATTAGTATCGATTCGGGGTTATTGGACTTGTAACGTAGACAAATATATCACCGATACGACATCCGCCGTAAAGTAGCAACTGAACAGGAAAGCGCGGGAAAATGTAACCCAAATGTCGTCTGGTAAATGATTTTTATGCGAGAAAAAAGAAAATGGTGGGGAACTAGAATTTATTACCTTTGTTGTGCTTCCGTCGTTTATCTTGATTTGTCTACAGATTGATTTTCGAAAAGGTGTTTTTTTGTTCGGCTGATTTTTTCTGACAGCCATTTGGTTTATTATGTTGAACTATGTACAGAAAGACTAATTTTAGACCGACCAAATACTTTATTACTTGAACGGTCCGGTGGTATGGGACTTTTTGTAAACTTGTTCACGGCTGTGGTGAATCATGTCGCCCCTAGCCTCGGCTTGAGGCGACGTAAATCACTACTGCAGTGAACAAATTTCCAAGTCCGCTGCCACCTGGGACCGTATTCACCAACCATTCTTAAGACTATTCTTTGTCTTATTCTCCAGAATTTTCTACATTTTCTGGAAAATCTTGGAGAACAAGACAAAGAATGTTCTTAAGAATGGTTGGTGAATACGGGCCCTGGCCGTACAACGAATTTATTATACTGCAAAGTTTTACCCTTACAAAACGCGTTATGCGAAATCTTCCTGTTTTATAATCACACGAATCGAGTACGCTGACGAAATGAAAATTCCCTTCTGAGTGCCCCTATTCAATGAAAACTGACCTCACAGGAAACTGACGTCACTAAAACGTGCAGTTTGGTGCATAAACGTGCAGGTGATCGATCGACGCCGCCATTTTGAATGCTATGTTGCAAGTGTAGTGATGTTTACGGGGCACTCAAAAGGGAAACCGGCTTTACGTGGTTTTTGCCAGGGTACATGATATACATGTTCCCGGCATGTTAACCAATCAGATCACTAGAAATTTCTTTGCAGTATAATAATATTATTTGTACGGTCTTCAGCTCGGGGCGACATGCTTCACCACTGAAAAAAATTGCAGACAATTATTTAAAGTAGCTTAAGCCCTATCCTGCTATGCGTTGATTTTTTCAAGCTGTTTCATATTATCATTTAACCCTTTGGATGCTAAGCGCAACTACCTGACCTTTTGCGGACAATGCAGATCAAGACCAGACTGCACAGAACGTGCAGTCTTATCTTGGATCTACACTGCCCGATAAGGAGATATTATTCCCGAAATATAAAATTGAAACTGCAATATTTGGGAAATCAATATCGAATTAAATTTTTTTTTTTTTGTTATTTTTTATCGCTACTGGGGCTTTAACAGAAGTGACCTCCAAAGAAGGATTCCGTCTTTTGGGATGGAACGAGCCTTCAGGCATGTTAACATTTTTATTTCTGCTTCTATTATTGATGCTATTGATTCGACACCCACAAATACCATTAACAACGAACGAGAACAATGACAGAACATAAAATCGCCAGACTGTACTTCCGGTGCTAGAACAAACCGCCATTAGATAAAACGATACGTCACTTCCTGTAGAAATCATGTTTTAATTTCAGATATTTTATTGCCAGTGTTAAAAATGTTTTTGCTAATGGCATAGATCAAGATCAGACTGCACATAATGCGCAGTTTTAACTTTGATCTGGTGTCTGCTTCTTTCTTGTTGTACTCGATGGTCACAAGGTTTTGATCTGGTATCTGCTTCTTTTTGTTGTACTCGATGGTCACAAGGTTTGTTCATTTGTTGCTGAAATACATTTTTTTCGCTCCCGAAAGAACTTAAGTAAAGAAATTAATACATTATCTCCCGCTAGATGGCATTCTACAAATACAAATCTAATTTGGGCATTCTGGGTACGGAACAGGACTATTTTCCTACGCGATAACTGTTACTTTGAATTTCAAACTAAAATAAACGTTTACTCAACAAAACGCTACCACGTGCTATTCATTCAGCTATGATCTGCAGTTTAGAGAAATCTGTGGCTAAAACAGGCCTGATATTGCCTCAAACGTATTGATAATCACGTATTGTCCAAATTGAAAGCATTTGCAGACGACAAACTAAACGGGACTATAAAATTTAAACTTGACTTAAGAAGAGTAGAAAACATTGTGTGAAAAGGAGAAAATGCTGGTTATCAGCATTTTCTCCTTTTCCCACAATATTTTCAGAAGGCTTCTTCCTCTGGGTTCTTAAAACCAGGGATTGTTTGATAAAGGTTTGACCAGAAGATGAAATTCAGCACTTGCAGACGACAAAATTACTGTGTCTCAACAAAACAAAACATAAAAATTACACAGAAACATAATGGGAAAAAGATTTATAATGGAAGGACAGAATTTTCACGACTTCTCTCGTATCCTGAAGCAGACACGGAACAGCTTTGTAAAAAGGTTAAGGCTGTGTTTGATTTTTCTGTCTGACAGAAGTCGGTGTGGGCAGAAAGATGTGAATCTGATCGCCATTTATCACTAGACTGACAGGTATAACTGTGTAAAATTGGCGCGAAATCTCCAAGTTTGTCAATCTTCCACGTCATATTGGATAATCGATCTGCTGCCTCGGATTTATCGTCGGTTTACTTCAAAAACCTCGTAACTACAGCTTGAAACAAGCTGTAGTTACGAGGTTTTTGAAGTAAACCGACTTTATTTTGAACTGTATTTATATCAAAGCAAAAATATGTGTGAGCCATGCTCTGTCAAAAGGGGGCTTATTATTATACTGCAAAGAAATTTCTCGTGATCTGATTGGTTAACATGCCGTGAACATATATCATGTACCCTGGCAAAAACAACGTAAAGCCAGTTTCCCTTTAGAGTGCCCCATAAACATCACTACACGCACAACACAACATCCAAAATGGCGGCGTCGATCGATCACTAGACTGTACATTTATGCACCAAACTGCACGTCTTAGTGACGTCAGTTCTAGTGACGTCAGTTTTCATTGAAATGGGGCACACAGAAGGGAATTTCTATTTTGTCAGCATACTCGATTCGTGAAATTATAAAACAGGAAAATTTTGCTTACCGGGCTTTGAAATGGTAAAACTTTGCAGTATAATAAATTTTTTGTACTGTCAGGTGGCAGGGGACATGGAAACTTGTTCACGGCTGTGGTAAATCATGTCGCCACTTCGCCTTCGACTCGGGGCGACATGATTCACCACAGCCGTGAACAAGTTTCCAAGTCCCCTTCCACCTGACCGTACAACTAATAAAGATAGACTGATCCTTCGACATACTTCAGAATGCGCAGGCTGAGATGGGTTGATACTCTTTGCTGATGCACTAAATCCTCTTTCAAAAGAGCATTGCTTCTGAACATGTATATTATTAGTTGTACGGTCAGGTGGCAGGGGACTTGGAAACTTGTTCACGGCTGTGGTTAATCATGTCGCCCCGAGCCAAAGGCGAGGTGGCGACATGATTTGACACAGCCGTGAACAAGTTTCCAAGTCCCCTGCCACCTGACTGTACAACGAATTTATTATACTCCAAAGTTTTACCCTTTCAAAGCGTGTCAAGTGAACTTTCCTTTTTATAATTTCACGAATCGAGTGAGCTGAAGAAATAGAAATCCGTTCTGTGCGCCCCAATTCAATGAAAAGTGACGTCACTGGAAACTGACATCACTAAAACGTGCAGTTTGGTGCATAAATGCGCAGTCTGGTGATCGATCGATGCCTCCATTTTGGATGTTGTGTTGCACGTGTAGTGATGTTTACGAGGCACTCAAAAAGGAAACTGGTTTTACGTGGCTTTTGCCAGGGAATATATATGTTAACCAATCAGATCACGAGAAATTTCTTTGCAGTATAATATTAGTTGTACGGTCATTTGGCAGGGGACTTGGAAACTTGTTCACGGCTTTGGTGAATAATGTCGCCACCTCGCCAGGCAGGGGACTTTGAGACTTGTTCGCGGTTCTGGTGAATAATGTAGCAACCTCGCCTGGCAGGGGACTTGGAAACTTGTTCGCGGCTGTGGTGAATCATGTCGCCACCTCGCCAGGCAGGGGACTTGGAAACTTGTTCGCGGCTGTGGTGAATCATGTCGCCACCTCGCCCGGCAGGGGACTTTGAAACTTGTTCGCGGCTGTGGTGAATCATGTCGCCACCTCGCCCGGCAGGGGACTTGGAAACTTGTTCACGGCTATGGTGAATCATGTCGCCACCTCGCCAGGCAGGGGACTTGGAAACTTGTTCACGGCTGTGGTGAATCATGTCACCACCTCGCCAGGCAGGGGACTTGGAAACTTGTTCACGACTGTGGTGAATCACGTCGCCCCCTCGCCTGGCAGGGGAATTGGAAACTTGCTCAAAGTTGTGGTGAAACATATTGCCACCTCGCCTGGCAGGGGACGGTTGTGGTGAATAATGGCTTCACCTCGCCTGGCAGGAGACTTGGAAACTTGTTCACACGTCCTTGATCACGGCTGTGTTTAATCATGTCACCCCGGCCTTCTGCTCGGACTTGGAAACTTGTTCAAATCTGTGGTTTATCATGTCGCTCCCGAGCCGAATGCCGGGGCGACATGATCAACCACAGCCGTGAACAAGTTTCCAAGTCCTCTGTCACCTAACTTAAAGGTGGGTATTTAGAATTTTCACATTACACCAAATTAAAAAATATATATGTCACCGAAATTTATATGAAAAACAATACAAATCATCAGTAATTAAGAATCAATAAATTACAAAAAAAAATTTTTTTGGTGGTATTCCCTTAAAAGGCTACGTAGCCTCTTAAGCTAATTTTAGATTTCCCGCCAAAAACAAAAAAGCATTGTGGGAATGTTAAGTGACGTACACGTGACTAATGACTATTAAATTCCATAACATAACAAATATGTAATTATTTTCCATAATGTCTAGAACTTCGGATGCTATGTTTGAAGCTTCGTCTGTATATTTCCGGTGTGTAAATGAGCGAATTGATCATCTAAAAATAGAACGTGTCTCCCGTTGGTGTCAACCTGGGCCGTAGTAAATCTTTAATTTCTCGTGTTGTCAGATGGTTTTCGATTGCTGGGGTTTTATGAACGCAAATTAAAAGGCTTTGGGAGTATAAGGATGATGTTTTTGCATTTTTGTAAAATTTTCGTCCCAAAATCTGAAGGGCCACCTTTAACAACGAGTTTATTATACTGCAAAATTTCACCATTGCAACGTGTGTTAAGCGAATTTTACCTGTATTTGGTTTCAAAAAGAGAACACGCTGACGAAGTAGAATTTTCCTTCTGAGTGCCCCAATTCAATGAAAACTAACGTCACTCGGAACGGACGTCACTGAAACCTTGGTAAAAAGTTCTAAAACGCGCAGTTTGGTGCATAATTATGATGTTAATTTTGATCGAAGCCACCAATTTGGATGTTGTGTTGAAAATGTAGTCATGTATACGGGGCTCCCGACAGGGTAACTGCTTTTACGGTGGTTTTGCCAGTGTACATGATATGTTTGTTTGGGGCATATTATCCAATCAGATATGGAAAAATTTCTTTGTAGTATAATAACAAGTTTTGAAAAGTGAAGCATGTCAAATTCTGAGCGCCTGTAGGATTGAAAGGATTGAACTGTAACAGTAACTGTGTCACACCTGTTCTAATCATTTTTTAATCAGAACATCTAGGAAACGGAGTAACAAAAGGTCACATTTAATTTGGAGGTTGATTATTAACTACATAATTAAGAAGTTCAACGATAAATTAAGGCATTTAACTGTTGTTCTTCGAGGTCACAGCCTCGTCTCATTTTTCAAATTACATTTCTGTGGTTTGTAATCCAGTAACACAGTTGAAATTGAACTACGTTAATGAGTAAAAGGAAATTTTTCAGTCAATTGACAATGATCAAAATATTATGACGCTTAAGCTTTTTTGTCTTTATTTATTTACAAAAACGCCTTCAAACCATCAAGCCCATGTTCACCAACCATTCTCAATAACATTCTCAAGGCCGGTACACACAGTGAGTTTTGTCTCGTGAAACAAATTTGAGAGAATTTTCTAGCATCAGACACTGAGAACTGTGCACACACGAGTACAAATCTTGTAATACTCATTTACCTGTCGGGTGTCCCTGCTAGAATTAAGGGTACATCTAGTATCAAAATGTTTCTTGAGCCCCCGTCACACCAGACTAGTTCTTAGAAGGTCTTACACCGTCCTGACATAATCGGAGAACGGGTTGAAGACGGGTTGGAATGTGTAATTTAGGCCTAATAATGCCTGAAGCCCACGTATCACCAAACCTTTCTTAGAAAGTCTTTCCCCGATCAACAAATTCGTAAGCAAATTCGGCTACGGTCGGGATAGGGCGTGTAATTTCGGTCGATAAAATGCAAATGCTCTGCCAATTGATGCCCGGCTGTACCGCGTCTCCATTAGGATCGAAGTGCGACAGTTCCGTTAGTAGTACGTCATTCTCGTTTCAAGTACGTTGTCACTCCGCGTAATTTCAAGATGGACGGCAAGAAATTTTAACCCTTTCCCAAACAACCCCTGGTTTTTACGGGTCTTGAATAGTAGCCTTTTGAAAACATTGTGGGAAAAGGAGAAAATGCTGGTAACCAGCATTTTCTCCTTTTCCCACAATGTTTTCTACCCTTCATTGACAGAAATCATCTTTTCAGCAAGAGTTGAATTGTCGTCTGCAAATGCTTTCAATTTGGTCTAGTCCAAAAGTTTGTCGTTTGGGAAAGGGTTAAGCAGGCTCAAAGTTTTTGAGCACCCTTCCCGTCCTAATCCGTCCATTTCGTTCGAAAACATATCGCAAACGGTTGCTAATACGCCCACTCCGTCTGAGCACAGTTTTAAGTCCGTTTTGCAAAAAAAAATTGGGCGGAGGGAAAGCGAGTTTGGTGTGACGGGGGTATTACAGAGACGGGCCATTCCTGTTTCGAAGAGATAGGACCAGTACGTGAAAAATACATTGTTTGCCATTTTCTGTATCAGGAAAGTGGCTTACTCAATGTGTCTACACTTTACAGCATCAATAAATCTACAAGTAACTCACCGTCCAGGAAATGCTAAGCTGTGGTTGGATAATGCTCTAATACAAATTTAAGAAAATAGATCATCGCTACAAACCTAATACAGGTTCATGAAACGACAGAAAATATTATAATGCATGAATAAGGAATGTACGGATTAATATAAAAGATTTTTGTATCCGAGACAACTTTGTCTGAGGTACAAAAATCTCTTATATTAATCAAACTGCATGTACCAAGCTTTAGTCCAATTCCCGCCCATAACGAATTTTTAGCGTGGTTTTTGAAAAATAACAATTAGATCTTAGAGACCCAACAGATACTTTTGAAAAGAAAATGGATAAAACAGGATTTTTTTTTTAATTTTTGAATGAGTATTTGTATTAAGTTTTTCAGCCGAAAGAAAAACGAAAATGAATACCAATGTAATTGATGGTTTAAAGGGCGCGATCGATATTTTTTTCTTTCACGTTTTGTTAAGTCAGTTTCTATAGAATTTAATCGAACAAAAAGAAATGTTCAAAGTCTAAATTATATATTTCTGTTGTATTTCAGCTAATGAGAGGTCGGTCGATTGTGCGTACAGAAGTCAATGAGCTTCATAAATATCCGAAAAAAACTTGATTCATTTTCCGTCCCTCCTACTTCGATTTCACCCATTATCCTACAGTTTATAATCTAGACATGCTGCTTAACGTAGTGAACACTTGATAGAAAACTGCTATTTCCACTATATTATTATCCTACAAAATTTGCCAAGATTAAAAATGAATATTATTACACTACTTTCAACGAGCCACTCTTTCCTTTTTGTCCCCCCTGGAATTATCATTTATAAATGTGAAACCACTACATTCTCATTTACGAAGGAATATGATAATTACCTCCCTTTTCTGGAAACTAACAAAAGTATCAACAAATATTTTCAAGATAGACATCAAAGGAATTTCTGGTCGGTTAAAAATATGCAAAAATATTATATCTTGTATAAATATGTCCTTCATCAATTGCAAAGAAATTTTATGAAGTATTACGGGTGCACAACCTTGATGTATGAATATCACAAACAAAAGGTCTTTAACCCATTACCACACAATCCCCACTTTTGACGACCCTGAGACCCTGAGAGAGAAGCATGTAGAAAGAGAGATGGAAATAGAGATATTTAAACTTAACTCTTTACCAAACGACTTAATTTTAGACTTGTCAAATTGGAAGCATTTGCAGACGTCACTAAAAAATTGAAATTTGTCTTGGGAGAGGAAGGAAACATTGTTGGAAAAGGAGGAAATGCTGGTTAACAGCATTTTCTCCTTTTCCAACAATGTTTTCAAAAGGCTTCTGGCTCAGGTCGTGAAAACCAGGGATTGTTTTTGAAAGGGTTAACAGAAGCACTTACAACGATAAAAACCGAGTAAGTGTATCACAACCTGCTATCATTTTTTTTTGTTGTTGTTGGTGCACTTGTTATAATAAGCTTAGAGGATATTGTGTAAGTATAAAAAACGCCTGTTAAAGTTATGATGTGACAAAATCGTCCCCAATCCATCACAGTAAACCAGCAAAAACTTATATCGAGCGGGTTTTTTACTCGCCACAATGGCTTTAATAGTTTGCTCAATTAATTATGACGTGATAACTGTCACAGGGAACCGAAAAAAGGTATTATAATTTTTAACTGACATCTTAAACTTTTTTGGGGGTGTGTACCGATTGCAAATATTCTTGCCATGTATGTGGGTAAGTAAGGTCAAGATCAGATGACATAGAGCGTGAAGTCTGATCTTTATCTACCCTTTCCCTTGTTTGGTGAGAATATAGCAAAAAAATGCCATAAAATCGGAACATCTTAGGAGTTTTCGCTATTTTTTCACTTACTTCTTCCTTATGTGGCAGTTCAAGAGTTGAATCCACGCCCTCAACCCTTTAAATCTTTAATACACAATGACGACTTTTGACGACCCTGCGGTAGCAACCTTTTGAGAACAACGAGGGAAAAGGAGAAAATGCTGGTAACCAGCATTTTCTCTTTTTCCCCCACAATGTTTTCTACCCTTCCTAAATCAAATTTCGATTTTTATCACATTTATTCTGTCGTCTGCAAATGCTTTGAATTTGGACCAGTGTGTAAATTTGTCGTTTGGTAATAAAGAGTTAAATTCCCTTTGCGAAAACTCGAGTTCTTGTGGTCGGGATAGATCAAGATCAGACTTCTAAGAACGTGAAGTCTGATTTTTATCTACTTTGTCCTTCAGTCGCAATTATGCAGCAAAATGCCTTATAATTTGAAGACCTTGGTCTTGGGTCTTTGACGAGTTGATAGTTGCATCTACCTTATGTGGTAGTCCAAGAGTTGAGGTATCGCTCTTAAAACTTTCAGCAACATTGGCGATAATAGGGGCCTTTGCACCCTCGACCCTTTTAGTACCCCTGGCAAAAAACAGGGGCCTTTGCGGACGGCATAAATCAAGATCAGACTGCACAGAAAGTGCAGTCTGATCTTGATTTATGCCGTCCGCCTTTTGTGGTATTTGTCGAAGACAATACCGCCATGAAGTCAATAAAGATAAGATTTGAAGACCATGTATTGTATTTTGTGCAAAGCCGAAGAAAATAAACCCGGTTAAACCAAAGTTTTCACAGGCAAATGAGTTTTTCGGTTGCACTTAGATATGTAACTGGAAATGGTATGTTAAAATACACTGGTTGAGGCCATCGATCGTGGAAATATTAATTTTTTTTATTGAAAATAGCTTCACTTGCTCATAGCCTTTTATTGGCGCAATGATAAAATATTTGTCTGCTGCTGGCTTGGTCCAGGGCTTTTTCTTTCCAAAACCAGCTCGTCTCATGACTTGTTCATCCTATGATTGCGCGCTACTCCATTTGATTGCGTATGAATATTCATAGATCGAAATAATTGATTGTAATGTTGGGAATCAAATGTTAACGGCTGAAGATATTTCAAAATCATAGTTTTTAGGTACAAACTTAACTTTATTCAATATATTCACATGGTTTTTGTCTCTATCCATCATGGATCCTACTGTCAATAGACGTTACTCCTGACTCCTCCAAATGATCGAAGGGAGACCACCACAAATTACACAACTAATCCAAATTTTGTCATGACCACTCTCCCTTCAACCAAAAAGGTTTTCATTTGCTTAGTAAGTTGACTTTCAAGTCAGTAATTGTATGTTTCTCATTTTCTTTCAAATTATGAATTTCACACATTGCGATTCCTGACAAATACCACTTTAGCGTTCTCAACGCTTTGATTTAATTAAGCTTTTATTATTTATAACTGTCTGAGTTTCATTGGATTGTAGATAATATTGTCGTATTTGTCAAGAAAACGCTAGAAAACATTGTGGAAAAAAGGAGAAAATGTTGGTTACCAACATTTTCTCCTTTTTCAACAATGTTTTCAAAATCCCCCTTCCTCATGTTGGGGACTGTGTGGTAAAGCCTTAAAGAATTTTTTGCACTGCTAGCCTCAACTTGCATGCTAGTGATACTTTACAGCCTTTTATATGGCTGGGGTCGTTTTTTGCATTTCCTTGTTAGGAGTTGTTTTTTGCAACACGCATACAAATGTGTCACGCTGTGAAACAAGGGTAGTAATGCATGTCGGGATGTGTTATGATAAAGCAAGTCATGACAGAATTACGGGTAAAAAAAATCCAATTTGTGTAACAACCGGCTTGAGGTAGTAGACCCATAAAAATACCAGTGCAGCATAGAATAAAGTTTCTTGATAGTTGATAAATACGGATTTATACAGATATACATCTTCGCAAGCCAAGGGTGACGATCTACTACGCTACTCTAACCTTGGCGGATCGAGCTTGATTTCGACGTTCTCCTGATACGCATTTTCATTGGTTGCAGCTACCTTTAACTGCACCGTATCAAATCGCTCGTGGCATTTCATCTTTGATAAAAAGAGAACAAGGTCGTGACCTTTCGGATAAAAATAGAGGGTGAACATGAATACCTCCGTGGATGTGAGCAGGATCTGTAATGATTTATTACCGAAAAAGACATAAACGGACAATATTTACAGAAAGTTTCAGTGTGACCAATCAATTATCAAGAGGTTTTAAACTGTATCCCAGCACCTGACCATGGAATGTCGAAGTATGTTTGTGGTTATTGCTTCATGATGAATTATTGTATTCGTAAGCGGTTTGAAAAAACGATATTTCATTGGCTCTAAGAAATACGATGTAAAGGGCGATAATAGGCAGCATCCAATTAGGGGCGTATCGCGGAAATCTCGAAATCGGGCTCGATCTGCCAAGGTAAGATCCACATAGTGATCGTAACCTTGGCTAGCGAAGATGACAGATACGATACTTTTGCACATTTTTAATCGACCAGAAGTTTCTTTTAATGTCTATCTTTAAATATTTTGTTGATACTTTTGTTATTTTCCAGAAAACGGAGGTAATTATCATATCCATATGAGAACATACTGGTTTTAGATTCATAAATGATAAATGTAAAAAGGAAAAAAAGAAAAAGTGGCTCGATTAAATTAGTACAATAATACCCATTTTTAATCATAGCAAATTTTGTATGATAATTATAGGATGGAAAAAGTTGTTTCCTATTACTAACAAATTTTGAGTAGTATATTTTATACGTGATAGAAATAACGTTAGCAAAAATAATCATGCGAATAACACAGGCTGTAACGGAGAGTTTAAGATCACATCTGTATCATAACGTGGACATAACAAACATAATTAGATATTAATTTTCTCCTTAACTCGAATCATAAATGAATTTAATGAGTTTCTGTCTTTTTAGTGACCTATAAAGAGACCACTTAAAATAAATACACTTAAGAACAACAGGTGTTATGAGGCCTGCTCTCTCTCTAGCACTTTCTTTCAGCCTTCTCTCTCTCTCTCTCTCTCTCTCTCTCTCCATCACTGTCTGTCTCCCCTCCCCCTTCTATCTCTCCCTCTCTTTTTCTCTCTGTCTTAGTCTGTCTGTCTGTCTGTCTGTCTGTCTGTCTCAGCATCACCTCTCTCCTTCCTTCCTCCTTCCCTCCTTGCCACCCCTCTCTCTCTCTCTTTCTCTCTCTCTCTCTCTCTCTCTCTCTCTCTCTCTCTCTCACTCTCTCTCTCTCTCCCTCCCTCCCTCCCTCTCTCTCTCTCTCTCTCTCTCTCTCTCCCTCCCTCCCTCTCTCTCTCTCTCTCTCTCTCTCTCTAATATTGTGTTACATATCGTCCTATAAAAGTCGTTCCAGAGAGTTATGATAAAAAAGATGGATCTGTCAGAAATAGATCTGAAAGTGGAAAAAACCTGCTCTCCTTTGACTGTGGCATAGGAAAAGCGAATTTTTTTAGAATATTCAATTTGGAAAATATGATTTCCTACGTCGGGTAACACTGGAAAGTACGCAATTTCCTTGTAGTGTAACACGATACGGCTCTGCAGCACGCGATAAGTGTCGTCTCGGATCAAATGTCCTTACAGTGTAACACAAGAAAGGGCAACTTAGGCACAAAGATGATGATTTTACTTGAATTTTAATTTGGTAAAAGCCGGTGGTGCGACGCCAGAAGGGAACGCTTCCGGGTCGCAGAACCCAAAAGTAGTCCCACATGAAAATTTGTTATCAAACACTTCTGTTACACTGTTTTATCTCGAAAGGTAAAAGGACAGGTCTAAAATGTAAGTCTGAATTTTATTCTATTACTTTTTTATTAGAGATTAAATGTATGTTATGCATTTTCTTTTAGGACTATTTTTCTGTGCGATCTGGTATAGAGGCACGGTCTTTCACCGGTGAGGGTGTAAACTCAAAGCGATTTTCCAAGGGTTTATACGTTTGAAGAGGAACAGCAAAAAAGTTCATTGATCGTGACGGGATTTTCAATATCATTTTGTAGAAGACACTGAACAAATATCTGAATAACAAGAATAGTAGGCTCCCGCTTCGTCAGGGAATCAGCAGCAGCAGGTCGAAGACAGTGCCTTTTACTCCATTTGAAAAAAAAAAATCTTTTTTTGGTGTAACACCACCATTAGCTGTTCAAGGGGAGGTAACCAGTCTACCTTCTCTGCAACTCTGTAGAACAACGTTGTCTGCGCTAATAAAGTAGCAATGACGGAAATGGCTATTATCAATTCGTTTGAGGAGAAATCAGGCCTGTTTTAGCTCCTGACTTCTCTAAACTATATATCTATAAAAATCTACTGGCAAATATTATATGCAAATCTTGGTATACAGTGTCTAAAAATAGATCAGCACGGTACATCGAGTACAATGTGCCTAAGCCTATTTAGTTTGAAATTCAAAGTAACGAATGTCGGGTAGGAATGTATGGTCCGATGCTGTACCCAGAATGCCAAAATTAAATTATGTGTATTTTCAGAATGCCATCTAGCGGGAGATAATGTGTAGACCGAATCAATCAAACGATACTGTTTATGCAGCCAGTCGAAGAAATTCTTTTTTCGATTAGATCAACCCGAAAAGGTAACGGTGTGACACCGCTGTTGCCTGCATCAGGGGAGGTAACCAGACTGCCTTGACTGCATCACTGTAGACCAAATCAATCAAACAACACTCTTTATGCAGTATACGTAAAACCGAGCCATCATCTGCCAACATGTCATGTCGGTAACTTTTATCACTGTTTGTGGTTTTATCCTAACTCATTACAAAACGACAAAATTTAGACTTGTCCAAGTTGAATGCATTTGCACACGACAAATAAAAATGTTGCACAAATTGTAAATTGATTTTGTCTCTGAAAAGGTATAAAACATAGTGGGAAAAGGAGAAAATGCTGGTTATCGGCATTTTTGCCTTTTCCCACATTTTTTTTTTTAAATAATAAGTTTGCTTAAGGTCGTTATTTAAAACTTGGGATTGTGTTTATTCTTTCACCATTTTTTTTAAACTTGGGCTTTTCGATAACGAAAAATAACACCCACTCCCCCTCGATGAATCTTAAGCAAGATTTTTATACATAGTGGGAAAAGGAGGAAATGCTGGTTACCAGCATTTTCTCCTTTTCCCACAATGTTTTCAAAAAAAATTTTTTTTTCTTAAGGTCCTTAAAACTGGGGATTGTGAATTAAAAAGCTTATTCTTTCACCAACATTTTTTTTTCTAAAAAAAAAACAGAATAGAACAGAACATCGTTTATTTGACAAAAACTACACAGTTTATAGTCATATAATATATAAATTTTTAAATTAAATGCATTTAGTCACGCGATTTCTTGCTACATATGTTCATAATTCCAAAATATCTAAAAACTTGCGCTTCAATAGCGGAAATTAACACCTCCCCCCCCCCCCCCACTCCTCGATTGATCTTAGACAGAATTTTTACCCGAAAAGCTTAACTAGCACTTGGGGATAGTATAGATAGTACAGATCCAAGGTCAGAAGGCGCGTCTTTTCTGTCTTGATCTTGACTTATATCGTCTTCAAACGCCCCTACTTTCCATATTATGCAGCTCTAAAAAGGTTGAATTCAAAGCACGTAGGGAGCCCCCCTTTGCTACTACCAAAGTGCAAGTCACACCAATTTATCTTACACTTGTTTCATTTCATTTGAAAGACCGTTATTTTTTAACATCATTACAGCAGACCAATTTTAAAAACATTATGGAAAAAGGAGAAATTGCTCGTTACAAGCAATTTCTACTTTTTCCATATGGTTTTTATGTGAAGTTATGTTTTTTTTACCATTACGTCATATGATAATCTATACTCTACAAAGAATATTTCAAAGCCGGTTGGTTTGAAATTTTTTTCTGTTAAAAGGTAATTAGTTTTAATTAAGTAGATGTTTGGCCCGACGATATGCTAATTATATTCCCTCTATCGAATTTACATACGGTATACTGAAATGGAGATATAGAAATATGTTTGAGAGATGATAATTTATTAATACGCAGTCTTTAATTAACTACTAATGTTTTCTGTTGCCCCTGGTTCAGTCGAACTAAAAGTTCCGGATTTTTTTTTAGCCGTTTGTATAATAGACACCTCCAGATAAATGAATATTTCTCAAACCATTGTAACAAATGGTGTCCGTGGTCGTGAGGTAGAGCGTTGGCCTCATAATCTAAGGGTCCTGAGTTCGATACCTGGGAGCGGGTGTCAACTTTGGGATTTTTCATTGGCCCACACATTCAGCGCAAGTACTGGTGTAGTTCCCAGGAAGCAGAATCGAGAGAGATTAGTTTAAGTTGTAAGAACTTGTTTCTCAATCGATGTAAAATAGGTATGTTTAAACTAAACTAAAAGGAGAAATTATGTCTTCAATTATTATATTGGACTCCAGGATGTGGCAAAAGGTATAAAGATGCAGCTTCACTCCTTTCCATCCAGTGTCGTAACCAAATGATTTATTCTTATTTTATGAAATTATAATCGTGCTTGTACCTTCTTGCCAAATGTTGCCCCTGACGATTGCAAGATTGCACAGATTAGGTAGGATAGAAAATACATTTCATTCCATCGCGGCTAGTTATTGATATAACACAGTTTCCTGTTTAAATCGAAGACGAATCCTTTTCTTCTCTTTATCAGACACACATTACATCGATTTTTGAAGTATTTGTTCAAGACAATACCACTTTGAGTTCAGTATTGAATTTTGAAGACCATTTATACATATTATGTGTAAAGTCGAAGGAAATAAACCCAGTTAAACTCAATTTTTCTCAGGCAAATGAGTTTTTTTCGGTAGCGCTCAGATATGTGATTTGAAATGGAATACACTGAATTAGGCTATCGATCGTAGAAATACTAATTTTTTTGAAACTCTTCACTCGCTCATAGCCTGTTATTGGAGAAATTATTCAAAAATTGTCTACCGATCGTTTGGTCACGGGCTTTTTTCGTTCCAAAACCAGTTCGTCCTATGGCTTGTTCATCCCGTGATTGAGTGCTACTCCATTTGATAGGGGATGAATGTGTATAGATCGAAATAACTGATTGCATTGTTAGGAATTTAATGTTAACGGTAAAAATTGATTTCAGACTCATAGTTTTCAGGTACAAACTTAATTCTGTTGAACACATGTATTTACATAGCTTCTCTCTCTACCCATCATGCACTGTCACCTACTGTCAAGGGACGTTACTCCAAACTACTTATGATCAAAGAGAGACCACCAATATACTTTGTCATGAGTTCTCTCCCAACCACCAAAAAGGTATTCATATGCTTAGTAGGTTAACTTTCAAGCCAATATTTGAATAATATTTCTCTTTATCTTTCAAATCATTAATTCCACAAAAATGCTTCCTTGACAATTACCACATCAGCGTTCTCAACGCTTTGATTTTTGCCTACGTTTACACGGCTATCTAGATTTTTACACATAGTAAAGTTGTAACATCGTTTGTTTACACTCTGGCTGTATTGGTGCATCTTTAATGCTTCTCCGTGATCCATTATACCAAGCAAGCCATCATACGAGTATAATGCTTGAACCATAAAACCCATCCTGTTCCACAACCAACTATGTAATCTGAGAAAGAACAGTCCATTGACATGCAAGAAATTTAACCCAAATCAAAAAGTTTCGACTCAGGTCAGCCTGCGCGAAATGCGCAGGCTGACCTGAGTCGATACTTTTTGTACTTTTTGCAGATGTATTAAGCCTAGTTATACCCCCCCTCCCACAACGAAGGGAGGTATACTGGAATCGCCATGGCTGTCCGTCCGTCTTTTGATATAATTTTTTCCGGAGCTTTTTTCCTACAGTTTTTCGAGATTAGTACTGCACTGAAATTTACGTATAATGTTTGGGTACATATGAAATTGTGCATGTGCAATTTTCACAACCTTGCTGCCATTGATTGCCGAATTATCTCCCCTTAAGCTTCTAAGGTTTCCTGCATTGTTGTTGTCTAGAGCATTACTCATAGAGTTTTGCATATACTGAACCCAGTTTTATACATAATATTTCTGTACATGTAACAGAAACTCCAGGAAAGCATGGATGGGTGCACTGGCCTCCGCGATATAATTGAAATAATATTGAAAACGGCGTTAAACACCATACAATCAATCAATTAATCAATCAGTCGACCGTAGTAAGAACATACCTATGTGAGGTATAGCACCACTGCGAACTGCGATTTTGGGTCATAGTTGTTAAACTTAGCCGCTTTCGAAAATCTAAAAGGTGCAAGCACTTCTGCAGCACTCTTTTATCTACTTTATAATTGAAGGACAGGTACAAAATTTGTTTCTCGTGTTTATATGAAGACATGCATGTAAAGAAACATGACTCGCCATCCGGAAGTGCTGTTTTTCAACAGTATTTAAAAAGAATGAAAAACGCATTGGGTTGCGGTGCCTTTTTTGTTTTTTTAAGATTCTTGTGTAAGCCATTGGGCAAATATTTGATAACAACAATCAACAAAGTTCTTGGTTTTGCCAATAAAAGTATGGCAGATGGTCTAAGATCGTGACTTTCTCGTTTTCCTCGATGCAGCAAAGAAAAAAACAATGATTTTACACCATGGTCCTAAACAAGTGCGTAGCTAGTTTTCTAGCTTTGTAGTTTTTGGCATTGTGCATTCGTGTGTCGTACACTTTGAACAATTTTGGCGAATATATTCTGGTGTGCTCTGGACATTCTATGGACAATCTGAGGTGCTGTCTTTGATAAGTGGTGTTGAACGGTTTAAGGTAACGATTCCCAACTCCATCGGAACCCGCCGATTTTGGCCGAATAGCCTTTACGAAAACGTCGATGTTACACGATATTTACCGATGAGTTTGTGAGTCTATGTACCTACTAATTCTCATATTAAAAGAAGGAAGCTGCCGAGGTTAGCCGAATAGCCTTTACGAAAACATCGATATTCCACGATATTTACCCATCTATCTACTAATGAACTTATTCGAGGAAGAGCAATTTATTGGTTGATAGACTTATACCATTATGGTCTACTTATAACGACCCAAGGTTATGAAAAGGGCTTTTCAAAATATTAAAGACCATGAGAAAATGCTGGTTATTGTTTTCTACCTTTCACCGTTTTAGCGCATCAGTTGGTCCTTTCCAATGTTTTTTTGCATGAGTCTTCACATGTGTTGTCTGGTACAGTGTGAACCCTTTACCACACAATACAGAGTTTAAACGACCTAAGAGAAGAAGGCTTTGGAGAGTGTCTAAACTTAACGGCGTCAACTACAAATATACATCTTCACAATCCTAGTCTAGAACGAGCTCCTAATATTACAATTTGAAGCCTTGTCTGGTCTAGAATGTCCCAGGGAATCGGACAGTGTAAATGTGACCCGTCACTCGAAAAGGGACCATCTGGGCATTCCGTACATCAATTCGATGTAAACAGATCAAAGATATTGCAGGTCAATTCAAGTTGATAATTAAAAAATGATTGTACAGTAAGGTGGAATGGCCACTTTTCATACAAAAAAATATCATAAAAGTGAAAAGTGTCGACTCTGGTCAGTCTGCGCATCCATCCGCGCAGTCTGACCAAAGTCGACACTTTTCGCAGTTCCCAGAAGGTGCCTTTTTGCATGACGGGTCGCATTAACTCTTTTCCAAACGACAAAATTTTAGATTGAACCAATTTGGAAGCATCTGCAGACGACAAAATAAATGTGACTGAAAAACTGATACTTGATTTGGGAAGGGAAGAAAACATTGTGGGAAAAGGAGAAAATGCTGGTTACAACTTGCATGACGGGTCACTTTAACTCTTTTCCAAACGACAAAATTTTAGACTGGACCAATTTGGAAGCATCTGCAGACGACAAAATAAAATGTAGCTGAAAAAAATGATATTTGATTTGGGAAGGGAAGAAAACATTGTGGGGAAAGGAGAAAATGCTGGTTACCAGCATTTTCTCCTTTTCCCACAATGTTTTCAAAAGGCTTCTTTCTCAGGGTCGTTAAAACCAGGGATTGTTTCGTAGAGGATTAATACATGTTATTGGATCTATATTGTTCGCGTAAGAAACCAAGGTTGTTCGCAGAGCAAGGGTTGGCAGTAATCTTTTTTCAGTTCAAATGTTAATAAGGCACTGCCTGTCTAGACGATGTATTTATAAGTAGATTGAAGAACGTCGTAATTTATCCGTTTGACAGATGTTTTATTAAACATTTCTAGATCTACATGGAATAAATTCGAAAACAAAGGACAGGTTCATTTACTAGTACGTTTAACCCATTACCACACAATCCCTACTTTTGTGGATCCTGGGAAAGAAGCCTTTAGAAAACTTTGTGGGAAAAGGAGAAAATGCTGGTAACCAATGTTTTATCCCCTTCACAAAAGAAATTTCAAATTTTCAGTCACTTTTATTTTGTCGTCTGCAAATGTTTTCGATTTGGACAAGCCTATAATTTTGTCGTTTGGTAATGAGTTAACTTGTTACCAAACGACAGAATTTTAAACTGGTCCAAATTGACAGCATCTGCAGACGACACAATGAATGTGACAAAAGAATTGAAAAATGTTTTAGGAAGGTAGGAAAATATTGTGGAAAAAAGAAGAAAATGCTGGTTACCAGCATTTTCTTCTTTTACCACAATGTTTCCAACAGGCTTCTTTCATAGGGGTGATAAAAGTCGGGATTGTGTGGTAATGGGTTAAACTAACACGTAGTGTCGTATACCAGACTACATTAGTTTATAGTAACCTCCGTTCGTTCCGTCGACGGTTCCTTCGTTTCTGAAAAGAACTTATACCGTGGTGGCCACTACGCCTATCCATGCTCCACACGATTACCGAAACCACTAGCTGCTTTTCCACAATCGTGTCGCAACAACCATCATTTATCCTCGTACAGAAATTTACCGATCATGTGACACCCCCCCATACACACACACAAACACACCCACACCGGTTACCAGACCCTGTACATTACTGACTAAGCAACTGACCTCTGTTACAACCCGTTTTGTAATAAGTATATTGACCTGTGATCAGTGGTTGTGAGTTTTGATTTTCAGTTGCGAGAGAGGAAGCAATCAATTTCGCAATGACTCCCAGTCGTCGACTTTTATATTCGATACGCCTCATTTCTGAGTGATGGAGTTACTCGACTAAGCTTCCGCTTGTCGGCCTACTCAATTTACTCTTTACTATGTTATACCGAATTTAAACGACGTTGGCGGTGACTGCTTTTGAAAACGTGGGACAAGCAGAAATGCCGGTAACCAGTTACCAATTTTTTTTTATTCTTTTCACGGACAAAAAACTCATCATTTGGGCAACATTTGGGGCGTATTCCTTTCGCTACTCCGAATACTCCGAACATGTTCTAGGTCAATGGAGTACTTCGGAACACTGTGCTGTGTTCCTCAGAATATGTTCTGACTGTTTTAATCCAATCGATGTGTACGGTTGCTAGGTGATACAAGATGGCTGAAAGACGAACAATTCTTCATGGCAAAAATTGCAGTTGTCCTTTTTTACGACATGAATGCCATAAACAGGGGCATAGTAGACTCGTCTCAACTGTCTCTCTGCAGCTAATCAAATCCTCAACTAACACAGCTAAGACATTAGTTCTTACAACAGCCATTATCCAATGTACTTTCATTGCGATATGGTTTAGAATAATGTTCCGAACGTGCTTCATTCAGAACATACTTCCGGAACAGTGTATTGTGTTCAGAAATATTCCTTCAGCACGTAACAGAACAGCACTCAAGAACACAGAGCATTGTGCCAGAACAGGTGAAAGGAATATGCCCATGATTTGTCCTCAACTGTTCGTAACATCGGCGGGAATCTAAAAGAAAATCGATCTGGTACAGTGTGCTGTCACAGACAACCACTCTTCATTTGTCTATCCTTTTCTTACAATGTTATAAAGCGCTCATGCAATAATTGCTGCTTTAACTCTTTACCAAAAGACAAAATATTAGACTGGTCCATATTAAAAGCATTTGCAGACGACAAATTAAAAGTGTCTTAATTAATGAAATTCGTCACTGAAAGGATAGGAAATCTTGTGGGAAAGGAGAAAATGCTGATAATCAGCATTTTCTCCTTTTCCCACAAAGTTTTCAAAAGCTGTTCTTCCCAGGGTCATGAGAGCCAGGGCTTGTCTGGTAAGATTTTTTTACCAATGAAACTCATAACGTTTTTATATTGATTAAGCCTGCCTTAAGTAACAAGCGGACGAAATACATTCAGAAAGTCAAGGGGAAAAAAATCTATTAGGCTTGACTAAAGAGGCGGACGGCATAGGTCCAAGATCAGACTGCACGTTCCGATCTTGATCTCTGCAGTCTGATCTTGATCTCTGTCGTTCGTAAAGGTCCCCATTTCTTTGCTCACGTGGCCCCTGCAAGAAATAAAATGTTAAGGGTTTTGATTTGTGGTAATAACATAGCATTTAAAATGAGCTATTGTGTAATAAAAATTAAGTTGTTTCAATTCAGACTAGAATAGAATGAAATATGAATTAGTTCAATCCTGTTTGTTAATAACGGTTTTGGTTTTTTCATGAGTACATAGAGTTGAACGCTTTATTATGTAAATGAGCCGTGCTGTGTAAAAATGACGCTTCAAAATATCAACAAAAGTTTTAGACCCAGGTCAGCCCGCCCAGGTAGATACGGGTCGCAAAATTTTTGCAAGTTATGAATTTTTCCGTCAAAGTCAATTAATTTATATATTTTGAAATGACATTATCAATAACAACAAAACAATAAGAGAGAACAATTATAAACAACAACAAAGAATAACTGAGAGTAAAACAACAATGACATTATTTAAACAATGAGAAAGAATAGCCATATACCAAAACAACGACAACAAGAAGAAAACCGAAAATAAAGAAAAAATATCTTTTTTCTTTAAATAGATGGCGCGAATTTGCCTTCAAATATACACGGACCCTTATATTGATTGATTGTAGTGGGGCTTAACGCCACTTTAACACCTAAGGTCATATCATGGCGGTCGGTGACGCACATGTGTTTCCTGGCTTTTCTCACACCGGCACTTACGCTACTTTCTTTCCAAAGCCACCGACTACTTTTCTCACATACTTCAGCAGAGGTGAGAGGCGAAAATACGCGGGAAAGAAAGTTCGCCTCAACCGGGTATCGAACTCACAACCACCAAGTCATGAGTCCGACACGCTCACCACTAAGCCACCCAGGCGGGCACGGACCCTTATAATAAATATGTCTATTTTTTAACCAATAACAAATCTCTATTTATTCATCTGCTGTCACTAACAAAAAGTAGGCCAAAAGTCAGCACATAGAGCTACGCTTAAAGATTTATTAGACAATTACACATCACCACTGCACCACAACAAACATTAACACAAACAATAAGAGAGAACTATTAGACATCCTGACGCTACCACCAATATCAACAACAAACGTATACTCGTATAAACAAAGAACAAGTGGGCAACAAAAAAAGTACGAAGAAAGCACTGGACACTAAAACGGCAAAGAATAAGAAAGACACTTATACACAAACAACACCAACAAAATGATAGCCTTAATGAATAACAACTGCATTAACAGTATCACGGTGAGAGGGAACACATAGACAGAAAAACAGAGACAAATAAAAGAAAAAAATAATAAAAAGATGAAGACAACTATAGACCACAAAAGCAACAAAATCAGACAGAACAACTTGTAACAACTAGAACAAAACAATCACATAGAAAAACTAAGGTTAACGACATTAATCCATAGGTTGCAAAGCGCGACTCACTTACCTTTCGCAGACAGTGTATATCAAGACCAGACTGCACAGAACCTGCATTCTGATCTTTTATCTACACTGTCCGACAAGGACATAATTTTCCCCAAAATACACTTTTGAAATAGCAAAGTTTGGTTTTTCAGTTATTCAGCAGGGCAAGAATGAAGACCAAGGATCAAACAATGTGCATAGAAACAAGACAACTACATCAACAAGAATAACAACAACAAATCAATAAACAAAACAAAAATTTGACACCAAAAATAGAAAACAACAACAACAACAACAATAATTACAATAACAAAACAGATGAATAAAAAAAGCGACCACAACAAAATAACATGGACCCACGAGAAATTTTATCATTAACATCAACTATAACGACAAAACAATAATAAAAGACATCTAAAGGCAGCATTAACAACAAAATAGTGGCAAGAAATAACAATTTGATAAAATATTAATAAGTTGTAACAAGCACAAAAAAAAAAAAACAAGAGAGCTCAAAGACAAATCAATAAGAAAGGAAAAATTGATACAACGTAAACAACAATAAAAAATTATATACACCAACTTCAAAATAATAAAAAAGAACGGCTTGATACAACATAAAAACTCCAGCAAATTATAGACAACAACAACAAGACAATAAGAAAGCTCGTCTAGATACAAAGTAAACAACTTTGAAAAAAAAAAGGCATTAAACAACACAAACAACTACAACAAAATATAGAAAAAACAAAACATTAGAAAAGAATGAATTGATACAACACATGCCACTACAACAAACAACAGACAACAACATCAATACAATTAGACAGTACTGCTTTGAACTTTGTACAACTTAAACAACTACAAAAAATAATTGACCACAAAAACTTAACAATGAGAAACAACGAAATTGTACAACACAAACACCTACAGCAAACTACAGAACAAACAACGAAACGATAAAGAACGACAGAAAGATCGACTATAAACAATACAAGAAATATAAGCAACTGCAGGAAACTTAAGACGAAAAGAGAAAACAATATGAAAATAAGACTAAAAACCATGAATAACTACAACAATCGTTAGAGAACAACAATAACAGAAGAAGACCACATCCATCATAAACAATTACAACAAGCTTTAAACAACAGCAAAAACAAAAGACAATATACAACAAAAACAACTACAACAAATTTCAAACAACAACAATAAATAAACAAAATCCACATACAACATAAACAACTACAACAAATTTAAAACAACAACAAAGACAAAACAAAAGACCACATACAACATAAACAAGTACAAATAACTAAGACAACAACAGTAACAAACCAAAAGACAACATACAACATAAACAATTGCAACAAACTAAAGACAACAACAGAACAAAAGACCACATACAACATAAACAATTACAACAAACTTAGGACAACAACAAAACTGAAATAAAACACCACATACATAAACAACTACAATACACTTAAGATAACAACAACAAAACGAAAGTATCAAGAACTACTACTACAAACGTAAGACAACAACAAAACCAAAAAAAAAAAGACAACATAGACAACTACATTAAGCCTAAGACAACAACAACAACAAAACTAAAGTATCAAAAGAACTACAAAAAAATTAAAACAACAGCAAAAACAAAAGACAACATGCCACATAAAAAACTTCAACAAACTTAACAACAACAACGACAACAAAACGAACGTATCAAAGACTACTACTACAAACGTAAGACAATAACAAAAACAAAAAAAATACCACATAAACAACTACAACAAACCTAATACAACAGCAACAACAACAAAACATCAAAAACAAATAAAAAGAAAGACTTAAGACAACAGCTGAAGCAAAACAAAAGACTACATACAGCATAAACTACTACAACAAGCTTAAGACAACCGCAAAAACAAAACAAAAGACTTCATACCACATAAACAACTACAACAAACCTAAGACAACAACAAGAACAAAACGATAGTATAAAAAAAAACAAAAAAAACTTAGGATAACATCAAAAACAAAACAAAAGACCACATACCACACAAACAACTACAACAAATTTCAAAAGACAACATCAAAAAACAAAACAAAATACCACGTACCACACAAACAACTACAAAAAAATTAACACAACATCAAAAACATAACAAAATACCACATACCACACAAACAACTACAACAAACTTAAGACAACGGCAAAAACAAAAGACCACATACCACACAAACAACTACAACAAACTTAAGACAACAGCAGCATCTACAAGAATAACAAAACAATAAGAAAGAACAAATGCATTTTCAATGTATACATAACCTATACAATTTTCTAGAGGTTCAAAAGACCCATTCCGTTTTGTTGTTTTGGATTGTATACAAGCAACACAATACCGACATTCAAGCATAAAAAAGCATCATCATCATCAAAAACAACAACAACTAGATATAAAAACAGTACAGCAAAAATCAAGGGATAATAAATATATTTATGTTAAGGGTGCTTTGTTACTTATTATACTCTGTCGAGTGCATGTTGCGCACGGGCGCGTCTCATTGTAGTATAAATAGAGAGCGCGCCTCTTTTCTGGTCATTCGACGGCTAGACTACACACGGTTTACGACTTAGTATATCGATGGCGACTTTAGAAGCCTGTCCACGTGGCTCGGATACAGACGCAGAAGACTTGGTAGCAGAGTATTCTGGTAGAGAGAAACATACAGTAGAACAGGGTAAGCCCTCGGGGGATAGTGACAACGCGTATGAGGCTTTCAGTCTTTTTCGTACTTATTTCGACAAGGAACTTAAAACTTTGAAGTCTGAAATTTCGGAGCAGAATTATAAAATTAAAGATTCTAAGAAAGTGGAATTCAAAAAGGAAGGGCACAAAGTTCAATTTGAGTTTAATTCTGACATTCTTGAAGGTCTTCTTTTGCTGAAGAAGGAGCTGCTTGGGTCTAGATGTGAAGCGAGTGTGAGTGAACTTATTAACAAAGTTAAGCGTAGAAATAAGCTCATTAGAATAGCAGATAGTTCCCCCGGGGGTTGGTCAACCGTCCGCGAGTATGAACAAGTCAGCCTCGGTAGTGATAGCGAGGACGAGAAAAAGCTTAAAAGAGCTGAAACTCGTGCAGTCAAAAAGATCAAAGCAGCTTCTTCTACTAAGCAGTCCCATTCTTACCATCCTTACAATAAACATTCTCGTTTCATGCCTTCCATGGGAACCGGTGGTTTCAACCAGGGCAGGGGCTATTCCTTTCAAGGAGCCGCTGAGACTCAGACAAAGCCATTTCAGCTTTTTCGACCACGCAGACAAGCCACAGAGCAAGACATCTGCTTTTCCTGTGGAAACAAAGGCCACTTCCGTCGAGACTGCATCTCTTCGAAACAAGACTACTCCGTCAACAGTGCTAGAGACTCCAGAATTAGTAAATGATAAGTACTCTGACATTTCTATTGTATGTGCAGACTTTTTTGAAATGCATGAAAAAGAACTTCAACTTGGCCATAAAGAGGCCACTAATGTCAAAGGTAGATTAAAGAAACATGTATTATTTTGGGAAAAAATAGGAGCAAACCAGTTTGTAATAGATACACTTACACACGGGTATAAAATTCCCTTTTTGCAAACCCCACCAATGTCTGTTTCCAAAAACAATCGATCCGCTTTAGAAAATATTTCTTTTGTATCTGAAGCAGTAGACGAACTTTTGAGGAACGGGTGCGTTGTTAAAATGCCTTTTGTTCCTCACGTAGTTAATCCGCTAAGTGTATCTATTAACAAGTCGGGTAAAAAACGACTTATTTTAGATTTACGTAAAGTTAATAAATTTGTTTGGAAAGAAAAAATTACTTTTGAAGACTGGAAAACAGGTCTAGCATATTTCAAAAATAATGCATTTTGCTTTAAGTTCGATCTTTCCAAGGGTTATCACCACATAGACATTTTCCCAGCACACCAGACTTTCCTGGGATTTTCTCTCAAGGGAGATTACTACTGTTTTACTGTTTTACCTTTTGGATTGAGTTCTGCCCCTTACATCTTTACTAAAGTTCTCAGAGAATTAGTGAAATACTGGCGCTTTCACAGTATTAAGATTGTTGTTTTTCTAGATGACGGGTGGGGAACAAATGATTGTCTTGAGAAAGCTTGGGCCGATTCACTGTTCGTTAAAGATAGCCTAGTACAGGCCGGTTTTGTTGAAAATGTCGAAAAAAGTATTTGGAAACCTGTGCAAAGAATTGAGTGGTTAGGCCTTATATGGGATAGCTGTAAGTTCTGTCTAATAATACCGGAAAGGCGTATTTTGGATTTGAAATCCAGTCTTAATCAGATTTCAGACATTCCTTACAGAGTTACTGCAAGAGGACTAGCTAAGTGTGCAGGGAAGGTTATCTCCCTTATACCCGTAGTGGGTAATATAGCCAGAATTATGACTAGGTACTTGTATATGGAAATTCAGACTAGGTCGGCCTGGGATAGGCCATTTTCTTTATCTCCTGACAGTCCTTGTTTAAGAGAAGTACATTTTTGGAATCGTAATGTGGACAATTTGAACATGAGAGAGCTTTCTCTTTACCATCCCACTTCTTCCTTAGTCTATTGTGACGCTAGTCATAGGGGTACAGGGTCATTCATTGTAAATTGCAAAGACAGCGTTTTTCACAGCGCTTGGTCAAATGAAGAGAAGGGTAAAAGTTCGACTTTTAGAGAACTTAAAGCAGTTTTTCTGGCTTTGAGAGTTTTCCAGGAAACTCTAGCTAATAGATCTGTCAAATGGTTTTCAGATTCACAATCATGTGTCCGTATAGTAAAGTTTGGAAGTACTAAGCTAGAGCTTCAGAATTTAGCATTTTCTATCTTTGACATCTGTCTTGCCCATAAGATTGACCTCGATATTCAGTGGGTGCCCCGTTCGCTAAATTCAGAAGCGGACCAAATCAGCAAATTGAGTAATACAGATGAATGGGAGGTTTCGAAAGTTTTCTTTGACTTCATGAATGGATTGTGGGTTCCCTACGATGTAGATAGATTTGCTAGTTACAAGAACAGAAAGTTAGAGAGATATAATTCTCGGTTCTTGGATTTTGAGTCAGAAGCAATTGACGCCTTTACCCAGTCCTGGAACGCCGATAACAACTGGCTCGTGCCGCCTATTAATTTAGTTTGTAGAACTATTTTTCACATGTTAGAATGTAAAGGCAGGGGTACTCTTATAGTTCCTAAGTGGCCCAGTGCAGCTTTTTGGCCTATATTGTTTGACAAATTCGGTAAAAAACAACCCTTTGTCTCAGACATCCTGGAGTTCAAATCCGGTCAAGGCATTTTTACTTGTGACGTGGCAGACAATTGTATTTTCCACCCATCTAGGTTCAACAGTAAGGTTTTAGCTGTAAAATTTTCCCAGTAGCTGGCTCTTTATGAAAGGAAAAATAAATTAATACTTACAAGCTTTGATGAATATGAAAAACGTGAATAAAAGAACTGCCACAGTAAAATTACTGGTTAAAGAGGGGTTTGCATATTTTTTGTTTTTCTTTTCCTTCTAAGTTGGATTTAGCCAGGTCATCTGGGTAGTATTTAAAGAAATTAGAGCCCTGAGAACATTCTGCGGGGATGCCTGGGTCGACTGGGCGATTAGTTTACACGTTTGAATCTCGACTTTATACGTCGGGTTGCCTGGGTCGACTGGGCGGTTTGATAAGATAATTGTACCCGGACATCAGTAGTCGGGTTGCCTGGGTCGACTGGGCGGTTTTTCTTGACAACAAATTTGAACGTCGACACATTTAGTCGGGTTGCCGGGGCCGACTGGGCGGAATGTTAGTATTTTGAACCCAGCCATATCTGGTTGGGTTGCCTGGGTCGACTGGGCTGTGCGATTATAGATTTGAACCCCGACATCGTTGGGGAATTAAGGATTGTCGCTGCAAGATTGAGTTGATTTCTCGTCATCATAAGGGATTCGAACTCGGACTTTGTTAGCCTAGGTCGACTAGGTATTATGGCGACGGATTTGAATTTGTATTTGTTTGGTGGAAAGAGCCCAGGTTGATAAGTTGATATTATGAAATTGTATTTTGACTTTGTTGGCATTGAATCTGAGATTGCCTTAGTCTGATATACTATTAGGTTGCAGTTGAGATATTTCATAGAAATCTTTGATTTTCTACATTTTTCAGATATTTTCAAAGTTGGTATTTGGAAGAGGCTGCTTACCGAACAGTTTCCTGGCGCTTTGGAGGAAGAAAAAGAACGACTAAAGTGGTTTTGCCTAAAATCGAAGTCCGAAAATACAGTTAAAAACTATAAATCTAGTTTTAATAATTTCTGTAAATGGTGTAAATCTTACAATTTAACATCCTTACCGGCTTCCGATGTTAGTATTGCCCTTTACTTGTCTTCTCTCGCAAGAGTCAGTAATTCTGAGTCTAAAATAAATTTGGCACTTTATAGTATTTCTTGGGCACACAAACTCGGAGGATTTACTGACCCCTGTAGTAGTAATTTGGTGGTTTCTGTAAAAGAAGGTGTTTTACGTTCCATTGGCAAACCGGTTTGCCCGAAAGAACCTATTTCTACTGGAGATATTGCCAAAATTATCTCTCTTTTCGGTTACTCAAATCTTTTGGATATGCGTTTTGCCACTATGTCTGTAATTAGTTTTGCAGGTTTCCTTCGCTTTAATGAAGTTGTTAAACTGAAAAGACATGATGTGAAAATTGATGATCAGCAGGCAAAACTAACAGTTCATTCCTCCAAAACGGACCAGTATTCCAAAGGTCAACATGTGATTATCGCACGGACTGGGAAAAATACATGTCCCGTTAAGCTATTAGAGAGGTATTTACATGCATCAAATTCTGTAGCTATGTCTGATGAATATCTTTTCAGGAAAGTTTATTTTTGTAAAAAAGAAAATTGTTACAAGTTAAGGAAAGGGTCTCCGATCTCCTACAGCAGGACAAGGGAAATATTTCTAGAAAACATGAATAAGATCGGCCTAGATCCCAGTAAACTAGGTTTACATTCCCTACGTTCAGGTGGGGCTACATCTGCTGCTTCCTCCGGTGTGTCAGATAGATTGCTGAAGAAACATGGCAGATGGAAGTCCGATAAAGCAAAAGATTGCTATGTAAGAGAAAGTGATGCTGAGAAGCGATCTGTGTCCCTTAATCTTGGGATCTGATTAAATATTTCGAAGTTACATTAAACAGGTTTATCTTGGGGCGGCGGGTTATAGGTTATAGTTCGTTTTAGGATAGCTTTGATTATGATTTATGTTTTTTCTCCTTTTGCTTCTATGTGTTGATTTCACTTCTGTGATTACATGGTTGTCTTTGTTCTTATTCACATACAGCATTCCCGTTCTTTTCTGTCGATTACAATGCGTAGTCTAGGCCGCTACTCCTATTTCCGACTTCTGTTGTTTATTATTCCATAATAAGTTCATGCAATGGAACATAAATGTTTTATATTTGTCTGAGTGGAACGAAAGAAAATATAAATATATTTATGTTAAGGGTGCTTTGTTACTTATTATACTCTGTCGAGTGCATGTTGCGCACGGGCGCGTCTCATTGTAGTATAAATAGAGAGCGCGCCTCTTTTCTGGTCATTCGACGGCTAGACTACACACGGTTTACGACTTAGTATAACCCGCCCGCCCACCCGTTTTCTTTCTTGGAGGGAATTACTTCATTATTGCATACATTTCTGTATTGCTTTATATGTTTTTCGTATATTTAAGAGGTTGATATACATGTATGTTGAAAAATTCGATTACAATGCGTAGTCTAGGCCGCTACTCCTATTTCCGACTTCTGTTGTTTATTATTCCATAATAAGTTCATGCAATGGAACATAAATGTTTTATATTTGTCTGAGTGGAACGAAAGAAAATATAAATAATGAAAATGACAGGAGGAAAAACAAAACTTCTTAACGCTCTCTAATTTGTACACTGCATGTTGGCTTTGAACCCTTGCGCTACCTGTCGTTACTCCATGACCTTTTGGGGCAGTGTAGATCAAGATCAGACTGTACGGTGCAGTCTGATCTTAGATCTACACTGTTCGAAAAAGAGACCCCCCCCCCAAAGAAAAAACTTTGAATGAGCAAGAGTTTAGGTTTTAAGTATCGGTCTGAAATTTTCATTTTCATTTATTTTGTAGGTGAAGGGTTAACGAACCGAGATAAATTATCTTAACAACAGGAAAATGATTACATGTTCGATAAGATGAAACATGCACGATGCTTGATAGTGCTACTTATTCTCTGATTAACTCTTGGAGCTTGATGCATTTGCTGATTGTATAGACCATGATCAGACTGAACGATGCTTAATAGTGCTATTTATTCTCTAATTAACTCTTCGAGCTTGATGCATTTGCTGATTGTATAGACCAAGATCAGACTGCACGATGCTTGATAGTGCCATTTATTCTCTAATTAACTCTTGGAGCTTGATGCATTTGCTGATTGTGTAGACTAAGATCAGACTGCACATGTGGAGATGTGGTTCTACGGTTGAAAATCAACACCGTTTCTCCTGTGGTTGTTAAATCACGAATTGTTTCGGAGGAAGAATTATTATGTTGATCTATCGGGGGGTAGATTATTTTCTATAGACAAAAGAAATCCTGTAAAAGATCGTATGATATCTAACCCTTTGCCAAGCAATCCCTAGTTTTTACAACCCTGAAAAAGAAGCCTTTTGAAAACAATGTGAGAAAAGGCGAAAATGCTGGTAACCAGCATTTTCTTCTTTTCCCACAATGTTTTCTACTCTCCCCCAGTCAAATTCCAATTTTTGGGTCACATTAATTTTGTCGTCTGCAGATATTTTCAATTTGGACCGGTGTAAAATTGTGTATGGTAAAGATTTAACCCTTTCCCAAACAACAAACTTTTGGAAGAGACCAAATTGAAAGCAATTGCAGACGACAATTCAACTCTTGCTGAAAAGATGATTTCTGTCTATGATAGGATAGAAAATATTGTGGGAAAAGGAGAAAATGCTGGTTACCAGCATTTTCTGCTTTTCCCACAATGTTTTCAATAGGCTTCTATTCCAGACCCGTAAAAACCAGGGATTGTTTGGGAAAGGGTTAACCCATTACCACACAATCCCTACATTTGACACCCCTGAGAAAGACGCCTTTTGAAAACATTGTGGGAAAAGGAGAAAATGCTGGTAACCAGCATTTTCTCCTTTTCCCACAATGTTTTCTACTCTTCACAAAACAAATTTCAAATTTTCAGTCACTTTTATTTTGTCGTCTTCAAATGCATTTGATTTGAACAAGCCTAAAATATTGTCATTTGGTAATGGGTTAAATGATGAAACGACCACATATAGGAAACATCCGTACAAAAGCTTTGCAAATACAATCAAGACGGAAGCAATCTTTTCTTTATCTAAGGGAAATAACTCTACTGAATCTTAATATTGACAAGTTGTCATATCGTTTCCCTTTTTTCACCGTGTGTGTTGTCTGCCCATGTAATATTCTTCGAAGATTTGACCGGTCTCCTATGAGTCGATCTCGTTTGCTAGAGAAAAATAGGGCTTACACCGAAGCTACTACCCAAGCCTGTAGTGGCTGTTTTAACCCTTTACTCCACAGATACTCATTTCTACGCATTGCTTGTAGGGACCTTCGGAAAACATTGTGGCAAAAGGTGAAATTGCTCGTCACGAGCAATTTCACCTTTTGCCACAATATTTTCTGTGCTATCTAAAGGTGTCATATACACATAGGGAACGGCTTCATCCTTTCTGTTATTTAGGGTCAATTAGAGATACTATAGATATGCCTTATGGAGTAAAGGGTTAAAAAATAGCCGGTACATAGCCTGCTGACTGATCATAGCTGAATGAATCCCATGCGGTAGCGTTTTAATGAGTGAATGTTTATTTGATTTTGAAATTCAGAATTGTCATTGTCGCCTTGAAAAGTAGTTCGTATCTATACCCAGAATGCCCAAATTAGATAGATGTGCATCTGTAAAATGCTATCTAGCGGTAGTTAATGTTATTTCACTTTTTTCCATTTATGATCCATCCACAGATAGACAGGGCAAGGGTAAAGGGGTAAGAGAAAAATGAGAAAGAGAAGAATGAGAAGATAAAGCAGATGGGTAAAAATTATAAAGAGAGGTAGGAAAAGAAGCAGATAGGAAGCATAGACGAAAAAAAAAAAAACAAAAGGAAAGAGGAAACCCAAGGAAGAAGAAGAGTGTAGGATAGTTTGAACAGAATGATGACTTTCATGTATTTACATAAATATTCATAATTACAGAGAGAGAAAAAATCTTTGTACAAAATAAAACACTTGTTGTTCAAAGATGGTGGATAATGGCTACGGAGAGCTGTACCAGCGAAATCGAAATGGAACCACTCTAGATCTAGTAGGCAAAATCACAGTTTTAATAACTAGATCTACATGTATCTCTATTTCATGCTTTCCGGTAGGATATCGAGAAATAGCAGTGAAAATAGTTTTCGATATTACACGGGTTTGACCAGTGAAAATACGATTTTCATGTTCTAGTTACCTAGGTAAAATGCGCATGACTCACAACCAGATTAAAATATGACGTCATTTACCTTATATTTCTCGCGCTTGACGTAATATTGTAACGCGTTGCTATGCGGGCGGGGTACGCCATGGGGAATAAGTAAAACCGAGAACTAGACCTTTGTCCTTTTGATGATCTCATTCTCCGTTACTTAAAAGAAAAGACAATTCTTTTCCTTAACTCATTACCAAACGACAATATTTTAGACTGGTCCAACTTGAAAGCATTTGCAGACTACAAAATAGAAGTAACTGAAAATTTGAAATTTGTTTTCTGAAGGGTAGAAAACATTGTGGGAAAAGGAGAAAATGCTGGTTACCAGCATTTTCTCCTTTTCCCACAATGTTTTCTAAAGGCTTTTTTCTCAGGGGCGTCAAAAGTAGGGATTGTGTGGTAATGGATTAAAAATTCTTATTTCATGCTTTCCGGTAGGATATCGAGTAATAGCAGTGAAAATATTTTTCGATCTTACACTGGTACCACCAGTGAAAATACCGATTTTCATGTTCTTGTCGCCTAGGTAAATCGCGCGTGCCTAACAACTAGATGGGAAATATGACGTCATATACCTTACATTTCACGCGCTTGACGTAACGTTGCTATGCGGGAGGGGTACGCCACGGGGAATAAGGGAAAAGAACTGTACTGAATTTTGATAAAGATCCTCCCAGAAAGGGTTAAAAGCATAAAATAAATAGAATATTTGTTTTTTTTCGGTGAAAGATCGAAATTTATTTCATCTCGTGAACACCATCGGTAATATTTTCACTCGTGGCTGCACCACTCGTGAAAATATTACCGATGGTGTTCACTCGATGAAATAAATTTCGATCTTACACCGAAAAAAACAAATATCCTCTCTATCTCTACTTGCTTTTTGCACATTGAAGTAGATCTAATATTTTTCTAAATAATATAATATGACTCTTTTTCTGATATTCAGTTGAAGACATCACAAATTAAATCTACTTTCTCGAAACGGAAGGAGGCCAAATTGAATTATGAAAAAGAAGTAGCTGAAAATATGAGAGAAAATCCTAAAATGTTTTGGAGATTTGTAAAATCTAAAACTGCATTAAGGGAAACTATTCCAAGTCTCGTAGATTCTGATGAAACAATATACATTGATGACAATAAAAAGGCAGAGCTACTAAACCGCCTTTTTAAGAGTGCCTTCGTTAGGGAAAACATAACAACCATTCCAGATTTTAAAATGAGATCCAACATAACAATTACAGACATCATTTTCAACAGAGAAGACATAGGAAAGCAATTACTTTCATTGAGTGAGTTTAAAAGTGTTGGTCCCGATGGATTCCATCGGAATTTTTGAAAGGAAACAGCCTTTTTAATTTCAAAACCACTAGAAAGAATTTTTAACAAAAGTTTCGATGAAAAAAATTTACCTGAAATCTAAAAAAAATGTTACACCAACTCATGAGAAAGGGTCTAAAGAAAATGTTGTAAATTGCAGACCAATAAGTCTTACTTCAATCATATGCAAAATTATGGAAAAATTTATCAGAGAAGAAATAGTATTAAACATGGAAAGTAACTCACTATTCACTAACTAACAACATGGTTTTAGGAAAGGTAAATCATGCATTACCCAACTGATTAAGGTCATGTAAGATTGGACATCCAAAATTGACACTAACGATAATATTGATGTGATCAACATGGACTTTCAAATAGCTTTTGATAGTGTTCTTCATGGAAGTCTCCTTAACCCATTTTACCACACAGTAATATTTTAGATTTATCCAAAATGAAAGCATTTTCAGACACCAATTTCAAAGTGGCTTAAATGGTGCAATTTTGCTTTGATAGGGGAGAAAACTTTGTGGGAAAATGAGAAAATGCTGTTTATCAGCATTTTCTCCTTTTCCCACAGTGTTTTCTAAAGGCTTCTTTCTCAGGGTCGTCAAAAGTAGGGATTGTGTGGTAATGGGTTAAATAGTTATACTGCTATGGTATTCATGCAAGGAAACCTCCTAGGTTGGATAAGGAATTTCCTAACAACCAGGAAGCAAAGAGTCATTTTATATGGAGCAAAGTCATCTACCACAGAGGTAACATACGGTATTCCGCAAGGGAGTGCCTTGGGACCAGTACTCTTTACTATTTACATAAATGACTTACCAGATATGGTTTAACTCATTACCACACAAGAAAATGTTACACTGGTCCAAATTGAAAGCATTTGCAGATGACAAAATAAAGGTGACTAAAAAATAGAAATTTGTTCTGGAAAGGGTAGAAAACACTGTGGGAAAAGGAGAAAATGCTGGTCACCAGCATTTTCTCCTTTTCCCTCAGTGTTTTCAAAAGGCTTCTTTCTCAGGGGCGTCTAAAGTAGGGATTGTGTGGTAATGGGTTAAACGATTTAAAGAAAAATAGACAAATGGTCCCAGGAATGGTTATTGAAAACTAATCCTGAAAAGTGCAGTATATTGCATTTCGGTAAAAATACAAGTACTTGTTATGAATTAGTAAATAATATCATTACAAAATCAGAGAAAGATCTAGAAATAGTTACAGATAGTACTTTCGATTTTTAAGGAACACAAAAAGGCAAACCAAATGTTAGTCCTCATTACAAGGAGCTTTTCATATCTGGATAAAAATATGTTTCTAACTCTCAGTAAATGTCTGGTTAGACCTCATCTAGAATACGATAGTGCAGCCTGGGCACCAAAATATAAAAGAGAAAAAATAAAAATCAAGAAATTCCAGCGAAGAGCGACAAAACTACTTCCAGAAATTAACCCATTACCACACAATCCCTACTTTTGACGCCCCTGAGAAAGAAGCCTTTTGAAAACACTGTAGGCAAAGGAGAAAATGCTGGTAACCAGCATTTTCTCCCTTTCCCACAGTGTTTTCTACCCTTCCCTGAACAAATTTCAAATTTTCAGTCACCTTAATCTTGTCGTCTGCAAATGCTTTCAATTTGAACCAGTCTAAAATTTTGTCGTTTGGTAAAGAGTTAAAGACCTATCTTACAGCAAGGGCTTAAGGACCCTTGGTAAGGAGACGAACGATATGATTGAAGTCTATGAAATTCACCAGGGGATTGATAAAATCAATAAAAATAAACTGTTTTCGAAGAAAAAGAACCAGCAATATAATACCAGGGGACACAACCAAAATATTCGAGGGCCAACGAATAATCTCAAAGTTGACACCCGCTTTCGGGTATCAAACTCGGGACCTTATGTTAAATGGGTAAAGCTTATGTTTGAGCGGGCAGTTATGGCTTTTCGCAGAAAGACCCACACAACTTGAATCGAAAAATGTAAGACAATGCCAGTGTATATAGAAACTAAAGCTGTCACTGAATGTAACTTGATACCGCCGCCAGCGCTTTGACAGAAACAGGCAATTACTAGTGTTTTGTACACGGACGGACCCACGGACAGACATGCTGATTCTAGTATACCCCCAAAAACATTCGATTCGCAGGGGTATAATAAGACCGAAAGGCTGCTCTTGGCCAGATTATCTCGAAATAAAACAGACAGTATAGATCAAAGATCAGGGCCCGTATTCACCAACCATTCTTAAGAACGTTCTTTGTCTTATTCTCCAAAATTTTCTGCATAATGTAAGTAATGCAACTTCTGATTGGCTAAACCGAATGTTTTAGCCAATCAGAAGTTGTGTTACTTACAAATGTTGAAAACTTTGGAGAATAAGACCAAGTATATTCTCAAGAATGGTTGGTGAATACATGCCCTGATTTTTTCCCCTTGCAGTCTGATATCAATCTTTTGTGACCGCATAGGCGGCTTTAGTTCTGAAAGCCATTGAGGGTAAATAATGGATTCTGTTCCTGTCCTGTTCTGGTGGGTTTACCCCGATCGCGTGATTACTCAACCGCGCACGAGATAACTCAACTTGAGTAGTCAACATAAAGAGCAGTCAACATGGCGTTTCACAGAAAGATCCAAACGATTAAATTGGGCAGAAAAGAAGTAAGTGTTTTAATAATTTTGTCGTTTGGGAAAGTCTGAAGACATTACCAGCCAAGTAAATAAATGATAGATCGAACTGGCATCATCTTTTAACCCTTATCCTGCTAAATAACTAAAATCAGATTCTCAACTTGATATTAAGTTAACCCTTTACTCCATAGATACTCATTTCTACGCATTGCTTGTAGGAGCCTTTGGAAAACATTGTGACAAAAGGTGAAATTGCTCGTGACGAGCAATTTCACCTTTAGCCACAATGTTTTCTATGCTATCAAATGGTGTCATACAGGCCCATAGGAACGGGGGGGGGGGCGCTAAGGCACCCCCCACTCCCCATAATTTTGACAATCATGGTAATTGAAATTACCCTTTGTCACGGGGAGTTTCAATCGACGCAAAATTTTCCAAAAAAATATGAGTTAGTCCCCCCCCCCCCCCCCATCTTGAATTGCTTCCCACGTGCCTGTCATATACACGTAAGAAACAGCTTCATCCTTGCTGTTATTTAGGGTCAATTAGAGATACCATAGAAATGCCTTATGGGGTAAAGGGTTAAGACCTGTGTAATGTCTTACGAACGAAGTCCGTAACAAAGAAACAAATGAATAAATGCATGGCAGAAATAAGGGTCGGAGCGGGATTCGAACTCCGAACTCCCGGACGCAAAGCCAATACCCTAACCACTGAGCCAAAGAGATATCTCTCTGACGCAGTAGCCAGGTATTGTATTTAAATCGGGAGTAAGCCATGCAGGAAGGAGTGGTCTCCCGTAACACACCCCCTCTTAAAGTCATCATTTATTGATGACTCGAAGCCTTATTAGGCAGGAAGTCCGATTTTGGACAACAAATGGGATTAATGGCTCAATGGCCAATCCCGGACGAGCCCCCATCTTACGAACAAAGTCCGTAACAAAGAAACAAATGAATAAATGCATGGCAGAAATAAGGGTCGGAGCGGGATTCGAACTCCGAACTCCCGGACGCAAAGCCAATACCCTAACCACTGAGCCAAAGAGATATCTCTCTGACGCAGTAGCCAGGTATTGTATTTAAATCGGGAGTAAGCCATGCAGGAAGGAGTGGTCTCCCGTAACAAATGCACTTCCGGTGAAAATTCTAATTGGTTGATAAATAACGATAAATAAAGAATTATGCAGAAGTAATATTTTTGCACATTTCTAACAGATCAGAAATTCCATTTATGTCTATCTTGAAATTATTTTTTGATACTTTTCTTAGTTTTCTGAAAAGGGAGATAATTATTATCTCTTTTTGAATTGAGAATATAGTGGTTTTTAGATTTATAAATGATAATTCAAAGGAGGATTAAATGGAAAAAAAATGAATCGGTGACAGTAGTTCAATAATACTCATTTTTAATTATAGCTAATTTTGCAGGATGATATTTTAGTGGAAATAGCTGTTTTCCATTACACAGGTCTTACCTTAACCCTTTAACCCATGAGGCATTTCTATGGCATCTCTAACTGACCCTAAATAACAGCAAGGATGAAGCCGTTTCTTGTGTGTAAATGACACCTTTTGATAGCATAGAAAACATTGTGACAAAAGGTGAAATTGCTCGTCTCAAGCAATTTCACCTTTTGCCACAATGTTTTCCAAAGGCTCCCACAAACAATGTGTAGAAATTAGTATCTATGGAGTAAAGGGTTAAGAACCCAAATATTACTATTTCGAAGTTATGCTATTGGGAATAACTCCTCACCGGATACTGCAGGTCAGAGATAAGACTGCACATTCTGTGCAGTCTGATCTTGATCTACACTGTCCCCAAGGTCTGTGAGTTGCACTTAGCAGCACTTAAAAGCCTAAGGGTTAACATCTAATAACTTTGTAATATTTGTTAACCCTTTACCCCATGAGGCATTTCTATTGTATCATTAATTGACCCAAAATAACAGCAATGATGAAGCCGTTTCTTATGTGTACATGTATATGACACCTTTTGATAGTGTAGAAAACATTGCGGCAAAAGGTGAAATTGCTCGTCATAAGCAATTTCACCTTTTGCCAAAATGTTTTCCAAGCAATGCGTAGAAATGAGTATCTATGGAGTAAAGGGTTAAAAGGTAAAGAGAGATTACTTGCATCCCTAGCTCTTGTAAAGAAAAATAACCCATGTGGAAGTTGAGACTCATTTAAATTGGGGTTGTTTCCCTTCCATTATCTTTTTTATTTTCTCTTTTTTTGCCTTTTGCGGTTCAACCTGGAATAGATTTTTAAATTGCAACATTTGAAAAGTTTTAATATTATTTTTTTCTCTAACTCAGTCATTTTCATTAACTGTGCAATGTTTGACAGCCCAAGTTAAAATAACTAAAATGACATTGAAAAGATTTTAATCTTTTTTTGTCACTAACAAACGCTTTAACCCATTACCACACAATCCCTACTTTTGACGCCCCTGAGAAAGAAGCCTTTTGAAAACCCTGTGGGAAAAGGAGAAAATGCTGGTAACCAGCATTTTCTCCTTTTCCCGTAGTGTTTTCTCCCCTTTCCAGAACAAATTTCAATTTTTCAGACACCTTTATTTTGTCGTCTGCAATGCTTTCAACTTGGACCAGTCTAAATTTTTCTTGTGCTGTAATGGGTTAAGGTAGTAAACCCATAATACTTCTAATGCAGAATGGCATAAAATTTCTTAATAGTGGATAAACACAGATTTATTCAGCTATAATAGTTTTGCACATTTTAACCAACCAGAAATTCCTTTGAAAGGAGGAGAAATTCAAAGATTAATAGCCAAAGGGTTAAAAACACCCTGTCTTATTCTAAAGAATTTTCTAAAGTTTAAAAGTAACGCACATCCCGATTGTCTAAACTGAAATTTTTACCCATTATGAACTTGCGTTACTTTCTAGATTTGAATTAGATCCAAATAAAGAGTGGTGGCTGAATATGGCCCCCAAATTTTAAATTTAAATCGTCATGCAGCCCCTAATTGCTAAAAGAATAAACCAATACAGTTTGCAACACGCCAAAAGGAGCAGAGCTCCAGATAAGAGGGAGTGACGGTATCCTAAATCCATTATTTTTCTTTGAAACCTTATGTTGTGGGTACTCATTAGAATCGTCTCATCGAGACAATTCTAATGAATACCCACAACATAGGGTTTAGTTGAGAAAAATCAATATTTTCACTTTTGGCGAAGAAATCACTCCTATCTAACCTCTGAAGGGACATTCAGACATTTAAGTTAAGTGTCGCCTCGGATCAGCCTGCAAGGTCTGCGCAGGCTAATCCAAAAAACACTTTCAGTTTTTATTTTATGTTTTGTGCAAGTCTACAGTAGCACAAAATCTACAGTTTTAAAGTGCTGTCTTAGATTAGCCAGCGCTATCTGCGCAGTCTGATCCGAGACAACAGTTTTCGCAAATGTCCAATCCACTTTCAACAATTTACACAAATGGCCAAATGCCACTTTCAACAATTTACGCAATGCCACTTTCAACAATTTACGTAAATGTCCAAATGCCACTTTCAACAATTTACGCAAATGTCCAAATGCCACTACGTGTTGCAGGACAATTTGGCCTTTCCCAACCAAGAAAATGAGAGTGGAACGATTCAATTTCGACATTTTTTTTCCGCTCTGATATAAGGGGGAACTCCTTATGCCTGCTGCCAAGCTAATCTTGATTGACTGAGATTGTTTATGTACGGATATAAATAGATATTGGTTTTGTCAAATGACTGACTGAATAATTATGTAGAATGGTCATTTGACATGCATATGCAAGCCACCTTTTCACAGAGCAGAATGAGTATGAAATATAACAATAGTGGACTGCAGTTTTTATAACACACTTGCGTATCGTGTATCATGGGGGGTGGGGGTGGAGGGGGGTATACCTAGAGCTCCAGGTGAGAGGGAATGGTGGTATTCTAAATTCTTTATTTTCTCTTCCAAACCCTATGTTGTGGGTACTCATTAGAATCGTCTCATCGAGACGATTCTAATGAGTACCCACAACATAGAGTTTAGTGTAGAATAATTGATATTTTCAATTTTGAAATCAAAATGACTTCCTCTGTCTGGAGCTCTGTTTAACACCCTTACTAACATCCAACTCTTTCACGATTTTCTCGCTTTACTACATCATTCCGAGCTTTTACGACCCTGCAGTTCCAAGAAAGTATTTGAAAACATCGTAGGAAGAGAAGAAAATGGAAACCAGCATTTTCTCCCCTACCCACTATGTTTCCTCTCATTTCAATGACTGAGTCAATCTTTGAGTCACAGTGAAAAAATCTTGTAGAATCTAGTCTGCAAAAAAGAAATGGTTTAATCTAAAGTTTTGTCTTTTGGTGAAGAGGTTAAAGCATTTCGTGAAAAGCTGTTGAAAAATAATTTTATAGACTAGAAGAGCTCTAGATCTAGATCTATTTGATGTAGATCTAGATCTAGTAACCACACCTTATATTTAAATTGAATCTAAAATTAGAACTTCCTGCCACAAGAAAAGTACATCTCGCGGGAAAATTTGTGGCGTGGAGTGGACGATCCCATTTCTCTATCGGTATTTCCGGATCGGTCCATTCGGGTTATATCTATTAAAACATAATACCTGATTACACCTCAAATCCATACAATCTCTACAGCAAAATATTCTAAAAGATTTACATAAATAACGAAGTTTACTCCGCAATAATTACTAACATTACGTCAAAGATTTCAAAAACTACACCTTTCCTGGATGAAAAATAAACTCGTCCCAAAATCCCGTGCAAAACGACAGATCGAGGTCAGAGGAACGCGGAGCTGGTCAGAGATAGGTGCGGCAGCCATTCTGTGGGACTGTCGGACTTAAGGTTAATTTTGTCTTGGCAAAGTCGCTACCTAATCACTGCAATAATCTTGACTTACTCAGGGACAGGAACAGTGGAAAGATCAAGAGACAAGAATGACAGCAGGTTAATGTGTTATCGGTATTTTGGAGTTACTTCCCTTCAGTCAAGTGGTTTCGTCTGCACGATCATCACTTCCGGTCTACAAGAACAAGGTAGGTGGACGAGTAAATTTCCTCACGTCACCCTTTACAATATATATAATATTTACAATATATAGATTTTTATACGTCCAA